>JAOCZM010000043.1:0-1200000 GCA_026122235.1 Vinca minor | reverse complement strand
AAACTAAAATTCCATAATAATTTAGAGTTGAACTAATATGCTAATCCCTTAATTCTAAACTAAAGTTCTTTACTAGCAAGGTTTTCTTTCTTCTTCTTTTTTTTTTGTTCATTGTTTGCTGAATATGCATAATGCAACTAAAAACACTAAATTCCATTAAAGAATATTCATTTGCATAGTAAAACCAAAAGCATTAAAGCGACTACAACAATTTAGATGAAGAACAAACAAAATCCTTTTCCGTCAATCATATGCGACTTCTTAGCAACCGTCTCGTCCAATTCGAAATTCTCACTGTCAGAACTCTTCGCGATGATCGTCTTTGGTGAAGACATTGGGTAATTTTAATTTTTGTGGGTAATTAATTGTAGAATGAAGAGACTCAGGGACAAGGTAGTTGTAGAATATTACTTCCATTTACATAAATATAATTTGGGAATGAACTGTAACTGTTGTAACCGTTCTCTAATGTATTTTTTTTCCTTTATAGAAAAATGAATCTCCGTTAAGAGAAGTGGCCATGCCCACAAAAACATTATTCAGGACCATATACACTTGTCTTTGACCAATTTTCCTCCTATAATTTTAGATGTTTCTTAACAATTTTAGTTTAAAATATTATTGTATTAATCACATGGATAAAAATTACAAGCGAGAACTAAAGTTCTCTCTTTTAGCGAAGAATCTCGTAGATAATCAATATGCGGTGAAAAAATAACAACCGTTTGATTTATTGGAGAATCACAATGGTAGGAATTATAGGTGATTTATAAAGCAGACTCGTTTAGTGTAATAATTGCTCGTGTCATGCTCGGCAATCAATTGAAATAGCCAAAAAAAAGGACTATATCATCAACAAGTATGCTACATTGTTTAATAAATTCATTAATATTTATGTCAATATGGAATTAAAGAAAAAAACCCATGATTAATAGGCCCTCTCTACTCTGTCCATACAAGCTGCAAAAGAGATTCACGGATTATCGCTACGGCTCAATCATAACTACCATTTAAAATATCCATTATTCGATAAAAACTAAAATTCCATAATAATTTAGAGTTGAACTAATATGCTAATCCCTTAATTCTAAACTAAAGTTCTTTACTAGCAAGGTTTTCTTTCTTCTTCTTTTTTTTTGTTCATTGTTTGCTTTGAATATGCATAATGCAACTAAAAACACTAAATTCCATTAAAGAATATTCATTTGCATAGTAAAACCAAAAAGCATTAAAGCGACTACAACAATTTAGATGAAGAACAAACAAAATCCTTTTCCGTCAATCATTTGCGACTTCTTAGCAACCGTCTCGTCAATTCGAAATTCTCACTTTGTCAGAACTCTTCACGATGATCGTCTTTGGTGAAGACATTGGGTAATTTTAATTTTTGTGGGTAATTAATTGTAGAATGAAGAGACTCAGGGACAAGGTAGTTGTAGAATATTACTTCCATTTACATAAATATAATTTGGGAATGAACTGTAACTGTTGTAACCGTTCTCTAATGTATTTTTTTTCCTTTATAGAAAAATTAATGTCCGTTAAGAGAAGTGGCCATGCCCACAAAAACATTATTCAGGACCAGATACACTTGTCTTTGACCAATTTTCCTCCTATAATTTTAGATGTTTCTTAACAATTTTAGTTTAAAATATTATTGTATTAATCACATGGATAAAAATTACAAGCGAGAACTAAAGTTCTCTCTTTTAGCGAAGAATCTCGTAGATAATCAATATGCAGTGAAAAATAACAACCGTTTGATTTATTGGAGAATCACAATGGTAGGAATTATAGGTGATTTATAAACAGACTCGTTTAGTGTAATAATTGCTCGTGTCATGCTCGGCAATCAATTGAAATAGCCAAAAAAAGGACTATATCATCAACAAGTATGCTACATTGTTTAATAAATTCATTAATATTTATGTCAATATGGAATTAAAGAAAAAACCCATGATTAATAGGCCCTCTCTACTCTGTCCATACAAGCTGCAAAAGAGATTCACGGATTATCCTTTACGGCTCAATCATAACTACCATTTAAAATATCCATTATTCGATAAAAACTAAAATTCCATAATAATTTAGAGTTGAACTAATATGCTAATCCCTTAATTCTAAACTAAAGTTCTTTACTAGCAAGGTTTTCTTTCTTCTTCTTTTTTTTTGTTCATTGTTTGCTGAATATGCATAATGCAACTAAAAACACTAAATTCCATTAAAGAATATTCATTTGCATAGTAAAACCAAAAGCATTAAAGCGACTACAACAATTTAGATGAAGAACAAACAAAATCCTTTTCCGTCAATCATTTGCGACTTCTTAGCAACCGTCTCGTCCAATTCGAAATTCTCACTGTCAGAACTCTTCACGATGATCGTCTTTGGTGAAGACATTGGGTAATTTTAATTTTTGTGGGTAATTAATTGTAGAATGAAGAGACTCAGGGACAAGGTAGTTGTAGAATATTACTTCCATTTACATAAATATAATTTGGGAATGAACTGTGTTGTAACCGTTCTCTAATGTATTTTTTTTCCTTTATAGAAAAATTAATGTCCGTTAAGAGAAGTGGCCATGCCCACAAAAACATTATTCAGGACCATATACACTTGTCTTTGACCAATTTTCCTCCTATAATTTTAGATGTTTCTTAACAATTTTAGTTTAAAATATTATTGTATTAATCACATGGATAAAAATTACAAACTGAGAACTAAAGTTCTCTCTTTTAGCGAAGAATCTCGTAGATAATCAATATGCAGTGAAAAATAACAACCGTTTGATTTATTGGAGAATCACAATGGTAGGAATTATAGGTGATTTATAAACAGACTCGTTTAGTGTAATAATTGCTCGTGTCATGCTCGGCAATCAATTGAAATAGCCAAAAAAAGGACTATATCATCAACAAGTATGCTACATTGTTTAATAAATTCATTAATATTTATGTCAATATGGAATTAAAGAAAAAACCCATGATTAATAGGCCCTCTCTACTCTGTCCATACAAGCTGCAAAAGAGATTCACGGATTATCCTTTACGGCTCAATCATAACTACCATTTAAAATATCCATTATTCGATAAAAACTAAAATTCCATAATAATTTAGAGTTGAACTAATATGCTAATCCCTTAATTCTAAACTAAAGTTCTTTACTAGCAAGGTTTTCTTTCTTCTTCTTTTTTTTTGTTCATTGTTTGCTGAATATGCATAATGCAACTAAAAACACTAAATTCCATTAAAGAATATTCATTTGCATAGTAAAACCAAAAGCATTAAAGCGACTACAACAATTTAGATGAAGAACAAACAAAATCCTTTTCCGTCAATCATTTGCGACTTCTTAGCAACCGTCTCGTCCAATTCGAAATTCTCACTGTCAGAACTCTTCACGATGATCGTCTTTGGTGAAGACATTGGGTAATTTTAATTTTTGTGGGTAATTAATTGTAGAATGAAGAGACTCAGGGACAAGGTAGTTGTAGAATATTACTTCCATTTACATAAATATAATTTGGGAATGAACTGTAACTGTTGTAACCGTTCTCTAATGTATTTTTTTTCCTTTATAGAAAAATTAATGTCCGTTAAGAGAAGTGGCCATGCCCACAAAAACATTATTCAGGACCATATACACTTGTCTTTGACCAATTTTCCTCCTATAATTTTAGATGTTTCTTAACAATTTTAGTTTAAAATATTATTGTATTAATCACATGGATAAAAATTACAAACTGAGAACTAAAGTTCTCTCTTTTAGCGAAGAATCTCGTAGATAATCAATATGCAGTGAAAAATAACAACCGTTTGATTTATTGGAGAATCACAATGGTAGGAATTATAGGTGATTTATAAACAGACTCGTTTAGTGTAATAATTGCTCGTGTCATGCTCGGCAATCAATTGAAATAGCCAAAAAAAGGACTATATCATCAACAAGTATGCTACATTGTTTAATAAATTCATTAATATTTATGTCAATATGGAATTAAAGAAAAAACCCATGATTAATAGGCCCTCTCTACTCTGTCCATACAAGCTGCAAAAGAGATTCACGGATTATCGCTACGGCTCAATCATAACTACCATTTAAAATATCCATTATTCGATAAAAACTAAAATTCCATAATAATTTAGAGTTGAACTAATATGCTAATCCCTTAATTCTAAACTAAAGTTCTTTACTAGCAAGGTTTTCTTTCTTCTTCTTTTTTTTTGTTCATTGTTTGCTGAATATGCATAATGCAACTAAAAACACTAAATTCCATTAAAGAATATTCATTTGCATAGTAAAACCAAAAAAGCATTAAAGCGACTACAACAATTTAGATGAAGAACAAACAAAATCCTTTTCCGTCAATCATTTGCGACTTCTTAGCAACCGTCTCGTCCAATTCGAAATTCTCACTTTGTCAGAACTCTTCCACGATGATCGTCTTTGGTGAAGACATTGGGTAATTTTAATTTTTGTGGGTAATTAATTGTAGAATGAAGAGACTCGGGGGACAAGGTAGTTGTAGAATATTACTTCCATTTACATAAATATAATTTGGGAATGAAGCTATAGCTTTGTTGTAACCGTTCTCTAATGTATTTTTTTTCCTTTATAGAAAAAATTAATGTCAGTTAAGAGAAGTGGCCATGCCCACAAAAAACATTATTCGGGACCATATACACTTGTCTTTGACCAATTTTCCTCCTATAATTTTAGATGTTTCTTAACAATTTTAGTTTAAAATATTATTGTATTAATCACATGGATAAAAATTACAAGCGAGAACTAAAGTTCTCTCTTTTAGCGAAGAATCTCGTAGATAATCAATATGCGGTGAAAAATAACAACCGTTTGATTTATTGGAGAATCACAATGGTAGGAATTATAGGTGATTTATAAAGCAGACTCGTTTAGTGTAATAATTGCTCGTGTCATGCTCGGCAATCAATTGAAATAACCAAAAAAAAGGACTATATCATCAACAAGTATGCTACATTGTTTAATAAATTCATTAATATTTATGTCAATATGGAATTAAAGAAAAAAACCCATGATTAATAGGCCCTCTCTACTCTGTCCATACAAGTTGCAAAAGAGATTCACGGATTATCGCTTTACGGCTCAATCATAACTACCATTTAAAATATCCATTATTCGATAAAAACTAAAATTCCATAATAATTTAGAGTTGAACTAATATGCTAATCCCTTAATTCTAAACTAAAGTTCTTTACTAGCAAGGTTTTCTTTCTTCTTCTTTTTTTTTGTTCATTGTTTGCTTTGAATATGCATAATGCAACTAAAAACACTAAATTCCATTAAAGAATATTCATTTGCATAGTAAAACCAAAAAGCATTAAAGCGACTACAACAATTTAGATGAAGAACAAACAAAATCCTTTTCCGTCAATCATTTGCGACTTCTTAGCAACCGTCTCGTCCAATTCGAAATTCTCCTTTGTCAGAACTCTTCACGATGATCGTCTTTGGTGAAGACATTGGGTAATTTTAATTTTTGTGGGTAATTAATTGTAGAATGAAGAGACTCGGGGGACAAGGTAGTTGTAGAATATTACTTCCATTTACATAAATATAATTTGGGAATGAGCTATAGCTTTGTTGTAACCGTTCTCTAATGTATTTTTTTTCCTTTATAGAAAAATTAATGTCAGTTAAGAGAAGTGGCCATGCCCACAAAAAACATTATTCGGGACCATATACACTTGTCTTTGACCAATTTTCCTCCTATAATTTTAGATGTTTCTTAACAATTTTAGTTTAAAATATTATTGTATTAATCACATGGATAAAAATTACAAGCGAGAACTAAAGTTCTCTCTTTTAGCGAAGAATCTCGTAGATAATCAATATGCGGTGAAAAATAACAACCGTTTGATTTATTGGAGAATCACAATGGTAGGAATTATAGGTGATTTATAAACGAGACTCGTTTAGTGTAATAATTGCTCGTGTCATGCTCGGCAATCAATTGAAATAGCCAAAAAAAAGGACTATATCATCAACAAGTATGCTACATTGTTTAATAAATTCATTAATATTTATGTCAATATGGAATTAAAGAAAAAAACCCATGATTAATAGGCCCTCTCTACTCTGTCCATACAAGCTGCAAAAGAGATTCACGGATTATCGCTTTACGGCTCAATCATAACTACCATTTAAAATATCCATTATTCGATAAAAACTAAAATTCCATAATAATTTAGAGTTGAACTAATATGCTAATCCCTTAATTCTAAACTAAAGTTCTTTACTAGCAAGGTTTTCTTTCTTCTTCTTTTTTTTTGTTCATTGTTTGCTTTGAATATGCATAATGCAACTAAAAACACTAAATTCCATTAAAGAATATTCATTTGCATAGTAAAACCAAAAAGCATTAAAGCGACTACAACAATTTAGATGAAGAACAAACAAAATCCTTTTCCGTCAATCATTTGCGACTTCTTAGCAACCGTCTCGTCAATTCGAAATTCTCATTTGTCAGAACTCTTCCACGATGATCGTCTTTGGTGAAGACATTGGGTAATTTTAATTTTTGTGGGTAATTAATTGTAGAATGAAGAGACTCGGGGGACAAGGTAGTTGTAGAATATTACTTCCATTTACATAAATATAATTTGGGAATGAGCTATAGCTTGTTGTAACCGTTCTCTAATGTATTTTTTTTCCTTTATAGAAAAAATTAATGTCAGTTAAGAGAAGTGGCCATGCCCACAAAAAACATTATTCGGGACCATATACACTTGTCTTTGACCAATTTTCCTCCTATAATTTTAGATGTTTCTTAACAATTTTAGTTTAAAATATTATTGTATTAATCACATGGATAAAAATTACAAGCGAGAACTAAAGTTCTCTCTTTTAGCGAAGAATCTCGTAGATAATCAATATGCGGTGAAAAAATAACAACCGTTTGATTTATTGGAGAATCACAATGGTAGGAATTATAGGTGATTTATAAACGAGACTCGTTTAGTGTAATAATTGCTCGTGTCATGCTCGGCAATCAATTGAAATAGCCAAAAAAAAGGACTATATCATCAACAAGTATGCTACATTGTTTAATAAATTCATTAATATTTATGTCAATATGGAATTAAAGAAAAAAACCCATGATTAATAGGCCCTCTCTACTCTGTCCATACAAGTTGCAAAAGAGATTCACGGATTATCGCTTTACGGCTCAATCATAACTACCATTTAAAATATCCATTATTCGATAAAAACTAAAATTCCATAATAATTTAGAGTTGAACTAATATGCTAATCCCTTAATTCTAAACTAAAGTTCTTTACTAGCAAGGTTTTCTTTCTTCTTCTTTTTTTTTGTTCATTGTTTGCTTTGAATATGCATAATGCAACTAAAAACACTAAATTCCATTAAAGAATATTCATTTGCATAGTAAAACCAAAAAGCATTAAAGCGACTACAACAATTTAGATGAAGAACAAACAAAATCCTTTTCAGTCAATCATTTGCGACTTCTTAGCAACCGTCTCGTCAATTCGAAATTCTCCTTTGTCAGAACTCTTCACGATGATCGTCTTTGGTGAAGACATTGGGTAATTTTAATTTTTGTGGGTAATTAATTGTAGAATGAAGAGACTCGGGGGACAAGGTAGTTGTAGAATATTACTTCCATTTACATAAATATAATTTGGGAATGAGCTATGCTTTATTGTAACCGTTCTCTAATGTATTTTTTTTCCTTTATAGAAAAATTAATGTCAGTTAAGAGAAGTGGCCATGCCCACAAAAAACATTATTCGGGACCATATACACTTGTCTTTGACCAATTTTCCTCCTATAATTTTAGATGTTTCTTAACAATTTTAGTTTAAAATATTATTGTATTAATCACATGGATAAAAATTACAAGCGAGAACTAAAGTTCTCTCTTTTAGCGAAGAATCTCGTAGATAATCAATATGCGGTGAAAAATAACAACCGTTTGATTTATTGGAGAATCACAATGGTAGGAATTATAGGTGATTTATAAACGAGACTCGTTTAGTGTAATAATTGCTCGTGTCATGCTCGGCAATCAATTGAAATAACCAAAAAAAAGGACTATATCATCAACAAGTATGCTACATTGTTTAATAAATTCATTAATATTTATGTCAATATGGAATTAAAGAAAAAAAACCCATGATTAATAGGCCCTCTCTACTCTGTCCATACAAGCTGCAAAAGAGATTCACGGATTATCGCTTTACGGCTCAATCATAACTACCATTTAAAATATCCATTATTCGATAAAAAACTAAAATTCCATAATAATTTAGAGTTGAACTAATATGCTAATCCCTTAATTCTAAACTAAAGTTCTTTACTAGCAAGGTTTTCTTTCTTCTTCTTTTTTTTTGTTCATTGTTTGCTTTGAATATGCATAATGCAACTAAAAAACACTAAATTCCATTAAAGAATATTCATTTGCATAGTAAAACCAAAAAGCATTAAAGCGACTACAACAATTTAGATGAAGAACAAACAAAATCCTTTTCCGTCAATCATTTGCGACTTCTTAGCAACCGTCTCGTCCAATTCGAAATTCTCACTTTGTCAGAACTCTTCACGATGATCGTCTTTGGTGAAGACATTGGGTAATTTTAATTTTTGTGGGTAATTAATTGTAGAATGAAGAGACTCGGGGGACAAGGTAGTTGTAGAATATTACTTCCATTTACATAAATATAATTTGGGAATGAGCTATAGCTTGTTGTAACCGTTCTCTAATGTATTTTTTTTCCCTTTATAGAAAAATTAATGTCAGTTAAGAGAAGTGGCCATGCCCACAAAAAACATTATTCGAGGACCATATACACTTGTCTTTGACCAATTTTCCTCCTATAATTTTAGATGTTTCTTAACAATTTTAGTTTAAAATATTATTGTATTAATCACATGGATAAAAATTACAAGCGAGAACTAAAGTTCTCTCTTTTAGCGAAGAATCTACGTAGATAATCAATATGCGGTGAAAAAATAACAACCGTTTGATTTATTGGAGAATCACAATGGTAGGAATTATAGGTGATTTATAAAGCAGACTCGTTTAGTGTAATAATTGCTCGTGTCATGCTCGGCAATCAATTGAAATAGCCAAAAAAAAGGACTATATCATCAACAAGTATGCTACATTGTTTAATAAATTCATTAATATTTATGTCAATATGGAATTAAAGAAAAAAAACCCATGATTAATAGGCCCTCTCTACTCTTGTCCATACAAAGTTTGCAAAAGAGATTCACGGATTATCGCTTTACGGCTCAATCATAACTACCATTTAAAATATCCATTATTCGATAAAAAACTAAAATTCCATAATAATTTAGAGTTGAACTAATATGCTAATCCCTTAATTCTAAACTAAAGTTCTTTACTAGCAAGGTTTTCTTTCTTCTTCTTTTTTTTTGTTCATTGTTTGCTTTGAATATGCATAATGCAACTAAAAACACTAAATTCCATTAAAGAATATTCATTTGCATAGTAAAACCAAAAAGCATTAAGCGACTACAACAATTTAGATGAAGAACAAACAAAATCCTTTTCAGTCAATCATTTGCGACTTCTTAGCAACCGTCTCGTCAATTCGAAATTCTCACTTTGTCAGAACTCTTCCACGATGATCGTCTTTGGTGAAGACATTGGGTAATTTTAATTTTTTGTGGGTAATTAATTGTAGAATGAAGAGACTCGGGGGACAAGGTAGTTGTAGAATATTACTTCCATTTACATAAATATAATTTGGGAATGAGCTATGCTTATTGTAACCGTTCTCTAATGTATTTTTTTTCCTTTATAGAAAAAATTAATGTCAGTTAAGAGAAGTGGCCATGCCCACAAAAAACATTATTCGAGGACCATATACACTTGTCTTTGACCAATTTTCCTCCTATAATTTTAGATGTTTCTTAACAATTTTAGTTTAAAATATTATTGTATTAATCACATGGATAAAAATTACAAGCGAGAACTAAAGTTCTCTCTTTTAGCGAAGAATCTCAGTAGATAATCAATATGCGGTGAAAAATAACAACCGTTTGATTTATTGGAGAATCACAATGGTAGGAATTATAGGTGATTTATAAAAGCAGACTCGTTTAGTGTAATAATTGCTGCGTGTCATGCTCGGCAATCAATTGAAATAGCCAAAAAAAAGGACTATATCATCAACAAGTATGCTACATTGTTTAATAAATTCATTAATATTTATGTCAATATTGAATTAAAGAAAAAAACCCATGATTAATAGGCCCTCTCTACTCTGTCCATACAAGTTTGCAAAAGAGATTCACGGATTATCGCTTTACGGCTCAATCATAACTACCATTTAAAATATCCATTATTCGATAAAAACTAAAATTCCATAATAATTTAGAGTTGAACTAATATGCTAATCCCTTAATTCTAAACTAAAGTTCTTTACTAGCAAGGTTTTCTTTCTTCTTCTTTTTTTTTGTTCATTGTTTCTTTGAATATGCATAATGCAACTAAAAACACTAAATTCCATTAAAGAATATTCATTTGCATAGTAAAACCAAAAAGCATTAAAGCGACTACAACAATTTAGATGAAGAACAAACAAAATCCTTTTCCAGTCAATCATTTGCGACTTCTTAGCAACCGTCTCGTCAATTCGAAATTCTCATTTGTCAGAACTCTTCGCGATGATCGTCTTTGGTGAAGACATTGGGTAATTTTAATTTTTGTGGGTAATTAATTGTAGAATGAAGAGACTCAGGGACAAGGTAGTTGTAGAATATTACTTCCATTTACATAAATATAATTTGGGAATGAACTGTAACTGTTGTAACCGTTCTCTAATGTATTTTTTTTCCTTTATAGAAAAATGAATCTCCGTTAAGAGAAGTGGCCATGCCCACAAAAACATTATTCAGGACCATATACACTTGTCTTTGACCAATTTTCCTCCTATAATTTTAGATGTTTCTTAACAATTTTAGTTTAAAATATTATTGTATTAATCACATGGATAAAAATTACAAACTGAGAACTAAAGTTCTCTCTTTTAGCGAAGAATCTCGTAGATAATCAATATGCAGTGAAAAATAACAACCGTTTGATTTATTGGAGAATCACAATGGTAGGAATTATAGGTGATTTATAAACAGACTCGTTTAGTGTAATAATTGCTCGTGTCATGCTCGGCAATCAATTGAAATAGCCAAAAAAAGGACTATATCATCAACAAGTATGCTACATTGTTTAATAAATTCATTAATATTTATGTCAATATGGAATTAAAGAAAAAAACCCATGATTAATAGGCCCTCTCTACTCTTGTCCATACAAAGTGCAAAAGAGATTCACGGATTATCGCTACGGCTCAATCATAACTACCATTTAAAATATCCATTATTCGATAAAAACTAAAATTCCATAATAATTTAGAGTTGAACTAATATGCTAATCCCTTAATTCTAAACTAAAGTTCTTTACTAGCAAGGTTTTCTTTCTTCTTCTTTTTTTTTGTTCATTGTTTGCTTTGAATATGCATAATGCAACTAAAAACACTAAATTCCATTAAAGAATATTCATTTGCATAGTAAAACCAAAAAGCATTAAAGCGACTACAACAATTTAGATGAAGAACAAACAAAATCCTTTTCCAGTCAATCATTTGCGACTTCTTAGCAACCGTCTCGTCAATTCGAAATTCTCACTTTGTCGAGAACTCTTCCACGATGATCGTCTTTGGTGAAGACATTGGGTAATTTTAATTTTTGTGGGTAATTAATTGTAGAATGAAGAGACTCGGGGGACAAGGTAGTTGTAGAATATTACTTCCATTTACATAAATATAATTTGGGAATGAGCTATGCTTTGTTGTAACCGTTCTCTAATGTATTTTTTTTCCCTTTATAGAAAAATTAATGTCAGTTAAGAGAAGTGGCCATGCCCACAAAAAACATTATTCGGGACCATATACACTTGTCTTTGACCAATTTTCCTCCTATAATTTTAGATGTTTCTTAACAATTTTAGTTTAAAATATTATTGTATTAATCACATGGATAAAAATTACAAGCGAGAACTAAAGTTCTCTCTTTTAGCGAAGAATCTCAGTAGATAATCAATATACGGTGAAAAATAACAACCGTTTGATTTATTGGAGAATCACAATGGTAGGAATTATAGGTGATTTATAAAAGCAGACTCGTTTAGTGTAATAATTGCTCGTGTCATGCTCGGCAATCAATTGAAATAACCAAAAAAAAGGACTATATCATCAACAAGTATGCTACATTGTTTAATAAATTCATTAATATTTATGTCAATATGGAATTAAAGAAAAAAACCCATGATTAATAGGCCCTCTCTACTCTTGTCCATACAAGTTGCAAAAGAGATTCACGGATTATCGCTACGGCTCAATCATAACTACCATTTAAAATATCCATTATTCGATAAAAACTAAAATTCCATAATAATTTAGAGTTGAACTAATATGCTAATCCCTTAATTCTAAACTAAAGTTCTTTACTAGCAAGGTTTTCTTTCTTCTTCTTTTTTTTTGTTCATTGTTTGCTTTGAATATGCATAATGCAACTAAAAAACACTAAATTCCATTAAAGAATATTCATTTGCATAGTAAAACCAAAAAGCATTAAAGCGACTACAACAATTTAGATGAAGAACAAACAAAATCCTTTTCCAGTCAATCATTTGCGACTTCTTAGCAACCGTCTCGTCCAATTCGAAATTCTCACTTTATCGAGAACTCTTCACGATGATCGTCTTTGGTGAAGACATTGGGTAATTTTAATTTTTGTGGGTAATTAATTGTAGAATGAAGAGACTCAGGGACAAGGTAGTTGTAGAATATTACTTCCATTTACATAAATATAATTTGGGAATGAACTGTAACTGTTGTAACCGTTCTCTAATGTATTTTTTTTCCCTTTATAGAAAAAATTAATGTCAGTTAAGAGAAGTGGCCATGCCCACAAAAACATTATTCAGGACCATATACACTTGTCTTTGACCAATTTTCCTCCTATAATTTTAGATGTTTCTTAACAATTTTAGTTTAAAATATTATTGTATTAATCACATGGATAAAAATTACAAACTGAGAACTAAAGTTCTCTCTTTTAGCGAAGAATCTCGTAGATAATCAATATGCAGTGAAAAATAACAACCGTTTGATTTATTGGAGAATCACAATGGTAGGAATTATAGGTGATTTATAAACAGACTCGTTTAGTGTAATAATTGCTCGTGTCATGCACGGCAATCAATTGAAATAGCCAAAAAAAAGGACTATATCATCAACAAGTATGCTACATTGTTTAATAAATTCATTAATATTTTATGTCAATATGGAATTAAAGAAAAAAACCCATGATTAATAGGCCCTCTCTACTCTGTCCATACAAGTTGCAAAAGAGATTCACGGATTATCGCTTTACGGCTCAATCATAACTACCATTTAAAATATCCATTATTCGATAAAAACTAAAATTCGATAATAATTTAGAGTTGAACTAATATGCTAATCCCTTAATTCTAAACTAAAGTTCTTTACTAGCAAGGTTTTCTTTCTTCTTCTTTTTTTTTGTTCATTGTTTGCTGAATATGCATAATGCAACTAAAAACACTAAATTCCATTAAAGAATATTCATTTGCATAGTAAAACCAAAAGCATTAAAGGGACTACAACAATTTAGATGAAGAACAAACAAAATCCTTTTTCAGTCAATCATTTGCGACTTCTTAGCAACCGTCTCGTCCAATTCGAAATTCTCACTTTGTCGAGAACTCTTCCACGATGATCGTCTTTGGTGAAGACATTGGGTAATTTTAATTTTTGTGGGTAATTAATTGTAGAATGAAGAGACTCAGGGACAAGGTAGTTGTAGAATATTACTTCCATTTACATAAATATAATTTGGGAATGAACTGTAACTGTTGTAACCGTTCTCTAATGTATTTTTTTCCCTTTATAGAAAAAATTAATGTCAGTTAAGAGAAGTGGCCATGCCCACAAAAACATTATTCGGGACCGAGATACACTTGTCTTTGACCAATTTTCCTCCTATAATTTTAGATGTTTCTTAACAATTTTAGTTTAAAAATATTATTGTATTAATCACATGGATAAAAATTACAAGCGAGAACTAAAGTTCTCTCTTTTAGCGAAGAATCTCAGTAGATAATCAATATGCGGTGAAAAATAACAACCGTTTGATTTATTGGAGAATCACAATGGTAGGAATTATAGGTGATTTATAAAAGCAGACTCGTTTAGTGTAATAATTGCTGCGTGTCATGCACGGCAATCAATTGAAATAACCAAAAAAAGGACTATATCATCAACAAGTATGCTACATTGTTTAATAAATTCATTAATTTTTATGTCAATATGGAATTAAAGAAAAAACCCATGATTAATAGGCCCTCTCTACTCTGTCCATACAAAGTGCAAAAGAGATTCACGGATTATCGCTTTACGGCTCAATCATAAATACCATTTTAAAATATCCATTATTCGATAAAAAACTAAAATTCGAGTAATAATTTAGAGTTGAACTAATATGCTAATCCCTTAATTCTAAACTAAAGTTCTTTACTAGCAAGGTTTTCTTTCTGTTCTTTGTTTTGCTTTGAATATGCATAATGCAACTAAAAACACTAAATTCCATTAAAGAATATTCATTTGCATAGTAAAACCAAAAGCATTAAAGGGACTACAACAATTTAGATGAAGAACAAACAAAATCCTTTTTCGTCAATCATTTGCTTGATCGTTTGCGACTTCTTAGCAACCGTCTCGTCCAACTCGAAATTCTCACTATCAGAACTCTTCACGATGATCGTCTTTGGTGAAGACATTGGGTAATTTTAATTTTTCTGGGTAATTAATTATAGAATGAAGAGACTCAGGGACAAGGTAGTTGTAGAATATTACTTCCATTTACATAAATATAATTTTGGAATGAACTGTAACTGCTGTAACCGTTCTCTAATGTATTTTTTTTCCTTTATAGAAAAATTAATGTCCGTTAAGAGAAGTGGCCATGCCCACAAAAAACATTATTCGGGACCGAGATACACTTGTCTTTGACCAATTTTCCTCCTATAATTTTAGATGTTTCTTAACAATTTTAGTTTAAAATATTATTGTATTAATCACATGGATAAAAATTACAAACTGAGAACTAAAGTTCTCTCTTTTAGCGAAGAATCTCTTAGATAATAAATATGCAGTGAAAAATAACAACCGTTTGATTTATTGGAGAATCACAATGGTAGGAATTATAGGTGATTTATAAACAGACTCGTTTAGTGTAATAATTGCTCGTGTCATGCACGGCAATCAATTGAAAGACCCAAAAAAAGGACTATATCATCAACAAGTATGCTACATTGTTTAATAAATTCATTAATTTTTATGTCAATTGGAATTAAAGAAAAAACCCATGATTAATAGGCCCTTTCTACTCTGTCCGTACAAGTTGCAAAAGAGATTCACGGATTATCCTTTACGGCTCAATCATAACTACCATTTAAAATATCCATTATTCGAATAAAACTAAAATTCAGTAATAATTTAGAGTTGAACTAATATGCTAATCCCTTAATTCTAAACTAAAGTTCTTAACTAGCAAGGTTTTCTTTCTTCTTCTGCTTTTTTTTTTTTCATTGTTTGCTGAATATGCATAATGCAACTAAAAACACTAAATTCCATTAAAGAATATTCATTTGCATAGTAAAACCAAAAGCATTAAAGGGACTACAACAATTTAGATGAAGAACAACAGAATCCTTTTCCGTCAATCATTTGCGACTTCTTAGCAACCGTCTCGTCCAACTCGAAATTCTCACTGTCAGAACTCTTCACGATGATCGTCTTTGGTGAAGACATTGGGTAATTTTAATTTTTTTGGGTAATTAATTGTAGAATGAAGAGACTCAGGGATAAGGTAGTTGTAGAATATTACTTCCATTTACATAAATATAATTTGGGAATGAACTGTAACTGTTGTAACCGTTCTCTAATGTATTTTTTTTCCTTTATAGAAAAATTAATGTCCGTGAAGAGAAGTGGCCATGCCCACAAAAACATTATTCAGGACCAGATACACTTGTCTTTGACCAATTTTCCTCCTATAATTTTAGATGTTTCTTAACAATTTTAGTTTAAAATATTATTGTATTAATCACATGGATAAAAATTACAAACTGAGAACTAAAGTTCTCTCTTTTAGCGGAAGAATCCAGTAGATAATCAATATGCGGTGAAAAATAACAACCGTTTGATTTATTGGAGAATCACAATGGTAGGAATTATAGGTGATTTATAAAAGCAGACTCGTTTAGTGTAATAATTGCTGCAGTGTCATGCACGGCAATCAATTGAAATAGCCAAAAAAAGGACTATATCATCAACAAGTATGCTACATTGTTTAATAAATTCATTAATTTTTATGTCAATATGGAATTAAAGAAAAAACCCATGATTAATAGGCCCTCTCTACTCTGTCCATACAAGCTGCAAAAGAGATTCACGGATTATCCTTTACGGCTCAATCATAAATACCATTTTAAATATCCATTATTCGATAAAAACTAAAATTCAGTAATAATTTAGAGTTGAACTAATATGCTAATCCCTTAATTCTAAACTAAAGTTCTTTACTAGCAAGGTTTTCTTTCTTTTTTTTTTTTTTTTTTTGTTCTTTGTTTGCTGAATATGCATAATGCAACTAAAAACACTAAATTCCATTAAAGAATATTCATTTGCATAGTAAAACCAAAAGCATTAAAGGGACTACAACAATTTAGATGAAGAACAAACAAAATCCTTTTTCGTCAATCATTTGCTTGATCGTTTTGCGACTTCTTAGCAACCGTCTCGTCCCAACTCGAAATTCTCACTGTCGAGAACTCTTTCACGATGATCGTCTTTGGTGAAGACATTGGGTAATTTTAATTTTTTAGGGTAATTAATTATAGAATGAAGAGACTCGGGGGACAAGGTAGTTTGTAGAATATTACTTCCATTTACATAAATATAATTTGGGAATGAAGCGTAAGCTGCTTGTAACCGTTCTCTAATGTATTTTTTTTCCTTTATAGAAAAAATTAATGTCAGATTAAGAGAAGTGGCCATGCCCACAAAAACATTATTCGGGACCGAGATACACTTGTCTTTGACCAATTTTCCTCCTATAATTTTAGATGTTTCTTAACAATTTTAGTTTAAAATATTATTGTATTAATCACATGGATAAAAATTACAAACTGAGAACTAAAGTTCTCTCTTTTAGCGAAGAATCTCGTAGATAATCAATATGCAGTGAAAAATAACAACCGTTTGATTTATTGGAGAATCACAATGGTAGGAATTATAGGTGATTTATAAAGCGATTTCGTTTAGTGTAATAATTGCTCGTGTCATGCACGGCAATCAATTGAAATAGCCAAAAAAAGGACTATATCATCAACAAGTATGCTACATTGTTTAATAAATTCATTAATTTTTATGTCAATTGGAATTAAAGAAAAAACCCATGATTAATAGGCCCTTTCTACTCTGTCCATACAAGTTGCAAAAGAGATTCACGGATTATCGCTTTACGGCTCAATCATAAATACCATTTTAAATATCCATTATTCGATAAAAACTAAAATTCAGTAATAATTTAGAGTTGAACTAATATGCTAATCCCTTAATTCTAAACTAAAGTTCTTTACTAGCAAGGTTTTCTTTCTTGTTCATTGTTTCTTTGAATATGCATAATGCAACTAAAAACACTAAATTCCATTAAAGAATATTCATTTGCATAGTAAAACCAAAAAGCATTAAAGGGACTACAACAATTTAGATGAAGAACAAACAAAATCCTTTTTCGTCAATCATTTGCTTGATCGTTTGCGACTTCTTAGCAACCGTCTCGTCCAACTCGAAATTCTCACTATCAGAACTCTTCACGATGATCGTCTTTGGTGAAGACATTGGGTAATTTTAATTTTTCTGGGTAATTAATTATAGAATGAAGAGACTCAGGGACAAGGTAGTTGTAGAATATTACTTCCATTTACATAAATATAATTTTGGGAATGAATCATGAATTGTTGTAAACTCGTTCTCTAATGTATTTTTTTTCCTTTATAGAAAAATTAATGTCCGTGAAGAGAAGTGGCCATGCCCACAAAAACATTATTCAGGACCAGATACACTTGTCTTTGACCAATTTTCCTCCTATAATTTTAGATGTTTCTTAACAATTTTAGTTTAAAATATTATTGTATTAATCACATGGATAAAAATTACAAACTGAGAACTAAAGTTCTCTCTTTTAGCGAAGAATCTCGTAGATAATCAATATGCAGTGAAAAATAACAACCGTTTGATTTATTGGAGAATCACAATGGTAGGAATTATAGGTGATTTTAAAACAGACTCGTTTAGTGTAATAATTGCTCGTGTCATGCACGGCAATCAATTGAAATAGCCAAAAAAAGGACTATATCATCAACAAGTATGCTACATTGTTTAATAAATTCATTAATTTTTATGTCAATATGGAATTAAAGAAAAAACCCATGATTAATAGGCCCTCTCTACTCTGTCCATACAAGCTGCAAAAGAGATTCACGGATTATCCTTTACGGCTCAATCATAAATACCATTTTAAATATCCATTATTCGATAAAAACTAAAATTCAGTAATAATTTAGAGTTGAACTAATATGCTAATCCCTTAATTCTAAACTAAAGTTCTTTACTAGCAAGGTTTTCTTTCTTTATTTTTTATTTTTGTTCTTTGTTTGCTGAATACGCATAATGCAACTAAAAACACTAAATTCCATTAAAGAATATTCATTTGCATAGTAAAACCAAAAGCATTAAAGGGACTACAACAATTTAGATGAAGAACAACAGAATCCTTTTCCGTCAATCATTTGCGACTTCTTAGCAACCGTCTCGTCCAACTCGAAATTCTCACTGTCAGAACTCTTCACGATGATCGTCTTTGGTGAAGACATTGGGTAATTTTAATTTTTCTGGGTAATTAATTATAGAATGAAGAGACTCAGGGACAAGGTATTTGTAGAATATTACTTCCATTTACATAAATATAATTTTGGAATGAACTGTAACTGCTGTAACCGTTCTCTAATGTATTTTTTTTCCTTTATAGAAAAATTAATGTCCGTGAAGAGAAGTGGCCATGCCCACAAAAACATTATTCAGGACCAGATACACTTGTCTTTGACCAATTTTCCTCCTATAATTTTAGATGTTTCTTAACAATTTTAGTTTAAAATATTATTGTATTAATCACATGGATAAAAATTACAAACTGAGAACTAAAGTTCTCTCTTTTAGCGAAGAATCTCGTAGATAATCAATATGCAGTGAAAAATAACAACCGTTTGATTTATTGGAGAATCACAATGGTAGGAATTATAGGTGATTTTAAAACAGACTCGTTTAGTGTAATAATTGCTCGTGTCATGCACGGCAATCAATTGAAATAGCCAAAAAAAGGACTATATCATCAACAAGTATGCTACATTGTTTAATAAATTCATTAATTTTTATGTCAATATGGAATTAAAGAAAAAACCCATGATTAATAGGCCCTCTCTACTCTGTCCATACAAGCTGCAAAAGAGATTCACGGATTATCCTTTACGGCTCAATCATAAATACCATTTGAAATATCCATTATTCGATAAAAAGTAAAATTCAGTAATAATTTAGAGTTGAACTAATATGCTAATCCCTTAATTCTAAAATAAAGTTCTTTACTAGCAAGATTTTCTTTCTTTTTTTATTTTTTTTTTGTTCTTTGTTTGCTGAATATGCATAATGCAACTAAAAACAATAAATTCCATTAAAGAATATTCATTTGCATTGTAAAACCAAAAGCATTAAAGGGACTACAACAATTTAGAAGAAGAACAAACAAAATCCTTTTTCGTCAATCATTTGCTTGATCGTTTGCGACTTCTTAGCAACCGTCTCGTCCAACTCGAAATTCTCACTATCAGAACTCTTCACGATGATCGTCTTTGGTGAAGACATTGGGTAATTTTAATTTTTTTGGGTAATTAATTATAGAATGAAGAGACTCAGGGATAAGGTAGTTGTAGAATATTACTTCCATTTACATAAATATAATTTGGGAATGAACTGTAACTGTTGTAACCGTTCTCTAATGTATTTTTTTTCCTTTATAGAAAAATTAATGTCCGTTAAGGGAAGTGGCCATGCCCACAAAAACATTATTCAGGACCAGATACACTTGTCTTTGACCAATTTTCCTCCTATAATTTTAGATGTTTCTTAACAATTTTAGTTTAAAATATTATTGTATTAATCACATGGATAAAAATTACAAACTGAGAACTAAAGTTCTCTCTTTTAGCGAAGAATCTCGTAGATAATCAATATGCAGTGAAAAATAACAACCGTTTGATTTATTGGAGAATCACAATGGTAGGAATTATAGGTGATTTATAAACAGACTCGTTTAGTGTAATAATTGCTCGTGTCATGCACGACAATCAATTGAAATACCCAAAAAAAGGACTATATCATCAACAAGTATGCTACATTGTTTAATAAATTCATTAATTTTTATGTCAATTGGAATTAAAGAAAAAACCCATGATTAATAGGCCCTTTCTACTCTGTCCATACAAGTTGCAAAAGAGATTCACGGATTATCCTTTACGGCTCAATCATAACTACCATTTAAAATATCCATTATTCGAATAAAACTAAAATTCAGTAATAATTTAGAGTTGAACTAATATGCTAATCCCTTAATTCTAAACTAAAGTTCTTTACTAGCAAGGTTTTCTTTCTTCTTCTTCTTTTTTTTTTCATTGTTTGCTGAATATGCATAATGCAACTAAAAACACTAAATTCCATTAAAGAATATTCATTTGCATAGTAAAACCAAAAGCATTAAAGGGACTACAACAATTTAGATGAAGAACAAACAAAATCCTTTTCCGTCAATCATTTGCGACTTCTTAGCAACCGTCTTGTCCAATTCGAAATTCTCACTGTCAGAACTCTTCACGATGATCGTCTTTGGTGAAGACATTGGGTAATTTTAATTTTTTTGGGTAATTAATTATAGAATGAAGAAACTCAGGGACAAGGTAGTTGTAGAATATTACTTCCATTTACATAAATATAATTTGGGAATGAACTGTAACTGTTGTAACCGTTCTCTAATGTATTTTTTTTCCTTTATAGAAAAATTAATGTCCGTGAAGAGAAGTGGCCATGCCCACAAAAACATTATTCAGGACCAGATACACTTGTCTTTGACCAATTTTCCTCCTATAATTTTAGATGTTTCTTAACAATTTTAGTTTAAAATATTATTGTATTAATCACATGGATAAAAATTACAAACTGAGAACTAAAGTTCTCTCTTTTAGCGAAGAATCTCTTAGATAATAAATATGCAGTGAAAAATAACAACCGTTTGATTTATTGGAGAATCACAATGGTAGGAATTATAGGTGATTTATAAACAGACTCGTTTAGTGTAATAATTGCTCGTGTCATGCACGGCAATCAATTGAAATACCCAAAAAAAGGACTATATCATCAACAAGTATGCTACATTGTTTAATAAATTCATTAATTTTTATGTCAATTGGAATTAAAGAAAAAACCCATGATTAATAGGCCCTTTCTACTCTGTCCATACAAGCTGCAAAAGAGATTCACGGATTATCCTTTACGGCTCAATCATAACTACCATTTAAAATATCCATTATTCGAATAAAACTAAAATTCAGTAATAATTTAGAGTTGAACTAATATGCTAATCCCTTAATTCTAAACTAAAGTTCTTTACTAGCAAGGTTTTCTTTCTTTATTTTTATTTTTTGTTCTTTGTTTGCTGAATACGCATAATGCAACTAAAAACACTAAATTCCATTAAAGAATATTCATTTGCATAGTAAAACCAAAAGCATTAAAGGGACTACAACAATTTAGATGAAGAACAAACAAAATCCTTTTTCGTCAATCATTTGCTTGATCGTTTGCGACTTCTTAGCAACCGTCTCGTCCAACTCGAAATTCTCACTGTCAGAACTCTTCACGATGATCGTCTTTGGTGAAGACATTGAGTAATTTTAATTTTTCGGGGTAATTACTAATAGAATGAAGAGACTAAGGGACAAGGTGGTTGAAGAATATTACTTCCAATTACATAAATATAATTTGGGAATGAACTGTAACTGTTGTAACCGTTCTCTAATGTATTTTTTTCCTTTATAGAAAAATTAATGTCCGTTAAGAGATGTGGCCTTGCCCACAAAAACATTATTCAGGACAAGATACACTTGTCTTTGACCAATTTTCCTCCTATAATTTTAGATGTTTCTTAACAATTTTAGTTTAAAATATTATTGTATTAATCACATGGATAAAAATTACAAACTGAGAACTAAAGTTCTCTCTTTTAGCTAACGTAATCTCATAGATAATCAATATGCAGATGAAAAATAACAACCGCTTTGATTTATTGGAGAATCACAATGGTAGGAATTATAGGTGATTTATAAAATGTACTCGCTTAGTGTAATAATTGCTCGTGTCATGCACGGCAATCAATTGAAATACCCAAAAAAAGGACTATATCATCAACAAGTATGCTACATTGTTTAATAAATTCATTAATTTTTATGTCAATTGGAATTAAAGAAAAAACCCATGATTAATAGGCCCTTTCTACTCTGTCCATACAAGTTGCAAAAGAGATTCACGGATTATCCTTTACGGCTCAATCATAACTACCATTTAAAATATCCATTATTCGATAAAAACTAAAATTCAATAATAATTTAGAGTTGAACTAGTATGCTAAACCCTTAATTCTAAACTAAAGTACTTTACTAGCAAGGTTTTCTTTCTTTCTTTTTTTTTTTTTTGTTCATTGTTTACTGAATATGCATAATGCAACTAAAAACACTAAATTCCATTAAAGAATATTCATTTGCATAGTAAAACCAAAAGCATTAAAGGGACTACAACAATTTAGATGAAGAACAAACAAAATCCTTTTCCGTCAATCATTTGCGACTTCTTAGCAACCGTCTTGTCCAATTCGAAATTCTCACTGTCAGAACTCTTCACGATGATCGTCTTTGGTGAAGACATTGGGTAATTTTAATTTTTTTGGGTAATTAATTATAGAATGAAGAGACTCAGGGACAAGGTAGTTGTAGAATATTACTTCCATTTACATAAATATAATTTGGGAATGAACTCTAACTGTAGTAACCGTTCTCTAATTTATTTATTTCCTTTATAGAAAAATTAATGTCCGTTAAGAGAAGTGGCCATGCCCACAAAAACATTATTCAGGACCAGATACACTTGTCTTTGACCAATTTTCCTCCTATAATTTTAGATGTTTCTTAACAATTTTAGTTTAAAATATTATTGTATTATTCACATGGATAAAAATTACAAACTGAGAACTAAAGTTCTCTCTTTTAGCGAAGAATCTCGTAGATAATCAATATGCAGTGAAAAATAACAACCGTTTGATTTATTGGAGAATCACAATGGTAGGAATTATAGGTGATTTAAAAACAGACTCGTTTAGTGTAATAATTGCTCGTGTCATGCACGGCAATCAATTGAAATAGCCAAAAAAAGGACTATATCATCAACAAGTATGCTACATTGTTTAATAAATTCATTAATTTTTATGTCAATTGGAATTAAAGAAAAAAACCCATGATTGATAGGCCCTCTCTACTATGTCCATACAAGCTGCAAAAGAGATTCACGGATTATCCTTTACGGCTCAATCATAACTACCATTTAAAATATCCATTATTCGATAAAAACTAAAATTCAATAATAATTTAGAGTTGAACTAATATGCTAATCCCTTAATCCTAAACTAAAGTTCTTTACTAGCAAGGTTTTCTTTCTTCTTTGTTCATTGTTTGTCGAATATGCATAATGCAACTAAAAAACACTAAATTCCATTAAAGAATATGCATTTGCATAGTAAAACCAAAAGCATTAAAGGGACTACAACAATTTAGATGAAGAACAAACAAAATCCTTTTTCCGTCAATCATTTACGACTTCTTAGCAACCGCCTTGTCCAACTCGAAATTCTCACCGTCGTAACTCTTCACGATGATCGCCTTTGGTGAAGACATTGGGTAATTTTAATTTTTTCGGGGTAATTAATTATAGAATGAAGAAACTCAGTGGACAAGGTAGTTGTAGAATATTACTTCCATTTACATAAATATAATTTGGGAATGAACTCGTAATCGTTGTAACTGCTTCTCTAATGTATTTTTTTTTCCCTTTATAGAAAAATTAATGTCCGTTAAGAGAAGTGGCCATGCCCACAAAAACATTATTCAGGACCATATACACTTGTCTTTGACCAATTTTCCTCCTATAATTTTAGATGTTTCTTAACATTTTTAGTTTAAAATATTATTGTATTAATCACATGGATAAAAATTACAAACTGAGTACTAAAGTTCTCTCTTTTAGCGACGAATCTCTTAGATAATCAATATGCAGTGAAAAATAACAACCGTTTAATTTATTGGAGAATCACAATGGTAGGAATTATAGGTGATTTATAAACAGACTCGTTTAGTGTAATAATTGCTCGTGTCATGCACGGCAATCAATTGAAATACCCAAAAAAAAGGACTATATCATCAACAAGTAAGCTACATTGTTTAATAAATTCATTAATTTTTATGTCAATTGGAATTAAAGAAAAAAATCCATGATTAGTAGGCCCTTTCTACTCTGTCCATACAAGCTGCAAAAGAGATTCACGGATTATCCTTTACGGCTCAATCATAACTACCATTTAAAATATCCATTATTCGAATAAAACTAAAATTCAGTAATAATTTAGAGTTGAACTAATATGCTAATCCCTTAATTCTAAACTAAAGTTCTTTACTAGCAAGGTTTTCTTTCTTCTTCTTCTTTTTTTTTTTTCATTGTTTGCTGAATATGCATAATGCAACTAAAAACACTAAATTCCATTAAAGAATATTCATTTGCATAGTAAAACCAAAAGCATTAAAGGGACTACAACAATTTAGATGAAGAACAACAGAATCCTTTTCCGTCAATCATTTGCGACTTCTTAGCAACCGTCTCGTCCAACTCGAAATTCTCACTGTCAGAACTCTTCACGATGATCGTCTTTGGTGAAGACATTGGGTAATTTAAATTTTTTTGGGTAATTAATTATAGAATGAAGAGACTCAGGGATAAGGTAGTTGTAGAATATTACTTCCATTTACATAAATATAATTTGGGAATGAACTCTAAATGTAGTAACCGTTCTCTAATGTATTTATTTCCTTTATAGAAAAATTAATGTCCGTTAAGAGAAGAGGCCATGCCCACAAAAACATTATTCAGGACCAGATACACTTGTCTTTGACCAATTTTCCTCCTATAATTTTAGATGTTTCTTAACAATTTTAGTTTAAAATATTATTGTATTAATCACATGGATAAAAATTACAAACTGAGAACTAAAGTTCTCTCTTTTAGCGAAGAATCTCGTAGATAATCAATATGCAGTGAAAAATAACAGCCGTTTGATTTATTGGAGAATCACAATGGTAGGAATTATAGGTGATTTAAAAACAGACTCGTTTAGTGTAATAATTGCTCGTGTCATGCACGGCAATCAATTGAAATAGCCAAAAAAAGGACTATATCATCAACAAGTATGCTACATTGTTTAATAAATTCATTAATTTTTATGTCAATATGGGATTAAAGAAAAAATCCATGATTAATAGGCCCTCTCTACTCTGTCCATACAAGCTGCAAAAGAGATTAACTGATTATCCTTTACGGCTCAATCATAACTACCATTTAAAATATCCATTATTCGATAAAAACTAAAATTCAGTAATAATTTAGAGTTGAACTAATATGCTAATCCCTTAATTCTAAACTAAAGTTCTTTACTAGCAAGGTTTTCTTTCTTCTTCTTTCATTGTTTGTCGAATATGCATAATGCAACTAAAAAACACTAAATTCCATTAAAGAATATTCATTTGCATAGTAAAACCAAAAGCATTAAAGGGACTACAACAATTTAGATGAAGAACAAACAAAATCCTTTTTCCGTCAATCATTTGCGTGACTTTCTTAGCAACCGGCCTTGTCCAATTCGAAATTCTCACCGCCGTAATCTCTTCACGATGATCGCCTTTGGTGAAGACATTGGGTAATTTTAATTTTTCTGGGTAATTAATTATAGAATGAAGAGACTCAGGGACAAGGTAGTTGTAGAATATTACTTCCATTTACATAAATAGAATTTGGGAATGAACTGTAGCTGTTGTAACCGTTCTCTAATGTATTTATTTCTTTATAGAAAAATTAATGTCCATTAAGAGAAGTGGCCATGCCCACAAAAACATTATTCAGGACCAGATACACTTGTCTTTGACCAATTTTCCTCCTATAATTTTAGATGTTTCTTAACAATTTTAGTTTAAAATACTGTTGTATTAATCACATGGATGAAAATTACAAACTGAGAACTAAAGTTCTCTCTTTTAGCTAAGAATCTCGTAGATAATCAATATGCAGTGAAAAATAACAACCGTTTGATTTTTGGAGAATCACAATGGTAGGAATTATAGGTGATTTATAAACAGACTCGTTTAGTGTAATAATTGCTCGTGTCATGCATGGCAATCAATTGAAATAGCCAAAAAAAAAAGGACTATATCATCAACAAGTATGCTACATTGTTTAATAAATTCATTAATTTTTATTTCAATATGGAATTAAAGAAAAAACCCATGATTAATAGGCCCTCTCTACTCTGTCCATATAAGCCGCAAAAAGAGATTCACTTGATTATCCTTTACTGCTCAATCATAAATACCATTTTAAATATCCATTATTCGATAAAAACTAAAATTCAGTAATAATTTAGAGTTGAACTAATATGCTAATCCCTTAATTCTAAACTAAAGTTCTTAACTAGCAAGGTTTTCTTTATTTATTTATTTATTTTTTGTTCTTTTTGTTTGCTGAATATGCATAATGCAACTAAAAACACTAAATTCCATTAAAGAATATTCATTTGCATAGTAAAACCAAAAGCATTAAAGGGACTACAACAATTTAGATGAAGAACAAACAAAATCCTTTTTCGCCAATCATTTGCTTGATCGTTGCGACTTCTTAGCAACCGCCTCGGCCCAACTCGAAATTCTCACCGTCGTAACTTCACGATGATCGCCTTTGGTGAAGACATTGGGTAATTTTAATTTTTTCGGGTAATTAATTATAGAAATGAAGAGACTGTGGGACAAGGTAGTTGTAGAATATTACTTCCATTTACATAAATATAATTTGGGAATGAACTGTAGCTGTTGTAACCGTTCTCTAATGTATTTATTTCCTTTATAGAAAAATTAATGTCCGTTAAAAGAAGTGGCCATGCCCACAAAAACATTATTCAGAACCAGATACACTTGCCTTCGACCAATTTTCCTCCTATAATTTTAGATGTTTCTTAACAATTTTAGTTTAAAATATTGTTGTATTAATCACATGGATAAAAAGTACAAACCGAGAACTAAAGTTCTCTCTTTTAGCTAAGTTAATCTTCGTAGATAATCAATAATGCAGATGGAAAAATAACAACCGCTTGAATTATTGGAGAATCATAATGGTAGAATTATAGGTGATTTATAAATGTGACTCAGTTTAGTGTAATAATTGCTCGTGTCATGCTCTGGCAATCAATTGAAATAGCCAAAAAAAGGGATCTATATCATCAACAAGTATGCTACATTGTTTAATAAATTCATTAATTTTTAGGTCAATATGGGAATTAAAGAAAAAATCCATGATTAATAGGCCCTCTCTACCCCTCGTCCATACAAGCTTTACAAAAGAGATTCGCGATTATCCTTTACGGCTCAATCATAAATACCATTTTCAATATCCATTATTCGATAAAATCTAAAATTCAGTAATAATTTAGAGTTGAACTAATATGCTAATCCCTTAATTCTAAACTAAAGTTCTTTACTAGCAAGGTTTTCTTTCTTTTTGTTCTTTGTTTGCCGGATACGCATAATGCAACTAAAAAACACTAAATTCCATTAAAGAATATTCATTTGCATAGTAAAACCATGGGGTTCTGAGAAGAAGAGAAGATAATGGCGCCCATGGAAGCATTGCAGGCGAGGTCCGAATTGGGGGCTCCTAATTGAATTTGCAAATATTCAATCGCTCGCCAACATATCGATCGATGACCTCGGGAGACTGATCATCCGGGAACGCAGGAAGAGGTAAGGAAAATGGGGTATTGACCTGGCCGTCTGTGGATTGCCGTGTCCAAAAATGAGGTGGTGCACCGCGGCACCCAACCGAGACGCCGGCTCGAGAAAACATGTTTGGTGCTGAATTTTTTGTTAAAGGTTTTGGGCTAGACAGTGCAGCTGGGTGGACAGCAGAATTGGGCTAGGCGGTGCAGCTTGAGTGGACAAATGTTGGGCCAGGAGGTGCAAGATTGTGTGGACTTCAGCCCACTACGAGAATTCTTCTGGGCTGGCTAATTTTATTCTGTTTCCAGCTTTGGTTCAAGTTGGCACAAATTTGGATGAAATGCTCTCTAGGCTGACCCAAGTAGTCCCAGTTGTGATACTTTTTCATGGTGATACTAATGGGTTTTCCCTCTTTCCAATCTGGAATTGTAGATCAATTCAGAGAGACGCTAATTCCTCAACTAATTTGGTGGAGGCCGCAAGTCGGCTCCGCCAAATTTCATGAGTCGTTTAATCAGGAATTGTCTAGGACTTAACAACTCCTGGACAATTCAAGGTCTAGTGTGCTTCTATACAGCGCACACATCTAGTAGTTTTTTATTTTTCATAATAATGCCGTTTGTCGGCATCATGATTAATATCATGATAGTGTTTATTTTTTTTCATTGTCTTAAATTAGGATTAATTTCGAATTTTTTTGTAAGAAATAAATGGTGGCGAACGTCTCAAACTTGGCGAAGCATCCCTCAAGATAGATTTTTGTTGCAACATGGTTTTGAATGGAGGATTGGAAGCGGACGTTTACGTTCTGTCAGATCTCGGCATGATCAGCCGGCCGCTATTCTTGCGCGGGTTTCACGCGATCTCCTCCTATTTCTAGTAGGGTTATGAAAGTTTGCAGTCAAGAGCTCTAGCATGTGTGGAAGGCTTCTGGTTTGCACGTGACCCCAAGATTGCTTTTAATTTTTTTGAGTCTGGTTGTACGGTCATAGAATTTTGTACTATAGGGCACTTATTCTTTAGTTTTTTCTATGACCGCGAGTCTTGTAATGTTCTGGCTCATTGGTTAGCTGGAATTTTTCTAAGGCTTGATGCCTCATTTCAAAGAGTAGGGGATCCATTGGAATTCCGCCTCTCTCATGTAATTCCTGATATCAATTAATGATATTATTTCTTTTCAAAAAAAAAAAAAGACTCAGGGACAAGGTAGTTGTAGAATATTACTTCCATTTACATAAATATAATTTGGGAATGAACTGCAGAATCGTTGTAACTGCTTCTCTAATGTATTTATTTCCTTTATAGAAAAATTAATGTCCGTTAAAAGAAGTGGCTATGCCCACAAAAACATTATTCAGGACCAGATACACTTGCCTTTGACCAATTTTCCTCCTATAATTTTAGATGTTTCTTAACAATTTTAGTTTAAAATATTATTAGTATTAATCACATGGATAAAAATTACAAACCCGAGAACTAAAGTTCTCTTTTAGCGAAGAATCTCGTAGATAATCAATATGCAAATGAAAAATAACAACCGCTTGATTTATTGGAGAATCACAATGGTAGGAATTATAGGTGATTTATAAACAGTATTTCGTTTAGTGTAATAATTGCTCGTGTCATGCACGGCAATCAATTGAAATAGCCAAAAAAAGGACTATATCATCAACAAGTATGCTACATTGTTTAATAAATTCATTAATTTTTATGTCAATATGGAATTAAAGAAAAAACCCATGATTAATAGGCCCTCTCTACTCTGTCCATACAAGCTGCAAAAAGAGATTCACTGATTATCCTTTACTACTCAATCATAAATACCATTTTAAATATCCATTATTCGATAAAAACTAAAATTCAGTAATAATTTAGAGTTGAACTAATATGCTAATCCCTTAATTCTAAACTAAAGTTCTTTACTAGCAAGGTTTTCTTTATTTATTTATTTATTTTTTTGTTCTTTTTGTTTGCTGAATATGCATAATGCAACTAAAAACACTAAATTCCATTAAAGAATATTCATTTGCATAGTAAAACCAAAAGCATTAAAGCGGACTACAACAATTTAGATGAAGAACAAACAAAATCCTTTTTCGTCAATCATTTGCTTGATCGCTCGACTTCTTAGCAACCGCCTCGCCCAACTCGAAATTCTCACCGTCGTAACTCTTCACGATGATCGCCTTTGGTGAAGACATTGGGTAATTTTAATTTTTCTCGGGTAATTAATTATAGAATGAAGAGACTCAGTGGACAAGGTAGTTGTAGAATATTACTTCCATTTACATAAATATAATTTGGGAATGAACTCAGAATCGTTGTAACTCGCTTCTCTAATGTATTTTTTTTCCTTTATAGAAAAAATTAATGTCCGTTAAGAGAAGTGGCCATGCCCACAAAAAACATTATTCATGACCGTATACACTTGTCTTTGACCAATTTTCCTCCTATAATTTTAGATGTTTCTTAACAATTTTAGTTTAAAATATTATTGTATTAATCACATGGATAAAAATTACAAACCGAGAACTAAAGTTCTCTCTTTTAGCGAAGAATCTCGTAGATAATCAATATGCAAATGAAAAATAACAACCGCTTGATTTATTGGAGAATCACAATGGTAGGAATTATAGGTGATTTATAAACATGACTCGCTTAGTGTAATAATTGCTCGTGTCATGCACGGCAATCAATTGAAATAGCCAAAAAAAAGGACTATATCATCAACAAGTATGCTACATTGTTTAATAAATTCATTAATTTTTATGTCAATATGGAATTAAAGAAAAAAACCCATGATTAATAGGCCCTCTCTACTCGTCCCATACAAGCCGCAAAAGAGATTCACTGATTATCCTTTACGGCTCAATCATAAACTACCATTTAAAATATCCATTATTCGATAAAAACTAAAATTCAAGTAATAATTTAGAGTTGAACTAATATGCTAATCCCTTAATTCTAAACTAAAGTTCTTTACTAGCAAGGTTTTCTTTTTCTTTTATGTTCATTGTTTGTCGAATATGCATAATGCAACTAAAAACACTAAATTCCATTAAAGAATATTCATTTGCATAGTAAAACCAAAAGCATTAAAGGGACTACAACAATTTAGATGAAGAACAAACAAAATCCTTTTTCGTCAATCATTTGCGACTTCTTAGCAACCGCCTCGCCCAACTCGAAATTCTCACCGCCGTAACTCTTCACGATGATCGCCTTTGGTGAAGACATTGGGTAATTTTAATTTTTTCTGGGGTAATTAATTATAGAATGAAGAGACTCAGTGGACAAGGTAGTTGTAGAATATTACTTCCATTTACATAAATATAATTTGGGAATGAACTCAGAATCGTTGTAACTGCTTCTCTAATGTATTTTTTTTCCTTTATAGAAAAAAATTAATGTCCGTTAAGAGAAGTGGCCATGCCCACAAAAAACATTATTCAGACCGTATACACTTGTCTTTGACCAATTTTCCTCCTATAATTTTAGATGTTTCTTAACAATTTTAGTTTAAAATATTATTGTATTAATCACATGGATAAAAATTACAAACCGAGAACTAAAGTTCTCTCTTTTAGCGAAGAATCTCGTAGATAATCAATATGCAAATGAAAAATAACAACCGCTTGATTTATTGGAGAATCACAATGGTAGGAATTATAGGTGATTTATAAAACAGTACTCGCTTTAGTGTAATAATTGCTCGTGTCATGCACGGCAATCAATTGAAATAGCCAAAAAAAAGGACTATATCATCAACAAGTATGCTACATTGTTTAATAAATTCATTAATTTTTATGTCAATATGGAATTAAAGAAAAAACCCATGATTAATAGGCCCTCTCTACTCGTCCCATACAAGCCGCAAAAGAGATTCACTGATTATCCTTTACGACTCAATCATAAATACCATTTAAAATATCCATTATTCGATAAAAACTAAAATTCAAGTAATAATTTAGAGTTGAACTAATATGCTAATCCCTTAATTCTAAACTAAAGTTCTTTACTAGCAAGGTTTTCTTTCTTCTTCTTTTTTTTTTTTGTTCTTTTTGTTTGCTGAATATGCATAATGCAACTAAAAACACTAAATTCCATTAAAGAATATTCATTTGCATAGTAAAACCAAAAGCATTAAAGGGACTACAACAATTTAGATGAAGAACAAACAAAATCCTTTTTCGTCAATCATTTGCGACTTCTTAGCAACCGCCTCGTCCCAACTCGAAATTCTCACCGTCGTAACTCTTCACGATGATCGTCTTTGGTGAAGACATTGGGTAATTTTAATTTTTCTGGGTAATTAATTATAGAATGAAGAGACTCAGGGACAAGGTAGTTGTAGAATATTACTTCCATTTACATAAATATAATTTGGGAATGAACTCAGTAATCGTTGTAAACTCGCTTCTCTAATGTATTTTTTTTCCTTTATAGAAAAAATTAATGTCCGTTAAGAGAAGTGGCCATGCCCACAAAAACATTATTCAGACCGTATACACTTGTCTTTGACCAATTTTCCTCCTATAATTTTAGATGTTTCTTAACAATTTTAGTTTAAAATATTATTGTATTAATCACATGGATAAAAATTACAAACTGAGAACTAAAGTTCTCTCTTTTAGCGAAGAATCTCGTAGATAATCAATATGCAAATGAAAAATAACAACCGCTTGATTTATTGGAGAATCACAATGGTAGGAATTATAGGTGATTTATAAAACAGCACTCGCTTAGTGTAATAATTGCTCGTGTCATGCACGGCAATCAATTGAAATAGCCAAAAAAAGGACTATATCATCAACAAGTATGCTACATTGTTTAATAAATTCATTAATTTTTATGTCAATATGGAATTAAAGAAAAAACCCATGATTAATAGGCCCTCTCTACTCTGTCCATACAAGCTGCAAAAGAGATTCACGGATTATCCTTTACTGCTCAATCATAAATACCATTTTAAAATATCCATTATTCGATAAAAACTAAAATTCAAAGAATAATTTAGAGTTGAACTAATATGCTAATCCCTTAATTCTAAACTAAAGTTCTTTACTAGCAAGGTTTTCTTTCTTTATTTATTTTTTTTTGTTCTTTTGTTTGTCGAATATGCATAATGCAACTAAAAACACTAAATTCCATTAAAGAATATTCATTTGCATAGTAAAACCAAAAGCATTAAAGGGACTACAACAATTTAGATGAAGAACAAACAAAATCCTTTTTCGTCAATCATTTGCTTGATCGCTTACGACTTCTTTAGCAACCGCCTCGCCCAACTCGAAATTCTCACCGCCGTAACTCTTCACGATGATCGCCTTTGGTGAAGACATTGGGTAATTTTAATTTTTTCTCGGGTAATTAATTATAGAATGAAGAGACTCAGTGGACAAGGTAGTTGTAGAATATTACTTCCATTTACATAAATATAATTTGGGAATGAACTCAGAATCGTTGTAACTCGCTTTCTCTAATGTATTTTTTTTCCTTTATAGAAAAAATTAATGTCCGTTAAGAGAAGTGGCCATGCCCACAAAAAACATTATTCAGACTGTATACACTTGTCTTTGACCAATTTTCCTCCTATAATTTTAGATGTTTCTTAACAATTTTAGTTTAAAATATTATTGTATTAATCACATGGATAAAAATTACAAACTGAGAACTAAAGTTCTCTCTTTTAGCGAAGAATCTCGTAGATAATCAATATGCAGTGAAAAATAACAACCGTTTGATTTATTGGAGAATCACAATGGCAGGAATTATAGGTGATTTAAAAACAGACTCGTTTAGTGTAATAATTGCTCGTGTCATGCACGGCAATCAATTGAAATAGCCAAAAAAAAAGGACTATATCATCAACAAGTATGCTTCATTGTTTAATAAATTCATTAATTTTTAAGTCAATATGGAATTAAAGAAAAAACCCATGATTAATAGGCCCTCTCTACTCTGTCCATACAAGCTGCAAAAGAGATTCACGGATTATCCTTTACGGCTCAATCGTAAATACCATTTAAAATATCCATTAGTCGATAAAAACTAAAATTCAGTAATAATTTAGAGTTGAACTAATATGCTAATCCCTTAATTCTAAACTAAAGTTCTTTACTAGCAAGGTTTTCTTTATTTATTTATTTATTTTTTTTTGTTCTTTTTGTTTGCTGAATATGCATAATGCAACTAAAAACACTAAATTCCATTAAAGAATATTCATTTGCATAGTAAAACCAAAAGCATTAAAGGGACTACAACAATTTAGATGAAGAACAAACAAAATCCTTTTTCGTCAATCATTTGCGACTTCTTAGCAAGCGTCTCGTCCCAACTCGAAAGTTCTCACCGTCGTAACTCTTCACGATGATCGTCTTTGGTGAAGACATTGGGTAATTTTAATTTTTCTGGGTTATTAATTATAGAATGAAGAGACTCAGGGACAAGGTAGTTGTAGAATATTACTTCCATTTACATAAATATAATTTGGGAATGAACTGTAACTGTTGTAACCGTTCTCTAATGTATTTTTTTTCCTTTATAAAAAAATTAATGTCCGTTAAGAGAAGTGGCCATGCCCACAAAAACATTATTCAGGACCAGATACACTTGTCTTTGACCAATTTTCCTCCTATAATTTTAGATGTTTCTTAACAATTTTAGTTTAAAATATTATTGTATTAATCACATGGATAAAAATTACAAACTGAGAACTAAAGTTCTCTCTTTTAGCGAAGAATCTCGTAGATAATCAATATGCAGTGAAAAATAACAACCGTTTGATTTATTGGAGAATCACAATGGTAGGAATTATAGGTGATTTATAAACAGACTCGTTTAGTGTAATAATTGCTCGTGTCATGCACGGCAATCAATTGAAATAGCCAAAAAAAAGGACTATATCATCAACAAGTATGCTACATTGTTTAATAAATTCATTAATTTTTATGTCAATATGGAATTAAAGAAAAAACCCATGATTAATAGGCCCTCTCTACTCTGTCCATACAAGTCGCAAAAGAGATTCACTGATTATCCTTTACGGCTCAATCATAAATACCATTTTAAAATATCCATTATTCGATAAAAACTAAAATTCAGTAATAATTTAGAGTTGAACTAATATGCTAATCCCTTAATTCTAAACTAAAGTTCTTTACTAGCAAGGTTTTCTTTATTTATTTATTTATTTTTTTTGTTCTTTTTGTTTGCTGAATATGCATAATGCAACTAAAAACACTAAATTCCATTAAAGAATATTCATTTGCATAGTAAAACCAAAAGCATTAAAGGGACTACAACAATTTAGGTCAAGAACAAACAAAATCCTTTTTCGTCAATCGTTTGCTTGATCGTTTGCGACTTCTTTGCAACCGTCTCGTCCAACTCGAAATTCTCACTGTCAGAACTCTTCACGATGATCGTCTTTGGTGAAGACATTGGGTAATTTTAATTTTTCTGGGTAATTAATTATAGAATGAAGAGACTCAGGGACAAGGTAGTTGTAGAATATTACTTCCATTTACATAAATATAATTTGGGAAAGAACTGTAACTGTTGTAACCGTTCTCTAATGTATTTTTTTCCTTTATAGAAAAATTAATGTCCGTTAAGAGAAGTGGCCATGCCCACAAAAACATTATTCAGGACCAGATACACTTGTCTTTGACCAATTTTCCTCCTATAATTTTAGATGTTTCTTAACAATTTTAGTTTAAAATATTGTTGTATTAATCACATGGATAAAAATTACAAACTGAGAACTAAAGTTCTCTCTTTTAGCGAAGAATCTCGTAGATAATCAATATGCAGTGAAAAATAACAACCGTTTGATTTATTGGAGAATCACAATGGTAGGAATTATAGGTGATTTAAAAACAGACTCGTTTAGTGTAATAATTGCTCGTGTCATGCACGGCAATCAATTGAAATAGCCAAAAAAAAAAGGACTATATCATCAACAAGTATGCTTCATTGTTTAATAAATTCATTAATTTTTAAGTCAATATGGAATTAAAGAAAAAACCCATGATTAATAGGCCCTCTCTACTCTGTCCATACAAGCTGCAAAAGAGATTCACGGATTATCCTTTACGGCTCAATCGTAAATACCATTTAAAATATCCATTAGTCGATAAAAACTAAAATTCAGTAATAATTAAGAGTAGAACTAATATGCTAATCCCTTAATTCTAAACTAAAGTTCTTTACTAGCAAGGTTTTCTTTATTTATTTATTTTTTTTTTGTTCTTTTTGGTTGCTGAATATGCATAACGCAACTAAAAACACTAAATTCCATTAAAGAATATTCATTTGCATAGTAAAACCAAAAGCATTAAAGGGACTACAACAATTTAGATGAAGAACAAACAAAATCCTTTTTCGTCAATCATTTGCGACTTCTTAGCAAGCGTCTCGTCCCAACTCGAAAGTTCTCACCGTCGAACTCTTTCACGATGATCGTCTTTGGTGAAGACATTGGGTAATTTTAATTTTTCTGGGTTATTAATTATAGAATGAACACACTCAGGGACAAGGTAGTTGTAGAATATTACTTCCATTTACATAAATATAATTTGGGAATGAACTGTAGCTGTTGTAACCGTTCTCTAATGTATTTTTTTCCTTTATAAAAAAAAATTAATGTCCGATTAAGAGAAGTGGACATGCCCACAAAAACATTATTCAGGACCAGATACACTTGTCTTTGACCAATTTTCCTCCTATAATTTTAGATGTTTCTTAACAATTTTAGTTTAAAATATTGTTGTATTAATCACATGGATAAAAATTACAAACTGAGAACTAAAGTTCTCTCTTTTAGCGAAGAATCTCGTAGATAATCAATATGCAGTGAAAAATAACAACCGTTTGATTTATTGGAGAATCACAATGGTAGGAATTATAGGTGATTTATAAACAGACTCGTTTAGTGTAATAATTGCTCGTGTCATGCACGGCAATCAATTGAAATAGCCAAAAAAAAGGACTATATCATCAACAAGTATGCTACATTGTTTAATAAATTCATTAATTTTTATGTCAATATGGAATTAAAGAAAAAACCCATGATTAATAGGCCCTCTCTACTCTGTCCATACAAGCTGCAAAAGAGATTCACGGATTATCCTTTACGGCTCAATCATAAATACCATTTTAAATATCCATTATTCGATAAAAACTAAAATTCAGTAATAATTTAGAGTTGAACTAATATGCTAATCCCTTAATTCTAAACTAAAGTTCTTTACTAGCAAGGTTTTCTTTATTTATTTATTTTTTTTTTGTTCTTTTTGTTTGCTGAATATGCATAATGCAACTAAAAACACTAAATTCCATTAAAGAATATTCATTTGCATAGTAAAACCAAAAGCATTAAAGGGACTACAACAATTTAGGTCAAGAACAAACAAAATCCTTTTTCGTCAATCGTTTGCTTGATCGTTTGCGACTTCTTTGCAACCGTCTCGTCCAACTCGAAATTCTCACTGTCAGAACTCTTCACGATGATCGTCTTTGGTGAAGACATTGGGTAATTTTAATTTTTCTGGGTAATTAATTATAGAATGAAGAGACTCAGGGACAAGGTAGTTGTAGAATATTACTTCCATTTACATAAATATAATTTGGGAAAGAAGCTATGACTTGTTGTAACTCGTTCTCTAATGTATTTTTTTTCCTTTATAGAAAAATTAATGTCCGTTAAGAGAAGTGGCCATGCCCACAAAAACATTATTCAGGACCAGATACACTTGTCTTTGACCAATTTTCCTCCTATAATTTTAGATGTTTCTTAACAATTTTAGTTTAAAATATTGTTGTATTAATCACATGGATAAAAATTACAAACTGAGAACTAAAGTTCTCTCTTTTAGCGAAGAATCTCGTAGATAATCAATATGCAGTGAAAAATAACAACCGTTTGATTTATTGGAGAATCACAATGGTAGGAATTATAGGTGATTTAAAAACAGACTCGTTTAGTGTAATAATTGCTCGTGTCATGCACGGCAATCAATTGAAATAGCCAAAAAAAAAGGACTATATCATCAACAAGTATGCTTCATTGTTTAATAAATTCATTAATTTTTAAGTCAATATGGAATTAAAGAAAAAACCCATGATTAATAGGCCCTCTCTACTCTGTCCATACAAGCTGCAAAAGAGATTCACGGATTATCCTTTACGGCTCAATCGTAAATACCATTTAAAATATCCATTAGTCGATAAAAACTAAAATTCAGTAATAATTAAGAGTAGAACTAATATGCTAATCCCTTAATTCTAAACTAAAGTTCTTTACTAGCAAGGTTTTCTTTATTTATTTATTTTTTTTTTGTTCTTTTTGGTTGCTGAATATGCATAACGCAACTAAAAACACTAAATTCCATTAAAGAATATTCATTTGCATAGTAAAACCAAAAGCATTAAAGGGACTACAACAATTTAGATGAAGAACAAACAAAATCCTTTTTCGTCAATCATTTGCGACTTCTTAGCAAGCGTCTCGTCCAACTCGAAGTTCTCACTGTCAGAACTCTTCACGATGATCGTCTTTGGTGAAGACATTGGGTAATTTTAATTTTTCTGGGTTATTAATTATAGAATGAACACACTCAGGGACAAGGTAGTTGTAGAATATTACTTCCATTTACATAAATATAATTTGGGAATGAACTGTAGCTGTTGTAACCGTTCTCTAATGTATTTTTTTCCTTTATAAAAAAATTAATGTCCGTTAAGAGAAGTGGACATGCCCACAAAAACATTATTCAGGACCAGATACACTTGTCTTTGACCAATTTTCCTCCTATAATTTTAGATGTTTCTTAACAATTTTAGTTTAAAATATTGTTGTATTAATCACATGGATAAAAATTACAAACTGAGAACTAAAGTTCTCTCTTTTAGCGAAGAATCTCGTAGATAATCAATATGCAGTGAAAAATAACAACCGTTTGATTTATTGGAGAATCACAATGGTAGGAATTATAGGTGATTTAAAAACAGACTCGTTTAGTGTAATAATTGCTCGTGTCATGCACGGCAATCAATTGAAATAGCCAAAAAAAAGGACTATATCATCAACAAGTATGCTTCATTGTTTAATAAATTCATTAATTTTTAAGTCAATATGGAATTAAAGAAAAAACCCATGATTAATAGGCCCTCTCTACTCTGTCCATACAAGCTGCAAAAGAGATTCACGGATTATCCTTTACGGCTCAATCGTAAATACCATTTAAAATATCCATTAGTCGATAAAAACTAAAATTCAGTAATAATTTAGAGTTGAACTAATATGCTAATCCCTTAATTCTAAACTAAAGTTCTTTACTAGCAAGGTTTTCTTTATTTATTTATTTTTTTTTGTTCTTTTTGTTTGCTGAATATGCATAATGCAACTAAAAACACTAAATTCCATTAAAGAATATTCATTTGCATAGTAAAACCAAAAGCATTAAAGGGACTACAACAATTTAGATGAAGAACAAACAAAATCCTCTTTCGTCAATCATTTGCGACTTCTTAGCAAGCGTCTCGTCCAACTCGAAGTTCTCACTGTCAGAACTCTTCACGATGATCGTCTTTGGTGAAGACATTGGGTAATTTTAATTTTTCTGGGTTATTAATTATAGAATGAAGAGACTCAGGGACAAGGTAGTTGTAGAATATTACTTCCATTTACATAAATATAATTTGGGAAAGAACTGTAACTGTTGTAACCGTTCTCTAATGTATTTTTTTCCTTTATAGAAAAATTAATGTCCGTTAAGAGAAGTGGCCATGCCCACAAAAACATTATTCAGGACCAGATACACTTGTCTTTGACCAATTTTCCTCCTATAATTTTAGATGTTTCTTAACAATTTTAGTTTAAAATATTGTTGTATTAATCACATGGATAAAAATTACAAACTGAGAACTAAAGTTCTCTCTTTTAGCGAAGAATCTCGTAGATAATCAATATGCAGTGAAAAATAACAACCGTTTGATTTATTGGAGAATCACAATGGTAGGAATTATAGGTGATTTAAAAACAGACTCGTTTAGTGTAATAATTGCTCGTGTCATGCACGGCAATCAATTGAAATAGCCAAAAAAAAGGACTATATCATCAACAAGTATGCTTCATTGTTTAATAAATTCATTAATTTTTAAGTCAATATGGAATTAAAGAAAAAACCCATGATTAATAGGCCCTCTCTACTCTTGTCCATACAAGGCTGCAAAAGAGATTCACGGATTATCCTTTACGGCTCAATCGTAAATACCATTTAAAATATCCATTAGTCGATAAAAACTAAAATTCAGTAATAATTTAGAGTTGAACTAATATGCTAATCCCTTAATTCTAAACTAAAGTTCTTTACTAGCAAGGTTTTCTTTATTTATTTATTTTTTTTTTTTGTTATTTTTGGTTGCTGAATATGCATAATGCAACTAAAAACACTAAATTCCATTAAAGAATATTCATTTGCATAGTAAAACCAAAAGCATTAAAGGGACTACAACAATTTAGATGAAGAACAAACAAAATCCTTTTTCGTCAATCATTTGCGACTTCTTAGCAAGCGTCTCGTCCAACTCGAAGTTCTCACTGTCAGAACTCTTCACGATGATCGTCTTTGGTGAAGACATTGGGTAATTTTAATTTTTCTGGGTTATTAATTATAGAATGAAGAGACTCAGGGACAAGGTAGTTGTAGAATATTACTTCCATTTACATAAATATAATTTGGGAATGAACTGTAGCTGTTGTAACCGTTCTCTAATGTATTTTTTTCCTTTATAAAAAAATTAATGTCCAATAAGAGAAGTGGCCATGCCCACAAAAACATTATTCAGGACCAGATACACTTGTCTTTGACCAATTTTCCTCCTATAATTTTAGATGTTTCTTAACAAGTTTAGTTTAAAATATTGTTGTATTAATCACATGGATAAAAATTACAAACTGAGAACTAAAGTTCTCTCTTTTAGCGAAGAATCTCGTAGATAATCAATATGAAGTGAAAAATAACAACCGTTTGATTTTCGGAGAATCACAATGGTAGGAATTATAGGTGATTTATAAACAGACTCGTTTAGTGTAATAATTGCTCGTGTCATGCACGACAATCAATTGAAATAGCCAAAAAAAAAGGACTATATCATCAACAAGTATGCTACATTGTTTAATAAATTCATTAATTTTTATGTCAATATGGAATTAAAGAAAAAACCCATGATTAATAGGCCCTCTCTACTCTGTCCATACAAGCTGCAAAAGAGATTCACGGATTATCCTTTACGACTCAATCTTAAATACCGTTTAAAATATCCGTTATTCGATAAAAACTAAAATTCAGTAATAATTTAGAGTTGAACTAATATGCTAATCCCTTAATTCTAAACAAAAGTTATTTACTAGTAAGGTTTTCTTTATTTATTTATTTTTTTTTTTTGTTCTTTTTGTTTGCTGAATATGCATAATGCAACTAAAAACACTAAATTGCATTAAAGAATATTCATTTGCATAGAAAAACAAAAAAGCATTAAAGGGACTACAACAATTTAGATGAAGAACAAGCAAAATCCTTTTTCGTCAATCATTTGCGACTTCTTAGCAAGCGTCTCGTCCAACTCGAAAGTTCTCACTGTCAGAACTCTTCACGATGATCGTCTTTGGTGAAGACATTGGGTAATTTTAATATTTCTGGGTAATTAATTATTGAATGAAGAGACTCAGGGACAAGGTAGTTGTAGAATATTACTTCCATTTACATAAATATAATTTGGGAATGAACTGTAACTGTTGTAACCGTTCTCTAATGTATTTTTTTCCTTTATAGAAAAATTAATGTCCGTTAAGAGAAGTGGCCATGCCTACAAAAACATTATTCAGGACCAGATACACTTGTCTTTGACCAATTTTCCTCCTATAATTTTAGATGTTTCTTAACAATTTTAGTTTAAAATATTATTGTATTAATCACATGGATAAAAATTACAAACTGAGAACTAAAGTTCTCTCTTTTAGCGAAGAATCTCGTAGATAATCAATATGCCGTGAAAAATAACAACCGTTTGAATTATTGGAGAATCATAATGGTAAGAATTATAGGTGATTTATAAACAGACTCGTTTAGTGTAATAATTGCTCGTGTCATGCACGACAATCAATTGAAATAGCCAAAAAAAGGACTATATCATCAACAAGTATGCTACATTGTTTAATAAATTCATTAATTTTTATGTCAATATGGACTTAAAGAAAAAACCCATGATTAATTGGCCCTCTCTACTCTGTCCATACAAGCTGCAAAAGAGATTCACGGATTATCCTTTACGGCTCAATCATAAATACCATTTTAAATATCCATTATTCGATAAAAACTAAAATTCAGTAATAATTTAGAGTTGAACTAATATGCTAATCCCTTAATTCTAAACTAAAGTTCTTTACTAGCAAGGTTTTCTTTCTTCTTCGTTCTTTGTTTGCTGAATATGCATAATGCAACTAAAAAAACTAAATTCCATTAAAGAATATTCATTTGCATAGTAAAACCAAAAGCATTAAAGGGACTACAACAATTTAGATGAAGAACAAACCAAATCCTTTTTCGTCAATCATTTGCGACTTCTTAGCAACCGTCTCGTCCAACTCGAAATTCTCACTGTCAAAACTCTTCACGATGATCGTCTTTGGTGAAGACATTGGGTAATTTTAATTTTTCTGGGTAAATAATTATAGAATAAAGAGACTCAGTGACAAGGTAATTGTAGACTATTACTTCCATTCACACATATATTATTTGGGAATGAACTGTAACTAGTGTAACTGTTTTCTAATGTATTTTTTTCCTTTATAGAAAAATTAATATCCTTTAAGAGAAGTGACCAAGCCTATATAAACATTATTCAGGACCAGATACACTTGTCTTTGTCCAATTTTCCCTCAATAATTTTAGATGTTTCTTAACAATTTTAGTTTAAAATATAATTGTATTAATCACATGGATAAAAATTACAAACTGAGAACTAAAGTTCTATCTTTTAGCGAAGAATCTCGTAGATAATCAACATGCAGTGCAAAATAACAACCGTTTGAATTATTGGAGAAACATAATGGTAGGAATTATAGGTGATTTATAAACAGAGCTCGTTTAGTCTAATAATTGCTCGTGTCATGCACCACAAACTACTGAAATTGCCAAAAAAAGGACTATATCATCAACATGTAAGCTACATTGTTTTATAAATTCATTATTTTTTATGTCAATATGGAATTAAAGAAAAAACCCACGATTAATAGGCCCTCTCTACTCTGTCCATACAAGCTACAAAAGAGATTCACGGATTAACCTTTACGGCTCAATCATCAATACAATTTTAAATATCCATTATTCGATAAAAATTAAAATTCAGTAATAATTTAGAGTTGAACTAATATGCTAATCCCTTACATCTAAACTAAAGTTCTTTACTTGCAAGATTTTCTTTCTTCTTGGTTTTTTTGTTCTTTGTTGTTTTTTTTTTTTTTAACTGCGAAATTTTATTTATAAAGGCAAAAGCCTGAATACAGCATAAAAACCGCCTCTCAGTGGCGGGGTTCAATAATGAGCCTATATCTAAATTATGGTCTTTGCCGAAATCGCAGATTTGGCAAGCCATTCCTGTCAGATATACATTGTAATTGAACTGATAAAGGTAACTGTGAAAAAGTAGGAAATTCACAAGAAGCATTAGTGTCACAAGCCTCATTAGCAAGCATGTCCGCAACCTTATTGGCTTCCCTATAAATGTGAGTAATAGCATGTTGATTTATAAGCTTGAGCAAAGTCTGAAATAACACATCTAATTTCCAGCTATGAATGTGCCGAGAATGGATTGCATCCACCAAGAATTTGCAATCTGATTGAATAGTAATCTGAGTGTGACCCAAACTAGTGGACAATTGAATCCCCGACACCATTGCATGTATCTCAGCTTCCGAATTAGTAAGGTCATCCCACAGATAACGATAATAGGCAAAGACAAAATCACCATTACTACAACGCAAGACTCCACCAGCACCTGCACATCCGGGATTGCCTCTAGAAGCACCATCTATATTTAATATGAGCAACCCCGATGAACCATCAACCAACCATTTCACCGCCAAAGCCTTTCCCATAATGTTCCAAGTAGCTGATTTCCGCCCCATATAGTGATCATACATTCACACGGATTGTAGAATTGGAGCAATAAAATTCTCAAATTCTTTCAAAAGCCCCCTTTGATTCGCAATAGTTCCTTCATAAATAAAACGACATATAGCACGCCACAAAATCCAACATATCCCTGAACTAACAATCACATAAATATCCCGCCATTTCCCTTGACCTTTCCACCATAACATTTTAATAAGAGAAACCGGATTGTCATGATGTAGTAAACTCCAATCCACACCTAAAAAACCACAACATTGCCGCCACAAAAAGCTAGCCAAATGACAGTCTACAAATATATGTAAGATGCTATCTATCCCCCTCCCACAGCTACACCATGAAGCCAAAGAAACTCCCCAAGTTTGTCTACTCGTATCAAAAGCGAGAAAGCCATTAAATAAACGCCACATAAATACACACAAGAACAAAGGAAGTTTTGAGTTCCATAATATACGGCGAGTACCTTGTATTATAGAAAATGGTTGTAACTCCTTCATGGTCGATGTAATTGTAAAATTGCCTCTAGACCCTGGCTTCCACACCCATATATCCGCCCCTTCTCCAACCACTATCCTCGGCAGACTACCGAGCTGCCCCAAAGGTAGACTAGACGGCAAAGAAGACCAACCACTCAGGCTAAGGAAATCACTGATATTCGCCGAAGAATCGTGTTGGCGGACAATAGATAATCGACCTTTCAAAGTGAAATCGTCATGCCAAAAAGAAGAGGCACCTCCCCAGACTAGAACTCCCATATTCACCTCAGCACTCTCACGGTGTCTGAGCATTCTCCGCCAAACAGTCGAATCAGCCGATGTTAATTGAACGAGAGCTGAATGTGGAATATCCCTGCAATATTTATCAAAAAGAAAATCTCGCCATAAAGAATCAGTTGTCCTTTTTTTTTGAATACGCACAATGCAACTAAAAACACTAAATTCCATTAAAGAATATTCATTTGCATAGTAAAACCAAAAGCATTAAAGGGACTACAACAATTTAGATGAAGAACAAACAAAATCCTTTTCCAGCAATAATTTGCTTGATTAAGGTTGGAAGGAGAATGAAGTTGTTAACGTAATTGTCGTCAATCATTTGCTTGATCGTTTGCGACATGTTAGCAACCGTCTCGTCCAACTCGAAATTCTCACCGTCATAACTCTTCACGATGATCGTCTTTGGTGAAGACATTGGGTAATTTTAATTTTTCTGGGTAATTAATTATAGAATGAAGAGACTCAGGGACAAGGTAGTTGTAGAATATTACTTCCATTTACATAAATATAATTTGGGAATGAACTGTAACTGTTGTAACCGTTCTCTAATGTATTTTTTTCCATTTTAGAAAAATTAATATCCGTTAAGAGAAGTGGCCATGCCTACAAAAATATTATTCAGGACCAGATACACTTTCCTTTGACTAATTATCCTCCTATAATTTTAGATGTTTCTTAACAATTTTAGTTTAAAATATTATTGTATTAATCACATGGATAAAAATTACAAACTGAGAACTAAAGTTCTCTCTTTTAGGTCGCAGATAATCAATATGCAGTGTAAAATAACAACCGTTTGAATTATTGGAGAAACATAATGGTAGAATTATAGCTGATTTATAAACAGACTCGTTTAGTCTAATAATTGCTTGTGTCAAGCACGACAATCAATTGAAATTGCCAAAAAAAAAGGACTATATCATCAACATGTAAGCTACATTGTTAAATAAATTCATTCTTTTTTATGTCAATATGGAATTAAAGAAAAAACTTATGATTAATAGGCCCTCTCTACTATGTCCATACAAGCTGCAAAAGAGATTCACGGATTACCATTTACGGCTCAATCATCAATACCATTTTAAATATCCATTATTCGACAAAAACTAAAATTCAGTAATTCTGGACCAGATACACCTGCTAAAATTTTAGATTTTTCTTAACAATTTTAGTTTAAATATACTTGTATTAATCACATGGATAAAAATTACAAACTGAGAACTAAAGTTGTCTCTTTTAGCGAAGAATCTCGTAGAAAATCAATATTCAGTGCGAAATAACAACCGTTTAAATTATTGGAGAAACATAATGGTAGGAATTATAGGTGATTTATGAACAGATTCGTTTAGTCTAATAATTGCACGTGTCATGCACGACAATCATTTGAAATTGCCGAAAAATTACCATATCTTCAACATGTAAACTACATTGTTTAAGAACTTAGAAAAAGGAAAAACAAAACTACCAAAAGTTCTCTCTTTTAGCGAAGAATCTCGTAGACAATCAATATGCAGTGAAAATAGCAACCGTTTAAATTATTGGAGAAACATAATGGTTGGAATTATAGGTGATTTATAAACAGATTCGTTTAGTCTAATAATTGCATGTGTCATGCACGACAATCAGTTGAAATTGCCAAAAAATGACTATATCTTCAACATGTAAACTACATTGTTTAATAAATTCATTCTTTTTTATGTCAATATTGAATTAAAGAAAAAACCCTGGATTAATAGGCCTTTTCTACTCTGTCCACACAAGCTGCAAAAGAGATTCACGGATTACCCTTTACGGCTCAATCTTCAATAACAGTTTAAATAACCATTATTCGATAAAAACTAGAATTCAATAACAATTAAGAGTTGAACAAATATGTTAATCCCTTAATTCTAAACTAAAGTTCTTTTCTAGCAAGGTTTTCTTTCTTCTTGTTTTTTTTTTTTTTATCTTCGTTTGTTGAATATGCATAATGCAACTCAAAACACTAATATTCATTTGCATAGTAAGACCAAAAGCATTAAAGAGACTACAACTATTTAGATGAAGAACAAACAAAATCCATTTCCAGCAACAATTTGCTCGATTAAGTTTGAAGGAGAATTAAGTTGTTAACGTAATTGTCGTCAATCATTTTCTTGATCGTTTGCGACATCTTAGCAATCGTCTCATCCAACTCGAAATTCTCACCGTCAGAACTCTTCACAATGATCGTCTTTGGTGAAGACATTGGGTAATTTTAATTTTTCTGGGTAATTAATTATAGAATGAAGAGACTCAGTGACAAGATAGTTGTAGACTATTACTTCCATTTACGTAAATATTATTTGGGAATGAACTGTAACTGTTGTAACCGTTCTCTAATGTATTTTTTTTCCTATATATAAAAATTAATATTCGTTAAGTGAAGTGGCCAAGCCTACAAAAACGTTATTCTGGACCAGATACACCTATCTTTGACCAATTTTCCTTCTATAATTTTAGATGTTTCTTAACAATTTTAGTTTAAAAATAACATGGATAAAAATTACAAACTGAGAATTAAAGTTCTCTCTTTTAGCGAAGAATCTCGTAGATAATCAATATTCAGCGCAAAATAGCAACCGTTTGAATTATAGGAGAAACATAATGGTAGAATTATAGGTGATTTATAAACAGACTCGTTCAGTCTAATAATTGCTCGTGGTATGCACGACAATCAATTGAAATTGCCAAAAAAAAGGACTATATCATCAACATGTAAGCTACATTGTTTATTAAATTCATTCTTTTTTATGTCAATATGGAATTAAAGAAAAAACCCATGATTAAAAGGACCTCACTACTCTGTCCATACAAGCTGCAAAAGAGATTCACGGATTATCCTTTACGGCTCAATCATCAATACCATTTTAAATATCCATTATTCGATAAAAACTAAAATTCAATAATAATTTAGAGTTGAACTAATATGCTAATCCCTTAATTCTAAACTAAAGTTCTTTACTAGCAAGGATTTCTTTCTTCTTGTTTCTTCTTGTTCTTTGTTTGGTGAATATGCATAATGCAACTATAAACACTAAATTCCATTAAAGAATATTCATTTGCATAGCAAGACCAAAAGCATTTAAGGGACTACAACTATTTAGATGAAGAACAAACAAAATCCATTTCCAGCAACAATTTGCTCGATTAAGTTTGGAAGGAGAATTAAGTTGTTAACGTAATTGTCGTCAATCATTTTCTTGATCGTTTGCGACATCTTAGCAATCGTCTCGTCCAACTCGAAATTCTCACCGTCAGAACTCTTCGCAATGATCGTCTTTGGTGAAGACATTGGGTAATTTTAATTTTTTTGGGTAATTAATTATTGAATGAAGAGACTCAGTGACAAGATAGTTGTAGACTATTACTTCCCCATTTACGTAAATATTATTTGGGAATGTATTTTTTTCCTATATATATAAATTGATATTCGTTAAGAGAAGTGGCCAAGCCTACAAAAACGTTATTCTGGCCCAGATACACCTGTCTTTGACCAATTTTCCTCCTATAATTCTAGATGTTTCTTAACAATTTTAGTCTAAAATATAATTGTATTAATCACATGGATAAAAATTACAAACTGAGAATTAAGGTTCTCTCTTTTAGCGAAGAATCTCGTAGATAATCAATATGCAGCGCAAAATAGCAACCGTTTGAAATATTGGAGAAACATAATGGTTGAATTATAGGTGATTTATAAACAAACTCGTTCAGTCTAATAATTGCTCGTGGTATGCACGACAATCAATTGAAATTGCCAAAAAAAAGGACTATATCATCAACATGTAAGCTACATTGTTTATTAAATTCATTCTTTTTTATGTCAATATGGAATTAAAGAAAAAACCCATGATTAAAAGGACCTCACTACTCTGTCCATACAAGCTGCAAAAGAGATTCACGGATTATCCTTTACGGCTCAATCATCAATACCATTTTAAATATCCATTATTCGATAAATACTAAAATTCAGTAATAATTTAGAGTTGAACTAATATGCTAATCCCTTAATTCTAAACTAAAGTTCTTTACTAGCAAGGTTTTCTTTCTTCTTGTTTCTTCTTGTTCTTTGTTTGGTGAATATGCATAATGCAACTATAAACACTAAATTCCATTAAAAATATTCATTTGCATAGTAAGACCAAAAGCATTTAAGGGACTACAACAATTTAGATGAAGAACAAACAAAATCCATTTCCAGCAACAATTTGCTCGATTAAGTTTGGAAGGAGAATTAAGTTGTTAACGTAATTGTCGTCAATCATTTTCTTGATCGTTTGCGACATCTTAGTAATCGTCTCGTCCCACTCGAAATTCTCACCGTCAGAACTCTTCACAATGATCGTCTTTGGTGAAGAAATTGGGTAATTTTAATTTTTCTCGGTAATTAATTATAGAATGAAGAGACTCAGTGACAAGATAGTTGTAGACTATTACTTCCCCATTTACGTAAATATTATTTGGGAATGTATTTTTTTCCTATATATAAAAATTCATATTCGTTAAGAGAAGTGGCCAAGCCTACAAAAACGTTATTCTGGCCCAGATACACCTGTCTTTGACCAATTTTCCTCCTATAATTTTAGATGTTTCTTAACAATTTTAGTGTAAAATATAATTGTATTAATCACATGGATAAAAATTACAAACTGAGAATTAAAGTTCTCTCTTTTAGCGAAGAATCTCGTAGATAATCAATATGCAGCGCATAATAGCAACCGTTTAAATTATAGAACAAACATAATGGTAGAATTATAGGTGATTTATAAACAGACTCGAAATTCGTTTACGACATCTTAGCAATCATCTCGTCCAACTCGAAATTCTCACCGTTAGAACTCTTGACAATGATCGTCTTTGGTGAAGACATTGGGTAATTTTAATTTTTCTGGGTAATTAATGACAGAATGAAGAGACTCAGTGACAAGATAGTTGTAGACTATTACTTCCCCATTTACGTAAATATTATTTGGGAATGAACTGTAACTGTTGTAACCGTTGTCTAATGTATTTTTTTCCTATATATAAAAATTAATATTCGTTAAGTGAAGTGGCCAAGCCTACAAAAACGTTATTCTGGACCAGATACACCTGTCTTTGACCAGTTTTGCTCCAATAATTTTAGATGTTTCTTAACAATTTTAGTTTAAAATATAATTGTATTAATCACATGGATAAAAATTACAAACTGAGAATTAAAGTTCTCTCTTTTAGCGAAGAATCTCGTAGATAATCAATATGCAGCGCAAAATAGCAACCGTTTGAAATATTGGAGAAACATAATGGTAGAATTATAGGTGATTTATAAACAGACTCGTTCAGTCTAATAATTGCTCGTGGTATGCACGACAATCAATTGAAATTGCCAAAAAAAAGGACTATATCATCAACATGTAAGCTACATTGTTTATTAAATTCATTCTTTTTTATGTCAATATGGAATTAAAGAAAAAACCCATGATTAAAAGGACCTCACTACTCTGTCCATACAAGCTGCAAAAGAGATTCACGGATTATCCTTTACCGCTCAATCATCAATACCATTTTAAATATCCATTATTCGATAAAAACTAAAATTCAGTAATAATTTAGAGTTGAACTAATATGTTAATCCCTTAATTCTAAACAAAAGTTCTTTACTAGCAAGGTTTTCTTTCTTCTTGTTTCTTCTTGTTCTTTGTTTGGTGAATATGCATAATGCAACTATAAACACTAAATTCCATTAAAGAATATTCATTTGCATAGCAAGACCAAAAGCATTTAAGGGACTACAACTATTTAGATGAAGAACAAACAAAATCCATTTCCAGCAACAATTTGCTCGATTAAGTTTGGAAGGAGAATTAAGTTGTTAACGTAATTGTCGCCAATCATTTTCTTGATCGTTTGCGACATCTTAGCAATCGTCTCGTCCAACTCGAAATTATCACCGTCAGAACTCTTCACAATGATCGTCTTTGGTGAAGACATTGGGTAATTTTAATTTTTCTGGGTAATTAATTATTGAATGAAGAGACTCAGTGACAAGATAGTTGTAGACTATTACTTCCCCATTTACGTAAATATTATTTGGGAATGAACTGTAACTGTTGTAACCGTTCTCTAATGTATTTTTTTCCTATATATAAAAATTAATATTCGTTAAGTGACGTGGCCAAGCCTACAAAAACGTTATTCTGGACCAGATACACCTGTCTTTGACCAATTTTCCTCCTATAATTTGGATGTTTCTTAACAATTTTAGTTTAAAATATAATTGTATTAATCACATGGATAAAAATTACAAACTGAGAATTAAAGTTCTCTCTTTTGGCGAAGAATCTCGTAGATAATCAATATGCAGCGCAAAATAGCAACCGTTTGAAATATTGGAGAAATATAATGGTAGAATTATAGGTGATTTATAAACAGACTCGTTCAGTCTAATAATTGCTCGTGGTATGCACGACAATCAATTGAAATTGCCTAAAAAAGGACTATATCATCAACATGTAAGCTACATTGTTTATTAAATTCATTCTTTTTTATGTCAATATGGAATTAAAGAAAAAACCCATGATTAATAGGACCTCACTACTCTTTCCATACAAGCTGCAAAAAAGATTCACGGATTATCCTTTACGGCTCAATCATCAATACCATTTTAAATATCCATTATTCGATAAAAACTAAAATTCAGTAATAATTTAGAGTTGAACTAATATGCTAATCCCTTAATTCTAAACTAAAGTTCTTTACTAGAAAGGTTTTCTTTCTTCTTGTTCTTTGTTTGGTGAATATGCATAATGCAACTATAAACACTAAATTCCATTAAAGAATATTCATTTGCATAGTAAGACCAAAAGCATTTAAGGGACTACAACTATTTAGATGAAGAACAAACAAAATCCATTTCCAGCAACAATTTGCTCGATTAAGTTTGGAAGGAGAATTAAGTTGTTAACGTAATTGTCGTCAATCATTTTTCTTGATCGCTTTGCGACATCTTAGCAATCGTCTCGTCCAACTCGAAATTCTCACCGTCAGAACTCTTCACAATGATCGTCTTTGGTGAAGACATTGGGTAATTTTAATTTTTCTGGGTAATTAATTATAGAATGAAGAGACTCAGTGACAAGATAGTTGTAGACTATTACTTCCCCATTTACGTAAATATTATTTGGGAATGTATTTTTTTCCTATATATAAAAATTCATATTCGTTAAGAGAAGTGGCCAAGCCTACAAAAACGTTATTCTGGCCCAGATACACCTGTCTTTGACCAATTTTCCTCCTATAATTTTAGATGTTTCTTAACAATTTTAGTCTAAAATATAATTGTATTAATCACATGGATAAAAATTACAAACTGAGAATTAAAGTTCTCTCTTTTAGCGAAGAATCTCGTAGATAATCAATATGCAGCGCATAATAGCAACCGTTTAAATTATAGAACAAACATAATGGTAGAATTATAGGTGATTTATAAACAGACTCGAAATTCGTTTACGACATCTTAGCAATCATCTCGTCCAACTCGAAATTCTCACCGTTAGAACTCTTGTCAATGATCGTCTTTGGTGAAGACATTGGGTAATTTTAATTTTTCTGGGTAATTAATTATAGAATGAAGAGACTCAGTGACAAGATAGTTGTAGACTATTACTTCCCCATTTACGTAAATATTATTTGGGAATGAACTGTAACTGTTGTAACCGTTCTCTAATGTATTTTTTTCCTATATATAAAAATTAATATTCGTTAAGTGAAGTGGCCAAGCCTACAAAAACGTTATTCTGGACCAGATACACCTGTCTTTGAGCAGTTTTGCTCCTATAATTTTAGATGTTTCTTAACAATTTTAGTTTAAAATATAATTGTATTAATCACATGGATAAAAATTACAAACTGAGAATTAAAGTTCTCTCTTTTAGCGAAGAATCTCGTAGATAATCAATATGCAGCGCAAAATAGCAACCGTTTGAAATATTGGAGAAACATAATGGTAGAATTATAGGTGATTTATAAACAGACTCGTTCAGTCTAATAATTGCTCGTGGTATGCACGACAATCAATTGAAATTGCCTAAAAAAGGACTATATCATCAACATGTAAGCCACATTGTTTATTAAATTCATTCTTTTTTATGTCAATATGGAATTAAAGAAAAAACCCATGATTAATAGGACCTCACTACTCTGTCCATACAAGCTGCAAAAGAGATTCACGGATTATCCTTTACGTCTCAATCATCAATACCATTTTAAATATCCATTATTCGATAAAAACTAAAATTCAGTAATAATTTAGAGTTGAACTAATATGCTAATCCCTTAATTCTAAACTAAAGTTCTTTACTAGCAAGGTTTTCTTTCTACTTGTGTCTTCTTGTTCTTTGTTTGGTGAATATGCATAATGCAACTATAAACACTAAATTCCATTAAACAATATTCATTTGCATAGTAAGACCAAAAGCATTTAAGGGACTACAACTATTTAGATGAAGAACAAACAAAATCCATTTCCAGCAACAATTTGCTCGATTAAGTTTGGAAGGAGAATTAAGTTGTTAACGTAATTGTCGTCAATCATTTTCTTGATCGTTTGCGACATCTTAGCAATCGTCTCGTCCGACTCGAAATTCTCACCGTCAGAACTCTTCACAATGATCGTCTTTGGTGAAGACATTGGGTAATTTTAATTTTTCTGGGTAATTAATTATAGAATGAAGAGACTCAGTGACAAGATAGTTGTAGACTATTACTTCCATTTACGTAAATATTATTTGGGAATGAATTGTGACTGTCGTAACCGTTCTCTAATGTATTTTTTTACCTATATATAAAAATTAATATTCGTTAAGTGAATTGGCCAAGCCTACAAAAAGCGTTATTACGGACCGAGATACACTGTCTTTGACCAATTTTCCTCCTATAATTTTTTTATGTTTCTTAACAATTTTAGTTTAAAAATATAATTGTATTAATCACATGGATAAAAATTACAAGTCGAGAATTAAAATTCTCACTTTTAGCGAAGAATCTCGTAGATAATCAATATGCAGCGCAAAATAGCAACCGTTTGAATTATAGGAGAAACATAATGGTAGAATTATAGGTGATTTATAAACAGACCCGTTCAGTCTAATAATTGCTCGTGTCATGCACGACAATCAATTGAAATTGCCAAAAAAAAGGACTATATCATCAACATGTAAGATACATTGTTTATTAAATGCATTCTTTTTTTATGTCAATATGGAATTAAAGAAAAAACCCATGATTAATAGGACCTCTCTACTCTGTCCATACAAGCCGCAAAAGAGATTCACGGATTATCCTTTATGGTTGAATCATCAATAGCATTTTAAATATCCATTATTCGATAAAAACTAAAATTCAGTAATAATTTAGCGTTGAACTAATATGCTAATCCCTTAATTCTATATTAAAGTTCTTTACTAGCAAGGTTTTCTTTCTACTTGTGTCTTCTTGTTCTTTGTTTGGTGAATATGCATAATGCAACTATAAACACTAAATTCCATTAAAGAATATTCATTTGCATAGTAAGAGCAAAAGCATTTAAGGGACTACAACTATTTAGATGAAGAACAAACAAAGTCCATTTCCAGCAACAATTTGCTCGATTAAGTTTGGAAGGAGAATTAAGTTGTTAACGTAATTGTCGTCAATCATTTTCTTGATCGTTTGCGACATCTTAGCAATCGTCTCTACCGACTCGAAATTCTCACCGTCAGAACTCTTCACAATGATCGTCTTTGGTGAAGAAATTGGGTAATTTTAATTTTTCTGGGTAATTAATTATAGAATGAAGAGACTCAGTGACAAGATAGTTGTAGACTATTACTTCCATTTACGTAAATATTATTTGGGAATGAATTGTGACTGTCGTAACCGTTCTCTAATGTATTTTTTTACCTATATATAAAAATTAATATTCGTTAAGTGAATTGGCCAAGCCTACAAAAAGCGTTATTACGGACCGGGATACACTGTCTTTGACCAATTTTCCTCCTATAATTTTTTATGTTTCTTAACAATTTTAGTTTAAAATATAATTGTATTAATCACATGGATAAAAATTACAAACTGAGAATTAAAATTCTCTCTTTTAGCGAAGAATCTCGTAGATAATCAATATGCAGCGCAAAATAGCAACCGTTTGAATTATAGGAGAAACATAATGGTAGAATTATAGGTGATTTATAAATGCAGACTCGTTCGGTCTAATAATTGCTCGTGTCATGCACGACAATCAATTGAAATTGCCAAAAAAAGGACTATATCATCAACATGTAAGATACATTGTTTATTAAATGCATTCTTTTTTTATGTCAATATGGAATTAAAGAAAAAACCCATGATTAATAGGACCTCTCTACTCTGTCCATACAAGCTGCAAAAGAGATTCACGGATTATCCTTTACGGCTGAATCATCAATAGCATTTTAAATATCCATTATTCGATAAAAACTAAAATTCAGTAATAATTTAGAGTTGAACTAATATGCTAATCCCTTAATTCTAAACTAAAGTTCTTTACTAGCAAGGTTTTCTTTCTACTTGTTTCTTCTTGTTCTTTGTTTGGTGAATATGCATAATGCAACTATAAACACTAAATTCCATTAAACAATATTCATTTGCATAGTAAGACCAAAAGCATTTAAGGGACTACAACAATTTAGATGAAGAACAAACAAAATCCATTTCCAGCAACAATTTGCTCGATTAAGTTTGGAAGGAGAATTAAGTTGTTAACGTAATTGTCGTCAATCATTTTCTTGATCGTTTGCGACATCTTAGCAATCGTCTCGTCCGACTCGAAATTCTCACCGTCAGAACTCTTCACAATGATCGTCTTTGGTGAAGAAATTGGGTAATTTTAATTTTTCTGGGTAATTAATTATAGAATGAAGAGACTCAGTGACAAGATAGTTGTAGACTATTACTTCCATTAACGTAAATATTATTTGGGAATGAATTGTGACTGTCGTAACCGTTCTCTAATGTATTTTTTTCCTATATATAAAAATTAATATTCGTTAAGTGAATTGGCCAAGCCTACAAAAACGTTATTCTGGACCAGATACACCTGTCTTTGACCAATTTTCCTCCTATAATTTTTTATGTTTCTTAACAATTTTAGTTTAAAATATAATTGTATTAATCACATGGATAAAAATTACAAACTGAGAATTAAAATTCTCACTTTTAGCGAAGAATCTCGTAGATAATCAATATGCAGCGCAAAATAGCAACCGTTTGAATTATAGGAGAAACATAATGGTAGAATTATAGGTGATTTATAAACAGACCCGTTCAGTCTAATAATTGCTCGTGTCATGCACGACAATCAATTGAAATTGCCAAAAAAAGGACTATATCATCAACATGTAAGATACATTGTTTATTAAATGCATTCTTTTTTTATGTCAATATGGAATTAAAGAAAAAACCCATGATTAATAGGACCTCTCTACTCTGTCCATACAAGCCGCAAAAGAGATTCACGGATTATCCTTTATGGCTGAATCATCAATAGCATTTTAAATATCCATTATTCGATAAAAACTAAAATTCAGTAATAATTTAGCGTTGAACTAATATGCTAATCCCTTAATTCTATATTAAAGTTCTTTACTAGCAAGGTTTTCTTTCTACTTGTGTCTTCTTGTTCTTTGTTTGGTGAATATGCATAATGCAACTATAAACACTAAATTCCATTAAAGAATATTCATTTGCATAGTAAGAGCAAAAGCATTTAAGGGACTACAACAATTTAGATGAAGAACAAACAAAATCCATTTCCAGCAACAATTTGCTCGATTAAGTTTGGAAGGAGAATTAAGTTGTTAACGTAATTGTCGTCAATCATTTTCTTGATCGTTTGCGACATCTTAGCAATCGTCTCTACCGACTCGAAATTCTCACCGTCAGAACTCTTCACAATGATCGTCTTTGGTGAAGAAATTGGGTAATTTTAATTTTTCTGGGTAATTAATTATAGAATGAAGAGACTCAGTGACAAGATAGTTGTAGACTATTACTTCCATTTACGTAAATATTATTTGGGAATGAATTGTGACTGTCGTAACCGTTCTCTAATGTATTTTTTTACCTATATATAAAAATTAATATTCGTTAAGTGAATTGGCCAAGCCTACAAAAACGTTATTCTGGACCAGATACACCTGTCTTTGACCAATTTTCCTCCTATAATTTTTTATGTTTCTTAACAATTTTAGTTTAAAATATAATTGTATTAATCACATGGATAAAAATTACAAACTGAGAATTAAAATTCTCTCTTTTAGCGAAGAATCTCGTAGATAATCAATATGCAGCGCAAAATAGCAACCGTTTGAATTATAGGAGAAACATAATGGTAGAATTATAGGTGATTTATAAAATGCATCTGCTCAGTCTAATAATTGCTCGTGTCATGCACGACAATCAATTGAAATTGCCAAAAAAAGGACTATATCATCAACATGTAAGATACATTGTTTATTAAATGCATTCTTTTTTTATGTCAATATGGAATTAAAGAAAAAACCCATGATTAATAGGACCTCTCTACTCGTCCCATACAAGCCGCAAAAGAGATTCACTGATTATCCTTTACTGCTGAATCATCAATAGCATTTTAAATATCCATTATTCGATAAAAACTAAAATTCAGTAATAATTTAGAGTTGAACTAATATGCTAATCCCTTAATTCTAAACTAAAGTTCTTTACTAGCAAGGTTTTCTTTCTACTTGTTTCTTCTTGTTCTTTGTTTGGTGAATATGCATAATGCAACTATAAACACTAAATTCCATTAAACAATATTCATTTGCATAGTAAGACCAAAAGCATTTAAGGGACTACAACAATTTAGATGAAGAACAAACAAAATCCATTTCCAGCAACAATTTGCTCGATTAAGTTTGGAAGGAGAATTAAGTTGTTAACGTAATTGTCGCCAATCATTTTCTTGATCGCTTACGACATCTTAGCAATCGCCTCGTCCCGACTCGAAATTCTCACCGCCGAACTCTTCACAATGATCGTCTTTGGTGAAGAAATTGGGTAATTTTAATTTTTCTGGGTAATTAATTATAGAATGAAGAGACTCAGTGACAAGATAGTTGTAGACTATTACTTCCATTTACGTAAATATTATTTGGGAATGAACTGTGACTGTCGTGAACCGCTCTCTAATGTATTTTTTTTCCCTATATATAAAAATTAATATTCGTTAAGTGAATTGGCCAAGCCTACAAAAACGTTATTCTGGGACCGTGATACACTGTCTTTTGACCAATTTTCCTCCTATAATTTTTTTTTATGTTTCTTAACAATTTTAGTTTAAAATATAATTGTATTAATCACATGGATAAAAATTACAAACCGAGAATTAAAATTCTCTCTTTTAGCGAAGAATCTCGTAGATAATCAATATGCAGCAGCAAAATAGCAACCGCTTTGAATTATAGGAGAAACATAATGGTAGAATTATAGGTGATTTATAAATGCATCTGCTCAGCTTTAATAATTGCTCGTGTCATGCACGATAATCAATTGAAATTGCCAAAAAAAAGGACTATATCATCAACATGTAAGATACATTGTTTATTAAATGCATTCTTTTTTTTATGTCAATATGGAATTAAAGAAAAAACCCATGATTAATAGACCTCTCACTCGTCCCATACAAGCCGCAAAAGAGATTCACTGGATTATCCTTTACGGCTCAATCATCAATAGCATTTTAAATATCCATTATTCGATAAAAACTAAAATTCAAGAATAATTTAGAGTTGAACTAATATGCTAATCCCTTAATTCTAAACTAAAGTTCTTTACTAGCAAGGTTTTCTTTCTACTTGTTTCTTCTTGTTCTTTGTTTGGTGAATATGCATAATGCAACCATAAACACTAAATTCCATTAAAGAATATTCATTTGCATAGTAAGACCAAAAGCATTTAAGGGACTACAACAATTTAGATGAAGAACAAACAAAATCCATTTCCAAAGAACAATTTGCTCGATTAAGTTTGGAAGGAGAATTAAGTTGTTAACGTAATTGTCGCCAATCATTTTCTTGATCGCTTACGTACATCTTAGCAATCGCCTCGCCCCGACTCGAAATTCTCACCGCCGTAACTCTTCACAATGATCGCCTTTGGTGAAGAAATTGGGTAATTTTAATTTTTCTCGGGTAATTAATTATAGAATGAAGAGACTCAAAGGGACAAGATAGTTGTAGACTATTACTTCCATTTACGTAAATATTATTTGGGAATGAATTGTGACTGCCGTGAATCGCTCTCTAATGTATTTTTTTTCCTATATATAAAAATTAATATTCGTTAAGTGAATTGGCCAAGCCTACAAAAACGTTATTCTCGACCGTGATACACTGTCTTTTGACCAATTTTCCTCCTATAATTTTTTATGTTTCTTAACAATTTTAGTTTAAAATATAATTGTATTAATCACATGGATAAAAATTACAAACTGAGAATTAAAATTCTCACTTTTAGCGAAGAATCTCGTAGATAATCAATATGCAGCGCAAAATAGCAACCGTTTGAATTATAGGAGAAACATAATGGTAGAATTATAGGTGATTTATAAATGCATCTGCTCAGCTTTAATAATTGCTCGTGTCATGCACGACAATCAATTGAAATTGCCAAAAAAAGGACTATATCATCAACATGTAAGATACATTGTTTATTAAATGCATTCTTTTTTTATGTCAATATGGAATTAAAGAAAAAACCCATGATTAATAGGACCTCTCTACTCGTCCCATACAAGCCGCAAAAGAGATTCACTGGATTATCCTTTACGGCTGAATCATCAATAGCATTTTAAATATCCATTATTCGATAAAAAACTAAAATTCAAGAATAATTTAGCGTTGAACTAATATGCTAATCCCTTAATTCTATATTAAAGTTCTTTACTAGCAAGGTTTTCTTTCTACTTGTGTCTTCTTGTTCTTTGTTTGGTGAATATGCATAATGCAACTATAAACACTAAATTCCATTAAAGAATATTCATTTGCATAGTAAGAGCAAAAGCATTTAAGTGGACTACAACTATTTAGATGAAGAACAAACAAAAGTCCATTTCCAAAGAACAATTTGCTCGATTAAGTTTGGAAGGAGAATTAAGTTGTTAACGTAATTGTCGCCAATCATTTTCTTGATCGCTTATGACATCTTAGCAATCGCCTCGCCCCAACTCAAATTCTCACCGCCGTAACTCTTCACAATGATCGCCTTTGGTGAAGAAATTGGGTAATTTTAATTTTTCTCGGGTAATTAATTATAGAATGAAGAGACTCAATGACAAGATAGTTGTAGACTATTACTTCCATTTACGTAAATATTATTTGGGAATGAACTGTGACTGTCGTGAACCGCTCTCTAATGTATTTTTTTTCCTATATATAAAAATTAATATTCGTTAAGTGAATTGGCCAAGCCTACAAAAACGTTATTCTCGACCGTATACACTGCCTTTTGACCAATTTTCCTCCTATAATTTTTTGATGTTTCTTAACAATTTTAGTTTAAAATATAATTGTATTAATCACATGGATAAAAATTACAAACCGAGAATTAAAATTCTCTCTTTTAGCGAAGAATCTCGTAGATAATCAATATGCAACAAGTAAAATAGCAACCGCTTGAATTATAGGAGAAACATAATGGTAGAATTATAGGTGATTTATAAATGCATCTGCTCAGCTTTAATAATTGCTCGTGTCATGCACGATAATCAATTGAAATTGCCAAAAAAAGGACTATATCATCAACATGTAAGCTACATTGTTTATTAAATTCATTCTTTTTTTTTATGTCAATATGGAATTAAAGAAAAAACCCATGATTAATAGGACCTCTCTACTCGTCCCATACAAGCCGCAAAAGAGATTCACTGATTATCCTTTACGGCTCAATCATCAATAGCATTTTAAATATCCATTATTCGATAAAAACTAAAATTCAAGAATAATTTAGAGTTGAACTAATATGCTAATCCCTTAATTCTAAACTAAAGTTCTTTACTAGCAAGGTTTTCTTTCTACTTGTTTCTTCTTGTTCTTTGTTTGGTGAATATGCATAATGCAACTATAAACACTAAATTCCATTAAAGAATATTCATTTGCATAGTAAGACCAAAAGCATTTAAGGGACTACAACTATTTAGATGAAGAACAAACAAAATCCATTTCCAAAGAACAATTTGCTCGATTAAGTTTGGAAGGAGAATTAAGTTGTTAACGTAATTGTCGCCAATCATTTTCTTGATCGCTTACGTACATCTTAGCAATCGCCTCGCCCCAACTCAAATTCTCACCGCCGTAACTCTTCACAATGATCGCCTTTGGTGAAGAAATTGGGTAATTTTAATTTTTCTCGGGTAATTAATTATAGAATGAAGAGACTCAATGACAAGATAGTTGTAGACTATTACTTCCATTTACGTAAATATTATTTGGGAATGAATTGTGACTGCCGTGAACCGCTTTCTAATGTATTTTTTTTCCTATATATAAAAATTAATATTCGTTAAGTGAATTGGCCAAGCCTACAAAAAACGTTATTCTCGACCGTATACACTGTCTTTTGACCAATTTTCCTCCTATAATTTTTTATGTTTCTTAACAATTTTAGTTTAAAATATAATTGTATTAATCACATGGATAAAAATTACAAACCGAGAATTAAAATTCTCACTTTTAGCGAAGAATCTCGTAGATAATCAATATGCAACAGCAAAATAGCAACCGCTTGAATTATAGGAGAAACATAATGGTAGAATTATAGGTGATTTATAAATGCATCTGCTCAGCTTTAATAATTGCTCGTGTCATGCACGATAATCAATTGAAATTGCCAAAAAAAGGACTATATCATCAACATGTAAGATACATTGTTTATTAAATTCATTCTTTTTTTTTATGTCAATATGGAATTAAAGAAAAAACCCATGATTAATAGGACCTCTCTACTCGTCCCATACAAGCCGCAAAAGAGATTCACTGATTATCCTTTACGGCTCAATCATCAATAGCATTTTAAATATCCATTATTCGATAAAAACTAAAATTCAAGAATAATTTAGCGTTGAACTAATATGCTAATCCCTTAATTCTATAAACTAAAGTTCTTTACTAGCAAGGTTTTCTTTCTACTTGTGTCTTCTTGTTCTTTGTTTGGTGAATATGCATAATGCAACTATAAACACTAAATTCCATTAAAGAATATTCATTTGCATAGTAAGAGCAAAAGCATTTAAGTGGACTACAACTATTTAGATGAAGAACAAACAAAAGTCCATTTCCAAAGAACAATTTGCTCGATTAAGTTTGGAAGGAGAATTAAGTTGTTAACGTAATTGTCGCCAATCATTTTCTTGATCGCTTACGTACATCTTAGCAATCGCCTCGCCCAACTCAAATTCTCACCGCCGTAACTCTTCACAATGATCGCCTTTGGTGAAGAAATTGGGTAATTTTAATTTTTCTCGGGTAATTAATTATAGAATGAAGAGACTCAATGACAAGATAGTTGTAGACTATTACTTCCATTTACGTAAATATTATTTGGGAATGAATTGTGACTGCCGTGAACCGCTCTCTAATGTATTTTTTTTCCTATATATAAAAATTAATATTCGTTAAGTGAATTGGCCAAGCCTACAAAAAACGTTATTCTCGACCGTGATACACTGCCTTTTGACCAATTTTCCTCCTATAATTTTTTGATGTTTCTTAACAATTTTAGTTTAAAATATAATTGTATTAATCACATGGATAAAAATTACAAACCGAGAATTAAAATTCTCACTTTTAGCGAAGAATCTCGTAGATAATCAATATGCAGCAAGCAAAATAGCAACCGCTTGAATTATAGGAGAAACATAATGGTAGAATTATAGGTGATTTATAAATGCATCTGCTCAGCTTTAATAATTGCTCGTGTCATGCACGATAATCAATTGAAATTGCCAAAAAAAGGACTATATCATCAACATGTAAGCTACATTGTTTATTAAATTCATTCTTTTTTTTTATGTCAATATGGAATTAAAGAAAAAAACCCATGATTAATAGGACCTCTCACTCGTCCCATACAAGCCGCAAAAGAGATTCACTGGATTATCCTTTACGGCTCAATCATCAATAGCATTTTAAATATCCATTATTCGATAAAAACTAAAATTCAAGAATAATTTAGAGTTGAACTAATATGCTAATCCCTTAATTCTAAACTAAAGTTCTTTACTAGCAAGGTTTTCTTTCTACTTGTTTCTTCTTGTTCTTTGTTTGGTGAATATGCATAATGCAACTATAAACACTAAATTCCATTAAAGAATATTCATTTGCATAGTAAGACCAAAAGCATTTAAGTGGACTACAACTATTTAGATGAAGAACAAACAAAATCCATTTCCAAAGAACAATTTGCTCGATTAAGTTTGGAAGGAGAATTAAGTTGTTAACGTAATTGTCGCCAATCATTTTCTTGATCGCTTATGACATCTTAGCAATCGCCTCGCCCCGACTCAAATTCTCACCGCCGTAACTCTTCACAATGATCGCCTTTGGTGAAGAAATTGGGTAATTTTAATTTTTCTCGGGTAATTAATTATAGAATGAAGAGACTCAAATGACAAGATAGTTGTAGACTATTACTTCCATTTACGTAAATATTATTTGGGAATGAATTGTGACTGCCGTGAATCGCTCTCTAATGTATTTTTTTTCCTATATATAAAAATTAATATTCGTTAAGTGAATTGGCCAAGCCTACAAAAAACGTTATTCTCGACCGTGATACACTGCCTTTTGACCAATTTTCCTCCTATAATTTTTTTGATGTTTCTTAACAATTTTAGTTTAAAATATAATTGTATTAATCACATGGATAAAAATTACAAACCGAGAATTAAAATTCTCACTTTTAGCGAAGAATCTCGTAGATAATCAATATGCAAACGCAAAATAGCAACCGCTTGAATTATAGGAGAAACATAATGGTAGAATTATAGGTGATTTATAAATGCATCTGCTCAGCTTTAATAATTGCTCGTGTCATGCACGATAATCAATTGAAATTGCCAAAAAAAGGACTATATCATCAACATGTAAGCTACATTGTTTATTAAATTCATTCTTTTTTTTTATGTCAATATGGAATTAAAGAAAAAACCCATGATTAATAGGACCTCTCTACTCGTCCCATACAAGCCGCAAAAGAGATTCACTGGATTATCCTTTACTGCTCAATCATCAATAGCATTTTAAATATCCATTATTCGATAAAAACTAAAATTCAAGAATAATTTAGAGTTGAACTAATATGCTAATCCCTTAATTCTATAAACTAAAGTTCTTTACTAGCAAGGTTTTCTTTCTACTTGTTTCTTCTTGTTCTTTGTTTGGTGAATATGCATAATGCAACTATAAACACTAAATTCCATTAAAGAATATTCATTTGCATAGTAAGACCAAAAGCATTTAAGGGACTACAACTATTTAGATGAAGAACAAACAAAATCCATTTCCAAAGAACAATTTGCTCGATTAAGTTTGGAAGGAGAATTAAGTTGTTAACGTAATTGTCGCCAATCATTTTCTTGATCGCTTATGACATCTTAGCAATCGCCTCGCCCCAACTCAAATTCTCACCGCCGTAACTCTTCACAATGATCGCCTTTGGTGAAGAAATTGGGTAATTTTAATTTTTCTCGGGTAATTAATTATAGAATGAAGAGACTCAAAGGACAAGATAGTTGTAGACTATTACTTCCATTTACGTAAATATTATTTGGGAATGAATTGTGACTGTCGTGAACCGCTCTCTAATGTATTTTTTTTCCTATATATAAAAATTAATATTCGTTAAGTGAATTGGCCAAGCCTACAAAAAACGTTATTCTCGACCGTATACACTGCCTTTTGACCAATTTTCCTCCTATAATTTTTTTGATGTTTCTTAACAATTTTAGTTTAAAATATAATCAGTATTAATCACATGGATAAAAATTACAAACCGAGAATTAAAATTCTCTCTTTTAGCGAAGAATCTCGTAGATAATCAATATGCAACGCAAAATAGCAACCGCTTGAATTATAGGAGAAACATAATGGTAGAATTATAGGTGATTTATAAATGCATCTGCTCAGCTTTAATAATTGCTCGTGTCATGCACGATAATCAATTGAAATTGCCAAAAAAAGGACTATATCATCAACATGTAAGCTACATTGTTTATTAAATTCATTCTTTTTTTTTATGTCAATATGGAATTAAAGAAAAAAACCCATGATTAATAGGACCTCTCACTCGTCCCATACAAGCCGCAAAAGAGATTCACTGATTATCCTTTACTGCTCAATCATCAATAGCATTTTAAATATCCATTATTCGATAAAAACTAAAATTCAAGAATAATTTAGAGTTGAACTAATATGCTAATCCCTTAATTCTAAACTAAAGTTCTTTACTAGCAAGGTTTTCTTTCTACTTGTTTCTTCTTGTTCTTTGTTTGGTGAATATGCATAATGCAACTATAAACACTAAATTCCATTAAAGAATATTCATTTGCATAGTAAGACCAAAAGCATTTAAGGGACTACAACTATTTAGATGAAGAACAAACAAAATCCATTTCCAAAGAACAATTTGCTCGATTAAGTTTGGAAGGAGAATTAAGTTGTTAACGTAATTGTCGCCAATCATTTTCTTGATCGCTTATGACATCTTAGCAATCGCCTCGCCCCAACTCAAATTCTCACCGCCGTAACTCTTCACAATGATCGCCTTTGGTGAAGAAATTGGGTAATTTTAATTTTTCTCGGGTAATTAATTATAGAATGAAGAGACTCAAATGACAAGATAGTTGTAGACTATTACTTCCATTTACGTAAATATTATTTGGGAATGAATTGTGACTGCCGTGAACCGCTCTCTAATGTATTTTTTTTCCTATATATAAAAATTAATATTCGTTAAGTGAATTGGCCAAGCCTACAAAAAACGTTATTCTCGACCGTATACACTGCCTTTTGACCAATTTTCCTCCTATAATTTTTTTGATGTTTCTTAACAATTTTAGTTTAAAATATAATTGTATTAATCACATGGATAAAAATTACAAACCGAGAATTAAAATTCTCTCTTTTAGCGAAGAATCTCGTAGATAATCAATATGCAAAGCAAAAATAGCAACCGCTTGAATTATAGGAGAAACATAATGGTAGAATTATAGGTGATTTATAAATGCATCTGCTCAGCCTAATAATTGCTCGTGTCATGCACGATAATCAATTGAAATTGCCAAAAAAAGGACTATATCATCAACATGTAAGCTACATTGTTTATTAAATTCATTCTTTTTTTTTATGTCAATATGGAATTAAAGAAAAAACCCATGATTAATAGGACCTCTCACTCGTCCCATACAAGCCGCAAAAGAGATTCACTGGATTATCCTTTACGGCTCAATCATCAATAGCATTTTAAATATCCATTATTCGATAAAAAACTAAAATTCAAGAATAATTTAGAGTTGAACTAATATGCTAATCCCTTAATTCTAAACTAAAGTTCTTTACTAGCAAGGTTTTCTTTCTACTTGTTTCTTCTTGTTCTTTGTTTGGTGAATATGCATAATGCAACTATAAACACTAAATTCCATTAAAGAATATTCATTTGCATAGTAAGACCAAAAGCATTTAAGTGGACTACAACTATTTAGATGAAGAACAAACAAAATCCATTTCCAAAGAACAATTTGCTCGATTAAGTTTGGAAGGAGAATTAAGTTGTTAACGTAATTGTCGCCAATCATTTTCTTGATCGCTTATGACATCTTAGCAATCGCCTCGCCCCAACTCAAATTCTCACCGCCGTAACTCTTCACAATGATCGCCTTTGGTGAAGAAATTGGGTAATTTTAATTTTTCTCGGGTAATTAATTATAGAATGAAGAGACTCAAAGGACAAGATAGTTGTAGACTATTACTTCCATTTACGTAAATATTATTTGGGAATGAATTGTGACTCGTCGGAATCGCTCTCTAATGTATTTTTTTTCCTATATATAAAAATTAATATTCGTTAAGTGAATTGGCCAAGCCTACAAAAAACGTTATTCTGGGACCGTATACACTGCCTTTTGACCAATTTTCCTCCTATAATTTTTTTGATGTTTCTTAACAATTTTAGTTTAAAATATAATTGTATTAATCACATGGATAAAAATTACAAACCGAGAATTAAAATTCTCACTTTTAGCGAAGAATCTCGTAGATAATCAATATGCAACGCAAAAATAGCAACCGCTTGAATTATAGGAGAAACATAATGGTAGAATTATAGGTGATTTATAAATGCATCTGCTCAGCCTAATAATTGCTCGTGTCATGCACGATAATCAATTGAAATTGCCAAAAAAAGGACTATATCATCAACATGTAAGCTACATTGTTTATTAAATTCATTCTTTTTTTTTATGTCAATATGGAATTAAAGAAAAAAACCCATGATTAATAGGACCTCTCTACTCGTCCCATACAAGCCGCAAAAGAGATTCACTGATTATCCTTTACTGCTCAATCATCAATAGCATTTTAAATATCCATTATTCGATAAAAACTAAAATTCAAGAATAATTTAGCGTTGAACTAATATGCTAATCCCTTAATTCTATATTAAAGTTCTTTACTAGCAAGGTTTTCTTTCTACTTGTGTCTTCTTGTTCTTTGTTTGGTGAATATGCATAATGCAACTATAAACACTAAATTCCATTAAAGAATATTCATTTGCATAGTAAGAGCAAAAGCATTTAAGTGGACTACAACTATTTAGATGAAGAACAAACAAAAGTCCATTTCCAAAGAACAATTTGCTCGATTAAGTTTGGAAGGAGAATTAAGTTGTTAACGTAATTGTCGCCAATCATTTTCTTGATCGCTTATGCATATCTTAGCAATCGCCTCGCCCCAACTCAAATTCTCACCGCCGTAACTCTTCACAATGATCGCCTTTGGTGAAGAAATTGGGTAATTTTAATTTTTCTCGGGTAATTAATTATAGAATGAAGAGACTCAAAGGACAAGATAGTTGTAGACTATTACTTCCATTTACGTAAATATTATTTGGGAATGAATTGTGACTCGTCAGTAACCGCTCTCTAATGTATTTTTTTTCCTATATATAAAAATTAATATTCGTTAAGTGAATTGGCCAAGCCTACAAAAAACGTTATTCTGGGACCGTATACACTGCCTTTTGACCAATTTTCCTCCTATAATTTTTTATGTTTCTTAACAATTTTAGTTTAAAATATAATTGTATTAATCACATGGATAAAAATTACAAACCGAGAATTAAAATTCTCTCTTTTAGCGAAGAATCTCGTAGATAATCAATATGCAAAGCAAAATAGCAACCGCTTTGAATTATAGGAGAAACATAATGGTAGAATTATAGGTGATTTATAAATGTATCTGCTCAGCCTAATAATTGCTCGTGTCATGCACGACAATCAATTGAAATTGCCAAAAAAAGGACTATATCATCAACATGTAAGCTACATTGTTTATTAAATTCATTCTTTTTTTTTATGTCAATATGGAATTAAAGAAAAAACCCATGATTAATAGGACCTCTCTACTCGTCCCATACAAGCCGCAAAAGAGATTCACTGATTATCCTTTACTACTCAATCATCAATACCATTTTAAATATCCATTATTCGATAAAAACTAAAATTCAAGAATAATTTAGAGTTGAACTAATATGCTAATCCCTTAATTCTAAACTAAAGTTCTTTACTAGCAAGGTTTTCTTTCTACTTGTTTCTTCTTGTTCTTTGTTTGGTGAATATGCATAATGCAACTATAAACACTAAATTCCATTAAAGAATATTCATTTGCATAGTAAGACCAAAAGCATTTAAGGGACTACAACTATTTAGATGAAGAACAAACAAAATCCATTTCCAAAGAACAATTTGCTCGATTAAGTTTGGAAGGAGAATTAAGTTGTTAACGTAATTGTCGCCAATCATTTTCTTGATCGCTTACGATATCTTAGCAATCGCCTCGCCCAACTCGAAATTCTCACCGCCGTAACTCTTTCACAATGATCGCCTTTGGTGAAGACATTGGGTAATTTTAATTTTTCTCGGGTAATTAATTATAGAATGAAGAGACTCAAAGGGACAAGATAGTTGTAGACTATTACTTCCATTTACGTAAATATTATTTGGGAATGAATTGTGACTCGTCAGAACCGCTCTCTAATGTATTTTTTTTCCCTATATATAAAAATTAATATTCGTTAAGTGAATTGGCCAAGCCTACAAAAAACGTTATTCTCGACCGTATACACTGTCTTTTGACCAATTTTCCTCCTATAATTTTTTGATGTTTCTTAACAATTTTAGTTTAAAATATAATTGTATTAATCACATGGATAAAAATTACAAACCGAGAATTAAAATTCTCTCTTTTAGCGAAGAATCTCGTAGATAATCAATATGCAGCATAAAAATAGCAAACCCGCTTTGAATTATAGGAGAAACATAATGGTAGAATTATAGGTGATTTATAAATGCATCTGCTCAGCCTAATAATTGCTCGTGTCATGCACGACAATCAATTGAAATTGCCAAAAAAAGGACTATATCATCAACATGTAAGATACATTGTTTATTAAATGCATTCTTTTTTTTATGTCAATATGGAATTAAAGAAAAAAACCCATGATTAATAGGACCTCTCTACTCGTCCATACAAGCCGCAAAAAGAGATTCACTTGATTATCCTTTCACTACTCGAATCATCAATAGCATTTTAAATATCCATTATTCGATAAAAAACTAAAATTCAAGAATAATTTAGCGTTGAACTAATATGCTAATCCCTTAATTCTATATTAAAGTTCTTTACTAGCAAGGTTTTCTTTCTACTTATTTTTTTTATTTTTTAGAGAAGCCACTCAGCTGTATGGGCGGACCCTCGCTTATTAATATGGCCAAAAACGGCAAATAATAAAAATTAGGAGTGGGGACAAGGACCAAAACCTCCCGAATACATGTGAAACGGCTAAATGCAACCAAGAGCATTTATAATTATGCTCAAGGGTGAAACAATGAGTCTAGTTTAGAATGCAAACCAAGAATAATAAATCAGTGTTTACCTATTGGTTACATTAATGTAAAAAGGGAAATAATCAAATAATTACCACTGTACCCTGGGATCTCGTGGTGTTCCAAGGAAATCTAGATGGCAATAACCACGGGTGAGTCGGGAGGGAATGGAGATCATAGAAATACTGGGAAGTCCCGAGTATCACAAGTCGAATTAGCAAGGTCGTCTGCAGACTTGATTAGCTTCCCGAAAAACATGAAGGACTTGATAGTTTTGTGATAGCCTCAAAGAAAGTGTTGAAAAAAGAGAATCCAGTCGCGACTGTGGATGTTACGAGTATTTAAAGAGTGACTTAACACCTTTGAATCCGTCTTCACCGCCGATGCATAACCCAACCGATGCATAAGTTGTAGTCCTTTAACCATAGCCTCCATCTCAGCCATTGTGTTCAGTTACATGGTGCCCAAGAAAATGATAAAAAGTCTGCAATGAAAGTACCATCACCGTGTCGTAAATGCCGCCAGCCCCTAGATAGTCCCTGCCATCATGGGAAGCTCCATCAACATTTAGAATAATGTTAGGCGATGAGCAATCACTGTCTAGCCATTTAACCAGACTTTCACAGTCAAGTGAGGACCAAGACCGAGAGGGTGCGCCAAGATATTGAGCATAAAGATCTCTAGCCTGTAGGTTCGGACGAGTATAGTATTCATATTCCCTAAGCAGGCCTCGTCCATTAGATTTTATCCCCTCATAAACAAATTTACATCGAGCTTTCCATAATATCCAACATACACCACCAAAACAAATGGAAAAAATAGTGAGTTGTGACCCTTGTCTCTTCCACCATAATCTTTTCAACAATGAAACAGGGGAAGGGGACCGAAAAGAATCCCAATTTAAACCCAACAACCCACAAACTGATCGCCACAAAAATAATGCAAGGGGACAATGGAGGAATATATGGTCAAAACTATCAATACCTGAGCTACAAGAGCATTGCGATGCCAATGAGACACCCCACTGCTGCCTCGTTGCATCAAAGGCAAAAAAACCATTGAGAAACTTCCAAAGAAAAAGCCGAAGGGACATAGGGATGTCCGAAGTCCAGAGAAGACGTCTAGAACCTTGAGCAAGAGCAGCAGGCTTTAGGATAGAGAGAGCTGAGGATATTGTAAACCGGCCATTGGACTCCAATTTCCAAACCCCTCTATCCGGGCCCTCAGTTAGGCCGAGTAGGGGTAGTTGTGTCCGCTGATTTGAGGAGAGTCCCGGGATTTGGGCAGCCCAGCCAGCCGGAGTCAAGTATCGGCTAATAGGGGCAGTTAGGTCAGCAGTGTGGCCAGCAACTAGGGGTCCATTGTAGCTGAAATCATCATACCAAAAGGAGGAAGAGCCGTTTCGTACCAGTATGCCCATGTGCGGTTCAGCAAGATGGCGGATGGAGAGTAGCCTCCGCCAAACCAAAGAGTCCGAATGAGAGGGAGAAACTATTGATGGATGGTTACAATTTTGACAATATCTATCAATGAGGAAATCTCGCCAAATAGACTCAGAATGACGAAACCGCCACCATAGTTTGATGGAGAAGGCCGCCTGTAGTTGTCGCAAAGTGGAGAGACCAAGACCATTTTCAAAGACCCCATTACATATCCTTCTCCAAGAAATCCAATGACGCTTATGGCCATGGACAGATTGAACCCATAAAAAATTAGCAAGTATACGTTCTATATCATCAAAGACCCGCTTCGGAGGATTCGCACTTGCCAAAATATAAAGAGCCATAGAAAGTAAAACATGCTTTACTAGGATCAACCTACCACCGAGTTGAGAAACTTTTTTTTGCCAACCCTCGCAACTCGCAAGCAATGCTATCAACCAAAGGGGGAGAAATAGACTACTTTGGGTCTACCCAAGAAAATTGGACAACCCAAATAAGTGAAAGGTAGGCTACCCTGCACAAAACCAGGAACCATTTGAATCATTTGTATCTCGCTCCGTTGAGTCCCGCCCGAGACATAATAACAACTCTTTGACGGATTAATCAGCTGGCCAGAAGTAGTCTCATATTGCCTTATGAATCCCATAAGGTTTTCCAGACTACGTTTCCCTCCATTAATAAAAATGATAGTGTCATCTGCATAAGCAAGGTGTGAAACAATGAAAGAAGATCGAGGAACCAGATAGGGATCAATCTCACGAATTCCCACCAAATGATTAAGGCCCCGTGAAAATGCCTCAGCTGCCAATATAAACAAAAGAGGGGATAGGGGATCCCCTTGCTTAACCCCCCTACCCGATCGAAAAAACCAAAAGGGCAGCCATTAATCAAGACCGAGAACCAATTATTCTCCAAAAGGTTGCGGATCAAATGATTAAAATGTGCACTAAACCCAAATTTATGTAAAACCGCCACCAGATAAGAGTGTGAAACACGGTCAAAAGCTTTCATCATGTCCAGTTCTACTTGTGTCTTCTTGTTCTTTGTTTGGTGAATATGCATAATGCAACTATAAACACTAAATTCCATTAAAGAATATTCATTTGCATAGTAAGAGCAAAAGCATTTAAGGGACTACAACTATTTAGATGAAGAACAAACAAAGTCCATTTCCAGCAACGATTTGCTCGATTAAGTTTGGAAGGAGAATTAAGTTGTTAACGTAATTGTCGTCAATCATTTTCTTGATCGTTTGCGACATCTTAGCAATCGTCTCGTCCAACTCGAAATTCTCACCGTCAGAACTCTTCACAATGATCGTCTTTGGTGAAGACATTGGGTAATTTTAATTTTTCTGGGTAATTAATTATACAATGAAGAGACTCAGTGACAAGATACTTGTAGACTATTACTTCCCCATTTACGTAAATATTATTTGGGAATGAACTGTAACTGTTGTAACCGTTCTCTAATGTATTTTTTTTCCTATATATAAAAATTAATATTCGTTAAGTGAAGATACCAAGCCTACAAAAACGTTATTCTGGACCAGATACACCTGTCTTTGACCAATTTTCCTCCTATAATTTTAGATGTTTCTTAGCAATTTTAGTTTAAAATATAATTGTATTAATCACATGGATAAAAATTACAAACTGAGAATTAAAGTTCTCTCTTTTAGCGAAGAATCTCGTAGATATTCAATATGCAGCGCAAAATAGCAACCGTTTGAATTATTGGAGAAACATAATGGTAGAATTATAGGTGATTTATAAACAGACTCGTTCAGTCTAATAATTGCTCGTGTCATGCACGACAATCAATTGAAATTGCCAAAAAAAGGACTATATCATCAACATGTAAGCTACATTGTTTATTAAATTCATTCTTTTTTTATGTCAATATGGAATTAAAGAAAAAACCCATGATTAATAGGACCTCTCTACTCTGTCCATACAAGCTGCAAAAGAGATTCACGGATTATCCTTTACGGCTGAATCATCAATAGCATTTTAAATATCCATTATTCGATAAAAACTAAAATTCAGTAATAATTTAGCGTTGAACTAATATGCTAATCCCTTAATTCTATATTAAAGTTCTTTACTAGCAAGGTTTTCTTTCTACTTGTGTCGTCTTGTTCTTTGTTTGGTGAATATGCATAATGCAACTATAAACACTAAATTCCATTAAAGAATATTCATTTGCATAGTAAGAGCAAAAGCATTTAAGGGACTACAACTATTTAGATGAAGAACAAACAAAGTCCATTTCCAGCAACGATTTGCTCGATTAAGTTTGGAAGGAGAATTAAGTTGTTAACGTAATTGTCGTCAATCATTTTCTTGATCGTTTGCGACATCTTAGTAATCGTCTCGTCCCACTCGAAATTCTCACCGTCAGAACTCTTCACAATGATCGTCTTTGGTGAAGAAATTGGGTAATTTTAATTTTTCTGGGTAATTAATTATAGAATGAAGAGACTCAGTGACAAGATAGTTGTAGACTATTACTTCCATTTACGTAAATATTATTTGGGAATGAACTGTGACTGTCGCAACCGTTCTCTAATGTATTTTTTTCCTATATATAAAATTTAATATTCGTTAAGTGAATTGGCCAAGCCTACAAAAACGTTATTCTGGACCAGATACACCTGTCTTTGACCAATTTTCCTCCTATAATTTTAGATGTTTCTTAACAATTTTAGTTTAAAATATAATTGTATTAATCACATGGATAAAAATTAAAAACTGAGAATTAAAATTCTCTCTTTTAGCGAAGAATCTCGTAGATAATCAATATGCAGCGCAAAATAGCAACAGTTTGAATTATAGGAGAAACATAATGGTAGAATTATAGGTGATTTATAAACAGACCCGTTCAGTCTAATAATTGCTCGTGTCATGCACGACAATCAATTGAAATTCCAAAAAAAGGACTATATCATCAACATGTAAGCTACATTGTTTATTAAATTCATTCTTTTTTTATGTCAATATGGAATTAAAGAAAAAACCCATGATTAATAGGACCTCTCTACTCTGTCCATACAAGCTGCAAAAGAGATTCACGGATTATCCTTTACGGCTGAATCATCAATAGCATTTTAAATATCCATTATTCGATAAAAACTAAAATTCAATAATAATTTAGCGTTGAACTAATATGCTAATCCCTTAATTCTATATTAAAGTTCTTTACTAGCAAGGTTTTCTTTCTACTTGTGTCGTCTTGTTCTTTGTTTGGTGAATATGCATAATGCAACTATAAACACTAAATTCCATTAAAGAATATTCATTTGCATAGTAAGAGCAAAAGCATTTAAGGGACTACAACTATTTAGATGAAGAACAAACAAAGTCCATTTCCAGCAACGATTTGCTCGATTAAGTTTGGAAGGAGAATTAAGTTGTTAACGTAATTGTCGTCAATCATTTTCTTGATCGTTTGCGACATCTTAGCAATCGTCTCGTCCAACTCGAAATTCTCACCGTCAGAACTCTTCACAATGATCGTCTTTGGTGAAGACATTGGGTAATTTTAATTTTTCTGGGTAATTAATTATACAATGAAGAGACTCAGTGACAAGATAGTTGTAGACTATTACTTCCCCATTTACGTAAATATTATTTGGGAATGAGCTATAGCTTTATTGTAACCGTTCTCTAATGTATTTTTTTTCCTATATATAAAAATTAATATTCGTTAAGTGAAGATGCCAAGCCTACAAAAACGTTATTCTGGACCAGATACACCTGTCTTTGACCAATTTTCCTCCTATAATTTTAGATGTTTCTTAACAATTTTAGTTTAAAATATAATTGTATTAATCACATGGATAAAAATTACAAACTGAGAATTAAAGTTCTCTCTTTTAGCGAAGAATCTCGTAGATATTCAATATGCAGCGCAAAATAGCAACCGTTTGAATTATTGGAGAAACATAATGGTAGAATTATAGGTGATTTATAAACAGACTCGTTCAGCCTAATAATTGCTCGTGTCATGCACGACAATCAATTGAAATTGCCAAAAAAAGGACTATATCATCAACATGTAAGCTACATTGTTTATTAAATTCATTCTATTTTATGTCAATATGGAATTAAAGAAAAAACCCATGATTAATAGGACCTCTCTACTCTGCCCATACACGCTTCAAAAGAGATTCACGGATTATCGTTTACGGCTCAATCATCAATATCATTTTAAATATCCATTATTCGATAAAAACTAAAATTCAGCAATAATTTAGAGTTGAACTAATATGATAATCCCTTAATTCTAAACTAAAGTTCTTTACTAGCAAGGTTTTCTTTCTACTTGTTTCTTCTTGTTCTTTGTTTGGTGAATATGCATAATGCAACTGTAAACACTAAATTCCATTAAAGAATATTCATTTGCATAGTAAGACCAAAAGCATTTAAGGGACAACAACAATTTAGATGAAGAACAAACAAAATCCATTTCCAGCAACAATTTGCTCGATTAAGTTTGGAAGGAGAATTAAGTTGTTAACGTAATTGTCGTCAATCATTTTCTTGATCGTTTGCGACATCTTAGCAATCGTCTCGTCCAACTCGAAATTCTCACCGTCAGAACTCTTCACAATGATCGTCTTTGGTGAAGACATTGGGTAATTTTAATTTTTCTGGGTAATTAATTATACAATGAAGAGACTCAGTGACAAGATAGTTGTAGACTATTACTTCCCCATTTACGTAAATATTATTTGGGAATGAACTGTAACTGTTGTAACCGTTCTCTAATGTATTTTTTTTCCTATATATAAAAATTAATATTCGTTAAGTGAAGTGGCCAAGCCTACAAAAACGTTATTCTGGACCAGATACACCTGTCTTTGACCAATTTTCCTCCTATAATTTTAGATGTTTCTTAACAATTTTAGTTTAAAATATAATTGTATTAATCACATGGATAAAAATTACAAACTGAGAATTAAAGTTCTCTCTTTTAGCGAAGAATCTCGTAGATATTCAATATGCAGCGCAAAATAGCAACCGTTTGAATTATTGGAGAAACATAATGGTAGAATTATAGGTGATTTATAAACAGACTCGTTCAGCCTAATAATTGCTCGTGTCATGCACGACAATCAATTGAAATTGCCAAAAAAAGGACTATATCATCAACATGTAAGCTACATTGTTTATTAAATTCATTCTATTTTATGTCAATATGGAATTAAAGAAAAAACCCATGATTAATAGGACCTCTCTACTCTGTCCATACACGCTTCAAAAGAGATTCACGGATTATCCTTTACGGCTCAATCATCAATACCATTTTAAATATCCATTATTCGATAAAAACTAAAATTCAGTAATAATTTAGCGTTGAACTAATATGCTAATCCCTTAATTCTATATTAAAGTTCTTTACTAGCAAGGTTTTCTTTCTACTTGTGCCTTCTTGTTCTTTGTTTGGTGAATATGCATAATGCAACTATAAACACTAAATTCCATTAAAGAATATTCATTTGCATAGTAAGACCAAAAGCATTTAAGGGACAACAACAATTTAGATGAAGAACAAACAAAATCCATTTCCAGCAACAATTTGCTCGATTAAGTTTGGAAGGAGAATTAAGTTGTTAACGTAATTGTCGTCAATCATTTTCTTGATCGTTTGCAACATCTTAGCAATCGTCTCGTACAACTCGAAATTCTCACCGTCAGAACTCTTCACAATGATCGTCTTTGTGGGTAATTTTAATTTTTTACGGGTAATTAATTATACAATGAAGAGACTCAGTGACAAGATAGTTGTAGACTATTACTTCCCCATTTACGTAAATATTATTTGGGAATGAACTGTAACTGTTGTAACCGTTCTCTAATGTATTTTTTTTCCTATATATAAAAATTAATATTCGTTAAGTGAAGTGGCCAAGCCTACAAAAACGTTATTCTGGACCAGATACACCTGTCTTTGACCAATTTTCCTCCTATAATTTTAGATGTTTCTTAACAATTTTAGTTTAAAATATAATTGTATTAATCACATGGATAAAAATTACAAGCGAGAATTAAAGTTCTCTCTTTTAGCGAAGAATCTCAGTAGATATTCAATATACGGCGCAAAATAGCAACCGTTTGAATTATTGGAGAAACATAATGGTAGAATTATAGGTGATTTATAAGCAGACTCGTTCGACCTAATAATTGCTCGTGTCATGCCACGACAATCAATTGAAATTGCCAAAAAAAGGACTATATCATCAACACGTAAGCTACATTGTTTATTAAATTCATTCTATTTTATGTCAATATGGAATTAAAGAAAAAAACCCAAGATTAATAGGACCTCTCTACTCTGTCCATACAAGCTTCAAAAGAGATTCACGGATTATCCTTTACGGCTCAATCATCAATACCATTTTAAATATCCATTATTCGATAAAAACTAAAATTCAGTAATAATTTAGCGTTGAACTAATATGCTAATCCCTTAATTCTATATTAAAGTTCTTTACTAGCAAGGTTTTCTTTCTACTTGTGTCTTACTTGTTCTTTGTTTGGTGAATATGCATAATGCAACTATAAACACTAAATTCCATTAAAGAATATTCATTTGCATAGTAAGAGCAAAAAGCATTTAAGGGACTACAACTATTTAGATGAAGAACAAACAAAGTCCATTTCGGCAACAATTTGCTCGATTAAGTTTGGAAGGAGAATTAAGTTGTTAACGTAATTGTCGTCAATCATTTTCTTGATCGTTTGCGACATCTTAGCAATCGTCTCGTCCAACTCGAAATTCTCACCGTCAGAACTCTTCACAATGATCGTCTTTGGTGAAGACATTGGGTAATTTTAATTTTTCTGGGTAATTAATTATACAATGAAGAGACTCAGTGACAAGATAGTTGTAGACTATTACTTCCCCATTTACGTAAATATTATTTGGGAATGAACTGTAACTGTTGTAACCGTTCTCTAATGTATTTTTTTTCCTATATATAAAAATTAATATTCGTTAAGTGAAGTGGCCAAGCCTACAAAAACGTTATTCTGGACCAGATACACCTGTCTTTGACCAATTTTCCTCCTATAATTTTAGATGTTTCTTAACAATTTTAGTTTAAAATATAATTGTATTAATCACATGGATAAAAATTACAAACGAGAATTAAAGTTCTCTCTTTTAGCGAAGAATCTTCGTAGATATTCAATATGCAGCGCAAAATAGCAACCGTTTGAATTATTGGAGAAACATAATGGTAGAATTATAGGTGATTTATAAAGCAGACTCGTTCGACCCTAATAATTGCTCGTGTCATGCCACGACAATCAATTGAAATTGCCAAAAAAAGGACTATATCATCAACATGTAAGCTACATTGTTTATTAAATTCATTCTATTTTATGTCAATATGGAATTAAAGAAAAAACCCATGATTAATAGGACCTCTCTACTCTGCCCATACACGCTTCAAAAGAGATTCACGGATTATCCTTTACGGCTCAATCATCAATACCATTTTAAATATCCATTATTCGATAAAAACTAAAATTCAGTAATAATTTAGCGTTGAACTAATATGCTAATCCCTTAATTCTATATTAAAGTTCTTTACTAGCAAGGTTTTCTTTCTACTTGTGTCTTCTTGTTCTTTGTTTGGTGAATATGCATAATGCAACTATAAACACTAAATTCCATTAAAGAATATTCATTTGCATAGTAAGAGCAAAAGCATTTAATGGGACTACAACTATTTAGATGAAGAACAAACAAAGTCCATTTCCAGCAACAATTTGCTCGATTAAGTTTGGAAGGAGAATTAAGTTGTTAACGTAATTGTCGTCAATCATTTTCTTGATCGTTTGCGACATCTTAGCAATCGTCTCGTCCAACTCGAAATTCTCACCGTCAGAACTCTTCACAATGATCGTCTTTGGGTAATTTTAATTTTTCTGGGTAATTAATTATACAATGAAGAGACTCAGTGACAAGATAGTTGTAGACTATTACTTCCCCATTTACGTAAATATTATTTGGGAATGAACTGTAACTGTTGTAACCGTTCTCTAATGTATTTTTTTTCCTATATATAAAAATTAATATTCGTTAAGTGAAGTGGCCAAGCCTACAAAAACGTTATTCTGGACCAGATACACCTGTCTTTGACCAATTTTCCTCCTATAATTTTAGATGTTTCTTAACAATTTTAGTTTAAAATATAATTGTATTAATCACATGGATAAAAATTACAAACTGAGAATTAAAGTTCTCTCTTTTAGCGAAGAATCTCGTAGATATTCAATATGCAGCGCAAAATAGCAACCGTTTGAATTATTGGAGAAACATAATGGTAGAATTATAGGTGATTTATAAAGCAGACTCGTTCGACCTAATAATTGCTCGTGTCATGCCACGACAATCAATTGAAATTGCCAAAAAAAGGACTATATCATCAACATGTAAGCTACATTGTTTATTAAATTCATTCTATTTTATGTCAATATGGAATTAAAGAAAAAACCCAAGATTAATAGGACCTCTCTACTCTGTCCATACAAGCTTCAAAAGAGATTCACGGATTATCGCTACGGCTCAATCATCAATACCATTTTAAATATCCATTATTCGATAAAAACTAAAATTCAGTAATAATTTAGCGTTGAACTAATATGCTAATCCCTTAATTCTATATTAAAGTTCTTTACTAGCAAGGTTTTCTTTCTACTTGTGTCTTCTTGTTCTTTGTTTGGTGAATATGCATAATGCAACTATAAACACTAAATTCCATTAAAGAATATTCATTTGCATAGTAAGAGCAAAAAGCATTTAATGGGACTACAACTATTTAGATGAAGAACAAACAAAGTCCATTTCCAGCAACAATTTGCTCGATTAAGTTTGGAAGGAGAATTAAGTTGTTAACGTAATTGTCGTCAATCATTTTCTTGATCGTTTGCGACATCTTAGCAATCGTCTCGTCCAACTCGAAATTCTCACCGTCGGAACTCTTCACAATGATCGTCTTTGTGAGTGAATTTTAATTTTTTACGGGTAATTAATTATACAATGAAGAGACTCAGTGACAAGATAGTTGTAGACTATTACTTCCCCATTTACGTAAATATTATTTGGGAATGAACTGTAACTGTTGTAACCGTTCTCTAATGTATTTTTTTTCCTATATATAAAAATTAATATTCGTTAAGTGAAGTGGCCAAGCCTACAAAAACGTTATTCTGGACCAGATACACCTGTCTTTGACCAATTTTCCTCCTATAATTTTAGATGTTTCTTAACAATTTTAGTTTAAAATATAATTGTATTAATCACATGGATAAAAATTACAAACTGAGAATTAAAGTTCTCTCTTTTAGCGAAGAATCTCAGTAGATATTCAATATACGGCGCAAAATAGCAACCGTTTGAATTATTGGAGAAACATAATGGTAGAATTATAGGTGATTTATAAGCAGACTCGTTCGACCTAATAATTGCTCGTGTCATGCCACGACAATCAATTGAAATTGCCAAAAAAAGGACTATATCATCAACATGTAAGCTACATTGTTTATTAAATTCATTCTATTTTATGTCAATATGGAATTAAAGAAAAAACCCATGATTAATAGGACCTCTCTACTCTGTCCATACACGCTTCAAAAGAGATTCACGGATTATCCTTTACGGCTCAATCATCAATACCATTTTAAATATCCATTATTCGATAAAAACTAAAATTCAGTAATAATTTAGCGTTGAACTAATATGCTAATCCCTTAATTCTATATTAAAGTTCTTTACTAGCAAGGTTTTCTTTCTACTTGTGTCTTCTTGTTCTTTGTTTGGTGAATATGCATAATGCAACTATAAACACTAAATTCCATTAAAGAATATTCATTTGCATAGTAAGAGCAAAAGCATTTAATGGACTACAACTATTTAGATGAAGAACAAACAAAGTCCATTTCCAGCAACAATTTGCTCGATTAAGTTTGGAAGGAGAATTAAGTTGTTACCGTAATTGTCGTCAATCATTTTCTTGATCGTTTGCGACATCTTAGCAATCGTCTCGTCCAACTCGAAATTCTCACCGTCAGAACTCTTCACAATGATCGTCTTTGGTGAAGACATTGGGTAATTTTAATTTTTTACGGGTAATTAATTATACAATGAAGAGACTCGGTGACAAGATAGTTGTAGACTATTACTTCCCCATTTACGTAAATATTATTTGGGAATGAAGCTATAGCTTGTTGTAACCGTTCTCTAATGTATTTTTTTTCCCTATATATAAAAATTAATATTCGTTAAGTGAAGTGGCCAAGCCTACAAAAAGCGTTATTACGGACCCGAGATACACTGTCTTTGACCAATTTTCCTCCTATAATTTTTAGATGTTTCTTAACAATTTTAGTTTAAAATATAATTGTATTAATCACATGGATAAAAATTACAAACTGAGAATTAAAGTTCTCTCTTTTAGCGAAGAATCTCGTAGATATTCAATATGCAGCGCAAAATAGCAACCGTTTGAATTATTGGAGAAACATAATGGTAGAATTATAGGTGATTTATAAACAGACTCGTTCAGCCTAATAATTGCTCGTGTCATGCACGACAATCAATTGAAATTGACAAAAAAAGGACTATATCATCAACATGTAAGCTACATTGTTTATTAAATTCATTATTTTTTATGTCAATGTGGAATTAAAGAAAAAACCCATGATTAATAGGACCTCTCTACTCTGTCCATACACGCTTCAAAAGAGATTCACGGATTATCCTTTACGGCTCAATCATCAATACCATTTTAAATATCCATTATTCGATAAAAACTAAAATTCAGTAATAATTTAGCGTTGAACTAATATGCTAATCCCTTAATTCTATATTAAAGTTCTTTACTAGCAAGGTTTTCTTTCTACTTGTGTCTTCTTGTTCTTTGTTTGGTGAATATGCATAATGCAACTATAAACACGAAATTCCATTAAAGAATATTCATTTGCATAGTAAGAGCAAAAGCATTTAATGGACTACAACTATTTAGATGAAGAACAAACAAAGTCCATTTCCAGCAACAATTTGCTCGATTAAGTTTGGAAGGAGAATTAAGTTGTTAACGTAATTGTCGTCAATCATTTTCTTGATCGTTTGCGACATCTTAGCAATCGTCTCGTCCAACTCGAAATTCTCACCGTCAGAACTCTTCACAATGATCGTCTTTGGTGAAGACATTGGGTAATTTTAATTTTTCTGGGTAATTAATTATACAATGAAGAGACTCAGTGACAAGATAGTTGTAGACTATTACTTCCCCATTTACGTAAATATTATTTGGGAATGAACTGTAACTGTTGTAACCGTTCTCTAATGTATTTTTTTCCTATATATAAAAATTAATATTCGTTAAGTGAAGTGGCCAAGCCTACAAAAAGCGTTATTACGGACCGAGATACACTGTCTTTGACCAATTTTCCTCCTATAATTTTTGATGTTTCTTAACAATTTTAGTTTAAAAATATAATTGTATTAATCACATGGATAAAAAATTACAAGCTGAGAATTAAAAGTTCTCTCTTTTAGCGAAGAATCTAAGTAGATAATCAATATGCGGCGCAAAATAGCAACCGTTTGAATTATAGGAGAAACATAATGGTAGAATTATAGGTGATTTATAAACGAGACTCGTTCGAGTCTAATAATTGCTCGTGTCATGCCACGACAATCAATTGAAATTGCCAAAAAAAAGGACTATATCATCAACATGTAAGCTACATTGTTTATTAAATTCATTCTTTTTTATGTCAATATGGAATTAAAGAAAAAACCCATGATTAATAGGACCTCTCTACTCTGTCCATACAAGCTGCAAAAGAGATTCACGGATTATCCTTTACGGCTCAATCATCAATACCATTTTAAATATCCATTATTCGATAAAAACTAAAATTCAGTAATAATTTAGCGTTGAACTAATATGCTAATCCCTTAATTCTATATTAAAGTTCTTTACTAGCAAGGTTTTCTTTCTACTTGTGTCTTCTTGTTCTTTGTTTGGTGAATATGCATAATGCAACTATAAACACTAAATTCCATTAAAGAATATTCATTTGCATAGTAAGAGCAAAAGCATTTAAGGGACTACAACTATTTAGATGAAGAACAAACAAAGTCCATTTCCAGCAACGATTTGCTCGATTAAGTTTGGAAGGAGAATTAAGTTGTTAACGTAATTGTCGTCAATCATTTTCTTGATCGTTTGCGACATCTTAGCAATCGTCTCGTCCAACTCGAAATTCTCACCGTCAGAACTCTTCACAATGATCGTCTTTGGTGAAGACATTGGGTAATTTTAATTTTTCTGGGTAATTAATTATAGAATGAAGAGACTCAGTGACAAGATAGTTGTAGACTATTACTTCCCCATTTACGTAAATATTATTTTGGAATGAACTGTAGTTTGTCGTAACCGTTCTCTAATGTATTTTTTTTCCCTATATATAAAAATTAATATTCGTTAAGTGAATTGGCCAAGCCTACAAAAAGCGTTATTACGGACCGAGATACACTGTCTTTGACCAATTTTCCTCCTATAATTTTTTGATGTTTCTTAACAATTTTAGTTTAAAATATAATTGTATTAATCACATGGATAAAAAATTACAAGCTGAGAATTAAAATTCTCTCTTTTAGCGAAGAATCTCAGTAGATAATCAATATGCGGCGCAAAATAGCAACCGTTTGAATTATAGGAGAAACATAATGGTAGAATTATAGGTGATTTATAAACGAGACCCGTTCGGTCTAATAATTGCTCGTGTCATGCCACGACAATCAATTGAAATTGCCAAAAAAAAGGACTATATCATCAACATGTAAGCTACATTGTTTATTAAATTCATTCTTTTTTATGTCAATATGGAATTAAAGAAAAAAACCCATGATTAATAGGACCTCTCTACTCTGTCCATACAAGTTGCAAAAGAGATTCACGGATTATCGCTACGGCTCAATCATCAATACCATTTTAAATATCCATTATTCGATAAAAACTAAAATTCGGTAATAATTTAGCGTTGAACTAATATGCTAATCCCTTAATTCTATATTAAAGTTCTTTACTAGCAAGGTTTTCTTTCTACTTGTGTCTTCTTGTTCTTTGTTTGGTGAATATGCATAATGCAACTATAAACACTAAATTCCATTAAAGAATATTCATTTGCATAGTAAGAGCAAAAGCATTTAAGGGACTACAACTATTTAGATGAAGAACAAACAAAGTCCATTTCCGGCAACAATTTGCTCGATTAAGTTTGGAAGGAGAATTAAGTTGTTAACGTAATTGTCGTCAATCATTTTTCTTGATCGTTTGCGACATCTTAGCAATCGTCTCGTCCAACTCGAAATTCTCACCGTCAGAACTCTTCACAATGATCGTCTTTGGTGAAGACATTGGGTAATTTTAATTTTTAAAGGGTAATTAATTATAGAATGAAGAGACTCGGTGACAAGATAGTTGTAGACTATTACTTCCATTTACGTAAATATTATTTGGGAATGAGCTGTAGTTTGTCATGTAACCGTTCTCTAATGTATTTTTTTCCCTATATATAAAAAATTAATATTCGTTAAGTGAATTGGCCAAGCCTACAAAAAGCGTTATTACGGACCGAGATACACTGTCTTTGACCAATTTTCCTCCTATAATTTTTTGATGTTTCTTAACAATTTTAGTTTAAAATATAATTGTATTAATCACATGGATAAAAATTACAAGCTGAGAATTAAAATTCTCTCTTTTAGCGAAGAATCTAAGTAGATAATCAATATGCGGCGCAAAATAGCAACCGTTTGAATTATAGGAGAAACATAATGGTAGAATTATAGGTGATTTATAAAGCAGACCCGTTCGAGTCTAATAATTGCTCGTGTCATGCCACGACAATCAATTGAAATTGCCAAAAAAAGGGACTATATCATCAACATGTAAGCTACATTGTTTATTAAATTCATTCTTTTTTATGTCAATATGGAATTAAAGAAAAAAACCCATGATTAATAGGACCTCTCTACTACTGTCCATACAAGCTGCAAAAGAGATTCACGGATTATCCTTTACGGCTCAATCATCAATACCATTTTAAATATCCATTATTCGATAAAAACTAAAATTCAGTAATAATTTAGAGTTGAACTAATATGCTAATCCCTTAATTCTAAACTAAAGTTCTTTACTAGTAAGGTTTTCTTTCTACTTGTGTCTTCTTGTTCTTTGTTTGGTGAATATGCATAATGCAACTATAAACACTAAATTCCATTAAAGAATATTCATTTGCATAGTAAGAGCAAAAGCATTTAAGGGACTACAACTATTTAGATGAAGAACAAACAAAGTCCATTTCCGGCAACAATTTTGCTCGATTAAGTTTGGAAGGAGAATTAAGTTGTTAACGTAATTGTCGTCAATCATTTTCTTGATCGTTTGCGACATCTTAGCAATCGTCTCGTCCAACTCGAAATTCTCACCGTCAGAACTCTTCACAATGATCGTCTTTGGTGAAGACATTGGGTAATTTTAATTTTTCTGGGTAATTAATTATAGAATGAAGAGACTCAGTGACAAGATAGTTGTAGACTATTACTTCCATTTACGTAAATATTATTTGGGAATGAGCTGTGGTATGTCGTAACTCGTTCTCTAATGTATTTTTTTTCCCTATATATAAAAATTAATATTCGTTAAGTGAATTGGCCAAGCCTACAAAAAGCGTTATTACGGACCCGAGATACACTGTCTTTGACCAATTTTCCTCCTATAATTTTTTGATGTTTCTTAACAATTTTAGTTTAAAAATATAATTGTATTAATCACATGGATAAAAAATTACAAAGCTGAGAATTAAAATTCTCTCTTTTAGCGAAGAATCTAAGTAGATAATCAATATGCGGCGCAAAATAGCAACCGTTTGAATTATAGGAGAAACATAATGGTAGAATTATAGGTGATTTATAAACAGACCCGTTCAGTCTAATAATTGCTCGTGTCATGCACGACAATCAATTGAAATTGCCAAAAAAAGGACTATATCATCAACATGTAAGCTACATTGTTTATTAAATTCATTCTTTTTTTATGTCAATATGGAATTAAAGAAAAAAACCCATGATTAATAGGACCTCTCTACTCTGTCCATACAAGTGCAAAAAGAGATTCACGGATTATCGCTTTACGGCTCAATCATCAATACCATTTTAAATATCCATTATTCGATAAAAACTAAAATTCAGTAATAATTTAGCGTTGAACTAATATGCTAATCCCTTAATTCTATATTAAAGTTCTTTACTAGCAAGGTTTTCTTTCTACTTGTGTCTTCTTGTTCTTTGTTTGGTGAATATGCATAATGCAACTATAAACACTAAATTCCATTAAAGAATATTCATTTGCATAGTAAGAGCAAAAAGCATTTAAGGGACTACAACTATTTAGATGAAGAACAAACAAAGTCCATTTCCGGCAACAATTTGCTCGATTAAGTTTGGAAGGAGAATTAAGTTGTTAACGTAATTGTCGTCAATCATTTTCTTGATCGTTTTGCGACATCTTAGCAATCGTCTCGTCCAACTCGAAATTCTCACCGTCAGAACTCTTCACAATGATCGTCTTTGGTGAAGACATTGGGTAATTTTAATTTTTACGGGTAATTAATTATAGAATGAAGAGACTCGGTGACAAGATAGTTGTAGACTATTACTTCCATTTACGTAAATATTATTTGGGAATGAAGCTGTAGTTATCGTAACCGTTCTCTAATGTATTTTTTTTCCTATATATAAAAATTAATATTCGTTAAGTGAATTGGCCAAGCCTACAAAAAGCGTTATTACGGACCGAGATACACTGTCTTTGACCAATTTTCCTCCTATAATTTTTGATGTTTCTTAACAATTTTAGTTTAAAAATATAATTGTATTAATCACATGGATAAAAATTACAAAGCTGAGAATTAAAATTCTCTCTTTTAGCGAAGAATCTAAGTAGATAATCAATATGCGGCGCAAAATAGCAACCGTTTGAATTATAGGAGAAACATAATGGTAGAATTATAGGTGATTTATAAACAGACCCGTTCGAGTCTAATAATTGCTCGTGTCATGCCACGACAATCAATTGAAATTGCCAAAAAAAAGGGACTATATCATCAACATGTAAGCTACATTGTTTATTAAATTCATTCTATTTTATGTCAATATGGAATTAAAGAAAAAAACCCATGATTAATAGGACCTCTCTACTCTGTCCATACAAGCTGCAAAAGAGATTCACGGATTATCCTTTACGGCTCAATCATCAATACCATTTTAAATATCCATTATTCGATAAAAACTAAAATTCAGTAATAATTTAGAGTTGAACTAATATGCTAATCCCTTAATTCTATATTAAAGTTCTTTACTAGCAAGGTTTTCTTTCTACTTGTGTCTTCTTGTTCTTTGTTTGGTGAATATGCATAATGCAACTATAAACACTAAATTCCATTAAAGAATATTCATTTGCATAGTAAGAGCAAAAGCATTTAAGGGACTACAACTATTTAGATGAAGAACAAACAAAGTCCATTTCCAGCAACAATTTGCTCGATTAAGTTTGGAAGGAGAATTAAGTTGTTAACGTAATTGTCGTCAATCATTTTTTGATCGTTTGCGACATCTTAGCAATCGTCTCGTCCAACTCGAAATTCTCACCGTCAGAACTCTTCACAATGATCGTCTTTGTGAAGACATTGGGTAATTTTAATTTTTACGGGTAATTAATTATAGAATGAAGAGACTCGGTGACAAGATAGTTGTAGACTATTACTTCCATTTACGTAAATATTATTTGGGAATGAGCTGTAGTTTGTCATGTAACCGTTCTCTAATGTATTTTTTTTCCCTATATATAAAAATTAATATTCGTTAAGTGAATTGGCCAAGCCTACAAAAGCGTTATTACGGACCCGAGATACACTGTCTTTGACCAATTTTCCTCCTATAATTTTTGATGTTTCTTAACAATTTTAGTTTAAAATATAATTGTATTAATCACATGGATAAAAATTACAAACTGAGAATTAAAATTCTCTCTTTTAGCGAAGAATCTCAGTAGATAATCAATATGCGGCGCAAAATAGCAACCGTTTGAATTATAGGAGAAACATAATGGTAGAATTATAGGTGATTTATAAACGAGACCCGTTCGGTCTAATAATTGCTCGTGTCATGCCACGACAATCAATTGAAATTGCCAAAAAAAGGACTATATCATCAACATGTAAGCTACATTGTTTATTAAATTCATTCTTTTTTTATGTCAATATGGAATTAAAGAAAAAAACCCATGATTAATAGGACCTCTCTACTCTGTCCATACAAGCTGCAAAAGAGATTCACGGATTATCGCTTTACGGCTCAATCATCAATACCATTTTAAATATCCATTATTCGATAAAAAACTAAAATTCGAGTAATAATTTAGCGTTGAACTAATATGCTAATCCCTTAATTCTATATTAAAGTTCTTTACTAGCAAGGTTTTCTTTCTACTTGTGTCTTCTTGTTCTTTGTTTGGTGAATATGCATAATGCAACTATAAACACTAAATTCCATTAAAGAATATTCATTTGCATAGTAAGAGCAAAAGCATTTAAGGGACTACAACTATTTAGATGAAGAACAAACAAAGTCCATTTCCAGCAACAATTTGCTCGATTAAGTTTGGAAGGAGAATTAAGTTGTTAACGTAATTGTCGTCAATCATTTTCTTGATCGTTTGCGACATCTTAGCAATCGTCTCGTCCAACTCGAAATTCTCACCGTCATAACTCTTCACAATGATCGTCTTTGTTGAAGACATTGGGTAATTTTAATTTTTCTGGGTAATTAATTATAGAATGAAGAGACTCAGTGACAAGATAGTTGTAGACTATTACTTCCATTTACGTAAATATTATTTGGGAATGAGCTATAGTTTGTCGTAACTCGTTCTCTAATGTATTTTTTTCCTATATATAAAATTAATATTCGTTAAGTGAATTGGCCAAGCCTACAAAAAGCGTTATTACGGACCGAGATACACTGTCTTTGACCAATTTTCCTCCTATAATTTTTTATGTTTCTTAACAATTTTAGTTTAAAATATAATTGTATTAATCACATGGATAAAAATTACAAACTGAGATTTAAAATTCTCTCTTTTAGCGAAGAATCTCGTAGATAATCAATATGCAGCGCAAAATAGCAACCGTTTGAATTATAGGAGAAACATAATGGTAGAATTATAGGTGATTTATAAACAGACCCGTTCGGTCTAATAATTGCTCGTGTCATGCACGACAATCAATTGAAATTGCCAAAAAAAAGGGACTATATCATCAACATGTAAGCTACATTGTTTATTAAATTCATTATTTTTTATGTCAATATGGAATTAAAGAAAAAACCCATGATTAATAGGACCTCTCTACTCTGTACATACACGCTTCAAAAGAGATTCACGGATTATCCTTTACGGCTCAATCATCAATACCATTTTAAATATCCATTATTCGATAAAAACTAAAATTCAGTAATAATTTAGAGTTGAACTAATATGCTAATCCCTTAATTCTAAACTAAAGTTCTTTACTAGTAAGGTTTTCTTTCTACTTGTTTCTTCTTGTTCTTTGTTTGGTGAATATGCATAATGCAACTATAAACACTAAATTCCATTAAAGAATATTCATTTGCATAGTAAGACCAAAAGCATTTAAGGGACTACAACTATTTAGATGAAGAACAAACCAAATCCATTTCCAGCAACAATTTTCTCGATTAAGTTTGGAAGGAGAATTAAGTTGTTAACGTAATTGTCGTCAATCATTTTCTTGATCGTTTGCGACATCTTAGCAATCGTCTCGTCCAACTCGAAATTCTCACCGTCAGAACTCTTCACAATGATCGTCTTTGGTGAAGACATTGGGTAATTTTAATTTTTCTGGGTAATTAATTATACCATGAAGAGACTCAGTGACAAGATAGTTGTAGACTATTACTTCCCCATTTACGTAAATATTATTTGGGAATGAACTGTAACTGTTGTAACCGTTCTCTAATGTATTTTTTTTCCTATATATAAAAATTAATATTCGTTAAGTGAATTAGCCAAGCCTACAAAAACGTTATTCTGGACCAGATACACCTGTCTTTGACCAATTTTCCTCCTATAATTTTTGATGTTTCTTAACAATTTTAGTTTAAAATATAATTGTATTAATCACATGGAGAAAAATTACAAATTGAGAATTAAATTTCTCTCTTTTAGCGAAGAATCTCAGTAGATAATCAATATGCGAGCGCAAAATAGCAACCGTTTGAATTATAGGAGAAACATAATGGTAGAATTATACGTGATTTATAAACGGACCCGTTCGGTCTAATAATTGCTCGTGTCATGCCACGACAATCAATTGAAATTGCCAAAAAAAAGGACTATATCATCAACATGTAAGCTACATTGTTTATTAAATTCATTCTTTTTTTATGTCAATGTGGAATTAAAGAAAAAAACCCATGATTAATAGGACCTCTCTACTCTGTCCATACAAGTGCAAAAGAGATTCACGGATTATCGCTTTACGGCTCAATCATCAATACCATTTTAAATATCCATTATTCGATAAAAACTAAAATTCAGTAATAATTTAGCGTTGAACTAATATGCTAATCCCTTAATTCTATATTAAAGTTCTTTACTAGCAAGGTTTTCTTTCTACTTGTGTCTTCTTGTTCTTTGTTTGGTGAATATGCATAATGCAACTATAAACACTAAATTCCATTAAAGAATATTCATTTGCATAGTAAGAGCAAAAGCATTTAAGGGACTACAACTATTTAGATGAAGAACAAACAAAGTCCATTTCCGGCAACAATTTGCTCGATTAAGTTTGGAAGGAGAATTAAGTTGTTAACGTAATTGTCAGTCAATCATTTTCTTGATCGTTTGCGACATCTTAGCAATCGTCTCGTCAACTCGAAATTCTCACCGTCATAACTCTTCACAATGATCGTCTTTGTTGAAGACATTGGGTAATTTTAATTTTTCTGGGTAATTAATTATAGAATGAAGAGACTCAGTGACAAGATAGTTGTAGACTATTACTTCCATTTACGTAAATATTATTTGGGAATGAGCTGTAGTTTGTCATGTAACCGTTCTCTAATGTATTTTTTTCCCTATATATAAAAATTAATATTCGTTAAGTGAATTGGCCAAGCCTACAAAAAGCGTTATTACGGACCGAGATACACTGTCTTTGACCAATTTTCCTCCTATAATTTTTTGATGTTTCTTAACAATTTTAGTTTAAAATATAATTGTATTAATCACATGGATAAAAATTACAAGCTGAGATTTAAAATTCTCTCTTTTAGCGAAGAATCTACGTAGATAATCAATATGCAGCGCAAAATAGCAACCGTTTGAATTATAGGAGAAACATAATGGTAGAATTATAGGTGATTTATAAACAGACCCGTTCAGTCTAATAATTGCTCGTGTCATGCACGACAATCAATTGAAATTGCCAAAAAAAAGGACTATATCATCAACATGTAAGCTACATTGTTTATTAAATTCATTATTTTTTATGTCAATATGGAATTAAAGAAAAAACCCATGATTAATAGGACCTCTCTACTCTGTACATACACGCTTCAAAAGAGATTCACGGATTATCCTTTACGGCTCAATCATCAATACCATTTTAAATATCCATTATTCGATAAAAACTAAAATTCAGTAATAATTTAGAGTTGAACTAATATGCTAATCCCTTAATTCTAAACTAAAGTTCTTTACTAGTAAGGTTTTCTTTCTACTTGTTTCTTCTTGTTCTTTGTTTGGTGAATATGCATAATGCAACTATAAACACTAAATTCCATTAAAGAATATTCATTTGCATAGTAAGAGCAAAAGCATTTAAGGGACTACAACTATTTAGATGAAGAACAAACAAAGTCCATTTCCAGCAACAATTTGCTCGATTAAGTTTGGAAGGAGAATTAAGTTGTTAACGTAATTGTCGTCAATCATTTTCTTGATCGTTTGCGACATCTTAGCAATCGTCTCGTCCAACTCGAAATTCTCACCGTCAGAACTCTTCACAATGATCGTCTTTGGGTAATTTTAATTTTTCTGGGTAATTAATTATAGAATGAAGAGACTCAGTGACAAGATAGTTGTAGACTATTACTTCCATTTACGTAAATATTATTTGGGAATGAGCTGTATGTATCGTAACCGTTCTCTAATGTATTTTTTTCCATAAAAAATTAATATTCGTTAAGTGAATTGGCCAAGCCTACAAAAAGCGTTATTACGGACCGGATACACTGTCTTTGACCAATTTTCCTCCTATAATTTTTGATGTTTCTTAACAATTTTAGTTTAAAAATATAATTGTATTAATCACATGGAGAAAAAATTACAAATTGAGAATTAAATTTCTCTCTTTTAGAGAAGAATCTAAGTAGATAATCAATATGCGGCGCAAAATAGCAACCGTTTGAATTATAGGAGAAACATAATGGTAGAATTATACGTGATTTATAAAACGAGACCCGTTCGAGTCTAATAATTGCTCGTGTCATGCTACGACAATCAATTGAAATTGCCAAAAAAAAGGACTATATCATCAACATGTAAGCTACATTGTTTATTAAATTCATTCTTTTTTTATGTCAATGTGGAATTAAAGAAAAAAACCCATGATTAATAGGACCTCTCTACTCTGTCCATACAAGTTGCAAAAGAGATTCACGGATTATCGCTTTACGGCTCAATCATCAATAGCATTTTAAATATCCATTATTCGATAAAAACTAAAATTCGAGTAATAATTTAGCGTTGAACTAATATGCTAATCCCTTAATTCTATATTAAAGTTCTTTACTAGCAAGGTTTTTCTTTCTACTTGTGTCTTCTTGTTCTTTGTTTGGTGAATATGCATAATGCAACTATAAACACTAAATTCCATTAAAGAATATTCATTTGCATAGTAAGAGCAAAAGCATTTAAGGGACTACAACTATTTAGATGAAGAACAAACAAAGTCCATTTCGAGCAACAATTTGCTCGATTAAGTTTGGAAGGAGAATTAAGTTGTTAACGTAATTGTCGTCAATCATTTTCTTGATCGTTTTGCGACATCTTAGCAATCGTCTCGTCCAACTCGAAATTCTCACCGTCAGAACTCTTCACAATGATCGTCTTTGGGTAATTTTAATTTTTCTGGGTAATTAATTATAGAATGAAGAGACTCGGTGACAAGATAGTTGTAGACTATTACTTCCATTTACGTAAATATTATTTGGGAATGAGCTGTAGTATCGTAACCGTTCTCTAATGTATTTTTTTCCTATATATAAAAATTTAATATTCGTTAAGTGAATTGGCCAAGCCTACAAAAAGCGTTATTACGGACCGGATACACTGTCTTTGACCAATTTTCCTCCAATAATTTTTCGATGTTTCTTAACAATTTTAGTTTAAAATATAATTGTATTAATCACATGGATAAAAATTACAAAGCTGAGAATTAAAATTCTCTCTTTTAGCGAAGAATCCAGTAGATAATCAATATACGGCGCAAAATAGCAACCGTTTGAATTATAGGAGAAACATAATGGTAGAATTATAGGTGATTTATAAACGAGACCCAGTTCGGTCTAATAATTGCTCGTGTCATGCCACGACAATCAATTGAAATTGCCAAAAAAAAGGACTATATCATCAACATGTAAGCTACATTGTTTATTAAATTCATTCTTTTTTTATGTCAATATGGAATTAAAGAAAAAACCCATGATTAATAGGACCTCTCTACTCTGTCCATACAAGCTGCAAAAGAGATTCACGGAGTATCCTTTACGGCTCAATCATCAATACCATTTTAAATATCCATTATTCGATAAAAACTAAAATTCAGTAATAATTTAGAGTTGAACTAATATGCTAATCCCTTAATTCTAAACTAGCAAGGTTTTCTTTCTACTTGTTTCTTCTTGTTCTTTGTTTGGTGAATATGCATAATGCAACTATAAACACTAAATTCCATTAAAGAATATTCATTTGCATAGTAAGACCAAAAGCATTTAAGGGACTACAACTATTTAGATGAAGAACAAACAAAATCCATTTCCAGCAACAATTTGCTCGATTAAGTTTGGAAGGAGAATTAAGTTGTTAACGTAATTGTCGTCAATCATTTTCTTGATCGTTTGCGACATCTTAGCAATCGTCTCGTCCAACTCGAAATTCTCACCGTCAGAACTCTTCACAATGATCGTCTTTGGTGAAGACATTGGGTAATTTTAATTTTTCTGGGTAATTAATTATAGAATGAAGAGACTCAGTGACAAGATAGTTGTAGACTATTACTTCCATTTACGTAAATATTATTTGGGAATGAAGCTGTAGTTTGTCGTAACCGTTCTCTAATGTATTTTTTTTCCCTATATATAAAAATTAATATTCGTTAAGTGAATTGGCCAAGCCTACAAAAAGCGTTATTACGGACCGGATACACTTTGTCTTTGACCAATTTTCCTCCAATAATTTTTTGATGTTTCTTAACAATTTTAGTTTAAAATATAATTGTATTAATCACATGGATAAAAATTACAAGCTGAGAATTAAAATTCTCTCTTTTTAGCGAAGAATCCCAGTAGATAATCAATATACGGCGCAAAATAGCAACCGTTTGAATTATAGGAGAAACATAATGGTAGAATTATAGGTGATTTATAAACGAGACCGTTCGAGTCTAATAATTGCTCGTGTCATGCCACGACAATCAATTGAAATTGCCAAAAAAAAGGACTATATCATCAACATGTAAGCTACATTGTTTATTAAATTCATTCTTTTTTTATGTCAATATGGAATTAAAGAAAAAAACCCATGATTAATAGGACCTCTCTACTCTGTCCATACAAGCTGCAAAAAGAGATTCACGGAGTATCCTTTACGGCTCAATCATCAATACCATTTTAAATATCCATTATTCGATAAAAACTAAAATTCAATAATAATTTAGAGTTGAACTAATATGCTAATCCCTTAATTCTAAACTGAAGTTCTTTACTAGAAAGGTTTTCTTTCTACTTGTTTCTTCTTGTTCTTTGTTTGGTGAATATGCATAATGCAACTATAAACACTAAATTCCATTAAAGAATATTCATTTGCATAGTAAGAGCAAAAGCATTTAAGGGACTACAACTATTTAGATGAAGAACAAACAAAGTCCATTTCCATCAACAATTTGCTCGATTAAGTTTGGAAGGAGAATTAAGTTGTTAACGTAATTGTCGTCAATCATTTTCTTGATCGTTTTGCGACATCTTAGCAATCGTCTCGTCCAACTCGAAATTCTCACCGTCAGAACTCTTCACAATGATCGTCTTTGGGTAATTTTAATTTTTCTGGGTAATTAATTATAGAATGAAGAGACTCAGTGACAAGATAGTTGTAGACTATTACTTCCATTTACGTAAATATTATTTGGGAATGAACTGTGGTTTGTCAGTAACCGTTCTCTAATGTATTTTTTTCCCTATAAAAAATTAATATTCGTTAAGTGAATTGGCCAAGCCTACAAAAACGTTATTACGGACCGAGATACACTGTCTTTGACCAATTTTCCTCCTATAATTTTTTGATGTTTCTTAACAATTTTAGTTTAAAATATAATTGTATTAATCACATGGAGAAAAATTACAAAGTCGAGAATTAAATTTCTCTCTTTTAGAGAAGAATCTAAGTAGATAATCAATATGCGGCAGCAAAATAGCAACCGTTTGAATTATAGGAGAAACATAATAGTAGAATTATACGTGATTTATAAACGAGACCCGTTCGAGTCTAATAATTGCTCGTGTCATGCACGACAATCAATTGAAATTGCCAAAAAAAGGACTATATCATCAACATGTAAGCTACATTGTTTATTAAATTCATTCTATTTTATGTCAATATGGAATTAAAGAAAAAACCCATGATTAATAGGACCTCTCTACTCTGTCCATACAAGCTTCAAAAGAGATTCACGGATTATCCTTTACGGCTCAATCATCAATACCATTTTAAATATCCATTATTCGATAAAAACTAAAATTCAGTAATAATTTAGAGTTGAACTAATATGCTAATCCCTTAATTCTAAACTAAAGTTCTTTACTAGTAAGGTTTTCTTTCTACTTGTTTCTTCTTGTTCTTTGTTTGGTGAATATGCATAATGCAACTATAAACACTAAATTCCATTAAAGAATATTCATTTGCATAGTAAGAGCAAAAGCATTTAAGGGACTACAACTATTTAGATGAAGAACAAACAAAGTCCATTTCCAGCAACAATTTGCTCGATTAAGTTTGGAAGGAGAATTAAGTTGTTAACGTAATTGTCGTCAATCATTTTCTTGATCGTTTGCGACATCTTAGCAATCGTCTCGTCCAACTCGAAATTCTCACCGTCAGAACTCTTCACAATGATCGTCTTTGGGTAATTTTAATTTTTCTGGGTAATTAATTATAGAATGAAGAGACTCAGTGACAAGATAGTTGTAGACTATTACTTCCATTTACGTAAATATTATTTGGGAATGAACTGTGACTGTCGTAACCGTTCTCTAATGTATTTTTTTCCTAAAAATTAATATTCGTTAAGTGAATTGGCCAAGCCTACAAAAACGTTATTCTGGACCAGATACACCTGTCTTTGACCAATTTTCCTCCTATAATTTTTGATGTTTCTTAACAATTTTAGTTTAAAATATAATTGTATTAATCACATGGAGAAAAATTACAAATTGAGAATTAAATTTCTCTCTTTTAGAGAAGAATCTCGTAGATAATCAATATGCAGCGCAAAATAGCAACCGTTTGAATTATAGGAGAAACATAATGGTAGAATTATACGTGATTTATAAACAGACCCGTTCAGTCTAATAATTGCTCGTGTCATGCTCGACAATCAATTGAAATTGCCAAAAAAAAGGACTATATCATCAACATGTAAGCTACATTGTTTATTAAATTCATTCTTTTTTTTATGTCAATGTGGAATTAAAGAAAAAAACCCATGATTAATAGGACCTCTCTACTCTGTCCATACAAGTTGCAAAAGAGATTCACGGATTATCGCTTTACGGCTCAATCATCAATAGCATTTTAAATATCCATTATTCGATAAAAACTAAAATTCAGTAATAATTTAGAGTTGAACTAATATGCTAATCCCTTAATTCTAAACTAAAGTTCTTTACTAGAAAGGTTTTCTTTCTACTTGTTTCTTCTTGTTCTTTGTTTGGTGAATATGCATAATGCAACTATAAACACTAAATTCCATTAAAGAATATTCATTTGCATAGTAAGAGCAAAAGCATTTAAGGGACTACAACTATTTAGATGAAGAACAAACAAAGTCCATTTCCAGCAACAATTTGCTCGATTAAGTTTGGAAGGAGAATTAAGTTGTTAACGTAATTGTCGTCAATCATTTTCTTGATCGTTTGCGACATCTTAGCAATCGTCTCGTCCAACTCGAAATTCTCACCGTCAGAACTCTTCACAATGATCGTCTTTGGGTAATTTTAATTTTTCTGGGTAATTAATTATAGAATGAAGAGACTCAGTGACAAGATAGTTGTAGACTATTACTTCCATTTACGTAAATATTATTTGGGAATGAACTGTGACTGTCGTAACCGTTCTCTAATGTATTTTTTTCCTAAAAATTAATATTCGTTAAGTGAATTGGCCAAGCCTACAAAAACGTTATTCTGGACCAGATACACCTGTCTTTGACCAATTTTCCTCCTATAATTTTTGATGTTTCTTAACAATTTTAGTTTAAAATATAATTGTATTAATCACATGGAGAAAAATTACAAATTGGGAATTAAATTTCTCTCTTTTAGAGAAGAATCTCGTAGATAATCAATATGCAGCGCAAAATAGCAACCGTTTGAATTATAGGAGAAACATAATGGTAGAATTATAGGTGATTTATAAACAGACCCGTTCAGTCTAATAATTGCTCGTGTCATGCACGACAATCAATTGAAATTGCCAAAAAAAGGACTATATCATCAACATGTAAGCTACATTGTTTATTAAATTCATTCTATTTTATGTCAATATGGAATTGAAGAAAAAACCCAAGATTAATAGGACCTCTCTACTCTGTCCATACAAGCTTCAAAAGAGATTCACGGATTATCCTTTACGGCTCAATCATCAATACCATTTTAAATATCCATTATTCGATAAAAACTAAAATTCAGTAATAATTTAGAGTTGAACTAATATGCTAATCCCTTAATTCTAAACTAAAGTTCTTTACTAGTAAGGTTTTCTTTCTACTTGTTTCTTCTTGTTCTTTGTTTGGTGAATATGCATAATGCAACTATAAACACTAAATTCCATTAAAGAATATTCATTTGCATAGTAAGAGCAAAAGCATTTAAGGGACTACAACTATTTAGATGAAGAACAAACAAAGTCCATTTCCAGCAACAATTTGCTCGATTAAGTTTGGAAGGAGAATTAAGTTGTTAACGTAATTGTCGTCAATCATTTTCTTGATCGTTTGCGACATCTTAGCAATCGTCTCGTCCAACTCGAAATTCTCACCGTCAGAACTCTTCACAATGATCGTCTTTGGGTAATTTTAATTTTTCTGGGTAATTAATTATAGAATGAAGAGACTCAGTGACAAGATAGTTGTAGACTATTACTTCCATTTACGTAAATATTATTTGGGAATGAACTGTGACTGTCGTAACCGTTCTCTAATGTATTTTTTTCCTAAAAATTAATATTCGTTAAGTGAATTGGCCAAGCCTACAAAAACGTTATTCTGGACCAGATACACCTGTCTTTGACCAATTTTCCTCCAATAATTTTCGATGTTTCTTAACAATTTTAGTTTAAAATATAATTGTATTAATCACATGGATAAAAATTACAAACTGAGAATTAAAATTCTCTCTTTTAGCGAAGAATCCCGTAGATAATCAATATGCAGCGCAAAATAGCAACCGTTTGAATTATAGGAGAAACATAATGGTAGAATTATAGGTGATTTATAAACAGACCCGTTCAGTCTAATAATTGCTCGTGTCATGCACGACAATCAATTGAAATTTGCCAAAAAAAGGACTATATCATCAACATGTAAGCTACATTGTTTATTAAATTCATTCTTTTTTTTATGTCAATATGGAATTAAAGAAAAAAACCCATGATTAATAGGACCTCTCTACTCTGTCCATACAAGTTGCAAAAGAGATTCACGGAGTATCGCTTTACGGCTCAATCATCAATACCATTTTAAATATCCATTATTCGATAAAAACTAAAATTCAGTAATAATTTAGAGTTGAACTAATATGCTAATCCCTTAATTCTAAACTAGCAAGGTTTTCTTTCTACTTGTTTCTTCTTGTTCTTTGTTTGGTGAATATGCATAATGCAACTATAAACACTAAATTCCATTAAAGAATATTCATTTGCATAGTAAGACCAAAAGCATTTAAGGGACTACAACTATTTAGATGAAGAACAAACAAAATCCATTTCCAGCAACAATTTGCTCGATTAAGTTTGGAAGGAGAATTAAGTTGTTAACGTAATTGTCGTCAATCATTTTCTTGATCGTTTGCGACATCTTAGCAATCGTCTCGTCCAACTCGAAATTCTCACCGTCAGAACTCTTCACAATGATCGTCTTTGGTGAAGACATTGGGTAATTTTAATTTTTCTGGGTAATTAATTATAGAATGAAGAGACTCAGTGACAAGATAGTTGTAGACTATTACTTCCATTTTCGTAAATAATTTTTGGGAATGAAACTGTGACTGTCGTAACCGTTCTCTAATGTATTTTTTTCCCTATATATAAAAATTAATATTCGTTAAGTGAATTGGCCAAGCCTACAAAAACGTTATTCTGGACCAGATACACCTGTCTTTGACCAATTTTCCTCCTATAATTTTTTATGTTTCTTAACAATTTTAGTTTAAAATATAATTGTATTAATCACATGGATAAAAATTACAAACTGAGATTTAAAATTCTCTCTTTTAGCGAAGAATCTCGTAGATAATCAATATGCAGCGCAAAATAGCAACCGTTTGAATTATAGGAGAAACATAATGGTAGAATTATAGGTGATTTATAAACAGACCCGTTCAGTCTAATAATTGCTCGTGTCATGCACGACAATCAATTGAAATTGCCAAAAAAAGGACTATATCATCAACATGTAAGCTACATTGTTTATTAAATTCATTCTTTTTTTATGTCAATGTGGAATTAAAGAAAAAACCCATGATTAATAGGACCTCTCTACTCTGTCCATACAAGCTGCAAAAGAGATTCACGGAGTATCCTTTACGGCTCAATCATCAATACCATTTTAAATATCCATTATTCGATAAAAACTAAAATTCAATAATAATTTAGAGTTGAACTAATATGCTAATCCCTTAATTCTAAACTGAAGTTCTTTACTAGAAAGGTTTTCTTTCTACTTGTTTCTTCTTGTTCTTTGTTTGGTGAATATGCATAATGCAACTATAAACACTAAATTCCATTAAAGAATATTCATTTGCATAGTAAGAGCAAAAGCATTTAAGGGACTACAACTATTTAGATGAAGAACAAACAAAGTCCATTTCCATCAACAATTTGCTCGATTAAGTTTGGAAGGAGAATTAAGTTGTTAACGTAATTGTCGTCAATCATTTTCTTGATCGTTTGCGACATCTTAGCAATCGTCTCGTCCAACTCGAAATTCTCACCGTCAGAACTCTTCACAATGATCGTCTTTGGGTAATTTTAATTTTTCTGGGTAATTAATTATAGAATGAAGAGACTCAGTGACAAGATAGTTGTAGACTATTACTTCCATTTACGTAAATATTATTTGGGAATGAACTGTGACTGTCGTAACCGTTCTCTAATGTATTTTTTTCCTAAAAATTAATATTCGTTAAGTGAATTGGCCAAGCCTACAAAAACGTTATTCTGGACCAGATACACCTGTCTTTGACCAATTTTCCTCCTATAATTTTTGATGTTTCTTAACAATTTTAGTTTAAAATATAATTGTATTAATCACATGGAGAAAAAATTACAAAGCTGAGAATTAAATTTCTCTCTTTTAGAGAAGAATCTCAGTAGATAATCAATATGCAGCAGCAAAATAGCAACCGTTTGAATTATAGGAGAAACATAATAGTAGAATTATACGTGATTTATAAACAGACCCGTTCAGTCTAATAATTGCTCGTGTCATGCACGACAATCAATTGAAATTGCCAAAAAAAAGGACTATATCATCAACATGTAAGCTACATTGTTTATTAAATTCATTCTTTTTTTATGTCAATGTGGAATTAAAGAAAAAACCCATGATTAATAGGACCTCTCTACTCTGTCCATACAAGTTGCAAAAGAGATTCACGGATTATCCTTTACGGCTCAATCATCAATAGCATTTTAAATATCCATTATTCGATAAAAACTAAAATTCAGTAATAATTTAGCGTTGAACTAATATGCTAATCCCTTAATTCTATATTAAAGTTCTTTACTAGCAAGGTTTTCTTTCTACTTGTGTCTTCTTGTTCTTTGTTTGGTGAATATGCATAATGCAACTATAAACACTAAATTCCATTAAAGAATATTCATTTGCATAGTAAGAGCAAAAGCATTTAAGGGACTACAACTATTTAGATGAAGAACAAACAAAGTCCATTTCCAGCAACAATTTGCTCGATTAAGTTTGGAAGGAGAATTAAGTTGTTAACGTAATTGTCGTCAATCATTTTCTTGATCGTTTGCGACATCTTAGCAATCGTCTCGTCCAACTCGAAATTCTCACCGTCATAACTCTTCACAATGATCGTCTTTGTTGAAGACATTGGGTAATTTTAATTTTTCTGGGTAATTAATTATAGAATGAAGAGACTCAGTGACAAGATAGTTGTAGACTATTACTTCCATTTACGTAAATATTATTTGGGAATGAACTGTGACTGTCGTAACCGTTCTCTAATGTATTTTTTTCCTATATATAAAAATTAATATTCGTTAAGTGAATTGGCCAAGCCTACAAAAACGTTATTCTGGACCAGATACACCTGTCTTTGACCAATTTTCCTCCTATAATTTTTTATGTTTCTTAACAATTTTAGTTTAAAATATAATTGTATTAATCACATGGAGAAAAATTACAAATTGAGAATTAAATTTCTCTCTTTTAGCGAAGAATCTCGTAGATAATCAATATGCAGCGCAAAATAGCAACCGTTTGAATTATAGGAGAAACATAATGGTAGAATTATACGTGATTTATAAACAGACCCGTTCAGTCTAATAATTGCTCGTGTCATGCACGACAATCAATTGAAATTGCCAAAAAAAGGACTATATCATCAACATGTAAGCTACATTGTTTATTAAATTCATTCTTTTTTTATGTCAATGTGGAATTAAAGAAAAAACCCATGATTAATAGGACCTCTCTACTCTGTCCATACAAGCTGCAAAAGAGATTCACGGATTATCCTTTACGGCTCAATCATCAATAGCATTTTAAATATCCATTATTCGATAAAAACTAAAATTCAGTAATAATTTAGCGTTGAACTAATATGCTAATCCCTTAATTCTATATTAAAGTTCTTTACTAGCAAGGTTTTCTTTCTACTTGTGTCTTCTTGTTCTTTGTTTGGTGAATATGCATAATGCAACTATAAACACTAAATTCCATTAAAGAATATTCATTTGCATAGTAAGAGCAAAAGCATTTAAGGGACTACAACTATTTAGATGAAGAACAAACAAAGTCCATTTCCAGCAACAATTTGCTCGATTAAGTTTGGAAGGAGAATTAAGTTGTTAACGTAATTGTCGTCAATCATTTTCTTGATCGTTTGCGACATCTTAGCAATCGTCTCGTCCAACTCGAAATTCTCACCGTCAGAACTCTTCACAATGATCGTCTTTGTTGAAGACATTGGGTAATTTTAATTTTTCTGGGTAATTAATTATAGAATGAAGAGACTCAGTGACAAGATAGTTGTAGACTATTACTTCCATTTACGTAAATATTATTTGGGAATGAACTGTGACTGTCGTAACCGTTCTCTAATGTATTTTTTTCCTATATATAAAATTAATATTCGTTAAGTGAATTAGCCAAGCCTACAAAAACGTTATTCTGGACCAGATACACCTGTCTTTGACCAATTTTCCTCCTATAATTTTTGATGTTTCTTAACAATTTTAGTTTAAAATATAATTGTATTAATCACATGGAGAAAAATTACAAATTGAGAATTAAATTTCTCTCTTTTAGCGAAGAATCTCGTAGATAATCAATATGCAGCGCAAAATAGCAACCGTTTGAATTATAGGAGAAACATAATGGTAGAATTATACGTGATTTATAAACAGACCCGTTCAGTCTAATAATTGCTCGTGTCATGCACGACAATCAATTGAAATTGCCAAAAAAAGGACTATATCATCAACATGTAAGCTACATTGTTTATTAAATTCATTCTTTTTTTATGTCAATGTGGAATTAAAGAAAAAACCCATGATTAATAGGACCTCTCTACTCTGTCCATACAAGCTGCAAAAGAGATTCACGGATTATCCTTTACGGCTCAATCATCAATACCATTTTAAATATCCATTATTCGATAAAAACTAAAATTCAGTAATAATTTAGCGTTGAACTAATATGCTAATCCCTTAATTCTATATTAAAGTTCTTTACTAGCAAGGTTTTCTTTCTACTTGTGTCTTCTTGTTCTTTGTTTGGTGAATATGCATAATGCAACTATAAACACTAAATTCCATTAAAGAATATTCATTTGCATAGTAAGAGCAAAAGCATTTAAGGGACTACAACTATTTAGATGAAGAACAAACAAAGTCCATTTCCAGCAACAATTTGCTCGATTAAGTTTGGAAGGAGAATTAAGTTGTTAACGTAATTGTCGTCAATCATTTTCTTGATCGTTTGCGACATCTTAGCAATCGTCTCGTCCAACTCGAAATTCTCACCGTCAGAACTCTTCACAATGATCGTCTTTGGGTAATTTTAATTTTTCTGGGTAATTAATTATAGAATGAAGAGACTCAGTGACAAGATAGTTGTAGACTATTACTTCCATTTACGTAAATATTATTTGGGAATGAACTGTGACTGTCGCAACCGTTCTCTAATGTATTTTTTTCCTATATATAAAATTTAATATTCGTTAAGTGAATTGGCCAAGCCTACAAAAACGTTATTCTGGACCAGATACACCTGTCTTTGACCAATTTTCCTCCTATAATTTTTGATGTTTCTTAACAATTTTAGTTTAAAATATAATTGTATTAATCACATGGAGAAAAATTACAAATTGAGAATTAAATTTCTCTCTTTTAGCGAAGAATCTCGTAGATAATCAATATGCAGAGCAAAATAGCAACCGTTTGAATTATAGGAGAAACATAATGGTAGAATTATAGGTGATTTATAAACAGACCCGTTCAGTCTAATAATTGCTCGTGTCATGCACGACAATCAATTGAAATTGCCAAAAAAAGGACTATATCATCAACATGTAAGCTACATTGTTTATTAAATTCATTCTTTTTTTATGTCAATGTGGAATTAAAGAAAAAACCCATGATTAATAGGACCTCTCTACTCTGTCCATACAAGCTGCAAAAGAGATTCACGGATTATCCTTTACGGCTCAATCATCAATACCATTTTAAATATCCATTATTCGATAAAAACTAAAATTCAGTAATAATTTAGCGTTGAACTAATATGCTAATCCCTTAATTCTATATTAAAGTTCTTTACTAGCAAGGTTTTCTTTCTACTTGTGTCTTCTTGTTCTTTGTTTGGTGAATATGCATAATGCAACTATAAACACTAAATTCCATTAAAGAATATTCATTTGCATAGTAAGAGCAAAAGCATTTAAGGGACTACAACTATTTAGATGAAGAACAAACAAAGTCCATTTCCAGCAACAATTTGCTCGATTAAGTTTGGAAGGAGAATTAAGTTGTTAACGTAATTGTCGTCAATCATTTTCTTGATCGTTTGCGACATCTTAGCAATCGTCTCGTCCAACTCGAAATTCTCACCGTCAGAACTCTTCACAATGATCGTCTTTGGGTAATTTTAATTTTTCTGGGTAATTAATTATAGAATGAAGAGACTCAGTGACAAGATAGTTGTAGACTATTACTTCCATTTACGTAAATATTATTTGGGAATGAACTGTGACTGTCGCAACCGTTCTCTAATGTATTTTTTTCCTATATATAAAATTTAATATTCGTTAAGTGAATTGGCCAAGCCTACAAAAACGTTATTCTGGACCAGATACACCTGTCTTTGACCAATTTTCCTCCAATAATTTTCGATGTTTCTTAACAATTTTAGTTTAAAATATAATTGTATTAATCACATGGATAAAAATTACAAACTGAGAATTAAAATTCTCTCTTTTAGCGAAGAATCTCGTAGATAATCAATATGCAGCGCAAAATAGCAACCGTTTGAATTATAGGAGAAACATAATGGTAGAATTATAGGTGATTTATAAACAGACCCGTTCAGTCTAATAATTGCTCGTGTCATGCACGACAATCAATTGAAATTGCCAAAAAAAGGACTATATCATCAACATGTAAGCTACATTGTTTATTAAATTCATTCTTTTTTTATGTCAATGTGGAATTAAAGAAAAAACCCATGATTAATAGGACCTCTCTACTCTGTCCATACAAGCTGCAAAAGAGATTCACGGAGTATCCTTTACGGCTCAATCATCAATACCATTTTAAATATCCATTATTCGATAAAAACTAAAATTCAGTAATAATTTAGAGTTGAACTAATATGCTAATCCCTTAATTCTAAACTAAAGTTCTTTACTAGCAAGGTTTTCTTTCTACTTGTTTCTTCTTGTTCTTTGTTTGGTGAATATGCATAATGCAACTATAAACACTAAATTCCATTAAAGAATATTCATTTGCATAGTAAGAGCAAAAGCATTTAAGGGACTACAACTATTTAGATGAAGAACAAACAAAGTCCATTTCCAGCAACAATTTGCTCGATTAAGTTTGGAAGGAGAATTAAGTTGTTAACGTAATTGTCGTCAATCATTTTCTTGATCGTTTGCGACATCTTAGCAATCGTCTCGTCCCAACTCGAAATTCTCACCGTCAGAACTCTTCACAATGATCGTCTTTGGTGAAGACATTGGGTAATTTTAATTTTTCTGGGTAATTAATTATAGAATGAAGAGACTCAGTGACAAGATAGTTGTAGACTATTACTTCCATTTACGTAAATATTATTTGGGAATGAACTGTGACTGTCGTAACCGTTCTCTAATGTATTTTTTTCCTATATATAAAAATTAATATTCGTTAAGTGAATTGGCCAAGCCTACAAAAACGTTATTCTGGACCAGATACACCTGTCTTTGACCAATTTTCCTCCTATAATTTTTGATGTTTCTTAACAATTTTAGTTTAAAATATAATTGTATTAATCACATGGATAAAAATTACAAACTGAGAATTAAAATTCTCTCTTTTAGCGAAGAATCTCGTAGATAATCAATATGCAGCGCAAAATAGCAACCGTTTGAATTATAGGAGAAACATAATGGTAGAATTATAGGTGATTTATAAACAGACCCGTTCAGTCTAATAATTGCTCGTGTCATGCACGACAATCAATTGAAATTGCCAAAAAAAGGACTATATCATCAACATGTAAGCTACATTGTTTATTAAATTCATTCTTTTTTTATGTCAATATGGAATTAAAGAAAAAACCCATGATTAATAGGACCTCTCTACTCTGTCCATACAAGCTGCAAAAGAGATTCACGGAGTATCCTTTACGGCTCAATCATCAATAGCATTTTAAATATCCATTATTCGATAAAAACTAAAATTCAGTAATAATTTAGAGTTGAACTAATATGCTAATCCCTTAATTCTAAACTAAAGTTCTTTACTAGCAAGGTTTTCTTTCTACTTGTTTCTTCTTGTTCTTTGTTTGGTGAATATGCATAATGCAACTATAAACACTAAATTCCATTAAAGAATATTCATTTGCATAGTAAGACCAAAAGCATTTAAGGGACTACAACTATTTAGATGAAGAACAAACAAAATCCATTTCCAGCAACAATTTGCTCGATTAAGTTTGGAAGGAGAATTAAGTTGTTAACGTAATTGTCGTCAATCATTTTCTTGATCGTTTGCGACATCTTAGCAATCGTCTCGTCCCAACTCGAAATTCTCACCGTCGGAACTCTTCACAATGATCGTCTTTGGGTAATTTTAATTTTTCTGGGTAATTAATTATAGAATGAAGAGACTCAGTGACAAGATAGTTGTAGACTATTACTTCCATTTACGTAAATATTATTTGGGAATGAACTGTGACTGTCGCAACCGTTCTCTAATGTATTTTTTTCCTATATATAAAATTTAATATTCGTTAAGTGAATTGGCCAAGCCTACAAAAACGTTATTCTGGACCAGATACACCTGTCTTTGACCAATTTTCCTCCTATAATTTTTGATGTTTCTTAACAATTTTAGTTTAAAATATAATTGTATTAATCACATGGATAAAAATTACAAACTGAGAATTAAAATTCTCTCTTTTAGCGAAGAATCTCGTAGATAATCAATATGCGACGCAAAAATAGCAACCGTTTGAATTATAGGAGAAACATAATGGTAGAATTATAGGTGATTTATAAACAGACCCGTTCAGTCTAATAATTGCTCGTGTCATGCACGACAATCAATTGAAATTGCCAAAAAAAGGACTATATCATCAACATGTAAGCTACATTGTTTATTAAATTCATTCTTTTTTTATGTCAATATGGAATTAAAGAAAAAACCCATGATTAATAGGACCTCTCTACTCTGTCCATACAAGCTGCAAAAGAGATTCACGGAGTATCCTTTACGGCTCAATCATCAATACCATTTTAAATATCCATTATTCGATAAAAACTAAAATTCAGTAATAATTTAGAGTTGAACTAATATGCTAATCCCTTAATTCTAAACTAGCAAGGTTTTCTTTCTACTTGTTTCTTCTTGTTCTTTGTTTGGTGAATATGCATAATGCAACTATAAACACTAAATTCCATTAAAGAATATTCATTTGCATAGTAAGACCAAAAGCATTTAAGGGACTACAACTATTTAGATGAAGAACAAACAAAATCCATTTCCAGCAACAATTTGCTCGATTAAGTTTGGAAGGAGAATTAAGTTGTTAACGTAATTGTCGTCAATCATTTTCTTGATCGTTTGCGACATCTTAGCAATCGTCTCGTCCAACTCGAAATTCTCACCGTCATAACTCTTCACAATGATCGTGTTTGGTGAAGAAATTGGGTAATTTTAATGGTTCTGGGTAATTAATTATAGAATGAAGAGACTCAGTGACAAGATAGTTGTAGACTATTACTTCCATTTACGTAAATATTATTTGGGAATGAACTGTGACTGTCGCAACCGTTCTCTAATGTATTTTTTTCCTATATATAAAATTTAATATTCGTTATGTGAATTGGCCAAGCCTACAAAAACGTTATTCTGGACCAGATACACCTGTCTTTGACCAATTTTCCTCCTATAAATTTTGATGTTTTTTAACAATTTTAGTTTAAAATATAATTGTATTAATCACATGGATAAAAATTACAAACTGAGAATTAAAATTCTCTCTTTTAGCGAAGAATCTCGTAGATAATCAATATGCAGCGCAAAATAGCAACCGTTTGAATTATAGGAGAAACATAATGGTAGAATTATAGGTGATTTATAAACAGACCCGTTCAGTCTAATAATTGCTCGTGTCATGCACGACAATCAATTGAAATTGCCAAAAAAAGGACTATATCATAAACATGTAAGCTACATTGTTTATTAAATTCATTCTTTTTTTATGTCAATATGGAATTAAAGAAAAAACCCATGATTAATAGGACCTCTCTACTCTGTCCATACAAGCTGCAAAAGAGATTCACGGATTATCCTTTACGGCTCAATCATCAATAGCATTTTAAATATCCATTATTCGATAAAAACTAAAATTCAGTAATAATTTAGCGTTGAACTAATATGCTAATCCCTTAATTCTATATTAAAGTTCTTTACTAGCAAGGTTTTCTTTCTACTTGTGTCTTCTTGTTCTTTGTTTGGTGAATATGCATAATGCAACTATAAAAACTAAATTCCATTAAACAATATTCATTTGCATAGTAAGAGCAAAAGCATTTAAGGGACTACAACTATTTAGATGAAGAACAAACAAAGTCCATTTCCAGCAACAATTTGCTCGATTAAGTTTGGAAGGAGAATTAAGTTGTTAACGTAATTGTCGCCAATCATTTTCTTGATCGTTTGCGACATCTTAGCAATCGCCTCGTCAACTCGAAATTCTCACCGTCGAACTCTTCACAATGATCGTCTGTTGGGTAATTTTAATTTTTCTGGGGTAATTAATTATAGAATGAAGAGACTCGAGTGACAAGATAGTTGTAGACTATTACTTCCATTTACGTAAATATTATTTGGGAATGAACTGTGGATCTGTCAGTAAATCGCTTCTCTAATGTAATTTTTTTTCCCTATATATAAAAAATTAATATTCGTTAAGTGAATTGGCCAAGCCTACAAAAACGTTATTCTGGACCACATACACTGTCTTTTGACCAATTTTTCCTCCTATAATTTTTTGATGTTTCTTAACAATTTTAGTTTAAAAATATAATTGTATTAATCACATGGATAAAAATTACAAACCGAGAATTAAAATTCTCTCTTTTAGCGAAGAATCTCGTAGATAATCAATATGCAGCAGCAAAATAGCAACCGCTTTGAATTATAGGAGAAACATAATGGTAGAATTATAGGTGATTTATAAACGGATCTGTTCGAGTCTAATAATTGCTCGTGTCATGCACGACAATCAATTGAAATTGCCAAAAAAAGGACTATATCATCAACATGTAAGCTACATTGTTTATTAAATTCATTATTTTTTTTATGTCAATATGGAATTAAAGAAAAAACCCCATGATTAATAGGACCTCTCTACTCGTCCATACAAGCCGCAAAAGAGATTCACGGAGTATCCTTTACGACTCAATCATCAATACCATTTTAAATATCCATTATTCGATAAAAACTAAAATTCAGTAATAATTTAGAGTTGAACTAATATGCTAATCCCTTAATTCTAAAAGCTAGCAAGGTTTTCATTTCTACTTGTTTCTTCTTGTTCTTTGTTTGGTGAATATGCATAATGCAACTATAAACACTAAATTCCATTAAAGAATATTCATTTGCATAGTAAGACAAAAAGCATTTAAGGGACTACAACTATTTAGATGAAGAACAAACAAAATCCATTTCAAAGAACAATTTGCTCGATTAAGTTTTGGAAGGAGAATTAAGTTGTTAACGTAATTGTCGTCAATCATTTTCTTGATCGCTTGCGACATCTTAGCAATCGCCTCGTCCAACTCGAAATTCTCACCGTCGTAACTCTTCACAATGATCGTCTTTGGGTAATTTTAATTTTTTCCGGGTAATTAATTATAGAATGAAGAGACTCGAGTGACAAGATAGTTGTAGACTATTACTTCCATTTACGTAAATATTATTTGGGAATGAACTCGTGATCGTCGTAACCATTCTCTAATGTATTTTTTTTCCCTATATATAAAAATTAATATTCGTTAAGTGAATTGGCCAAGCCTACAAAAACGTTATTCCGGACCAGTATACACTCGTCTTTGACCAATTTTCCTCCTATAATTTTTTGATGTTTCTTAACAATTTTAGTTTAAAAATATAATTGTATTAATCACATGGATAAAAATTACAAACCGAGAATTAAAATTCTCTCTTTTAGCGAAGAATCTCGTAGATAATCAATATGCGAGCATAAAAATAGCAACCGCTTGAATTATAGGAGAAACATAATGGTAGAATTATAGGTGATTTATAAAATGCATCTGCTCAGCCTAATAATTGCTCGTGTCATGCACGACAATCAATTGAAATTGCCAAAAAAAAGGACTATATCATCAACATGTAAGCTACATTGTTTATTAAATTCATTCTTTTTTTTATGTCAATGTGGAATTAAAGAAAAAAACCCCATGATTAATAGGACCTCTCTACTCGTCCATACAAGTTGCAAAAGAGATTCACTGGATTATCCTTTACGGCTCAATCATCAATAGCATTTTAAATATCCATTATTCGATAAAAACTAAAATTCGATAATAATTTAGCGTTGAACTAATATGCTAATCCCTTAATTCTATATTAAAGTTCTTTACTAGCAAGGTTTTCTTTCTACTTGTGTCTTCTTGTTCTTTGTTTGGTGAATATGCATAATGCAACTATAAAACACTAAATTCCATTAAAGAATATTCATTTGCATAGTAAGAGCAAAAGCATTTAAGGGACTACAACTATTTAGATGAAGAACAAACAAAGTCCATTTCCAAAGAACAATTTGCTCGATTAAGTTTGGAAGGAGAATTAAGTTGTTAACGTAATTGTCGCCAATCATTTTCTTGATCGCTTTGCGACATCTTAGCAATCGCCTCGTCCCAACTCGAAATTCTCACCGTCGTAACTCTTCACAATGATCGTCGTTGGGTAATTTTAATTTTTCTGGGGTAATTAATTATAGAATGAAGAGACTCAGGTGACAAGATAGTTGTAGACTATTACTTCCATTTACGTAAATATTATTTGGGAATGAACCGTGATCTGTCGTGAACCGTTCTCTAATGTAATTTTTTTTCCTATATATAAAAATTAATATTCGTTAAGTGAATTGGCCAAGCCTACAAAAACGTTATTCTGGACCACATACACCTGTCTTTGACCAATTTTCCTCCTATAATTTTTGATGTTTCTTAACAATTTTAGTTTAAAATATAATTGTATTAATCACATGGATAAAAATTACAAACTGAGATTTAAAATTCTCTCTTTTAGCGAAGAATCTCGTAGATAATCAATATGCAGCGCAAAATAGCAACCGTTTGAATTATAGGAGAAACATAATGGTAGAATTATAGGTGATTTATAAATGCATCTGCTCGAGCCTAATAATTGCTCGTGTCATGCACGACAATCAATTGAAATTGCCAAAAAAAGGACTATATCATCAACATGTAAGCTACATTGTTTATTAAATTCATTCTTTTTTTATGTCAATATGGAATTAAAGAAAAAACCCATGATTAATAGGACCTCTCTACTCGTCCATACAAGCTGCAAAAGAGATTCACGGAGTATCCTTTACGGCTCAATCATCAATACCATTTTAAATATCCATTATTCGATAAAAACTAAAATTCAGTAATAATTTAGAGTTGAACTAATATGCTAATCCCTAAATTCTAAACTAAAGTTCTTTACTAGCAAGGTTTTCTTTCTACTTGTTTCTTCTTGTTCTTTGTTTGGTGAATATGCATAATGCAACTATAAACACTAAATTCCATTAAAGAATATTCATTTGCATAGTAAGACCAAAAGCATTTAAGGGACTACAACTATTTAGATGAAGAACAAACAAAATCCATTTCCAAAGCAACAATTTGCTCGATTAAGTTTGGAAGGAGAATTAAGTTGTTAACGTAATTGTCGTCAATCATTTTCTTGATCGCTTTGCGACATCTTAGCAATCGTCTCGTCCCAACTCGAAATTCTCACCGTCGAACTCTTCACAATGATCGTCTTTGGGTAATTTTAATTTTTTCCGGGTAATTAATTATAGAATGAAGAGACTCGAGTGACAAGATAGTTGTAGACTATTACTTCCATTTACGTAAATATTATTTGGGAATGAACTGTGGATCTGCCGTAACCGTTCTCTAATGTATTTTTTTTCCTATATATAAAAATTTAATATTCGTTAAGTGAATTGGCCAAGCCTACAAAAAAACGTTATTCGGGACCGATACACTGTCTTTGACCAATTTTCCTCCAATAATTTTCGATGTTTCTTAACAATTTTAGTTTAAAATATAATTGTATTAATCACATGGATAAAAATTACAAACTGAGAATTAAAATTCTCTCTTTTAGCGAAGAATCCCGTAGATAATCAATATGCGACGCAAAAAATAGCAACCGCTTTGAATTATAGGAGAAACATAATGGTAGAATTATAGGTGATTTATAAACAGTATCTGCTCAGTCTAATAATTGCTCGTGTCATGCACGACAATCAATTGAAATTGCCAAAAAAAGGACTATATCATCAACATGTAAGCTACATTGTTTATTAAATTCATTCTTTTTTTATGTCAATATGGAATTAAAGAAAAAACCCATGATTAATAGGACCTCTCTACTCGTCCATACAAGCCGCAAAAGAGATTCACTGAGTATCCTTTACGGCTCAATCATCAATACCATTTTAAATATCCATTATTCGATAAAAACTAAAATTCGAGTAATAATTTAGAGTTGAACTAATATGCTAATCCCTTAATTCTAAACTAGCAAGGTTTTCTTTCTACTTGTTTCTTCTTGTTCTTTGTTTGGTGAATATGCATAATGCAACTATAAACACTAAATTCCATTAAAGAATATTCATTTGCATAGTAAGACCAAAAAGCATTTAAGGGACTACAACTATTTAGATGAAGAACAAACAAAATCCATTTCCAAAGAACAATTTGCTCGATTAAGTTTGGAAGGAGAATTAAGTTGTTAACGTAATTGTCGTCAATCATTTTCTTGATCGCTTTGCGACATCTTAGCAATCGCCTCGTCCCAACTCGAAATTCTCACCGTCATAACTCTTCACAATGATCGTCTTTGGTGAAGACATTGGGTAATTTTAATTTTTCTGGGTAATTAATTATAGAATGAAGAGACTCAGTGACAAGATAGTTGTAGACTATTACTTCCATTTACGTAAATATTATTTGGGAATGAACTGTGGATCTGTCGTAATCGCTTCTCTAATGTATTTTTTTTCCTATATATAAAAAATTAATATTCGTTAAGTGAATTGGCCAAGCCTACAAAAAACGTTATTCGGACCAGATACACCTGTCTTTGACCAATTTTCCTCCTATAATTTTTGATGTTTCTTAACAATTTTAGTTTAAAATATAATTGTATTAATCACATGGATAAAAATTACAAACTGAGAATTAAAATTCTCTCTTTTAGCGAAGAATCTCGTAGATAATCAATATGCAGCAGCAAAAATAGCAACCCGCTTTGAATTATAGGAGAAACATAATGGTAGAATTATAGGTGATTTATAAATGCATCTGCTCAGTCTAATAATTGCTCGTGTCATGCACGACAATCAATTGAAATTGCCAAAAAAAAGGACTATATCATCAACATGTAAGCTACATTGTTTATTAAATTCATTCTTTTTTTTATGTCAATATGGAATTAAAGAAAAAATCTATGATTAATAGGACCTCTCTACTCTGTCCCATACAAGCTGCAAAAGAGATTCACGGAGTATCCTTTACGACTCAATCATCAATACCATTTTAAATATCCATTATTCGATAAAAACTAAAATTCAGTAATAATTTAGAGTTGAACTAATATGCTAATCCCTTAATTCTAAACTAAAGTTCTTTACTAGAGGGTTTTCTTTCTACTTGTTTCTTCTTGTTCTTTGTTTGGTGAATATGCATAATGCAACTATAAACACTAAATTCCATTAAAGAATATTCATTTGCATAGTAAGACCAAAAAGCATTTAAGGGACTACAACTATTTAGATGAAGAACAAACAAAATCCATTTCCAAAGCAACAATTTGCTCGATTAAGTTTGGAAGGAGAATTAAGTTGTTAACGTAATTTGTCGCCAATCATTTTCTTGATCGCTTTGTGACATCTTAGCAATCGCCTCGTCCCAACTCGAAATTCTCACCGTCGTAACTCTTCACAATGATCGTCTTTTGTGAAGACATTGGGTAATTTTAATTTTTCTGGGTAATTAATTATAGAATGAAGAGACTCAGTGACAAGATAGTTGTAGACCATTACTTCCATTTACGTAAATATTATTTGGGAATGAACTGTGGATCGTCGTAACCGTTCTCTAATGTATTTTTTTTCCTATATATAAAAATTAATATTCGTTAAGTGAATTGGCCAAGCCTACAAAAACGTTATTCTGGACCAGATACACCTGTCTTTGACCAATTTTCCTCCTATAATTTTTGATGTTTCTTAACAATTTTAGTTTAAAATATAATTGTATTAATCACATGGATAAAAATTACAAACTGAGAATTAAAATTCTCTCTTTTAGCGAAGAATCTCGTAGATAATCAATATGCACATGCAAAAATAGCAACCGTTTGAATTATAGGAGAAACATAATGGTAGAATTATAGGTGATTTATAAATGCATCTGCTCAGTCTAATAATTGCTCGTGTCATGCACGACAATCAATTGAAATTGCCAAAAAAAAGGACTATATCATCAACATGTAAGCTACATTGTTTATTAAATTCATTCTTTTTTTATGTCAATATGGAATTAAAGAAAAAACCCATGATTAATAGGACCTCTCTACTCGTCCCATACAAGCCGCAAAAAGAGATTCACTGAGTATCCTTTTACGGCTCAATCATCAATACCATTTTAAATATCCATTATTCGATAAAAACTAAAATTTAGTAATAATTTAGAGTTGAACTAATATGCTAATCCCTTAATTCTAAACTAAAGTTCTTTACTAGCAAGGTTTTCTTTCTACTTGTTTCTTCTTGTTCTTTGTTTGGTGAATATGCATAATGCAACTATAAACACTAAATTCCATTAAAGAATATTCATTTGCATAGTAAGACCAAAAGCATTTAAGGGACTACAACTATTTAGATGAAGAACAAACAAAATCCATTTCCAGCAACAATTTGCTCGATTAAGTTTGGAAGGAGAATTAAGTTGTTAACGTAATTGTCGTCAATCATTTTTCTTGATCGCTTACGACATCTTAGCAATCGTCTCGTCCAACTCGAAATTCTCACCGTCAGAACTCTTCACAATGATCGTCTTTGGTGAAGACATTGGGTAATTTTAATTTTTCTGGGTAATTAATTATAGAATGAAGAGACTCAGTGACAAGATAGTTGTAGACCATTACTTCCATTTACGTAAATATTATTTGGGAATGAACTGTGACTGTCGTAACCGTTCTCTAATGTATTTTTTTCCTATATATAATAATTAATATTCATTAAGTGAATTGGCCAAGCCTACAAAAACGTTATTCTGGACCAGATACACCTGTCTTTGACCAATTTTCCTCCTATAATTTTTGATGTTTCTTAATAATTTTAGTTTAAAATATAATTGTATTAATCACATGGATAAAAATTACAAACTGAGAATTAAAATTCTCTCTTTTAGCGAAGAATCTCGTAGATAATCAATATGCAGTGCAAAATAGCAACCGTTTGAATTATAGGAGAAACATAATGGTAGAATTATAGGTGATTTATGAGGAAACCCAAGAGGGGGGGTGAATTGGGTTTATATAAATCTTGCAAACTATTTCAAATCTTTTCTAGGTAAGTGCAAGTTTGACAAAAGCTAAAGCAAAACCCAATGCAAATCACAAGACAAGAGATTTAGAGTGGTTCGATTCACTAAGAATCTACCTCCACTACCTTGAGCCACACCCAAGGATTTTGCCAACTTCACTAAGAAGAATGTGCCCACACAAAGTAGGACTTTACACTAGTGGCTAACTCACCAAGAGTTTTACAAACAACCACTAAACAAGAAGCTCACAAAGAGCTTGCCCACACTAAGTAGGACTTATACAATTGCCCACACAAAGTAGGACTTTTACAACAATAACCCTATCACTAAGAAAGGGGATAAGATGAATGATTAAGCACAATGTTGTTCACTCTTCTAAGTGAAAGATAATTACATTTGAAGCTCATCTTGTTGGCTCTTTGAACATAATAAGCTCACTCTTTGTCTTGCTTTTGCAAATTCACCTTTGAATGCATTTAGATCATGACAATGAAGTGCATTTGCTTTCAAGGTGTTTAGACTTGATAAGGAATCAATAAGAATATGTTTTGCAAGTCTCTCAAAGTGTTAGAGTCATTCTAAAGCTTTGGAGTATTTATACAATTTGAAATCTCATTGAAAAAGCGACTCTTTAACTGGGTCGAAAACGGCTAGTTTAAAACAGAGTTCGGTTGACCGAACTGGACACTTCGGGATCCACTAGCCAAGCTTCGGTTGACCGAGCATCACTCGGTCGACCGAGTACCCATTAGGTCGACCGACCTCATATTTCGAAACTCTCGCTTCGGTCGGTTGATCCGACCTTAGTTCGGTTGACCGACCTTCCCGAGCATATTTTTCACACGCTTTTGAAATCTTTTGAAGTCTAAAATGTTTTCTTAATATGTAACAAGTAAGAGCACTTTGGAAAACCATTTTACAAGACTTATACTTTGAAATCGAAGGCTTTTGAAATACGAACACTATTTGAAACTTAGCCTTTCAAAAAACGTGTTTATGAAAAACATGCAATGCAAGACTATAGTGTAGAGCTTATGTTCAAGAGAGCGTTGGTTAGAGCTTAAGGATAAATACCATTTTCAACAAAGCTAATCTAACCAACCTAAGTCTTCAATCTTCAAGCTTGACGAATGTGTCTTGAATGAAATCTTTGAAACTTGATCAAGGCTTGATTGAAGTACTTAGAGCTTCCATATTGAGTTCCAATATTCTATCACATAGATGAAAACATTAGACGCAAACATCAAGTGTTTGTCCATCATCAAAAACGAGTTCGTTTGCCCTCAAGGCTAACAATCTCCCCCCTTTTTTGATTATGTCAAACTTTGATGTAATTAGATAGGATATAGACAATATTAAGAACAAGGAAGCATGGCAAAAGGATATAAGAACAAGTAAGAGCAAAGACTAATGCTTATAAGATAAACCAATTAAACATGGAAGCTAAAAGCATTAGTAGGATTACTTCTTTTGCCATATTCATAAGGGACTCTTTGAAGAGCCCTTTTACCCAACCAACCTCCTTGCCTCCTTCCTTCCATCAAGTAGCATTCTTGTGTGTAATATACATACCTTAGTTTACACAAGAAGCTAACTTACCATTTTCATCAATGTTGATGTGAGTGCTAAGGATCCTATAACAAAGAACATGCTCACACAAACATTAGAACTCTCAATGGTTTGTTATCATCAAAAACATCATAGAGTAACTTTGCCCTTAGGGCTAACAATCTCCCCCTTTTTGATGATGACAAAACATTGATGCAAATGGGAATAATATACAAAAGATAAATCTTTAAAGTATATAAACATGAATGCATGAGATAAGGATATTAAGGATCTAGACAAGTAGATAACAAATTATTCTACTCCCCCTATTTTAGAGAATCCCTTATCTCTCTCATTTTGCAAAGTTCTAAGCTTTCTCCTTTTTGTAAAATACTTCTCATGGCACATTTGCAACACTAAAAATTCTCCCTCTTTTTGTCAACATCAAAAAGGGCTATCAGAGCGCCAATAAGAAAAGCATTTAGCGAAAAGTAAAGATTAATATTGGAGAAGCTTGATGAAATATACGAATTCTCCCTTTAAAAAAAAATGATACCAATTAACAAAAAATATAATACCAAATGAAAACAAAACTGATATCAATTGAAGAAAAACTTTTAAAAACAAAAGAGAATCCGTAATGGTTTAAAAGATCAATCTTAAAGATCATAAATCATTTTGAGAAAGGATTGATCAAGAATAAGCTTGGTTGATTTCTAAACAAAGAGGAGTCCATAATAGCACATAAATCAAAAGATGGTCATATATGGCTCAAAAAGAATATCAACTTAAGCTAAAACAAAGAAGATGAGGAATAAACCTTAAAGAACAATCTCCCCGTTTATCAAACAAAACATGTTAGCTCTTTAAGATGAAAAACAAATTGAAAATATAGCTAACAAGAGTGGGATGTGATACTAATTGTTAAAACATAAAAGTTAAGCATATGTATCACAACCAAAAAAATTTAGAGGAAGTGTAAGATACCAATTGTAGTACATTCCTCTAATAAGTTACTGGTTAGCTAAATGAGTATAACACTCTATAAGCAAGACTAACCAAAAGCTTAAATGAGATCACAAAAGAATAATACCAATATCAAAGTATATGATCTCATAGTTATTTAGGGAAAAACACATGTAGAATATGAACATGTATAACATGTATAACTCCCAAAATAACTAACACAAATTGGCTATAAGATAAGAAAGTTGAAAACCAAGCCAATAAGTGATGTGATGATGTAAAATATGAAAAATTGAGAATACATCACATATAAGGGGGTATAAGATAAAAACATATGAAGACTCCCCCTATATCTCTTAATGATGCAACTTCTTAACATGATACTCAAAAACGATAAAAATCAAGCGCATCATGTTAAGCATATGTAAATGAAGTTCAAGCACCAAAGAGATATAATATGTGCATTCTAGAAGATCTAGTTACCAATTGTGATAGTGTTTGTACTCTAAGCATAATAAGGTCTAGAGATAGCACAAAACACATTATCAAGATAAAAGAACCCATGCACATAAACAAGAGAGTTTAAATAGACAAGTTTATGCTTTTAAGCCATCATTCTTGTCAAGTTTGGAATACACTTTTAGCATGTTGACAAGCAAAACATGATGTACATAAACCATAATCCAATAAGCACAAACTCTCTAGTCAACTACTTAACTCATCAAATAATAGCCCATAAGGATCAAAAACACATAATGACCACTAATAAGGGATGAGTTAAGCCTTGTACCTCAATGCTCTTTGAGCTTGGACTTCTTACCATTTTGGTAGATCTTCTTTGTCAATCAAGTCCATTGAGGCATCTCGTGTGATCCTTGGCATTTGACTCTTTTCTTGGAGTCTTAGCTCATTTGTGCCTTCCTTGTAGTTCATATCTTCTTCTTGAAGTGTTAGAACTCTTTGTTACCTACAAGGAATTCTTGAGAACTAATTTGGTACCTTTTCAAAGGTCCATCAAGATTAGCTCAAAATCTCAAGTAACACAAATATGCATAAGGATCAAGGTTATCAAAAACCAATACAACTAGATGGATTCTTAAATGAATATGACATAACAAAACAAGAATCAATCAAGTTGCATATGCTACATCTCATCATAGATACCTTAGCTAAACATAAGCATGAATAAACAAGAGCGTGCTAAAGATTATCTATTTGAATATAAAAATCAAGAATTGGAGATGCAACATGTATAAGAGCAAGCATATAAAAAATATATATACCAAAAACACTTAAACACATTAACTAAAGTGTTAAGATAAAGTGATTTGATACCTTTGCTTTCTTACCAAGTGATGAAGACATTGGATTAACACTTTGACTCTTGTTATCACTTGAAGCTTTGCTCTTAGTATCTACCCAACTTGGTTCTCCAATTGATTAACATTTGAGCTTTGAGAATCCAAGTGTTAAGGAGTGCTTTTGACTTTCTTCTTTTGGCACAACTCCTTTGACTTCTCCCCAATGCCACTTCTAATCGAATCAATAACATTGAAGCTTTGTGGCATGCATCTAACTTATAAGAACCTAAAAGATCAAGGGAAGAGTAGCTTTTGGTACCCACTTTTGTTTGGGTCCATGGGGGTTAGTAGAATTAAACTTCACTTTCCAAATTGTTTTAACTCCCCTTTCAATCTTCTTCTTAACATGGCAACTATCACAAGTATGACCATGTTTTCCACAATATGTGCAATGAATGTGTGGCTTAGAAGAATTGTGAGCATGCACATGATTTCTATTTGGCCTATGTGACATACTAGCATTTACAACATGATTCTTATGAATAAGAGAAGAGCTAGCAATATCGACATGATTTGCAATATAATCAAGGCCATGTTTATCATTTGAAGCACATTGCATGCCAAGAATTTGATCAAGATTTTTCTTACCCTTTGAAAAGTTTTCAACAAGAAGGGTAAGGTTTTTAACTTTGTTTTCCAAAAGATCAAATTCAACAAGCTTGTTTTCTAAAGATGACACTTTAACACAAGCTTCTATGTGTTGTAATGAAGATGAATTGCAAGTAGTAATAAGATCATCATTTTCACATTTCAAGCAATTAACATCATCACACAACTTTTTATTTTCATCAACCAACTTGGCCTTTTCTTCAAGCAAATATTCAATTTTATGCTTCATTTCATGGTTTTGCTTTGCACATTTTTTTTATTGATCATACATATCAATTAAAAGCACATTAGCATCATCCTCCTCATCATCATCATAAGAATTTGAAATAGAGGGAGAAGGATGTACCTCATTACCAAAAGCCATGAAGCACAAGTTGGCGTATTCATCATCACCGTTGTCACTTGAAAGAGCTTGATCCTTCATGAGTATCTTCAAGCGTTTTCCACATGGAGTGGGCGGATTTTCTTCCAAGGACACGGTTGTACTCCTCCGGACTTAAGGCACAACTAAGAAAATTCATTGCCTTGTAATTTTGAGTCATCATTTTGAACTCAACTTCATTTAGCTCATTGTCCTTCTTTGGAGTTTGAACACCTTCCACCATCTTCTTGGGTACATATGGACCTTCTTCAATTATATGCCATAAAGAGAAATCAATGGAGCACACATATAACTTGAATCGATCCTTCCAAGCATCAAAATGATTTCCATCAAAAAGTGGTGGTCTATCGGTGGAAGACCCCTCTTGGTAGGCTAATGCGGCATAACCGGCCATTAATCTTTGCTTCAAGCGGTTAAGCTAAATATGAAGACCGCGCTCTGATACCAATTGAGGAAACCCAAGAGGGGGGGTGAATTGGGTTTATATAAATCTTGCAAACTATTTCAAATCTTTTCTAGGTAAGTGCAAGTTTGACAAAAGCTAAAGCAAAACCCAATGCAAATCACAAGACAAGAGATTTAGAGTGGTTCGATTCACTAAGAATCTACCTCCACTACCTTGAGCCACACCCAAGGATTTTGCCAACTTCACTAAGAAGAATGTGCCCACACAAAGTAGGACTTTACACTAGTGGCTAACTCACCAAGAGTTTTACAAACAACCACTAAACAAGAAGCTCACAAAGAGCTTGCCCACACTAAGTAGGACTTATACAATTGCCCACACAAAGTAGGACTTTTACAACAATAACCCTATCACTAAGAAAGGGGATAAGATGAATGATTAAGCACAATGTTGTTCACTCTTCTAAGTGAAAGATAATTACATTTGAAGCTCATCTTGTTGGCTCTTTGAACATAATAAGCTCACTCTTTGTCTTGCTTTGCAAATTCACCTTTGAATGCATTTAGATCATGACAATGAAGTGCATTTGCTTTCAAGGTGTTTAGACTTGATAAGGAATCAATAAGAATATGTTTTGCAAGTCTCTCAAAGTGTTAGAGTCATTCTAAAGCTTTGGAGTATTTATACAATTTGAAATCTCATTTGAAAAACGACTCTTTAACTGGGTCGAAAACGGCTAGTTTAAAAAGCGAGTTCGGTTGACCGAACTGGACACTTCGGATCCACTAGCCAAGCTTCGGTTGACCGAGCATCACTTGGTCGACCGAAGTACCCATTAGGTCGACCGACCTCATATTTCGAAACTCTCGGCTTTACGGTCGGTTGATCCGACCTTAGTTCGATTGACCGACCTTCCCGAGCATATTTTTCACACGTTTTGAAATCTTTTTGAAGTCTAAAATGTTTTCTTAATATGTAACAAGTAAGAGCACTTTGGAAAACCATTTTACAAGACTTATACTTTGAAATCGAAGGCTTTTGAAATACGAACACTATTTGAAACTTAGCCTTTCAAAAAACGTGTTTATGAAAACATGCAATGCAAGACTATAGTGTAGAGCTTATGTTCAAGAGAGCGTTGGTTAGAGCTTAAGGATAAATACCATTTTCAACAAAGCTAATCTAACCAACCTAAGTCTTCAATCTTCAAGCTTGACGAATGTGTCTTGAATGAAATCTTTGAAACTTGATCAAGGCTTGATTGAAGTACTTAGAGCTTCCATATTGAGTTCCAATATTCTATCACATAGATGAAAACATTAGACGCAAACATCAAGTGTTTGTCCATCATCAAAAACGAGTTCGTTTGCCCTCAAGGCTAACAATCTCCCCCTTTTTGATTATGTCAAACTTTGATGTAATTAGATAGGATATAGACAATATTAAGAACAAGGAAGCATGGCAAAAGGATATAAGAACAAGTAAGAGCAAAGACTAATGCTTATAAGATAAACCAATTAAACATGGAAGCATAAAGCATTAGTAGGATTACTTCTTTTGCCATATTCATAAGGGACTCTTTGAAGAGCCCTTTTACCCAACCAACCTCCTTGCCTCCTTCCTTCCATCAAGTAGCATTCTTGTGTGTAATATACATACCTTAGTTTACACAAGAAGCTAACTTACCATTTTCATCAATGTTGATGTGAGTGCTAAGGATCCTATAACAAAGAACATGCTCACACAAACATTAGAACTCTCAATGGTTTGTTATCATAAAAAACATCATAGAGTAACTTTGCCCTTAGGACTAACAATTTATAAACAGACCCGTTCAGTCTAATAATTGCTCGTGTCATGCACGACAATCAATTGAAATTGCCAAAAAAAGGACTATATCATCAACATGTAAGCTACATTGTTTATTAAATTCATTCTTTTTTTATGTCAATATGGAATTAAAGAAAAAATCCATGATTAATAGGACCTCTCTACTCTGTCCATACAAGCAGCAAAAGAGATTCACGGAGTATCCTTTACGGCTCAATCATCAATACCATTTTAAATATCCATTATTCGATAAAAACTAAAATTCAGTAATAATTTAGAGTTGAACTAATATGCTAATCCCTTAATTCTAAACTAGCAAGGTTTTCTTTCTACTTGTTTCTTCTTGTTCTTTGTTTGGTGAATATGCATAATGCAACTATAAACACTAAATTCCATTAAAGAATATTCATTTGCATAGTAAAACAAAAAGCATTTAAGGGACTACAACTATTTAGATGAAGAACAAACAAAATCCATTTCCAGCAACAATTTGCTCGATTAAGTTTGGAAGGAGAATTAAGTTGTTAACGTAATTGTCGTCAATCATTTTCTTGATCGTTTGTGACATCTTAGCAATCGTCTCGTCCAACTCGAAATTCTCACCGTCAGAACTCTTCACAATGATCGTCTTTGGTGAAGACATTGGGTAATTTTAATTTTTCTGGGTAATTAATTATAGAATGAAGAGACTCAGTGACAAGATAGTTGTAGACTATTACTTCCATTTACGTAAATATTATTTGGGAATGAACTGTGACTGTCGTAACCGTTCTGTAATGTATTTTTTTCCTATATATAATAATTAATATTCGTTAAGTGAATTGGCCAAGCCTACAAAAACGTTATTCTGGACCAGATACACCTGTCTTTGACCAATTTTCCTCCTATAATTTTTGATGTTTCTTAACAATTTTAGTTTAAAATATAATTGTATTAATCACATGGATAAAAATTACAAACTGAGAATTAAAATTCTCTCTTTTAGCGAAGAACCTCGTAGATAATCAATATGCAGTGCAAAATAGCAACCGTTTGAATTATAGGAGAAACATAATGGTAGAATTATAGGTGATTTATAAACAGACCCGTTCAGTCTAATAATTGCTCGTGTCATGCACGACAATCAATTGAAATTGCCAAAAAAAGGACTATATCATCAACATGTAAGCTACATTGTTTATTAAATTCATTCTTTTTTTTTATGTCAATATGGAATTAAAGAAAAAAACCCATGATTAATAGGACCTCTCTACTCTGTCCATACAAGTCGCAAAAAGAGATTCACGGAGTATCCTTTACGGCTCAATCATCAATACCATTTTAAATATCCATTATTCGATAAAAACTAAAATTCAGTAATAATTTAGAGTTGAACTAATATGCTAATCCCTTAATTCTAAACTAAAGTTCTTTACTAGCAAGGTTTTCTTTCTACTTGTTTCTTCTTGTTCTTTGTTTGGTGAATATGCATAATGCAACTATAAACACTAAATTCCATTAAAGAATATTCATTTGCATAGTAAAACAAAAAGCATTTAAGGGACTACAACTATTTAGATGAAGAACAAACAAAATCCATTTCCAGCAACAATTTGCTCGATTAAGTTTGGAAGGAGAATTAAGTTGTTAACGTAATTGTCGTCAATCATTTTCTTGATCGTTTGCGACATCTTAGCAATCGTCTCGTCCAACTCGAAATTCTCACCGTCAGAACTCTTCACAATGATCGTCTTTGGTGAAGACATTGGGTAATTTTAATTTTTCTGGGTAATTAATTATAGAATGAAGAGACTCAGTGACAAGATAGTTGTAGACTATTACTTCCATTTACGTAAATATTATTTGGGAATGAACTGTGACTGTCGTAACCGTTCTCTAATGTATTTTTTTCCTATATATAAAAATTAATATTCGTTAAGTGAATTGGCCAAGCCTACAAAAACGTTATTCTGGACCAGATACACCTGTCTTTGACCAATTTTCCTCCTATAATTTTTGATGTTTCTTAACAATTTTAGTTTAAAATATAATTGTATTAATCACATGGATAAAAATTACAAACTGAGAATTAAAATTCTCACTTTTAGCGAAGAACCTCGTAGATAATCAATATGCAGTGCAAAATAGCAACCGTTTGAATTATAGGAGAAACATAATGGTAGAATTATAGGTGATTTATAAACAGACCCGTTCAGTCTAATAATTGCTCGTGTCATGCACGACAATCAATTGAAATTGCCAAAAAAAGGACTATATCATCAACATGTAAGCTACATTGTTTATTAAATTCATTCTTTTTTTATGTCAATATGGAATTAAAGAAAAAACCCATGATTAATAGGACCTCTCTACTCTGTCCATACAAGCTGCAAAAGAGATTCACGGAGTATCCTTTACGGCTCAATCATCAATACCATTTTAAATATCCATTATTCGATAAAAACTAAAATTCAGTAATAATTTAGAGTTGAACTAATATGCTAATCCCTTAATTCTAAACTAAAGTTCTTTACTAGCATGGTTTTCTTTCTACTTGTTTCTTCTTGTTCTTTGTTTGGTGAATATGCATAATGCAACTATAAACACTAAATTCCATTAAAGAATATTCATTTGCATAGTAAGACCAAAAGCATTTAAGGGACTACAACTATTTAGATGAAGAACAAACAAAATCCATTTCCAGCAACAATTTGCTCGATTAAGTTTGGAAGGAGAATTAAGTTGTTAACGTAATTGTCGTCAATCATTTTCTTGATCGTTTGCGACATCTTAGCAATCGTCTCGTCCAACTCGAAATTCTCACCGTCAGAACTCTTCACAATGATCGTCTTTGGTGAAGACATTGGGTAATTTTAATTTTTCTGGGTAATTAATTATAGAATGAAGAGACTCAGTGACAAGATAGTTGTAGACTATTACTTCCATTTACGTAAATATTATTTGGGAATGAACTGTGACTGTCGTAACCGTTCTCTAATGTATTTTTTTCCTATATATAAAAATTAATATTCGTTAAGTGAATTGGCCAAGCCTACAAAAACGTTATTCTGGACCAGATACACCTGTCTTTGACCAATTTTCCTCCTATAATTTTTGATGTTTCTTAACAATTTTAGTTTAAAATATAATTGTATTAATCACATGGATAAAAATTACAAACTGAGAATTAAAATTCTCTCTTTTAGCGAAGAACCTCGTAGATAATCAATATGCAGTGCAAAATAGCAACCGTTTGAATTATAGGAGAAACATAATGGTAGAATTATAGGTGATTTATAAACAGACCCGTTCAGTCTAATAATTGCTCGTGTCATGCACGACAATCAATTGAAATTGCCAAAAAAAGGACTATATCATCAACATGTAAGCTACATTGTTTATTAAATTCATTCTTTTTTTATGTCAATATGGAATTAAAGAAAAAACCCATGATTAATAGGACCTCTCTACTCTGTCCATACAAGCTGCAAAAGAGATTCACGGAGTATCCTTTACGGCTCAATCATCAATACCATTTTAAATATCCATTATTCGATAAAAACTAAAATTCAGTAATAATTTAGAGTTGAACTAATATGCTAATCCCTTAATTCTAAACTAAAGTTCTTTACTAGCATGGTTTTCTTTCTACTTGTTTATTCTTGTTCTTTGTTTGGTGAATATGCATAATGCAACTATAAACACTAAATTCCATTAAAGAATATTCATTTGCATAGTAAGACCAAAAGCATTTAAGGGACTACAACTATTTAGATGAAGAACAAACAAAATCCATTTCCAGCAACAATTTGCTCGATTAAGTTTGGAAGGAGAATTAAGTTGTTAACGTAATTGTCGTCAATCATTTTCTTGATCGTTTGCGACATCTTAGCAATCGTCTCGTCCAACTCGAAATTCTCACCGTCGAACTCTTCACAATGATCGTCTTTGGTGAAGACATTGGGTAATTTTAATTTTTCTGGGTAATTAATTATCGAATGAAGAGACTCAGTGACAAGATAGTTGTAGACTATTACTTCCATTTACGTAAATATTATTTGGGAATGAACTGTGATTTGTCGTAACCGCTTACGTAATGTATTTTTTTTCCTATATATAATAATTAATATTCGTTAAGTGAATTGGCCAAGCCTACAAAAACGTTATTCTGGACCAGATACACCTGTCTTTGACCAATTTTCCTCCTATAATTTTTGATGTTTCTTAACAATTTTAGTTTAAAATATAATTGTATTAATCACATGGATAAAAATTACAAACTGAGAATTAAAATTCTCTCTTTTAGCGAAGAACCTCGTAGATAATCAATATGCAGTGCAAAATGGCAACCGTTTGAATTATAGGAGAAACATAATGGTAGAATTATAGGTGATTTATAAACAGACCCGTTCAGTCTAATAATTGCTCGTGTCATGCACGACAATCAATTGAAATTGCCAAAAAAAGGACTATATCATCAACATGTAAGCTACATTGTTTATTAAATTCATTCTTTTTTTATGTCAACATGGAATTAAAGAAAAAACCCATGATTAATAGGACCTCTCTACTCTGTCCATACAAGCTGCAAAAGAGATTCACGGAGTATCCTTTACGGCTCAATCATCAATACCATTTTAAATATCCATTATTCGATAAAAACTAAAATTCAGTAATAATTTAGAGTTGAACTAATATGCTAATCCCTTAATTCTAAACTAAAGTTCTTTACTAGCATGGTTTTCTTTCTACTTGTTTCTTCTTGTTCTTTGTTTGGTGAATATGCATAATGCAACTATAAACACTAAATTCCATTAAAGAATATTCATTTGCATAGTAAGACCAAAAGCATTTAAGGGACTACAACTATTTAGATGAAGAACAAACAAAATCCATTTCCAGCAACAATTTGCTCGATTAAGTTTGGAAGGAGAATTAAGTTGTTAACGTAATTGTCGTCAATCATTTTCTTGATCGTTTGCGACATCTTAGCAATCGTCTCGTCCAACTCGAAATTCTCACCGTCAGAACTCTTCACAATGATCGTCTTTGGTGAAGACATTGGGTAATTTTAATTTTTCTGGGTAATTAATTATAGAATGAAGAGACTCAGTGACAAGATAGTTGTAGACTATTACTTCCATTTACGTAAATATTATTTGGGAATGAACTGTGACTGTCGTAACCGTTCTGTAATGTATTTTTTTCCTATATATAATAATTAATATTCGTTAAGTGAATTGGCCAAGCCTACAAAAACGTTATTCTGGACCAGATACACCTGTCTTTGACCAATTTTCCTCCTATAATTTTTGATGTTTCTTAACAATTTTAGTTTAAAATATAATTGTATTAATCACATGGATAAAAATTACAAACTGAGAATTAAAATTCTCACTTTTAGCGAAGAACCTCGTAGATAATCAATATGCAGTGCAAAATAGCAACCGTTTGAATTATAGGAGAAACATAATGGTAGAATTATAGGTGATTTATAAACAGACCCGTTCAGTCTAATAATTGCTCGTGTCATGCACGACAATCAATTGAAATTGCCAAAAAAAAGGACTATATCATCAACATGTAAGCTACATTGTTTATTAAATTCATTCTTTTTTTTATGTCAATATGGAATTAAAGAAAAAAACCCATGATTAATAGGACCTCTCTACTCGTCCATACAAGTCTGCAAAAGAGATTCACGGATTATCCTTTACGGCTCAATCATCAATAGCATTTTAAATATCCATTATTCGATAAAAACTAAAATTCAGTAATAATTTAGCGTTGAACTAATATGCTAATCCCTTAATTCTATATTAAAGTTCTTTACTAGCAAGGTTTTCTTTCTACTTGTGTCTTTTTAGGAAAATGCGAAATTATATAGATGATCAACCAAAATTACAACCAATAAGAGGCTCATCCAGAAAAGATGAGAAAACAGTGCATCTATTTTACAAGCCGAAGCTGGGGTATCCCTAGGCTGTCCAAGCGACATTTCCCTCGGATGCGCCTTGGCAGTGAGCCGAATTCATAGAAAACACGTGAGGAGCGGGTATCACATGCTTCATTAGCAAGACAATCTGCCACTTGATTGGCTTCTCTATAGACATGTATCACTTGACAGTTTCGCAAAAGCCTTAAGATAAGATGGAAAAGTTTATCTAACCTCCAATTTTCCATTTTTCGACGGTGTATAGAATCACACAATATCTTCGAATCCGTCTGTACCATAATAGCACCATAGCCTAATTCATCTGAGAGCTTTAGGCCTTCTGCCATCGCCTCCATCTCCGCCATGGTATTTGTAACATTGTCCCCAATAAAACGGTAAAAAGCAGCAACAAAAACTCCATTGCTCTGTCTCAAAGTTCCGCCTGCCCCCGAGAGCCCAGGATTACCTCTCGAGGCACCATCAATGTTGAGAATGATGCAAGAAGCAGTTCCACCGTCCCGTAGCCATACAATCTGTGATGAGGAACCTTGACGGAATCAAGATTCGACACAAGGAAAAAAGGATCTTTCTCTTACTTGAATTGAGTTCACGTGAATGCCTTACTACAACCTCCAAGCAGCGATAAGCACTTGACTACTATAGCAAAGGACTTTCAGAGTATTCGACACACTAGACCTCCAAGCAGCGATAAGCACTTGGCTACCTAGGCAGAAGAACACTAAAAGGATGAAGAAACACCACAACAAGGGAACTAGCTTGTTGATTAGTAACAATGAAAGGAAGATCTAAATAGAAATTCAATTCACAAAGCAACAAAAGGAATAAACCTCACAATTATCATTAATCAAGTCTCCTCAATATGTGGTCGAAACCTCTCTTTATATAGAGAAATATTTCAGCTGAAAATCCCTAAACAAGCTAAGTCCTAAATGGACTAGGATTATACCTCTAAAGAATATGCTAAAGAATAAACTACTTGCTAAAGAATATGCTAAAGCATAAACTACTTGCTAAATGGACCACATGTCCTTTATTTAAATAATATTTCAAATTTAATAATATACTAAAATCTGGAAATTAAATAAATGCTAAACTTTAAAAAACAAGATTAATTCTCGCTGAAAATCTGGACAGCATGGTGTAGTAAGTTGCACGACAATTTAAGACTTCATAAAGGCATAATCTGGTCTTGTGTTCTTCATGAAAGTTGTAGATATGCCTCTTATCTTTCAAAATAATCTAGAATGAGCTTCATTGGATTCCTGGATCGCAAGTTATGACAATTACACCAAACTGTCACAAAGCTGAATTTAATGTTTATCCAAGTTGATGATAGTCTTCATTCTTTTGAGTCTTTTGGGCCTCCAAAATGAGTGATGTGATGTTAAATCTTGCCTCCTATATCTCCTTTTAGACATTACCCAAACCTCATCATTCTTTAAAGGATCCGTATATAAGTTCTCATCATTCTCCCTTTCTTCAAAAAGATTCGTCCTCGAATCTTGTAATTTAAGGAAAGGACCATAACTTTGGTTTGGTAGGAATATCTTTGCAGAAAATACAGCCTTGAACTCCTGCTTAAATATAAAATCAATACTAGGAAGTAGAGAAGTTGTTAGATCAAGAGTAATGAACGAAAAAGTTGATGCTATCGACTCTTCAAAAATCATGGCTTCAAAAGGATGTTGTTCCTCATCAAGCAATTGTGTTGCATCAAAAAGATCTTTTTCCTCATCAAGAAATTGTGTTTCACGCCAATACTGCAACTCGTCACGCACCACGTTTTTCGCATGTTGCGATTTTGTTTCTTTTTGTAATTTGGCCTCTTCTTGTAATCTTGCCTCTTCTTGCAATCTTGCATCTTCTTTTAATCTTTGCTCTCTTCTCTCGGCCATTTTTTTATGTACCTCACAAACTTCACTAGGAGTTAAAGGATATAGTATGACATTCCTCTTATCCATATGCAATTGGTAGGTGTTCTTTCTACCATCATGATCCGCACCTCTATCATATTGCCATGGTCTTCCTAAAATTATATGACTAGCGGTCATGGGCACAACATCACATAGAACACTATCTTTGAACTTGCCGATTTCAAAAGTAATTTCAACTTGCCTTTCCACCCTTATTTCTCCATTATTTGACAACCAAGATAACTTATAAGGATGTGGATGTTTCTTCCAAGGTAAGTCAAGAGTGTTAACTAAATCGGAAGAACAAACATTAGCACAACTACCATTATCAATGATAAGCAGACAAACCTTGCCTTGAACATGGCACTTAGTATGGAAGAGGTTGCTCTTTTGAAGATGTGTATCATTCCTTGGTTGTGTGTGCAATCTTGCCTCTTCTTGTAATCTTGTCTCTTCTTTCAATTGTAAATAATGTTCAAGACTGTTTGATAACCTCTTTGTGATTGCTAATATTTTTGAGCAATCATCACGTATTAACTTTCTTTGTTGATATGAGAAATTCATCGTTGCTCAAATAAATATAATTTTGAGGTAAGACGGTAACATTAGAAAATGGGGGGAAAATAGGAAAGTTCCTTGTTTTGCAGAAATTCAAGAAACCAAGAAATAGGTAATTTGGTTCTTGTCTTTCTTTTTCTTTTATCTCGGCTAAAAAAATAAATAGGGTAGTATTTTTTTTTTTTTTTTTTATCGACAAAGCAATAAAAGATACACCAAGAAAGAGATCAACCCAAACCTCTGATACCAATATGATGAGGAACCTTGACGGAATCAAGATTCGACACAAGGAAAAAAGGATCTTTCTCTTACTTGAATTGAGTTCACGTGAATGCCTTACTACAACCTCCAAGCAGCGATAAGCACTTGACTACTATAGCAAAGGACTTTCAGAGTATTCGACACACTAGACCTCCAAGCAGCGATAAGCACTTGGCTACCTAGGCAGAAGAACACTAAACGGATGAAGAAACACCACAACAAGGGAACTAGCTTGTTGATTAGTAACAATGAAAGGAAGATCTAAATAGAAATTCAATTCACAAAGCAACAAAAGGAATAAACCTCACAATTATCATTAATCAAGTCTCCTCAATATGTGGTCGAAACCTCTCTTTATATAGAGAAATATTTCAGCTGAAAATCCCTAAACAAACTAAGTCCTAAATGGACTAGGATTATACCTCTAAAGAATATGCTAAAGAATAAACTACTTGCTAAAGAATATGCTAAAGCATAAACTACTTGCTAAATGGACCACATGTCCTTTATTTAAATAATATTTCAAATTTAATAATATACTAAAATCTGGAAATTAAATAAATGCTAAACTTTAAAAAACAAGATTAATTCTCGCTGAAAATCTGGACAGCATGGTGTAGTAAGTTGCACGACAATTTAAGACTTCATAAAGGCATAATCTGGTCTTGTGTTCTTCATGAAAGTTGTAGATATGCCTCTTATCTTTCAAAATAATCTAGAATGAGCTTCATTGGATTCCTGGATCGCAAGTTATGACAATTACACCAAACTGTCACAAAGCTGAATTTAATGTTTATCCAAGTTGATGATAGTCTTCATTCTTTTGAGTCTTTTGGGCCTCCAAAATGAGTGATGTGATGTTAAATCTTGCCTCCTATATCTCCTTTTAGACATTACCCAAACCTCATCATTCTTTAAAGGATCCGTATATAAGTTCTCATCAATCTGCTTGACTGTTGTGCGGATGGTCCACGAAGGGGATGATGCACCAATATATTGTGCCAAGAGACCCTTAGCAATGAGAATGGGTCGTGTATAAAATTCATAATCTCGAAATAGACCTCTACCATTTGACTTAACTCCTTCAAAGATAAATTTGCATCTAGCTTTCCACAAAATCCAAAAAACAGCCCCAAAACAAATAGTATGCAAATCAAGGCGTGATCTACTACTCTTCCACCATAATAAATTCAACAACGATATTGGTGAGTCAACATGAATAGAGGACAAATTTATTCCAAGAAAGCCACATACATTTTCCCATAAAGATCTAGCAGTAGGACAATGAAGGAAAATATGGTTAAAGCTATCATTACCAGAGCCACAGTAGCATTGTGATGCTAGTGAAATGCCCCATCCTTGCCTTGTTGCATCGAAGGCAAAGAAGCCATTGAACATCCGCCAAAGGAACAACTTAAGGGACATCGGGATGCACGTTGTCCAAATGATTTTTCGGGATCCTTGAGTGACTCCAGGCGATTGAAGAGAAAGGAGGGCAGAAGATATGGAGAACCGGCCGTGCTGCTCCAGTTTCCATATCCAGCGGTCCGGACCCGATGTAAGAACAAGTTGCGGCAAACCGCTACGCTGAGAAGGAGAGAGACCTGAGATATGCCTGACCCACCCACTGGAGTCTACATAATTCTGGATTGGTGCTGCCAAATCAGAGTTTTGGTGTAACTCAAGGCGACCTTCCAAAGTGAAGTCTTCGTGCCAAAAAGAGGCTGTCCCCTCTCTCACCAAGACTCATATATGCGGCTCAGCGGATGGACGGATGGACAAGAGTCGCCGCCAAATGGGTGAATCCATTGTAGCTGGTCCTACAATAGTGGGATGAGTTCCGGCCATGCAATACCGGTTCATAAGAAAATCCCGCCAAACTGTGTCTGAGCATCGAAATCTCCACCATAGCTTCATAGAAAATGCAGATTGAAAAGTTCGCAAGGTATGAAGACCAAGACCATTCTGTAAAACATCACAACAGAGCCTCTTCCAAGAAATCCAATGTCTTTTGTGGCCATGAGCAGATTGTCCCCATAGAAAATTTGAAAGTTTCCGCTCAATATCGTCAAGAGTTCTCTTCGGAGGATTCGCACAAGCCAGGATATATAAGGTCATGGATAGCAGAACATGCTTTATGAGTGTTAATCTTCCTCCAAAACTAAGAAATTTATGTTGCCAGCCTACTACTCTAGATGAAATTTTTTCAACCAGTGGCGCAAAATATGTAACCTTTGATCTTCCAACAAAAAGAGGGCAGCCCAAATAAGTAAAAGGAAAGGATCCTTGGATAAAACCTGTCACCAGTTCTATCATGTGTATTTGACGTTGCTGAGTTCTACTAGAGACATAATAGGAACTTTTGGCAGAGTTGATTTTTTGACCCGAACAAGCCTCATATTGTCTTATAAATATCATGAGATTCTCCAGACTGCGCTTTCCTCCATTCAGGAAAATAATAGTGTCATCTGCATAAGCAAGGTGAGATATAATCATAGAAGAATGAGAAACAGAGAAAGGTTCTATAGCCCGAATACCCATCAAATGATTAAGACCTTGTGAAAAGGCTTCGGCCGCTAAAATAAACAACAAAGGGGAAAGAGGATCCCCTTGTTTAACACCCCTGCCAGACCGGAAAAAACCAAAAGGGCAACCATTAACAAGAACAGAGAACCAATTATGTTCCAAAAGGTTACGAACCATATGTATAAAATGTGCACTAAAACCAAACCTTAATAAGACCGCAACAATAAAAGAGTGTGAAACACGATCAAAAGCTTTCATCATGTCAAGCTTGATAATCATGTTTCCACCTCGTACCTTTTTATTGAGAGATCCAACAAGCTCCATGGCGAGCAAAATGTTGTCGGTAATTACCCGACCATTGACAAAACCAGATTGATTGCGACTGATCAAAGAAGGAAGAATACCTGATAGGCGATTCGAAAGGATTTTCGAAATGATCTTGCTTGAGAAAGTGCACAGTGAAATCGGCCTGAACTGAGACAAGTTGGTTGGATTATCCACCTTTGGAATTAGAATTAGAATAGCACTTGCCATAGATTTAGGCATTGGAAGCCCCGCCCAAAAATCATGTACTGCTTGAATAACATCAGGGCCAACAATATCCCAACAGTCCTGGTAAAATCTCCCTGAAAATCCATCGGGCCCTGCAGCACTTGTGGGACACAAACCAAAAACGGCTTCCCGAACCTCCTCAGCCGAAGGCAACTTGTCAAACTGCCGGTTTGTTTCGGCTGTCATTACTGAAGGTAGAAAATCAAGTATGCGATCATCATTTTTTTGATGAGGGTCACGGCTGAATAAATCCTCAAAAAAGGCAGCTCCTGCCGCCCCAATAGCGGCTGTATCCGAAGTCAAAGCTCCATTGGGCGACATGATTTGAGCTATATGCATTTTCTTTTGTTTATTCCTGCAATATGAGTGAAAATAACTAGTGTTAGCATCACCATCTTTAGCCCACTTTATACGGCACTTTTGGCGCCAAAAAGTCTCTTCATGCTCGAGAAAAGTGAGATAGTGTTGTTTGGCCTCATTCAAAGCTGCCCGGTTAATATCATTAGGATCCGCATCATGCTCTATCTCGCAGGTTGCCATATTCTCTTTTGCAGTTTGAATATTTTGGTTAACATTCCCAAAAACATCCCTATTCCATATGCTCAACACGGTTTTTAGCCTCTTCAGTTTTTTTTGAAGTTTATACATGCCAGAGTCCGTAACTTCCACCCTCCAAGAAGAGCGAACAACATCCATAAAACTGTCATGTCGAACCCACATGTCTTGGAAACGAAAAGCCGAGCCTCTTCTAGTACCATTGAGGTGAAAAGTAATATGAAGAGGGCAATGGTCAGATATAGTGCGGGGTAAGTGGGATACCTGTGAGTGTTGGAACATTAGATTCCAAGAAGTGTTAACCAAAATCCTGTCCAACCGGCGATGGAGGAGCAGGTTTCCTCCCCGGCACCAAGTATACTGGCTCCCCAAAAAAGGCACTTCCAAAAGACCACAATCACTTACCGTCTCCGCAAACTCACTTATAGGAAGCATGGCGGGTATTGATCCCTGACTTTCTGATTGACGGAGAACTATGTTGAAATCTCCCCCCAACAACCATGGGTGGGTATGCTGCATCTGAAAGGACCGTAGATTATTCCACAAAACATGTCTCTGCACATAGGAGCACTTAGCATATACAAAAGAGCAAAAAACAGGCGCTCCTGTGAAAGCATTAATTTTGACATGAATTAACTGTTCCATATCTTCAACCACATCTAAGTCAAAAGAACCATCCCACATCAACCATATTTTACTATTACAGTTACCATAGTAGAAATCATAACCCAAACGACGAGCATACAAATTTATATCATCCAATCCTACCAAAGGCTCAAGCAAAATCAGAAAATGTAAATGATGTTCAAATTTCAAACGTCGAATGTTAGCAATAGTTCTATCATTCGCAATACCTCGAATGTTCCATAACAACCAATTCATCAGAAAATATATGGCAAAATAAATATGAGTAGACCTTGACTATTGAGTAAAAGAAATGCCCTTTTGTGCCAATCTAGGAGAGCGTCGTAACGTATCAGTAGCTGTATTTGGTGGCGGATTACCTGTTGTTTCGGATATTGGTAGCTGAAGTGTCAACGAGGTAATTGGAAACCTTGGTTGTACTGCTGAAATCGATGCCCCAGAAAGTTGGTCCCCTGCTGGTGCCAAATCTGCCACCAACTCCCCTGTTTCAGCCAAAACTGATTCAGCCCCAAATTCCCCCGTTTCAGCCAAAACTGGCAAAACCGAGACCGAAGAAGGCTGTTTGGTAATAACCGGGTCGGCCCCTCCAGTTGCCGGATCCTCTGTTTCTTGACCCGATACCATACTCCCTTCCGTGTGAATCTGTTTAGCCGGCGGGGCCTGTACTTCCCGATTTTCCGAACTTTTCGGCTGCGTTACCTGAAAAACCGCCGCCAACTGCTCTGCAAAATTCTGCATAGATTGTGTGAATTCTTGTCGAGGTATTTGTGGGCCCTGTCCTTTGGTCTCGGATACAATCTTTCTTATGATTGTTTCTTGGGGGACTACCGAACGGCCGATGTTGATGTCATCTTCCGAAATTCCCCTATTCTCAACCGGCTGTGTAGCAGTATCATGTGCTTCGTCTGTAGCCTCCGCTTGGGTAGGTTTCGGTGCAGGCACATTCGCTACTGATTGTGGGGTTATCGAAGGCCGAATGTTGTCTGAGATAACAATGGGTACCGTCTGAGATGTTCCTGCCTCATCCTGCAACCTTTGAGTCGGTCGCCAGACCCCCTTCAATTTCTGTTGTGGTATGGCCAACCTTTTTGGGTTCAGAATTGTGTCTCGTAAGTCCCCCCACCACAAGTTGTATGTTCTGTTTCGGCTTTTCAGCCATCGCCTGTTTCGGCTTTTCAGTTGCAGTCTGTTTCGGCTTTTCGGTTATCGTCGTCACCGGCATTGTTCTTTGACTGTGACAATTGTCGTTCCCATGACCGATCTTCATACATCTTGTGCAATATTCAGGCAATTCATCATAGGTGATAGGTTGCCAAAATCCTTTTCCCGTTTTTGCATGAGTAATCCGTATTCTATTAGGCAATTCACCAAGCAGATCTAATTCAACACATACCTTTGCAACACTGGGTCTGGTAGCATTAGCCGTCGGCGCGTCAAGAGTTAAAGGTTGCCCTACCGCCTGTGCTAAAGAGAATAGTTTTGATTTATTGTAGAGATGGATTGGTAGTCCCTCAAAACCAATCCAAGCAGGAACGATCGAAGGTTCCTCAAACAAATTAAAATCATAGGTCCACTTAAAGACACGCATATTCAATCCGCAGAAAATCCAACATCCTTGTCTCTTGTCTCCAAAGCCTGCAGTAATCTTCTTCCAAATAAAAACGGATCAAAACATGCCTTGGATCCATCCATCCAATCCAAAAACTGCCCTTAAAGCCGACTTTGTGAAAAGCCTTTCTCAGTGATTCCATATTCGGCCCATGTTTATGGAACTTACCAACTAAAGCGAATCTCCATGGCGATATGAGGGTCTCATGTTCATCAGCAGCTATGGTGAGATTCGGTTCCCCCTTTGAAAGCCTGTCCCGGTGGGGTGATTGGCAGGGATTGTGAAATGGCTGTTGGCCGAGAGAAGAGATCAGCAAAGGACTTCTTCGGCCAAGAGACTGTGGCTCCGGCGGTTCCCGCTGCTGGCTGGTCGGCAGCCATGGCAGGCCGCTAGCTTTTGGCCGCGATGAAGAAATTTAACAGCGATAAGATGCAATAGAAATTGGGGAAAATAAAAGGACCAATCGACAAATATCAAAAGATATCAGAGCATAAGACAGAGGTATCTGTGAGAGGTGTCACTGGAAGAGGGCTGAAGGTTGTGCCGGCGTAAAGCGATGACCAGTGGTGGCGGAAATATCATTCCGTGAATGACGTCATCATACTGGAACCTTAAGTGACGTCATCTCGAGAAACGCCAGAGCATGGACCCGCCACATCTCCTCTTTACTTGTGTCTTCTTGTTCTTTGTTTGGTGAATATGCATAATGCAACTATAAACACTAAATTCCATTAAAGAATATTCATTTGCATAGTAAGACCAAAAGCATTTAAGGGACTACAACTATTTAGATGAAGAACAAACAAAGTCCATTTCCAGCAACAATTTGCTCGATTAAGTTTGGAAGGAGAATTAAGTTGTTAACGTAATTGTCGTCAATCATTTTCTTGATCGTTTGCGACATCTTAGCAATCGTCTCGTCCAACTCGAAATTCTCACCGTCAGAACTCTTCACAATGATCGTCTTTGGTGAAGACATTGGGTAATTTTAATTTTTCTGGGTAATTAATTATACAATGAAGAGACTCAGTGACAAGATAGTTGTAGACTATTACTTCCCCATTTACGTAAATATTATTTGGTAATGAACTGTAACTGTGGTAACCGTTCTCTAATGTATTTTTTTTCCTATATATATATAAATCAATATTCGTTAAGTGAAGTGGCCAAGCCTACAAAAACGTTATTCTGGACCAGATACACCTGTCTTTGACCAATTTTCCTCCTATAATTTTAGATGTTTCTTAACAATTTTAGTTTAAAATATAATTGTATTAATCACATGGATAAAAATTATAAACTGAGAATTAAAGTTCTCTCTTTTAGCGAAGAATCTCGTAGATATTCAATATGCAGCGCAAAATAGCAACCGTTTGAATTATTGGAGAAACATAATGGTAGAATTATAGATGATTTATAAACAGACTCGTTCAGTCTAATAATTGCTCGTGTCATGCACGACAATCAATTGAAATTGCCAAAAAAAGGACTATATCATCAACATGTAAGCTACATTGTTTATTAAATTCATTCTTTTTTATGTCAATATGGAATTAAAGAAAAAACCCATGATTAATAGGACCTCTCTACTCTGTCCATACAAGCTGCAAAAGGGATTCACGGATTATCCTTTACGGCTCAATCATCAATACCATTTTAAATATCCATTATTCGATAAAAACTAAAATTCAATAATAATTTAGAGTTGAATTAACATGCTAATCCCTTAATTCTAAACTAAAGTTCTTTATCGAAGGCATGGTAGCCCAGTGGGTAACATTCACTGCCTGTGACCGAGAGGTCCAGGTTCGATACCCACCTCACACAAGGGGAATGATTTAATTGTCATTTCTTTGGGTTCCCTTGTGTGGGTCTTATACTGGTCTTCTACGACACCCGCTCAACGGGACTTCTACGACACCCCTCACGGGGCACCCGCTCAACGGGTCTTCTACGACACCCGCTCAACGGGACTTCTACGACACCCCTCACGGGGCACCCGCTCAACGGGCTTCTACTCCTCCTCCTCTCGTGAGGTCTTATAATTAAATAATTTTAATAAACTAGACCATACTTATAAATGGTCTAGTTTTAAAATAAAAAAAATAAAAAAAATAAAAAAAAACTAAAGTTCTTTACTAGCAAGGTTTTCTTTCTACTTGTTTCTTCTTGTTCTTTGTTTGGTGAATATGCATAATGCAACTATAAACACTAAATTCCATTAAAGAATATTCATTTGCATAGTAAAACCAAAAGCATTAAAGGGACTACAACTATTTAGATGAAGAACAAACAAACTCTATTAATTTTCTATAATCAACTGTAGGACGTGGAAAATCCAAAATCAAGGATCCTTCTCCGCTTCAGGTCTTCCATCCTCAATCATATGAAGAGATGCAAAACAAGGGTTGACAGAAAAGCCCGCAGATGAAATGGAGATGTACGACAAAGAAGATACTCTTTTTTTTAAAAGCAATAATTCTACGATTTTAGACATTTCATCATAGGCTACTTGTAACAATTCTTTCAATCAACCCAAAATAAAATATTAATTGTTTAGCATGTCTAATTTAGCAATAATCAATTGGGAAAAATCAAATTCTTCATTCAAGAGCCCAAGAATTCTTATTGTTAATATTTTCATCCTCTTCGGGTGTAAAATTAATCTCTATATTGAACACCTTGAAGACCTCCTCCGGAGACATGTCCTTAATCCTTTGAACAACGCTTTGACAGCCCAAATTCAGAAGGCTCCTTATAACCAGATAATTTACTGCATTAATCAGATCAAATAGAGTTCCTAATTCTACTTTGAGGAAATCATAATCGAATCTTTTGAGATTATAATCAAATAGAGGACGACTCGTCTCCACCGACTACGTCAGCCCGACTCAATGTTGCTTTTGCATTACTCGATTACAATTGCACAGATTTTTCTCGTAACGTTTCAAAGGAGAATTAAGTTGTTAACGTAATTGTCATCAATCAATTGCTTGATCGTTTGCGACATCTTAGCAACCGTCTTGTCCAACTCGAAATTCTCACCGTCGGAACTCTTCTCGATGATCGTCTTTGGTGAAGAGATTGGGTAATTTGAATTTTTCTGGGTAATTAATCGTAGAAAGAAGAAAAATAAAATCCTAGTATTAAAATAGAGAGGATAGGAAAAGATTCAGTGACAAGGTAGGTGTGGACTATTATTTCCATTTACATAAATATTATTTGGGAATGAATCATGAATCGTTTTAACCGTTTTTTAATGTATTTTTTTCCTATATAGAAAAATTTATATTCGTTAAGAGCAGTGGCCAAGCCTACAAAAACGTTATTCTGGACCAGATACACTTGTTTTTGACCAATTTTCCTCCTATAATTTTAGATGTTTCTTAACAATTTTAGTTTTAATATACTTGTATTAATCACTCGGATAAAAATTACAAATTGAGAACTAAAGTTCTCTCTTTTAGCAAAGAATCTCGTAGAAAATCAATATGCAGTGCAAAATAAAAACCGTTTAAATTATTGGAGAAACATAATGTTAGGAATTATAGGTGATTTATAAACAGATTCGTTTAGTCTAATAATTGCACGTGTCATGCACGACAATCATTTGAAATTGCCAAAAAAATGACTATATCTTCAACATGTAAACTACATTGTTTAATAAATTCATTATTTTTTATGTCAATATAGAATTAAAGAAAAAAACCATGATTAATCGGCCCTCTCTACTCTGTCCACACAAGCTGCAATGGAGATTCATGGATTACCCTTTATGGCTCAATCATCAATAGCATTTTAAATATCCATTATTCGATAAAAACTAAAATTCAATAATAATTTAAAGTTGAATTAATATGCTAATCCCTTAATTCTAAACTAAAGTTCTTTACTAGCAAGGTTTTCTTTCTTCTTGTTTTTTTTTTGTTCTTTGTTTACTTAATATGCATAATGGAACTAAAAACACTAAATTCCATTAAAGAATATTCATTAGCATAGTAAAACCAAAAGCATTAAAGGGACTACAACTATTTAGATGAAGAACAAACAAACTCTAATAATTTTCTATAATCAACTGTAGGACGTGGAAAATCCAAAATCAAGGATCCTTCTCCGCTTCAGGTCTTCCATCCTCAATGATATGAAGATATGCAAAACAAGGGTTGACAGAAAAGCCCGCAGATGAAATGGAGATGTACGACAAAGAAGATACTCTTTTTTTTAAAAGAAATAATTCTACGATTTTAGGCATTTCATCATAGGCTACTTGTAACAATTCTTTCAATCAACCCAAAATAAAATATTAATTGTTTAGCATGTCTAATTTAGCAATAATCAATTGGGAAAAATCAAATTCTTCATTCAAGAGCCCAAGAATTCTTATTGTTAATATTTTCATCCTCTTCGGGTGTAAAATTAATCTCTATATTGAACACCTTGAAGACCTCCTCCGGAGACATGTCCTTAATCCTTTGAACAACGCTTTGACAGCCCAAATTCAGAAGGCTCCTTATAACCAGATAATTTGCTGCATTAATCAGATCAAATAGAGTTCCTAATTCTACTTTGAGGAAATCATAATCGAATCTTTTGAGATTATAATCAAATAGTGGACGACTCGTCTCCACCAGCCGCCGTCGCCCCGACTCAATGTTGCTTTTGCATTACTCGATTACAATTGCACGGATTTTTCTCGTAACGTTTCGAAGGAGAATTAAGTTGTTAACGTAATTGTCATCAATCATTTGCTTGATCGTTTGCGACATCTTAGCAACCGTCTTGTCCAACTCGAAATTCTCACCCTCGGAACTCTTCACGATGATCGTCTTTGGTGAAGACATTGGGTAATTTGAATTTTTTACGGGTAATTAATCGTAGAAAGAAGAAAAATAAAATCCTAGTATTAAAATAGAGAGGATAGGAAAAGATTCAGTGACAAGGTAGGTGTGGACTATTATTTCCATTTACATAAATATTATTTGGGAATGAACTGTAACTGTTTTAACCGTTTTTTAATGTATTTTTTTCCTATATAGAAAAATTTATATTCGTTAAGAGCAGTGGCCAAGCCTACAAAAACGTTATTCTGGACCAGATACACTTGTTTTTGACCAATTTTCCTCCTATAATTTTAGATGTTTCTTAACAATTTTAGTTTTAATATACTTGTATTAATCACTCGGATAAAAATTACAAATTGAGAACTAAAGTTCTCTCTTTTAGCAAAGAATCTCGTAGAAAATCAATATGCAGTGCAAAATAAAAACCGTTAAAATTATTGGAGAAACATAATGTTAGGAATTATAGGTGATTTATAAACAGATTCGTTTAGTCTAATAATTGCACGTGTCATGCACGACAATCATTTGAAATTGCCAAAAAAATGACTATATCTTCAACATGTAAACTACATTGTTTAATAAATTCATTATTTTTTATGTCAATATAGAATTAATGAAAAAAACCATGATTAATCGGCCCTCTCTACTCTGTCCACACAAGCTGCAATGGAGATTCATGGATTACCCTTTATGGCTCAATCATCAATAGCATTTTAAATATCCATTATTCGATAAAAACTAAAATTCAATAATAATTTAAAGTTGAATTAATATGCTAATCCCTTAATTCTAAACTAATGTTCTTTACTAGCAAGGTTTTCTTTCTTCTTGTTTTTTTTTTTTTTTTTTTGTTCTTTGTTTACTTAATATGCATAATGCAACTAAAAACACTAAATTCCATTAAAGAATATTCATTAGCATAGTAAAACCAAAAGCATTAAAGGGACTACAACTATTTAGATGAAGAACAAACAAACTCTAATAATTTTCTATAATCAACTGTAGGACGTGGAAAATCCAAAATCAAGGATCCTTCTCCGCTTCAGGTCTTCCATCCTCAATCATATGAAGAGATGCAAAACAAGGGTTGACAGAAAAGCCCGCAGATGAAATGGAGATGTACGACAAAGAAGATACTCTTTTTTTTAAAAGAAATAATTCTACGATTTTAGGCATTTCATCATAGGCTACTTGTAACAATTCTTTCAATCAACCCAAAATAAAATATTAATTGTTTAGCATGTCTAATTAAGCAATAATCAATTGGGAAAAATCAAATTCTTCATTCAAGAGCCCAAGAATTATTATTGTTAATATTTTCATCCTCTTCGGGTGTAAAATTAATCTCTATATTGAACACCTTGAAGACCTCCTCCGGAGACATGTCCTTAATCCTTTGAACAACGCTTTGACAGCCCAAATTCAGAAGGCTCCTTATAACCAGATAATTTGCTGCATTAATCAGATCAAATAGAGTTCCTAATTCTACTTTGAGGAAATCATAATCGAATCTTTTGAGATTATAATCAAATAGTGGACGACTCGTCTCCACCAGCCGCCGTCGCTGACTCAATGTTGCTTTTGCATTACTCGATTACAATTGCACGGATTTTTCTCGTAACGTTTCGAAGGAGAATTAAGTTGTTAACGTAATTGTCATCAATCATTTGCTTGATCGTTTGCGACATCTTAGCAACCGTCTTGTCCAACTCGAAATTCTCACCCTCGGAACTCTTCACGATGATCGTCTTTGGTGAAGACATTGGGTAATTTGAATTTTTCTGGGTAATTAATCGTAGAAAGAAGAAAAATAAAATCCTAGTATTAAAATAGAGAGGATAGGAAAAGATTCAGTGACAAGGTAGGTGTGGACTATTATTTCCATTTACATAAATATTATTTGGGAATGAACTGTAACTGTTTTAACCGTTTTTTAATGTATTTTTTTCCTATTTAGAAAAATTTATATTCATTAAGAGAAGTGGCCAAGCCTACAAAAACGTTATTCTGGACCAGATACACTTGTTTTTGACCAATTTTCCTCCTATAATTTTAGATGTTTCTTAACAATTTTAGTTTTAATATACTTGTATTAATCACTCGGATAAAAATTACAAATTGAGAACTAAAGTTCTCTCTTTTAGCAAAGAATCTCGTAGAAAATCAATATTCAGTGCAAAATAAAAACCGTTAAAATTATTGGAGAAACATAATGTTAGGAATTATAGGTGATTTATAAACAGATTCGTTTAGTCTAATAATTGCACGTGTCAGGCACGACAATCATTTGAAATTGCCAAAAAAATGACTATATCTTCAACTTGTAAACTACATTGTTTAATAAATTCATTATTTTTTATGTCAATATGGAATTAAAAAAAAAAACCCATGATTAATAGGCCCTCTCTACTCTGTCCACACAAGCTGCAAAGGAGATTCATGGATTACCCTTTATGGCTCAATCATCAATAGCATTTTAAATATCCATTATTCGATAAAAACTAAAATTCAATAATAATTTAAAGTTGAATTAATATGCTAATCCCTTAATTCTAAACTAATGTTCTTTACTAGCAAGGTTTTCTTTCTTCTTGTTTTTTTTTGTTCTTTGTTTACTTAATATGCATAATGCAACTAAAAACACTAAATTCCATTAAAGAATATTCATTAGCATAGTAAAACCAAAAGCATTAAAGGGACTACAACTATTTAGATGAAGAACAAACAAACTCTAATAATTTTCTATAATCAACTGTAGGACGTGGAAAATCCAAAATCAAGGATCCTTCTCCGCTTCAGGTCTTCCATCCTCAATCATATGAAGAGATGCAAAACAAGGGTTGACAGAAAAGCCCGCAGATGAAATGGAGATGTACGACAAAGAAGATACTCTTTTTTTTAAAAGCAATAATTCTACGATTTTAGACATTTCATCATAGGCTACTTGTAACAATTCTTTCAATCAACCCAAAATAAAATATTAATTGTTTAGCATGTCTAATTAAGCAATAATCAATTGGGAAAAATCAAATTCTTCATTCAAGAGCCCAAGAATTATTATTGTTAATATTTTCATCCTCTTCGGGTGTAAAATTAATCTCTATATTGAACACCTTGAAGACCTCCTCCGGAGACATGTCCTTAATCCTATGAACAACGCTTTGACAGCCCAAATTCACAAGGCTCCTTATAAACAGATAATTTGCCGCATTAATCAGATCAATAGACTTCCTAATTCTACTTTGAGGAAATCATAATCGAATCTTTTCAGATTTTTGGCAGAGGACGACACATCACCACCAGCCGCCGTCGGTGACTCAATGTTTCTTTTGCATTATTCGATTACAATTGCCAGGATTTTTCACGTAACGTTTGGTCGGAGAATTAAGCTATTAACGTAGTTGTCGTCAATCATTTGCTTGATCGTTTGCGACATCTTAGCAACCGTCTCCTCCAACTACAAATTCTCACCGTCGGAACTCTTCACGATGATCGTCTTTGGTGAAGACATTGGGTAATTTGAATTTTTCTGGGTCATTAATCATAGAAAGAAGAAAAATAAAATCCTAGTATTAAAATAGAGAGGATAGGAAAAGATTCAGTGACAAGGTAGGTGTGGACTATTATTTCCATTTACATAAATATTATTTGGGAATGAACTGTAACTGTTTTAACCGTTTTTTAATGTATTTTTTTCCTATTTAGAAAAATTTATATTCGTTAAGAGAAGTGGCCAAGCCTACAAAAACGTTATTCTGGACCAGATACACTTGTTTTTGACCAATTTTCCTCCTATAATTTTAGATGTTTCTTAACAATTTTAGTTTTAATATACTTGTATTAATCACTTGGATAAAAATTACAAATTGAGAACTAAAGTTCTCTCTTTTAGCGAAGAATCTCGTAGAAAATCAATATGCAGTGCAAAATAAAAACCGTTTAAATTATTGGAGAAACATAATGTTAGGAATTATAGGTGATTTATAAACAGATTCGTTTAGTCTAATAATTGCACGTGTCAGGCACGACAATCATTTGAAATTGCCAAAAAAATGACTATATCTTCAACTTGTAAACTACATTGTTTAATAAATTCATTATTTTTTATGTCAATATGGAATTAAAAAAAAAAACCCATGATTAATAGGCCCTCTCTACTCTGTCCACACAAGCTGCAAAGGAGATTCATGGATTACCCTTTATGGCTCAATCATCAATAGCATTTTAAATATCCATTATTCGATAAAAACTAAAATTCAATAATAATTTAAAGTTGAATTAATATGCTAATCCCTTTAATTCTAAACTAATGTTCTTTACTAGCAAGGTTTTCTTTCTTCTTGTTTTTGTTCTTTGTTTACTTAATATGCATAATGCAACTAAAAACACTAAATTCCATTAAAGAATATTCATTAGCATAGTAAAACCAAAAAGCATTAAAGGGACTACAACTATTTAGATGAAGAACAAACAAACTCTAATAATTTTCTATAATCAAGCTGTAGGGACGTGGAAAATCCAAAATCAAGGATCCTTCTCCGCTTCGAGTCTTCCATCCTCAATCATATGAAGAGATGCAAAACAAGGGTTGACGAAAAAGCCCTGCAGATGAAATGGAGATGTACGACAAAGAAGATACTCTTTTTTTTAAAAAGCAATAATTCTACGATTTTAGACATTTCATCATAGGCTACTTGTAACAATTCTTTCAATCAACCCAAAATAAAATATTAATTGTTTAGCATGTCTAATTAAGCAATAATCAATTGGGAAAAATCAAATTCTTCATTCAAGAGCCCAAGAATTATTATTGTTAATATTTTCATCCTCTTCGGGTGTAAAATTAATCTCTATATTGAACACCTTGAAGACCTCCTCCCGGAGACATGTCCTTAATCCTATGAACAACGCTTTGATGACCCCAAATTCACAAGGCTCCTTATAAACGAGATAATTTGCCGCATTAATCGGATCAATAGACTTCCTAATTCTACTTTGAGGAAATCATAATCGAATCTTTTCGATTTTTTGGCAGAGGGACGACACATCACCACCAGCCGCCGTCGGTGACTCAATGTTTCTTTTGCATTATTCGATTACAATTGCCAGGATTTTTCACGTAACGTTTGGTCGGAGAATTAAGCTATTAACGTAGTTGTCGTCAATCATTTGCTTGATCGTTTGCGACATCTTAGCAACCGTCTCCTCCAACTACAAATTCTCACCGTCGGAACTCTTCACGATGATCGTCTTTGGTGAAAACATTGGATAATTTGAATTTTTCTGGTTAATTAATTATAGAATGGAGAAAAATAAAATCCTAGTAAAAAAAAAAAAAAGAGAAAAGGAAATAAAATAGAGAGGATAGGAAGAGACTCAGTGACAAGGTATGTGTGGACTATTATTTCCATTTACATAAATATTATTTGGGAATGAACTGTAACTGTTGTAACCTTTTTCCAATGTATTTTTTTCCTTTATAGAAAAATTAATATTTGTTAAGAAAAGTGGCCAAGCCTTCAAAAAGGTTATTCTGAACCAGATACACTGGTCTTTGACCAATTTTCCTCCTATAATTTTAGATGTTTCTTAACTATTTTAATTTAAAATATACTTGTATTAATCACATGGATAAAAATTACAAACCGAGAACTAAAGTTCTCTCTTTTAGCGAAGAATCTCGTAGATAATCTATATGCAGTGCAAAATAACAACCGTTTAAATTATTGGAGAAACATAATCGTAGGAATTATAGGTGATTTATAAACATATTCGTTTAGTCTAATAATTGCACGTGTAATGCACGGCAAACAATTGAAATTACCAAAAAAATGACTATATCTTCAACATGTAAACTACATTGTTTAATAAAATCATTCTTTTTTATGTCAATATGGAATTAAAGAAAAAACCCATGACTAATAGGTCCTCTCTACTCTGTCCACAGAAGCTGCAAAAGAGATTCATGGATTACCCTTTAGAGCTCAAACATCAATACCATTTTAAATATCCATTATTCGATAAAAACTAAAATTCGGTAATAATTTAGAGTTGAACTAATATGCTAATCTCTTAATTCTAAAATAAAGTTTTTTACTACCACGGTTTTCTTTCTTCTTGTTTTTTGTTTTTTTTTGTTTTTTTTGTTCGCTGAATATACATAATGTAACTAAAAAACACTAAATCCCGTCAAAGAATTTTCATTTACATAGTAAAACAAAAAGCATTAAAGGGACTACAACAATTTAGATGAAGAACAAACAAACTCCTTTTCCCACAATAATTTTCTTGATTAAGTTTGGATGGAGAATTAAGTTGTTAACGTAATTGTAGTCAATCATTTGCTTGATCGTTTGCGACATCTTATCAACCGTCTCGTCCAACTCGGAATTCTCACCGTCAGAACTCTTCACGATGATCGTCTTTGGTGAACACATTGGGTAATTTGAATTTTTCTGTGTAATTAATTATATAATAAAGAAAGATAAAATCCTAGTAAAAAAAAATAGAAAGGGAAATAAAATCGAGAGGATAGGAAGAGACTCAGTGACAAGGTAGGTGTGGACTATTAATTCCATTTACATAAATATTCTTTGACAAATTTCTTTAAAAAAGAATATCAATCATGATATGCTCCCATGGAACTCAAAATCTGTCACCACGTGAAAGGTTCCGTTGCAGAAAAGATATTTTATCCCGAACTTGTATCATATTTTTGTCCTAATAATAATAATCTGCCAAGTATCAGTTTTTTTTTTTAAAAGATTTTATACCTAAAAAATTAGTATAACCCTAAGGATTAGTCACAAACTTTAACAAAATATTATTAGTGGAAGACACAAATATTAAACAGATTTTTTACGTTCCGTAGAGAGAACTAATTTTATTTTAACGTAAGCCTAATAAATACTAAATCTTCGTCGGAAAAGATTATTCATATAATTTATTTTTGAAATATTTCAAATTGGATATTATCTTCAAAATTTTATTTACATTTTTATCTAAAATTTCATTCGAAACCACTTAATTTAAAAAATTAAGCATCATAATAAAAAATTAAATAGCCTTTTTACTCGCCTTCTCAACTTTTGATTTTTTCTTTCAAAAGAAAATTATTATAATTCGATAGTGTCGAACACATAAACTATTATTCCAAATATAAAAAGCTAAGCCAACTTCGCTACATTTCTTTAACCTTTTTTCTTTGATTCAAAGGACTCCTTTATCTTAGATCATGTATTTATTTCTTACTTGTTATAATTTTTCTATTATTTGATCATATGTTTAATTAATTATATTGTGCGCCATTTTATGTACGCATCACAAATTTTGTGGCACTTGATAAAAATAATGCTACTAAAATATGATATTTTGACATATTGCCATAATATTGTAGCTTTTATGAGCCAATTATAAAAATATCACACATTTTTGTGGCACTTGCTGCAAAATGGTATTAAAATGTCATTTTTCATACTTCCATAAATTTAGGTATACTATTTTGACACCCCGTTTTTCTTTTTTGACATCCCCCAAACATGAAGATAACCAGAAAATATGAACATGTACGCAAAAATATTATATGGCCAAAAAAAATGGGGCTTTGCATTAGACTGTCATTGTTTGGCAAAATGCTCATAACATGGCATGCATTTTTTTTTGAACAAATTTTTTGTCCAGAACGGAAGTGGGACCGTCCTGGGACCAAAACGGAAGTCCCACTTCCGTCTTGGTCTGACGAGGCATTTTCCAAACGCGCCTTGCCGCGTCAGACGAAGACTACGGAAGTCCCACTTCCGTCTTCAAACCAAACCCTAAAATCCCTAAAAAATCCGTGACTTTGAGGACGGAATTGCCACTTCCGTCCTCATATTGCAGTCTTTTTGCAGTCTCTAGTCTTTTCTCACTTTTGCTTTTTTGACTATGAATAATTGAAGAGATAAATTCAGAACGGATTCGGCATTTCTGTTCTCATTTCTGACCAATTTTTAGAGACTTGTCAATTCAAAAATTCAAATTTTGAATTCTTAAAACACCAATTTTATCTATAAATAACCTCACCACAATCTACAACATTCACAACTCTCAAACATAAAATTTACTTACCCTCTTAAAAAATCATTGTTTCAAAATGACAAACTTTCCACAATTTATTCAAAAAGAAATGCTTAACAAATTCAGGGATGTTGATTTTACCAAAGAAAGGCCTTCAGAATACGAACAGGCGTTAATAGAAATTTGTTTTGATTTTGATACACTGGGTTACAATGATGAAAAAAGTTGGTTCGATTTGTACAATGAAATTGTCTACAACATGAACTCCGCCACCGACGGATTTTTCACAACAGAAATGATCGATGCAGGCTTAACAAAACTGCGCAGGCGGTTTTGGGATTTTCAGGCACTTTTGCAACGACCATGGTTCAAGTACGACGGTAGAACCAACACTGTTGATTTAAATGGTGTTGAAGCCCAATGGGTGGAATATGTTGCGGTAAGTTACATGTAATTATGGCAAACTATTATAATATAATGTTTTCAAAACTTATATTTTTTGTTATTTTTACTCTGCATTAGGCTAATCCAAGGGCTAAGCGGTATAGAAGGAAAGGCGAATTCTGGTTTAACCTTCTAGGCCATATTTTTGGGTCAGAAGGAAGAGAATGTGTGGACGAAGTCGGTCAATGTTCAAAATGACCAGAAGAGATAACTGTTGAGGCTCCCCCGACAACCCGATGTCGGAACAATCGTCTAGCAACCCTTCTGTATGGGAACAGATTGCACATAAATTCGAAAGAATTAGGGTTTGAACGATCGGGTGTAATTTTTTTATTTCCATGTAATTTTATTTATAACAATTGAATTCAATTGAGAGATTATTATTTTGTACCAAATTCTTACTTTTATGTTGTTTAAAAAATACTGAAATGCACAATATTAACACTTGCCAACACACTACAATTAAAAATATGGTGGACATCCAGGGAAAATATTCTGCCAATTGAGGATGGAAGCGGGACTTGCCACACTTGCCACTTCCGTCCTCAATGGGCAGAATTTTTTCCCCCAGGAAGAGCTTTGTGGCCAAATTTTTTGGGATAGAAAATCTTATCCCTTTACCACCAAAATCTCTATAAACTGCAGCATCCTTCACTCCATTTTCTCACATCAACAAACCATTCAACTCATTTAAATCCTTCAACTTATTTCTTACAAAAAAACCTATATTCTGTCATATATTTTTTGTCTAAAAAATGGCACTTGAATGTCCGATGAAATTTTATTTACATTTTGACCACAATTTAGTGTACGAAGGTTTTCCTCGTTTCGCAGAGCCACGTGAAAAAAGTATGAAATTAATACAAAAAATTTCATTACGACAACTTTGACGGTGACGGTGTTTCGGAAACGGAAGACGATGGGGGTGATGATAGTGTTGGAGACCACGAGGATGACGGGGTCAAGGAAGAGCTTGATAACGAAGAAAGTAATGACATTCCTGGACCAAGTAATGACGAGACAGTCCAAGAGACAGGACCTGCACCTACTACCTCCGTTATACCGGAATGGAATATGTCATCATATGTTAATTTTTCTAATTTTGCATGTTGGAACGATATGGGTAACATGCAACGTGTTCCTGAACTGACTTACAGGAAAATACCCATTAAAAAATGGAATCCCGATTTTCCTCAAATGTGTTTGGGGATGCAGTTTAAGGATAAGTGGGAGGCAATGTTAGTTGTTAACATATGGCATGACCAGGTTGCCTTGAGGGAGTGGAAACAAGACCGGAGTAACCAACAATGGTTCAGCGGGGTGTGCAGAAACTCTACACAATCCAGCCGATGCAGCTGGTATATCCGCGTTAACCATAGTATAGTGGATGGAATGTGGAAGGTTACCAAACTCCAAGATATCCACTACTGTTCGATAGATCAAAACAAAAAACGCAACATGTCCTCCAGCTACATCGGGGTAAAAATTCTGCACCTTATTCAGGTTGACCTCGAAATATCTGTTAAATTGCTTATAGCTGCATGTTTGGATAAATTTTCTTTAACCTTTACATATAGAAAAGGTTGGTATGCCCGCCGACACGCTATTGAAACACTGTTTGGTACTTGGAAATCAATTTTCCAAGTACTACCACATTATATGCGGGCACTCCAAGATTCTAATCGGGGTGCAAAAGTCAAATTTATTTACCATCCACAACTCAATGTTCATGGACTTAAGGTGTTCAAGTCAATTTTTTTTGGACATTTAAACCGTTAGTCGACGGTTTCAAGTGATGTTGTCCTTGCTTTTGCTATTGTTGAATCTGAGGCACTTTCGACTTGGTCTTGGTTCCTTAAAAACTTAAGGGATCATGTTGTTCAAGACATACAAGTTTTCCTGATTAGCGATCGTCACGCCATAATTCTAAGTGCTATGGCTAGTGTCCCCGGATGGCAATACATCGATATTGCCTAAGGCATTACATGTCAAATTTTCACACACATTGCAAAAATAAATAATTGAAAGATCTTTTGTGGTTGCTGCTTCTCAAAAGAAGAAAGTTAAGTGTGATCAAATTCTTGACCGTATAAAACACAAAGATCAAGATGCATTTAACTGGGTAATGCAGCATCCGAAAGAGTTGTGAACTTTGTCCTACGATGGGGGGAAGTGCTTCAGGTGCATGACGACTAACATGTCTGAATCGCTTAACGGTGTTTTGAAACATTCCAAGGCGCTGCCTTTGAAAGGTCTTGTGGATATGGTATTTTACAAGCTTGTTCACTATTTTGACTCGCACAAGCAAGACGCTAATACTTGTAAAACGACATTCCCTAAGAGAATATGGGATCAGTACTTCGCTTACGAACTTAAAGCTCAAAGTTTGATTGTGCAAAGACACCACAAAGAACAAGGAATCTATAGGGTCCAGTACCGACATAGAGGACCCGTTGAAGGTGGTAAAATATACTCAGTCACTTATCAACTCTTGAGTGTAACTGCGATAATTGGTCTACTTATACAACTCCATGCATGCATGTAATTGCAGTGTCCAAATCGGTCATGGAGGATGCTTTAAAATATATACACCCTGTGTGTATTCTCTGAAATACTACAGGAATACATACAAGTCCATTTTATATCATGTACTTGATCCCATGCATTGGAGGCAAGCTCCTTTTGATATGACACATCACCCTCCTAACATGAAAGGGTCACAGGTGGGTTGACCTCAAATGCGGAGATTTGAAATGCCGATGGACAGAGAGAACCGGGGAACTCCAAGACCGTAGAAGTGCGGCAACTGTAAAGAGATCGGGCACAACCGGAAGACTTTCCCCAACCAAGAAAATCCTAACCAACCACCTCTTAATTAATTGTATTTAAATTTTGTAACTTGTAATATTTTAGAATGTATCAATTATCACTTATTTTAATTTTCTGCAATCTTATCAACTTATTTTAATTTTATTTCATTCAATAAGAAAACATTGCAAATATTACAATGACGTATTATTAAAGTTGTTCCATTAAATTGGCAAAGAGTTAATAGCTATTTATAGCACTGAACTATTTACGAATTTCTCTTTATGGTACTAAACTATTTTTTTAGCTAAATATGTCACTCAACTATTTACGTTTATCTAAATATGTCACTCAACTATTTACGTTTATCAAAAAATATACAACCGCCCATTTTTTGGGTGTTTTCCGGCCAGCGATGTCACGTGAGTTGCTTCAGAACATGAACAAAGGCGAAAAGGAAAAGAAATATTGGAAACGTCGGGCCATAACTGCTTAATTTGACAGACCCGTTTGCCCTTGCAACAACAAATTAAGCAGTTATCGCCCGACGTTTCCAAGATTTCTTTTCCTTTTCGTCGTTGTTCATGTTCCGAAGCAAGTCATGTGACATCGCTGGCCGAAAAACACCCAAAAATTGGGTGGTTGTATATTTTTTAATAAACGTAAATAGTTGAGTGACATATTTAGATAAAAAAATAGTTTAATACTATAAAGAGAAATTCGTAAATAGTTTAGTGCTATAAATAGTTATTAACTCAATTGGCAAAATCATCATTCCAGACTCTATAATCAAGGATATCGTAAGGGGTTGGATGGATTTGTACATGGTCACCGGGGTGCAATCTCGAAAACACAACAAACTTATGTCACCCCAAAAAATAGTAATCTTCTCCGCCTTCGTCTCTAGTCACTTGGAGTGTCAGTTTGTTCCCGCGACTATTACGCATGTGTAGTTTTTCAGGGATTCCAAGCTACATTCTAACGCGCCGTTGCATGTAGTTTCTACCTATCCACTGTACACAGAAAAAAAAATTATAATAAATAACTTGAAGAGGAACGAATATTTTTTCAAGAATTTAATATTAAAAAACGTACCGGTTTTGAAAGTCCCGAGTAGGTTTTGTCTATATCTATTCGAAAACACTGTCCAAAAAAAACCCCGTCGGAGGGATACGATAATTCCCCCTTCAAGTAACCAATCCCAGGCCTTATTAATAACCCTCCCTTAAAATAAATATCTAGAAGGTTCATCGGAGAAGGGATAAAATGAACTGTATCTGTCAGCCGAAGATTGTTTTCACACAAAAATTATTGTAAACCACGTTCTATGTAGTAGTCATCGATTTTGGTTACATAAACGCACCATTGATTCCCAATGACGTCCTTCAGATAGACACAACTTGCTAAGCCGATACCAGTTTGTGTACATTGATGAAAGACGCTACAAAAAATCATATTACTTAGATAGCTCAACACATTTGATAAAATAAAAAATTACACATAACAAAATAAGATATTACCATTTTTCTATTGGTCTGATTTCCGACAACAATTTTGAACTGGTGTCTGAAATACTCTTCCAGAGCGGGAACCATTTCGCTGTTCATTTTCAAAATGTTAAGTTTCAGAATAATTACCTAAAGTTTGGAAGTAAATTTGGAGAGAAATATGAAAATTGATATGATTTTGGAAGGATAAGTATGGATGTATGTATATATAAAGGAAGGTTCAGAGGATTTAAAGACTGCAATATGAGGACGGAAGTGGCAATTCTTTCCTCAAAGTCACTGATTTTTTAGGGTTTTTAGTGTTTGGTTTGAACACGGAAGTGGGATTTTCGTCCTGGGACCAAAACGGAAGTCCCACTTCCGTTATGGACAAAAAAAAATTTCAAAAAAAATTCATGCCATTAAACGAATAAAACAATTACCACCGAGTAAAAAAGATGATGGTCTCCGAAGAAAAGCTTAAATTTCAAGAGCAAATGTGTGCATGGAATTCCTGTCTCAATGCATGGACAAAACATGGGTGAAAATCCTCTGTCCCCGTCCGTGTATGTCCCCGTGTCCCTAACCAATCCGAATTTATTATATAAATATTTGTTTCAATTATATATACACATGGTGAATTGTGATTGGTTGGGGACACGGGGACATACACGAACGGGGACAAAGGATTTTTTGCCACAAAACATCACGCTTTAAATATTTTTAACTATCAAATTTTCTACATTTTAATTTTCTTAAATAATTTTTAAATATTATATCATGCCTCTCACTACAATAGAAAAGGTCTATTGCGACGTTTTTCATATGTCGCAATAAGGTAAAAAAGCGTCGATATAGATCTACGCCAACATTTATTACAAATGTCGCGTAAACGTCGCATTTGCCACATTTGAATAATGTGTAATAAAGTTTCTCCCTACTCAAAGAGATGTGAATTGAACCCCGCGACCTCCGTAATGTATGTCGTGCAATTAGTCGCTGAACTAAATGATCATTTGTTATTTGTTTCGCCTCGTATTGTATTTATTATAATGGAATTTTGGATTTAATACCTTTACTTATTTTAATTTCTCTTTGGGTTTTGATTTTTTATGAATCAAATTAAAATTAATACACTCTCATTAAATTTTCAATAATTAAATGTCTTTAATTTTTCTTTAAAAAATAGATTTCAGAAAAATAACCTTTGTATTTCTATTTGTCTGAAAATGTCAAGATATCTAACGATATAGTAAAAAGTAAAAACCCCGCCACTACAAGAAAACAGTTAAATAGCGACCGACTTTAGCGACCGAAATTTTCGGTCACAAATTTAACGACGGAATACCGACCGAATAGAAACCGAAAACAAATCGGTCGTTATTCCGTCGCTCATCCGTCGGCCACGTCGGTCTCGTTGACCAAATTGAAACGTCGTCGGTTTGTTCACCCTTAACGACCGAATACCGACGGATATTAACGACTGTTTATCGACGAAATATATAACGACCGAATACCGACGGAATACATAACGGTGTTTATTTGTATAGTAATAAATGAAGGACACAAAACGACGTCATTTTATTTTCGTTAACGACCGACTACCGACGGACTTTAACGACGGAAAATATACCGACCGAATAACGACCGAAATTAGGTCGCTATTATTTTCCAATTCCGTCGCTATTCGGTCGCTATTATTTTCCCGATTACCGTTTTTTATAAAATAGCGGGGTTTTTAAGGATATATAGAAACATTTTACCTAATAGTAACTAAAATAGGAAAAATACATATACAAAGTCTTAGGTCAGCGGAACGACGAATCTGCGCTACTCATCGAATGAGTTTTCAGTCCCGATTTATAAAATACCGATATATACTCAAAGCAGAACAATTCAAGTAATACATTTGTGTGTGCATTTATGTGAATCATTAAGTGATGGAGTTAAAATTTTATTAATTGATTATTAATTAACAAATAATTACTAAAATATTCATATTAGTTCGTACTCACATTTAGAACGATGTCGGTTTTCGGATTTATAAGTTTTTACTAAATCCGTCGCTATTCGGTCGCTATTAAGCTAAGGGGCGACCGAATAGCGACGGAATTTGCGAAGGCCGTCGCTATTTGGTCGCTATCTTTTTCCCAGATTCCGTTTTTTTATAGAATAGCGGGGTTTTTAAGGATATATAGAAACATTTTGCCTATGTTAGTTACTATTAGGTAAAATGTTTCTATATATCCTTAAAAACCCCCGCTATTTTACAAAAAAACGGAATCTGGGAGAATAATAGCGACCGAATATGCTATGTCGGTCGCTATTCGGTCGCCCTACCCTAACCCTAACCCTAACCCTAATTCCGTCGCTATGTCGGTCGCTATTATTAAATGCTTAAACGACGTCTTTTTGCCATTTCGCGGTCTCATTTATTTGAAAACTGGACAAGTGTTTAAGCATGCTAATTGGCGACCGAATAGCGACCGAATTGGCAAATTCCGTCGCTATTATTAAACGCCTAAACGACATCGTTTGCTTTTTCGCGGGCTCATTTATTTGAAAAATTGGACAAGTGTTAAGCATGCTAAGTGGCGACCGAATAGCGACTGGAATTGGCAAATTCGTCGCTATTCGGTCGCTATTATTAAATGCCTAAACGACATCGTTTGCTTTTTTGCGGGCTAATTTATTTGAAAAATTGGACAAGAGTTAAGCATGCTAAGTGGCGACCGAATAGCGACCGAATTGGCAAATTCCGTCGCTATTCGGTCGCTATTATTAAATGCCTAAACGACATCGTTTGCTTTTTCGCGGGCTAATTTATTTGAAAAATTGGACAAGTGTTAAGCATTCTAAATGGCGACCGAATAGCGACGGAATTGGCAAATTCCGTCGCTATTATTAAATGCCTAAACGACATCGTTTGCTTTCGCGGGCTAATTTATTTGAAAAATTGGACAAGTGTTAAGCATGCTAAGTGGCGACCAAATTTGCCAATTCCGTCGCTATTCGGTCGCTATTATTAAATGTCTAAACGACGTCGTTTTGTGCGTTTTATTTCTATAAATATATCTAAGGCAGGAAGCCTCTCCCTCATTCTTCATTCTGCCCAACCGCGACCTCCACCTTCACCACCACCTCTTCCAGCGATTTCCCCCCAAATCCCCTCCCTCCTTCCAGCGCCACCACCTCCGGCACCTCCAAGACATCGCCACCACCACCAAGGCATCGCCACCACCTCTGATTTCAGTTGGGTTTTTTAGGGTTTAGGTGAGAATCTTGCATTTTCTAGCTTTTTTTCTTAACAATTGGAATAAATACATCTATTTTGAGAAGATTCAAACAAAAATGGAGGGGAGGTAGTACTAATTTCTGCTTGGATTTTAATATATGGGTTTTCAATAATGTCTTGCAATTTTTTTTGCCAATTCTTATAATTTCTTGCAATTTTTTTTGCCAATTCTCATAATTTTCTTTGTTTTTCAAATGTAGTTTTTTAACATCCAATGTAGTTTTCTTGGTGTTTTCTTGGTTTTCTTGGTGTATTATTGAAATGTATGCTAATTGTATAATATGTGAGTTTTGATAATTCAAAGTGTGTGAGTGTTGATTGTGAGTTTTGATAATTCAAAGTGTGTGAGTGTTGAAATGTAATGAGAAGTGCACACTTTGATTGTGAGTGTTGTATTGTAAATGAGAAGTGTAAACTTGTGTTTTTTGGGTTTATTGATTATTTTTGCTATTTGGGATCTTATTAATACTGTTTCTGGTTTGTATTTCTGTGCGTATTGCTGTTTTTTATAATAGGGATTTAATTTAATTTCAAATTTATTTTTTTAAATAAAAAACAATTTAGCGACCGAATAGCGACCGAATATTCGGTCACTAAATTTTTCGTCGGTATTCGGTCGTTATATAGTCAAATTCAAAAGTCAACAATGTTGACCATTCGGTCGTTATTTACCGACCGATTATTCGGTCGCTAGAATTTCCGTCGGTATTCAGTCGTTAACCAGTCAAAGTCAAAAGTCAACAATGATGACGATTCGGTAGGTATTCGGTCGGTAAATAGCGACCGAAGATTCGGTCGCTATATATTCCGTCGGTATTCGGTCGGTAATTTGCTTAGTGACGAAAAATACACGACCACGTCATTCAGTCGTTATTAGCGACCGATTACCGACGGAAACGGCCGTCAGTGTTTCCCTGTTTTCTTGTAGTGCCCCTACAAAGTTTTTTTCAAGTTTAAAATGATATTTTTCTATAATTTCCCGCAATATAAAGCTTTTAAGTTCGTCCCAAGTATGATAAAGCAGTCTATGGCTACAAACCACCTATCCTAGCCCTAGATCCTTATAAAATTTGTAGCAATGAAGTTGTGAGGGAGTATTTGGAAGACAGAAAACAAGATTGAGGGCTTATTGCAGGAGAATATACAAAAGTCACAAGAAATGATGAAGTATTTTGCAAATAAAAAAAAGAACTGAAAGGGAGTATGAAATAGTGGATTGGTTATTTCTGGAACTCTATCCCTACAGACAGACTTCAGTGGCAATGAGAAGAAATTTGAAACTCTCCTCTAAATATTATGGACCATTCAAGATTTTTCACAAGTTTGGCAATGTAGCTTGTAAACTGGAATTTCCTGAAACCTCCTTGATACATCATGGAAAAGAGTCTTGTGAAGAAGATGAACAAGCCATTTGTGCAATGGCTTATCCAATTGGAGAATCTTCCCCCAAAAGATGCTACTTGGGAAGATCCTAAATTCATACAAAAACAATTTCCTGAATTTTAGCCTTGAGGACAAGGCTAATCTGAAGGAGGGGGAATGTCAGATATGGAGTAATAAGGAGGGATTTTCAATTATAATTAGGAGGGAATGTTAGTTAAGGTAGTTAAAGGGAAAATGAATTGGGAATTAGGGTTGGATTAGGGCTTGCGGATTTAATTGAATATTAATTACCCAATACGACACCGTCCCATTTAAATTAGTTTACCCATGGCCAATAAGCGTCGTGCTATTTATGTTTTATTTCCCTCAGCCGACACGGTACCGTTTTCCTTACTACCTAGATATCTAACTGATGCGGGCAAAAGGGGATAAATGACAGTGAGCTTTTGATGAGCAATTCACCATTGATACAAGATGGACGAGTGCACACTGTGGATTCTCTGACATTGTCAGCAATGGGCGACTCTGAGGGACAAGATCTACCTTGGTAGAACAACCCTAGGTATAAAAGGAAAGGTTTTTCTGAAGACATTTAGAAAATTATCCAATAGTTGGTTGATGCCTTCTTCTTCCTCTGTGAATGATTTCCTTCATTTCTTATCACTTTCTAACCCTCTTTCCATCCTACCTCAATTTCTATACTGTTCATGCGTGATTCCAGGAGTTGATGGCAAGCAATTGAACCTGAGTATGCAATGATCATTGCAATATATATATATATATTGAGTTCTTATTTGTATTATTAACTGTTTGGGGCTTGAGGCCATTAGTTGTTATCTGTTATATATAGTTTGTGTGTGTGTGTTTGGAAGGGTAGAACATCACAGAGGTATGTATTGTAGAATTTAAGACCGCAATATTTGTATATTTGATTTCAGATAGCCTTCATTTTGTATATTTTCTTAAATGTTCGTTGCAGATTTTTATTCATTTGAAGGATGGATCAAAGGCCATTTGCTGTTCGTGCTCCCATATCTTTCATGAAAATAAATGGCTTAAATAATGTAGTGTGTCCTTTAGTTATATGTTGCTTTGTCATAACTAGACAAGTAAACAAATATATAATATATTCCACTTTAATCGTGAAAACAAAAATTTATATAATTAATATTAGTATCAATAGCATCTGCAATACATGTGTAATTCATACATACAAGTATATTCCTTGCGCGTATTCATATTACTAAGGTTCTCCAAATTAACAAGGGCTATTGACCACTAAATTTAGGGATAAAATCATGCAATTGGATATGAAGCCATCATAGCAACACCACAGGCCCCTCATATGGTATTAACTTCTCTTGCCAATTTGATATAGCCACCTTCCCCCAATTAGTACCCCAGGAGTTCTTAATTAACCAATACTTAGTACCATCTTCACTTGTTCCGTCCCCAATTACTGTAACAACATGACTTAATTGTCTCGTGCAATCTTCTCCATCGAATACACCGCTCGTATAGTGTTGAAAACCCTCCCCATTAACAGCAACGGATACTTGTTGATTTGCGACGACATTTAACAAAGCTGACTCGTCATTTTGTGGCACTCTCTCATAATTAGTAATACTAGCAGATGGGGAACCATTTCTTGCTCTGCAGGTTCCCTGTTGTCCTATATATGGATATTCAGATTGAACGACAAGACCATTTTGCATCATATATTCAAATGCTAAATTTATAAAACCGCCGCCACAACCTTTGTTTCTTTCGTCACAATCCACGAGTTGTTGCTCAGATAATGAAACAAATTGCCCGTTCTTAATTTGTTGGAATCCTTCAACGGCTACAACAGTTGAAAATGCCTAGCAACAATCTCTATTCGATTGCCCAGAGCAAAATAAACTAGTTAGATTGAATTTAATGTAACTGTCTAACTGTCTTTTTTTATCTACTTCAAAATTGATAAAATTGTAATTTGAGTGAGAAATATGATTATAACAGTTATTCTGAAACGGCAAGTGATGATAAATTTTGGGGTGAAAATCGTTTGTCCCTGTGTATATCTCTATTCTTGTCCCCAATCAATTAAAATTCGCCATGTGGACATTTCTTCAAATTATATATACACATGTCGAATTGTAGTTGGTTAGATACATGAATAAGAACATACACGGAGACAGGTGATTTTTTGCCTAAATTTCGGCATTACCACATTGAACTTGATACTTGACGTGCAGTGACAGCTCCCTTCTCTCTCCAGTCAATGCTTTCCGGAACTTCATTTACATTTTGATACTTAAAAGGTGATGACTTCGGGGGGAAATTGGAAGGTATGAACCCCAAGTAACGGGAACAAAATTCCTTAATGGATAGGTCAGTAAACTCATTAATTCCTAGCTTGTAGGAACGGTTTCCAGCATTGTTGAAAGAGTCAATATATTCAACATTTTCCTTGAATATTTGAAAACGGCTTGTTTTCTCCAATTCATCTTTGTAAACTTTTCCATATCTAACCATCCATTCCTCATGCTTTTGGGTCATGGATAGCTCTTCCTGAAGGGTGCGGGAAGTTGCTTGAAAAGCATAGAGGGTAAAAGGTGCCTACACCCCCTAAACTGTTTGGCTTTTTGGTTTTTGACCCTTAATTAAAAAATGTCAAGTTTTGAACCCCAAAACTTTTCAGACGTGTTAAACGTGACCCTTCCATCCATTATTTCCATTATATTGTGACGGATGTTAAAACAAATGAGGGCATTTTGGACAAACCATTTTAAATCCTAAAATCAAAAAAGAAATTCAAAACAACCCCTAAAATATAATTCTCTGCCGTCAACGGCAAAACCTGATATACCATTCCGATCATCTTTATAACTCGCTAACCACATTTGATGCTCTGACAACTTCAATTGTCGTCCATGACTCAGATGACTACTTGTTTCAATCTTAATTTTGATAATTTAATATGGTTTGTTTAAAATGCCCTCATTTGTTTGAACTTCCGTCACAATGTAACGGAAAAAATGGACGGAAGGGTCACGTTTGAACAATTTAGGGGGTAAAACTTGACCTTTTTTAATTAAGGGTCAAAAACTAAAAACTCGAATAGTTTAGTGGGTATGGGCACCTTTTACCCAAGCATAGAATGCAAAAACTAGAAGACATGCAAGAAGCGGTTTGCAATTGCTACCAAAGTTTAAAGCCATAACTACTTGAACTAGAAAATGATGTCTTTTTGGTACTAAGACTAGATGATGATTTTGGGTGTGGTTTCTATTCCTAACAAAGAAAATTATTTATAGGTAGTCTTACTCATTCCAGAAACCCTAAAACACGATACAAACCCTAACAAAACCTTGTGGGAAAAATATACACAATCAATTTATCAAAATTTTAATTGTAATTGTGATAAATGGTCGACATATTCAACTCTGTGCACACATGCACTACTAGAAATATAGGTTGTTACAACAAATGCAAGGTGGGTTCTACCTTTTACAATTGCCCCAAACAATTAGGACTTGTGCTTCACAAAGAAGACTCCACTCACAAAGAGTGTTAAGATCACTAACTGTTAATCTCTCACAATTGATGTTTGCCTCAAGAGGAGGACTTTTACCTACTCTTAGGACTTGCAAAAACTCACAAAGAGTGAAGCTCACTAAGAGCTTTTTGCTAGCTCACAAATAACTAGTTTCTCAACAAATGAGAAAGGGTAACTAATTTCTTTCAAAGGAGATTTTACAATATAGCTCTCTTACAAAAAAAATCACTCTTGGAATGGATATACAAATGAAGCTCAAATCACATTTCGAGAATATCAAGATAGATGAAGTTTAAGATCAACAAATTAGCTTTTTGAATGATATGAATTTAAATCACAAAGGTGTTTGTTTGTGTGTATATGAATTCTAGAGCTTATGCCCTCTTATGGCTTGATTGATAGGGAAAATTCAACTTGAGAATCTTTTTATAGGGCTACAATACACAAATAAGTTTGGACACAACAGCTAGATTTTTATATAAATCTAGGTCGTCCGGAGAGAATATAGCCATTGGAGCATTGGAACAATCAAAATCTGAATAAGGACAAAAACCAACATCAGTCGACCGACTGATCTGGTCTTCCGAGACCTACCTAAGCCTAGGTCGACCGAAATTCAGTCAGAAAGTGGTTTTTCTACTTAGACATATTTCTAGTGTTATCAAACTTTTGCCTAAGTTGTTTTGTACAGATATAAAACACGTTTTAAAAAACTTAGGCATAGACCAACACTTAAACAAGTTTTCAAAAACCTTTTCAAAGAAAAGAACTATGTAAAACATGAGGTTTTGAAAACGTGCATAGTTGAGCTTTTAATATCTATGTGTCCTAGTATTCTCAAGGGAAAGATTAGTCACCATGATTACCTATAAAGCATAGACTAATCTTCCTAAGGTCTTCAAGTCCTCAAGTTGATTTTTCTTGGAGCTTGGACTTTGAAGCCTTTGATCAACATCTTCTTGGAGTGATGAAGTCCTATAGAAATCTTGAGTTGTAGTGCATTGGACTTCACACTTCTTCTTGTCAATGAGTCTACCATTTGATAAGCTTGTTGGATTGAGTAGCTCTTGACTTGTTGATCTTCCTTCTTCATGGAGTGTAGCTTTCTTGTGTGTATGATAATACCTTTGGTGTACACAAGAAATTAACTTACCATTTCATCAATGTTCGTGTGAGTTCTAAGGATCCTGTCATTAAGAACATACTCACACAAACATTAGAACTATAAATAGTTTGTTATCATCAAAACAAGATTGTTCACATTTCCCTTAGGGCTTACAATCTCCCCCTTTTTTATGATGACAAAACATTGATGCAAATGGGAATAATATGCAAAAGTGTAAGCCCTAAGGGCGAACGAACTCGGTTTTTGATAATGGACAAACACTTGATGTTGTGTCTAATGTTTTATATCTTTGTGATAGAATATCGGAACTTATAATGGAAGCTCTAAGTACTTCAATCAAGCCATGATCAAGATTCAAAGTCATATTATTCAAGGCTCATCTATCAAGATTGAAGATTGAAGACTTAGGTTTCGTTAGAATAGCTTTGTCTTTAATAGTCGTTATCTTATAAGCTCTAACCAATGCTCTCATGAACATAAGTCCTACACTCAAGTCTTGCATGTTTTCAATAAACACGTTTTCAAAAGGCTAAAGTTTCAAAAGGATTCTTATTTCTTAAAAGCCTTTGTTTTCTAAGTCTAAGTCCTTTAAAATGGTTTTCCAAGTGTTCTTACTTGTTACCTTTTAGGAAAACTTTTTAGACTTCAAAAGACTTCAAAAGATTTCAAAACGTGTGAAAAATCAGCTCAGGGGTCGGATCAACCGAGCTCAAGCTCGGATCAACCGAAGGCAAACAGAGAGTTTGCAAAGGTTGCTTCGGTCGACCTATATGGAAACTCGGTCGACCGACCTTGGTTAAGGTCAACCGAGCTCATTCTCGGATCAACCGAGCAGAAACTGAGAGCTAAACTAATCAGCTTCGGTCGACCAAGACGAAGTTCGGTCGACCTAAGCATGGGTCGGTCGACCGACCCTGTGTAAGGTTGAACCGAAGTTTGGTTCGGTCATCCGAGGTCTCTTGAACGGTCAACCGAACTCTGCTTTTACTAGCCGTTATTTGACCGTTGGAGACTCGATTTTCAGCCTATTTTGAAATGTATATATACTCCAAAGCTAGAGAATCATTCTAAGACTTGCACATACATTTTACATTGATTTCTTATCAAGTCTAAACACCTTCAAAGCAAAAACACTTGATCTCCATGATCTAAATCATTCAAAGGTGTTCTTTCAAAAAGCAAGACAAAGAGTGGAATTCACATGTTCAAAAGAGCTTAAACATTCTTGTACTTCAAAGGTATATTTCTCACTTATAAGAGTGATCAACCTTGTTCTTTAAACATTCAATTCCCTTTCTAAGTGATTGGGTAATTCTTGTAAAAGTCCTACTTTGTGTGGGCAATTTGTAAAGTCCTACTTAGTGTGGGCAAGTTCTTAGTGAGCTTTTGTATTGTGGTTGTGTTGTAAAACTCTTAGTGAGTTAGCCACATTTGTAAACATTCTTCTTAGTGAAGTTGTTTGAAATCCTTGTGTGCGGCTCAAGGTAGTAAATGTAGATTCTAAGTGAATCAAACCACTCTAAATCCTTTGTCTTGTTATTGGGTTTTGTTTTGCTATTGCTCATCTTGCTCAAACTTACATTAGCATTGCAAAGAATCGGAAAAGTTAGCAAGATTATTTAAAACCCAATTCACCCCCCCCCCCTCTTGTGTTTTACAATTGGTATCAGAGCCTAGTCTTCACATTTAGCTTAATAGCTTGAAGAAAAGATTATGGCCGGTAATTTCGCATTGGCGTATCTAGAGGGGTCTTCCACCAATAGGCCACCACTTTTTGATGGAAATAATTATGAGGCTTGGAAGGAACGTTTCAAGATATATGTGTGCTCAATAGATTATTCTTTATGGCATATATTTGAAGATGGTCCATATGTGCCTTTAAAAATGGTGGATGGTGTTCAAGTGCCAAAGCCGGACAAGGAGTTAAATGAGCTTGAGTCCAAGAAGATGACTCAAAATTACAAGGCAATGAACATCCTTAGTTGTGCCTTAAGTCAAGATGAGTACAATCGTGTCATTGGAAGAAAATCCGCACACTCCATGTGGAAAATGCTTGAAGTTACTCATGAAGGCACAAATCAAGTCAAGGAGTCAAGGTTGAATATGCTTGTTAGAGAATTTGAGCTATTCTCCATGAAGCCTAATGAATCTATCAATGAGATGAACTCAAGACTCACTAACATTGTAAATGGGTTGAGATCTAATGGCAAGGAGTATACTACCGGAGAAATAAATAGGAAGATTCTAAATTCTCTTCCTAAAAGTTGGGAGACAAAAGCTCTTGCCATTGAAGAAGCCAAGGACTTAAAGACATATTCAACGGAGGAACTTATTGGCTCTCTACTCACCTTTGAGATGAAGAAAAGGAAAATTGTTCCTAAAGAGAGTGATCTTGATTCTATCATCAATAATGAAGAAGTAAAGAAATTGATCTTCAATCTCAAAAATGCAAAGTGCTTGTTAAGCCATTGGGATGAAGAAGGAAGTGAGGATGATCAAGAAGAAAATGATCCCATGTGTCTTATGGAATTTGGTAATGAGGTACATCCTTCTCCCTCTATTTCAAATTCTTATAATGATGATGAGGATGATCCTATTGAGCTTTTAATTGATATGTATGATCAATTGAAAAATTGTGCAAAGCAAAGCAAAGCTATGAAGCTTAAAATTGAATCTTTGCTTGTTGATAATAAAAAGCTTTGTGATGAGATTGATTGCATGAAAATCGAAAATGAAAATCTTATTGCTACATGCAACTCTTCTTCATTAAAGTATCTTGAAGCATATGATCAATTATCTTCTCTTGAATGCAAACTTGTTGAGTTTGATAGTTTGAAAAACAAAGTTGATGAGCTCACTTTACTTGTTGATAAGTTCTCCAAAGGATCAAAAGATCTTGATCATATTCTTGATATGCAACGTGCTTCACATGATAAACATGGTCTTGGTTATAATGCTAATCACATTGATCATGCTAGCTCTTCTAAGTTGCCTAAGAATCACTTTGTGCATGCTAATACCTCACATAGGCAAATTAGATATCATGAGCATGTTCACAATTCTTCTAAGCCACACATTTTTTGCACATATTGTGGAAAACATGGTCATTCTAATGCTAGATGCCACGTTAAGAAGAAGATTGAAAAAGGGGTAAAAACGGTTTGGAGAGTTAAGCGTACTTTAACTAACCCCCTTGGACCCAAACAAAAGTGGGTACCAAAAGCTACTCTTCCCTTGATCTTATAGGTTCTTATAAGTTAGATGAATGCCACAAAGCTTAAATGGACTTGATTCTAAGAGAAGTGGCATTGGGGAGAAGTAAAAGGAGATGTGCCAAAAGAAGAAATTCAAAAGCACTCCTTAACACTTGGATTCTCAAAGCTCAAATGTTAATCAATTGGAGAACCAAGTTGCTTAGATACAAAGAGCAAAGCATCAAGTGATGACAAGAGTCAAAGTGTCAATACAATGTCTTCATCACTTGGTAAGAAAGCAAAGGTATCAAAATCACCTTCTCTTAACACTTTAATTATTGTGTTTAAGTGTTTTTGATATATATGCTTGCTCTTATATATGTTGCATCTCACATTCTTGAATGTTATATTCATATAGATAACCTTTAGCATGTTCATTATTGTACATGTTGAGTTTAGCTAAGGTATCTATGAGATGTAGCTTATGCAACTTGATTGATTCTTGTTTTGTCATGTCATATTCATTTAAGAATCCATCTAGTTGTTTTGGTTTTTGATTTGCATGATCCTTAAGCATATATGTGTTTACTTGAGATTTTGAGCTAATCATGAAGGACCTTTAAAAAGGTACCAAATTTGCTCTCAAGAATTCCTTGTAGATAACAAAGAGTTCTAAACTTCAAGGAGAAGATATGAACTACAAGGAATGGCACAAATGAGCTAAGACTCCAACAAAAGAGTAAAATGCCAAGGATCACAAGATTGTAGAGGGTTCATCAAGAAAAGAAAAGTCACCCATCAATGATAACTCTACACTTGTCATTAATAGAAGAGGAGATTGCTTTCATCTCATCAATCAAGGATGAACAACAAAGAAAATGGAGCAATCACATGTCAACCTCTCTATGAGCTTCAAAAGATAATGATCACACAAAAAGCCTCTATGGACTTGTTGATAAAGAAGATCAACCAAAATGGTAAGAAGTCCAAGCTCAAAGAGCATTGAGGTACAAGGCTTAACTCATCTCTTGTAGGTGATCATTGTTTTGTTTTTGATTATTTTGTGTTCAACTTATACCCCCTCCCCTCTGTTATGTAGTGGTTTATGCTTTGCGGGAGTTTGTATATGCTATGCTCAGATTTTACTTGATCTTCATTGCATATAGGGGTTGTGTTTATATTCAAGTCAATAGCATTAATCTTATGTGGTTGATCGTCTAGATGCTTGACTTAGGATGTAAACTCTATATGTGATGTATGCTCATTTGTTCATATTTTTACATCATCACATCACTTGTTGGCTTGCTTTTCATCTTTTATATCTTATAGCCAATTTGTGTAAGTTATTTTGGAAGTTATATGTGTTATATTGTTTTTGTCTTCAATTGGTATCACATATACTCTCCCTTAATAACTTTGAGATCATATTCTTCATTCTCTTATCCTTTGTGATCTCATTATAGTTTTTGGTTAGTATTACTTTAAGAGTTGTTACACTCATTTAGCTAACCATTAACTTGTTAGAGGAATGTTCTCCTAGTGTTTTCTTAAACTTCCTCTACTTCTTTTGGTTGTGATACATGTGCTTATCTTATGTATTCATGGTATCACTTCCACTTGTACCTTGTTAGCTATATTTTCAAACGTGTTTTACAATTGGCTATATTTACAATTGGCATCATGTTTTACAATTGGTCAATTGGTATCAAACTTGGTTTTATCTCAAATAGCTAACATCGTATGTTTGATAAACGGGGAGATTGTTCGTTAAGGTTTATTCCCTATCTCCTTTGTTTTTAGCTTAGGTTGATATTCTTTTTGAGCCATACATGACCATCTTTTGGATTTATGTGTTATTATGGACTCCTTTTTTTTTAGAAATCAACCAAGCTTATTCGTAAGTAATCCTTCTTCAGAATTATTTTTGGTCTTTAGGATTGATCTTTTGGTTCTTATTTTATCAATCTACAAGACCATCAAGTTGTTTCCATGGTTTTTAAGTTTGTCTTTATATGGGGAGGATTATTAAATTTCATCAAGCTTCTCCAAAATTAATCTTTACTTTTCGTTGAAATGATTTTCTTATTGGCGCTCTGATATCCCTTTTTGATTTTGACAAAAAGAGGGAGAGTTTTTAGTGTTGCAAATGTGCCAAGAGAAGTAATTTACAAAAGGAGAAAGCTTAGAACTTGCAAAATGGGAGAGATAAGGGATTCTTTAATATAGGGGGAGTAGAATTGTTTTTGAGAAAACTTCTACTTGTCTGGATCCTTAATATCCTTATCTCATGCATACATTTGGTATCTTATTTTTGCATATTATTCCCATTTGCATCAATGTTTTGTCATCATCAAAAAGGGGGAGATTGTTAGCCTAAAGGGAAAAATATCCTATGTTGTTTTGATGATAACAAACCATTGATAGTTCTAATGTTTGAGTGAGCTTGTTCTTTATAATAGGATCCTTAGCACTCACATCAACATTGATGAAAATGGTAAGTTAGCTTCTTGTGTAAACTTAAGGTATGTATATTACACACAAGAATGCTATTAAATGGAAGGAAGGAGGAAAGGAGGTTGGTTGGGAAATAGGGCTCTTCAAAGAGTCCCTAATGCAATGGCAAAAGAACTTATCGTGCTAATGCTTATGTCTCATCTCGGTTTTATCTTCTAAGCACTAGTCTCACTCTTATATGTTCTTGTCTTATCTTTTGCCATGCTTCCTTGCACTTAAATTAACCATATTCTATCTAATTGCATCAAAGTTTGTCATAATCAAAAAGGGGGAGATTGCAAGCCCTAAGGGCGAACGAACTCGGTTTTTGATAATGGACAAACACTTGATGTTGTGTCTAATGTTTTATATCTTTGTGATAGAATATCGGAACTTATAATGGAAGCTCTAAGTACTTCAATCAAGCCATGATCAAGATTCAAAGTCATATTATTCAAGGCTCATCTATCAAGATTGAAGATTGAAGACTTAGGTTTGGTTAGAATAGCTTTGTCTTTAATAGTCGTTATCTTATAAGCTCTAACCAATGCTCTCATGAACATAAGTCCTACACTCAAGTCTTGCATGTTTTCATAAACACGTTTTCAAAAGGCTAAAGTTTCAAAAGGATTCTTATTTCTTAAAAGCCTTTGTTTTCTAAGTCTAAGTCCTTTAAAATGGTTTTCCAAGTGTTCTTACTTGTTACCTTTTAGGAAAACTTATTAGACTTCAAAAGATTTCAAAACGTGTGAAAAATCAGCTCAGGGGTCGGATCAACCGAGCTCAAGCTCGGATCAACCGAAGGCAAACAGAGAGTTTGCAAAGGTTGCTTCGGTCGACTGACCTTGGTTAAGGTCAACCGAGCTCATGCTCGGATCAACCGAGCAGAAACTGAGAGCTAAACTAATCAGCTTCGGTCGACCAAGACGAAGTTCGGTCGACCGACCCTGTGTAAGGTTGAACCGAAGTTTGGTTTGGTCATCCGAGGTCTCTTGAACGGTCAACCGAACTCTGCTTTTACTAGCCGTTATTTGACCGTTGGAGACTCGATTTTCAGCCTATTTTGAAATGTATATATACTCCAAAGCTAGAGAATCATTCTAAGACTTGCACATACATTTTACATTGATTTCTTATCAAGTCTAAACACCTTCAAAGCAAAAACACTTGATCTCCATGATCTAAATCATTCAAACGTGTTCTTTCAAAAAGCAAGACAAAGAGTGGAATTCATATGTTCAAAAGAGCTTAAACATTCTTGTACTTCAAAGGTATATTTCTCACTTATAAGAGTGATCAACCTTGTTCTTTAAACATTCAATTCCCTTTCTAAGTGATTGGGTAATTCTTGTAAAAGTCCTACTTTGTGTGGGCAATTTGTAAAGTCCTACTTAGTGTGGGCAAGTTCTTAGTGAGCTTTTGTATTGTGGTTGTGTTGTAAAACTCTTAGTGAGTTAGCCACATTTGTAAACATTCTTCTTAGTGAAGTTGTTTGAAATCCTTGGGTGCGGCTCAAGGTAGTGGATGTAGATTCTAATTGAATCGAACCACTCTAAATCCTTTGTCTTGTTATTGGGTTTTGTTTTGCTATTGCTCATCTTGCTCAAACTTACATTAGCATTGCAAAGAATCGGAAAAGTTAGCAAGATTAGTTAAAACCCAATTCACCCCCCTCTTGTGTTTTACAAAAAGATAAAGCTTTATAGCATATAAGTATGAATGCATGAGATAAGGATTTGTAAGATCTAGGCAAGTAGATGTTTTGAAAAAAAAAATTCTACTTCCCCTATTTTAAAGAATCCACTCTCTCTCCCGTTTTTTGCAAGTTCTTAAGCTTTCTCCTTTTGTAAATTTGCTTTTCTTCGCACATTTGCAACACTAAGATTTCTCCCCCTTTTGTCAAAATAAAAAGGGTAATCAGAGCGCCAATATGAAAAACATTTTCTCCTCATTTTTGTTGAAAATAGAGATCTAAAGGATTTCTCCCCCTTTGTAAGACAAATTTTTGTTTAAAAACAATTCTTTTAAGGAAGATTTAAGTTTAAATTGGAGAAGCTTGATGGTCTAATGGAATGATAAGATGAGAATCAAAGGATCATGTCTATAGACCAAAAATATATGAAGTAGGGTAATTTTAAATAAGCTTGGTTGATTTCAAAATACCAATGAGTCCATAACGACATATAAATCAAAAGTGGTCATATGTCTCAAAAAGAATATCAACCAAGGCCCAAAATCAAAGGAGATAATGAATTAAGCACAATCTCCGTGTTTAACGTCAATACAATGTTAGCTATTTAAGAAAGAATCAGGTTTAAAAACGTAGTTAACAAAGTAAGAATGGAAGTGATACCATGAATACATAAGTTAAGTACATGTATCACAACCAAAAGGAACTAGAGGAAGTGTAAGATAACACTTTAAAGAACATTCCTCTACAAGTTATGAGATCAAAGACTAAGGAAATGAAAAATATGATCTCATAAGTCATAAGGGAGAGTATATGCAAGAGATAAACATATATAGCACATATAACTCCTAAATAACTTACACGAGTTGGCTATAAGAGTTAAAAGATGAAAACAAGCCAACAAGTGATGTGATGATGTAAAATATGAACAATTATCACATATTTTGAGGGGGTATGGGATGAAAACATTTGAAAACCCCCCTAAGGTTGTGCCTATATGATTAAAGTAGCAAAACTTACAGATTACAAAAGTTGAAGTTTGAATTTTGCTTAAATTTGGTTGTCCCGGTTGACCGCATAAGGTGCTTCTGGTCGACCGTAAAGGTTCGTTCGACCTGAGTCCCATAGTCTGGTCGACCAGACTTTTAGCAGAAAATAGGAAAACCTGCAATTAACATTTTATACAAATCCAAACAACTAAATAACACGACCAATGCATGTTCGATGCCACAAACACAGTTTATATCCTAGGTCAAGCATATAGACGATCAACCACATAAGATTCATGCTATTGACTTGAATATAAACAACAAAACAAACCCATATGCTATATAGATCAAGTTAAAACCAAGCATAGCATATATAAACTCCCCCAAAGAGAAAGTCATTTAAGAAAATTGAGGAGGGGAGTTATCAAATGAGCTTGCATCACAAGGATCAAATCATTAATCTCACTAAACATAACATTCTCGTGAGATAAACAACAAGAGCAAAACATGTTATATACATCAAGGTGTCCCTTTCAAATACCAATTGATATATGATATGGAAAGTAAGTTCACCAATTGCTAATCTAAGGGTACAAGGGATAACAAGAGGGAAAAAAATACAAGGAAATGAAATGAAATACAAGGAAATAAAGTAGATTGAGTTTGGAAATTTCTCATTGAATTGAAGAGTTGCTTCTGCACTCTGAATTCCTTCAATGAGTTCTTTGATCTTCGCAATCTTCTTCATCGTCATATGAAGCTTCATTCCCCTTTTATTGACTTGTTTGGGCAACATCTACATCTTTGTCTTCACCCAAATCCATGTCAAGTTCTTGTCCTTCATTCCCAACTTCTAATCCCAAATCTTCAATCCTTTCTTCACCCAAGACTTCTTCATCATCTTCAAGATTAACAATATCTTTGGGCTCTTCATCTTGATTTCCATCATTGTTATTGCTGGAGTCTTCCTTATAAGCATCTCCTTTTTTTTCTTCTTCTTTCTCCTCCTCAAACTCTTCCTCCTAATTTTCTACAAAAGTTGAGGTTTTTGACTTTGTGTTCCTATTGATATCCTCAACTTTGTAGTTCATTTCATTGAACTTTGTCTTCAAATCTCCAACTTGTTCTCTCAACTCCTTAACATCACCCTCCATGCTTGATAGACTTCATGGCTTAGCACATTCCCAGAGTTATCAAAATGCCTAATTGAGTCCAACTAAAATCTAATCCCAAATATTTCACTTAACATCCCCTCTGAGAAGCTAAACTCCAAATTTTCAAAATGAGAAGTCCACCAATACATCTCATCCTCCTTTAAACCATCTTCTCTCAAATTGCTTTAAATTCATAAATGGTTAATGGATAAATTTCACAATTGTAAGAGAAAAGACGCAACCAACCCATGTCTATGAAGTATTCAACTACTTCTTCCAAAGGTCCATGGTACATATCACTAACCATTTTGTACCCATGGATAATACCTCTCATATTTTGAACTAAATTTTCAAAAATAGGTATAACTTCCTTCTTATAAAATCTTGGATTAACTTTCTTAGTTGAATAAGAGGAAGATTCACCTTGAAATCGAAAAGGAGGATGTGGAATTGGATGATCGTTATAGGACTTCGTGTCTTCGTCGGAGTAGCTTGTCCTTTTCTCTTTTCATCTACTTTGATCAAACATTTTTTTGACGTTTGCTCTGTTTTGAGTGGGTTCAACCAGTTTTCTAATTGTTAGAGATTTTTCAAGTGGTGTTTTGGTTGGATGTTTCTTCTTTGAAGAATTATCCTTGGGTTTTCCTTTTGAAGGATTTTTGGAAGGATTGGATTTTGGATTTTGAACCATGATTGTTGGGATATGATATTTGTTGAAGGAATTGAAGTTTGGAATAGTGTAGGTTTTGAATTTGAGGAATTTTGGTGAAAGGGTTTGAGAGTATATTGAAGAGGGAAAATGAACTTTAAAATTCTGAAACACCCGCGATTTATTCTAAACTGACCGAAGGTTCTATCCGGTCACCTGCCCTCATCCAATTAAAACTTGAATTTCTTTCCGCCTCGATTTCGAACAACCGGGGAGGGACTTCGGTCGACCAGGGAACTGTCACGGGTCGCACGTCTTAGCACTTGAGACGCCCGCGATGCCGAGTGATTCTAGCTCAATAGCTCCCAAATCACTCCTGGAAAGCTTTCTCTTCGTTAAGAATCTCGAGACAAGAAGATAGGCAACACTTAAAAACGAAAGCGATAACCAAAAAGGTTCAAAACGACGAGGGGAGAGTCGCTTGAACGGCTATTACAATTGCTTTAAGTTTGGTTTTTCTTGTTTTGATAATTTTTCTTTAAGGTTTCAAACATGAGGTTTTGAAAACATGCATACTTGAGCGTTTAAACATCTATGTATCCTAGTATTCTCAAGGGAAAGATTAGTCACAAGGGTTACCTATAAAGCATAGACTAATCTTCCTAAAGTCTTCAAGTTTTCAAGTTGATTTTTCTTGGAGCTTGGACTTTGAAGCCTTTGATCAATATCTTCTTGGAGTGAGGAAGTCCTATAGCAATCTTGAGTTGTAGTGTATTGGACTTCACACTTCTTTTTGTCAATGAGTCTGTCTTTTGATATGCTTGTTGGATTGTGTAGCTCTTGAGTTGTTGATCTTCATTCTTTGTAGAGTGTAGCTTTCCTGTGTGTATGATAATACCTTTGGTGTACACAAGAAGCTACCTTACCATTTCATCAATGTTGATGTGAGTGCTAAAGATCCTATAATTGAGAACATGCTCACACAAACTTTAGAACTATGAATGGTTTGTTATCATCAAAACAAGATTGATCACATTGCCTTTAGGGCTTACAACTGCACCATGCCTATTCCAGTTACGGGACAGACTTCAACAGTGACACCAAAGGTTGGTGATACAAGGCAAATGCCTAATGGTCGAATTTTTGCCTTAACTCAAAAAGAGGCAGGTGATGCTTCTGATGTTGTCACAAGTACGCTTCTAATCAACTCGATACCTGCCTTTGTACTCTTTGATTGTGGAGCTACCTATTCTTTTGTGTTACATAGATTTGCTAAAGTACTTAAGACCTCCCCTACTTGTTGTTTGGATACCTATTGTGTAATGGTACCTAATGGAACACATTTAGAGTCTAATTTGATACATACGGGGTTCCGGTTAGAAATAGACTCTAAGGTACTAGAAGCTTACCTTATACAGTTACCGATGGTATATTTTGACGTAATTTTGGGTATGGACTGGTTGTACGCTCATCATTCCTTAGTGAGTTGTCAGGAAAGGAAGATACAGTTAACAGTTGGGGAACAAGAAGTGGTAGAGTTTCTGAGTTCAGATAACAAGAAGAGTGGTCGTAACATGCCTATAATCTCGGCGAGAAAGGCGAAAATGTTTATCAAAAAGGGCTGCGAACCTTTTCTGGCTTACGCGGTTCTAAAGGATGATAAGAAGGAAGTTCGACTTGATGACGTTCCTATAGTGAGGGAGTTCGGGGATGTTTTCCCTGACGATTTTCTGGATGTTCCACCTGCCCAGGAAATTGATTTTGAGATCCTACATCAACCCGGTGCGGAGCTAATCTCTAAGGCCCAGTACCGTATGGCACAAGTGGAGTTGACGGAGTTGAAGGATCAGTTCCAGGAACTTCTTGACAAGAAGTTCAAAAGGCCGAGTGTCTCACCTTGGGGCGCACAAGTTTTATTTGTGAAAAAGAAAGATGAAAGTATGAGAATGTGTATAGACTATCGTGAACTTAATAAGATAACCATAAATAACTGATATCCCCTTCCTGGCTTCGAAGACTTGTTTGACCAGTTGAAAGTGTTGGAGTTTACATTTGATATACGTGCTCAATTTGATTGGGCGGGCGAAATTGGATTGGCCATTCGAATTGATTGGGGAAAACAAGACTTGGTCGACCAAGAGCTGTCTCGGGTCAACCGAACCAGTTTGCTACTCTGGTCCGCCGACAACCATTTTTTCGGTCGACCGAAACAGTTGTACCAGGTCAAAATCGGCACATGTCTTGTGTGAGAAAGAGACAGAGTGTGTGTGTGCAATGGATGAGTGCTTGTAGTTAGAGAGAAATAAAGGGAGAGTGGTGTGGGGTTAGTGGGTAATTCCACTAACAACACATTTGATGAAGAATGGTTCTTCATTCTTGTAAGCCCTAAGGGCGAACAAACTCAGTTTTTGATATTGGACAAACTTTTAATGTTGTGTCTAATGATCTTAATATTTGTGATAGAATATCGGAACTCGTTATGGAAGCTCTAAGTACTTCAATCAAGCCATTGAAAGCCATTGTTATCAAGATTCAAAGTTGTACAAGGCTCATCCATCAAGATTGAAGATTGAAGACTTAGGTTTGGTTAGATTAGCTTTGTAGTTATAAGTATTTATCTTAGAAAGCTCTAACCAAAGCTCTCATGAACATAAGCTCTACACTCTAGTCTTGCTTGCACACAAACACGTTTTCAAAAGGCTTAAGTTTCAAAATGATCTTTACATGTGTTCTTATCCAAAAAGCCTTTGATTTCATAGATAAGTCTTTTAGAAAAGTTTTCCAAGTGTTCTTACTTGTTACCTTTTAGGAAAAACCATTTTAGACTTCAATAGACTTCAAAAGATTTCAAAACATGTGAAAAATCACTTTGGAAGTTCGGTCAACCGAGCTCAAGTTCGGTTCAACCGTCGAGAACCGAGAGCATAACAAAGATAGGTCGGTCGACCTATACACTACCTCGGTCGACCGAGGTACCCAAAGTGGATCCGAAGTTCACCTTCGGTCAACCGAACTCGTCTTTTTCTAGACGTTTTTGACCGTTGGAGACTCGATTTTCAGCCTATTTTGAAATGTATTTATACTCCAAAGCTAGAGAATCATGCTAAGACTTAAAAATACATTTTACATTGATTCCTTATCAAGTCCAAACACTCTCAAAGTAAATGCTCTTCATTTCCATGATCTAAATCATTGAAGAGCAATCTTTCAAAAGCACGACAAAGAGTGGAATTCATATGTTCAAAAGAGCTTAAACATTCTTGTACTTCATAGTATAATTCTCACTTAGAAGAGTGATTTATCTTGTTCTTTAAACATTCAATTCCCTTTCTAAGTGATTGGGTAATTCTTGTAAAAGTCCTAATTTGTGTGGGCAATTTGTAAAGTCCTACTTAGTGTGGGCAAGTTCTTAGTGAGCTTTTGTATTGTTGTTGTGTTTGTAAAACTCTTAGTGAGTTAGCCACAAGTGTAAAATCTTCTTAGTGAAGTTGTTGCAAATCCTTGGGTGCGGCTCAAGGTAGTGGATGTAGATTCTAAGTGAATCGAACCACTCTAAATCCTTTGTCTTGTTATTGGGTTTTGCATTGCTATTATTTATCTTGCTCAAACTTATATTAGCATTGCAAAGAATCGAAAAAAAGTTGCCAAGATTAGTTAAAACCCAATTCACCCCCCCTCCCCCACCCCCTCTTGTGTTTTTACAATTCTTGTGATAGATGCCATGTTAAGAAGAAGATTGAAAAAGGGGGTAAAAACGGTTTGGAGAGTTAAGTGTACGTTAACTAACCCCAATGGACCCAAACAAAAGTGGGTACCAAAAGCTACTCCTCCCTTGATCTTAAAGGTTCTTATAAGTTAGATGGATGCCACAAAGCTTCAATGGACTTGATTCAAAGAAAAGTGGCATTGGGGAGAAGTCAAAGGAGATGTGCCAAAGGAAGAAATTCAAAAGCACTCCTTAACACTTGGATTCTCAAAGCTCTAATGGTAATCAATTGGAGAACCAAGTTGTTTAGATACAAAGAGCAAAGCATCAAGTGATGACAAGAGCCAAAGTGTCAATACAATGTCTTCATCACTTGGTAAGAAAGCAAAGGTATCAAAATCACCTTCTCTTAACACTTTATTTAATGTGCTTAAGTGTTTTTGATATATATACATGCTTGCTCTTATATATGTTGCATCTCAAATTCTTGAATGTTATATTCATATAGATAACCTTTAGCATGATCTTTATTGTCCATATTGATTTTAGCTAAGGTATCTATGAGATGTAGCTTATGCAACATTATTGATTCTTGTTTTATCATGTCATATTCATTTAAGAATCCATCTAGTTGTTTTGGTTTTTGATTTGCATGATCCTTAAGCATATATGTGTTCACTTGAGATTTTGAGCTAATCATGAAGGACCTTTAAAAAGGTACCATATTTGTTCTCAAGAATTCCTTGTAGGTAACAAAGAGTTCTAAGCTTCAAGATGAAGATATGAACTACAAGGAATGGCACAAGTGAGCTAAGACTCCAAGAAAAGAGTCAAATGCTAAGGATCACAAGATTGTAGAGGGTTCATCAAGAAAAGAAAAGTCACCCATCTATGATGACTCTACACTTGTCATAAATAGAAGAGGAGTTTGCTTTCATCTCATCAATCAAGGATGAACAACAAAGAAAATGGAGCAATCACATGTCAACCTCTCTATGAGCTTCAAAAGATAATGATCACACAAAAGGCCTCTATGGACTTGTTGATAAAGAAGATCAACCAAAATGGTAAGAAGTCCAAGCTCAAAGAGCATTGAGGTACAAGGCTTAACTCATCTCTTGTAGGTGATCATTGTTTTGATAGTGTTCAACTAATACCCCCCTCCCCTCTATCATTTAGTGTCTTATGCTTTGGGGGAGTTTGTATATGCTATGTTTAGATTTTACTTGATCTTTAGTGCATATATGGGTGTTGGTGTGTTTATATTCAAGTCTATAGCATTAATCTTATGTGGTTGATCGTCTAGATGCTTGACTTAGGATGTAAAACTCTATATGTGATGTATGCTCAATTGTTCATATTTTACATCATCACATCACTTGTTGGCTTGCTTTTCATCTTTTAACTCTTATAGCCAACTTGTGTAAGTTATTTTGGAAGTTATATGTGTTATTATTTTTTATGTCTTCAATTGGTATCACATATACTCTCCCTAAATATCTATGAGATCATATTTTTTTTCAATTGGTATAATACTTTCATATTCTTTTTGATCTCATTATAGTTTTTGGTTAGTATAACTTTAAGAGTTGCTACACTCATTTAGCTAACCATTAACTTGTTAGAGGAATGTACTCAATTGTTATCTTACACTTCCTCTATTTCTTTTGGTTGTGATACATGTGCTTAACTTATGAATTCATGGTATCACTTCCATTAGTACTTTGTTAGCGATATTTTCAAACTTGTTTTACAATTGGCTATATTTACAATTAGTATCATGTTTTACAATTGGTAAATTGATATCAAACTTGGTTTTATCTCAAATAGCTAACATCGTATGTTTGATAAACGGGGAGATTGTGCTTAAAGGTTATATTCCTTATCTCCTTTAAGCTTAGGTTGATATTCTTTTTGAGCCATATATAACCATCTTTATATTTATGTGTCACTATGGACTCTTTGGATTTTGAAATCAACCAAGCTTATTCAAAAAGATCATTCTTCCGAAAATTGGTGTATTAACTTTGCTTGTGCTATGAACTGTCTGTTTTTGCAAGTACACCCTTATTTCTAAGGAGTTTGAAGTCTTTTTTATTATGCCAAAGGGGGAGAAAAATGTGTATTAATCTTGCTAAAATGTGTATTAATCTTTGTGTATTAATCATGTTTTTTATCCTTTCCGGCATGTTTTGAGGGGGAGCTTTTTATATATCTTTTGTCTCAAAACATATTAATGGAAGGAAGGAGGAAAGGAGGTTGGTTGGGAAATAGGGCTCTTCTAAGAGTCCCTAGATGCTTTGGCAAAAAGAAGTTTATCATGCTAGTGCTTTAGTCTTCATTAGTTTTATCTTGAAAGCACTAGTCTTTGTTCTTATTTGTTATAAGATCTTTTTGCCATGCTTCCTCATGCTTCCTTGTTCTTAATTTTGTCCATATTCTATCTTATTGCATAAAAGTTTGTCATAATCAAAAAGGGGGAGATTGTAAGCCCTAAGGGCGAACAAACTCAGTTTTTGATATTGGACAAACTTTTTAATGTTGTGTCTAATGATCTTAATATTTGTGATAGAATATCGGAACTCGTTATGGAAGCTCTAAGTACTTCAATCAAGCCATTGAAAGCCATTGTTATCAAGATTCAAAGTTGTACAAGGCTCATCCATCAAGATTGAAGATTGAAGACTTAGGTTTGGTTAGATTAGCTTTGTAGTTATAAGTATTTATCTTAGAAAGCTCTAACCAAAGCTCTCATGAACATAAGCTCTACACTCTAGTCTTGCTTGCACACAAACACGTTTTCAAAAGGCTTAAGTTTCAAAATGATCTTTACATGTGTTCTTATCCAAAAAGCCTTTGATTTCATAGATAAGTCTTTTAGAAAAGTTTTCCAAGTGTTCTTACTTGTTACCTTTTAGGAAAACCATTTTAGACTTCAATAGACTTCAAAAGATTTCAAAACATGTGAAAAATCACTTTGGAAGTTCGGTCAACCGAGCTCAAGTTCGGTTCAACCGTCGAGAAACTGAGAGCATAACAAAGATAGGTCGGTCGACCTATACACTACCTCGGTCGACCGAGGTACCCAAAGTGGATCCGAAGTTCACCTTCGGTCAACCGAACTCTGTCTTTTTCTAGACGTTTTTTGACCGTTGGAGACTCGATTTTCAGCCTATTTTGAAATGTATTTATACTCCAAAGCTAGAGAATCATGCTAAGACTTAAAAATACATTTTACATTGATTCCTTATCAAGTCCAAACACTCTCAAAGTAAATGCTCTTCATTTCCATGATCTAAATCATTGAAGAGCAATCTTTCAAAAGCACGACAAAGAGTGGAATTCATATGTTCAAAAGAGCTTAAACATTCTTGTACTTCAAGGTATAATTCTCACTTAGAAGAGTGATTTATCTTGTTCTTTAAACATTCAATTCCCCTTTCTAAGTGATTGGGTAATTCTTGTAAAAGTCCTAATTTGTGTGGGCAATTTGTAAAGTCCTACTTAGTGTGGGCAAGTTCTTAGTGAGCTTTTGTATTGTTGTTGTGTTTGTAAAACTCTTAGTGAGTTAGCCACAAGTGTAAAATCTTCTTAGTGAAGTTGTTGCAAATCCTTGGGTGCGGCTCAAGGTAGTGGATGTAGATTCTAAGTGAATCGAACCACTCTAAATCCTTTGTCTTGTTATTGGGTTTTGCATTGCTATTATTTATCTTGCTCAAACTTATATTAGCATTGCAAAGAATCGAAAAAGTTGCCAAGATTAGTTAAAACCCAATTCACCCCCTCCCCCCACCCCTCTTGTGTTTTACAATTCTTGTGATAGATGCCATGTTAAGAAGAAGATTGAAAAAGGGGTAAAAACGGTTTGGAGAGTTAAGTGTACGTTAACTAACCCCAATGGACCCAAACAAAAGTGGGTACCAAAAGCTACTCCTCCCTTGATCTTAAAGGTTCTTATAAGTTAGATGGATGCCACAAAGCTTCAATGGACTTGATTCAAAGAAAAGTGGCATTGGGGAGAAGTCAAAGGAGATGTGCCAAAGGAAGAAATTCAAAAGCACTCCTTAACACTTGGATTCTCAAAGCTCTAATGGTAATCAATTGGAGAACCAAGTTGTTTAGATACAAAGAGCAAAGCATCAAGTGATGACAAGAGCCAAAGTGTCAATACAATGTCTTCATCACTTGGTAAGAAAGCAAAGGTATCAAAATCACCTTCTCTTAACACTTTATTTAATGTGCTTAAGTGTTTTTGATATATATACATGCTTGCTCTTATATATGTTGCATCTCAAATTCTTGAATGTTATATTCATATAGATAACCTTTAGCATGATCTTTATTGTCCATATTGATTTTAGCTAAGGTATCTATGAGATGTAGCTTATGCAACATTATTGATTCTTGTTTTATCATGTCATATTCATTTAAGAATCCATCTAGTTGTTTTGGTTTTTGATTTGCATGATCCTTAAGCATATATGTGTTCACTTGAGATTTTGAGCTAATCATGAAGGACCTTTAAAAAAGGTACCATATTTGTTCTCAAGAATTCCTTGTAGGTAACAAAGAGTTCTAAGCTTCAAGATGAAGATATGAACTACAAGGAATGGCACAAGTGAGCTAAGACTCCAAGAAAAGAGTCAAATGCTAAGGATCACAAGATTGTAGAGGGTTCATCAAGAAAAGAAAAGTCACCCATCTATGATGACTCTACACTTGTCATAAATAGAAGAGGAGTTTGCTTTCATCTCATCAATCAAGGATGAACAACAAAGAAAATGGAGCAATCACATGTCAACCTCTCTATGAGCTTCAAAAGATAATGATCACACAAAAGGCCTCTATGGACTTGTTGATAAAGAAGATCAACCAAAATGGTAAGAAGTCCAAGCTCAAAGAGCATTGAGGTACAAGGCTTAACTCATCTCTTGTAGGTGATCATTGTTTTGATAGTGTTCAACTAATACCCCCCTCCCCTCTATCATTTAGTGTCTTATGCTTTGGGGGAGTTTGTATATGCTATGTTTAGATTTTACTTGATCTTTAGTGCATATATGGGTGTTGGTGTGTTTATATTCAAGTCTATAGCATTAATCTTATGTGGTTGATCGTCTAGATGCTTGACTTAGGATGTAAAACTCTATATGTGATGTATGCTCAATTGTTCATATTTTACATCATCACATCACTTGTTGGCTTGCTTTTCATCTTTTAACTCTTATAGCCAACTTGTGTAAGTTATTTTGGAAGTTATATGTGTTATTATTTTTTATGTCTTCAATTGGTATCACATATACTCTCCCTAAATATCTATGAGATCATATTTTTTTTCAATTGGTATAATACTTTCATATTCTTTTTTGATCTCATTATAGTTTTTGGTTAGTATAACTTTAAGAGTTGCTACACTCATTTAGCTAACCATTAACTTGTTAGAGGAATGTACTCAATTGTTATCTTACACTTCCTCTATTTCTTTTGGTTGTGATACATGTGCTTAACTTATGAATTCATGGTATCACTTCCATTAGTACTTTGTTAGCGATATTTTCAAACTTGTTTTACAATTGGCTATATTTACAATTAGTATCATGTTTTACAATTGGTAAATTGATATCAAACTTGGTTTTATCTCAAATAGCTAACATCGTATGTTTGATAAACGGGGAGATTGTGCTTAAAGGTTATATTCCTTATCTCCTTTAAGCTTAGGTTGATATTCTTTTTGAGCCATATATAACCATCTTTATATTTATGTGTCACTATGGACTCTTTGGATTTTGAAATCAACCAAGCTTATTCAAAAAGATCATTCTTCCGAAAATTGGTGTATTAACTTTGCTTGTGCTATGAACTGTCTGTTTTTGCAAGTACACCCTTATTTCTAAGGAGTTTGAAGTCTTTTTTATTATGCCAAAGGGGGAGAAAAATGTGTATTAATCTTGCTAAAATGTGTATTAATCTTTGTGTATTAATCATGTTTTTTTATCCTTTCCGGCATGTTTTGAGGGGGAGCTTTTTATATATCTTTTGTCTCAAAACATATTTATAATGGAAGGAAGGAGGAAAGGAGGTTGGTTGGGAAATAGGGCTCTTCTAAGAGTCCCTAGATGCTTTGGCAAAAAGAAGTTTATCATGCTAGTGCTTTAGTCTTCATTAGTTTTATCTTGAAAGCACTAGTCTTTGTTCTTATTTGTTATAAGATCTTTTTGCCATGCTTCCTCATGCTTCCTTGTTCTTAATTTTGTCCATATTCTATCTTATTGCATAAAAGTTTGTCATAATCAAAAAGGGGGAGATTGTAAGCCCTAAGGGCGAACAAACTCAGTTTTTGATATTGGACAAACTTTTAATGTTGTGTCTAATGATCTTAATATTTGTGATAGAATATCGAACTCGTTATGGAAGCTCTAAGTACTTCAATCAAGCCATTGAAAGCCATTGTTATCAAGATTCAAAGTTGTACAAGGCTCATCCATCAAGATTGAAGATTGAAGACTTAGGTTTGGTTAGATTAGCTTTGTAGTTATAAGTATTTATCTTAGAAAGCTCTAACCAAAGCTCTCATGAACATAAGCTCTACACTCTAGTCTTGCTTGCACACAAACACGTTTTCAAAAAGGCTTAAGTTTCAAAATGATCTTTACATGTGTTCTTATCCAAAAAGCCTTTGATTTCATAGATAAGTCTTTTAGAAAAGTTTTCCAAGTGTTCTTACTTGTTACCTTTTAGGAAAAACCATTTTAGACTTCAATAGACTTCAAAAGATTTCAAAACATGTGAAAAATCACTTTGGAAGTTCGGTCAACCGAGCTCAAGTTCGGTTCAACCGTCGAGAAACTGAGAGCATAACAAAGATAGGTCGGTCGACCTATACACTACCTCGGTCGACCGAGGTACCCAAAGTGGATCCGAAGTTCACCTTCGGTCAACCGAACTCTGTCTTTTTCTAGACGTTTTTTGACCGTTGGAGACTCGATTTTCAGCCTATTTTGAAATGTATTTATACTCCAAAGCTAGAGAATCATGCTAAGACTTAAAAATACATTTTACATTGATTCCTTATCAAGTCCAAACACTCTCAAAGTAAATGCTCTTCATTTCCATGATCTAAATCATTGAAGAGCAATCTTTCAAAAGCACGACAAAGAGTGGAATTCATATGTTCAAAAGAGCTTAAACATTCTTGTACTTCAAGGTATAATTCTCACTTAGAAGAGTGATTTATCTTGTTCTTTAAACATTCAATTCCCTTTCTAAGTGATTGGGTAATTCTTGTAAAAGTCCTAATTTGTGTGGGCAATTTGTAAAGTCCTACTTAGTGTGGGCAAGTTCTTAGTGAGCTTTTGTATTGTTGTTGTGTTTGTAAAACTCTTAGTGAGTTAGCCACAAGTGTAAAATCTTCTTAGTGAAGTTGTTGCAAATCCTTGGGTGCGGCTCAAGGTAGTGGATGTAGATTCTAAGTGAATCGAACCACTCTAAATCCTTTGTCTTGTTATTGGGTTTTGCATTGCTATTATTTATCTTGCTCAAACTTATATTAGCATTGCAAAGAATCGAAAAAGTTGCCAAGATTAGTTAAAACCCAATTCACCCCCTCCCCCCACCCCTCTTGTGTTTTACAATTCTTGTGATAGATGCCATGTTAAGAAGAAGATTGAAAAAGGGGGTAAAAACGGTTTGGAGAGTTAAGTGTACGTTAACTAACCCCAATGGACCCAAACAAAAGTGGGTACCAAAAGCTACTCCTCCCTTGATCTTAAAGGTTCTTATAAGTTAGATGGATGCCACAAAGCTTCAATGGACTTGATTCAAAGAAAAGTGGCATTGGGGAGAAGTCAAAGGAGATGTGCCAAAGGAAGAAATTCAAAAGCACTCCTTAACACTTGGATTCTCAAAGCTCTAATGGTAATCAATTGGAGAACCAAGTTGTTTAGATACAAAGAGCAAAGCATCAAGTGATGACAAGAGCCAAAGTGTCAATACAATGTCTTCATCACTTGGTAAGAAAGCAAAGGTATCAAAATCACCTTCTCTTAACACTTTATTTAATGTGCTTAAGTGTTTTTGATATATATACATGCTTGCTCTTATATATGTTGCATCTCAAATTCTTGAATGTTATATTCATATAGATAACCTTTAGCATGATCTTTATTGTCCATATTGATTTTAGCTAAGGTATCTATGAGATGTAGCTTATGCAACATTATTGATTCTTGTTTTATCATGTCATATTCATTTAAGAATCCATCTAGTTGTTTTGGTTTTTGATTTGCATGATCCTTAAGCATATATGTGTTCACTTGAGATTTTGAGCTAATCATGAAGGACCTTTAAAAAAGGTACCATATTTGTTCTCAAGAATTCCTTGTAGGTAACAAAGAGTTCTAAGCTTCAAGATGAAGATATGAACTACAAGGAATGGCACAAGTGAGCTAAGACTCCAAGAAAAGAGTCAAATGCTAAGGATCACAAGATTGTAGAGGGTTCATCAAGAAAAGAAAAGTCACCCATCTATGATGACTCTACACTTGTCATAAATAGAAGAGGAGTTTGCTTTCATCTCATCAATCAAGGATGAACAACAAAGAAAATGGAGCAATCACATGTCAACCTCTCTATGAGCTTCAAAAGATAATGATCACACAAAAGGCCTCTATGGACTTGTTGATAAAGAAGATCAACCAAAATGGTAAGAAGTCCAAGCTCAAAGAGCATTGAGGTACAAGGCTTAACTCATCTCTTGTAGGTGATCATTGTTTTGATAGTGTTCAACTAATACCCCCCTCCCCTCTATCATTTAGTGTCTTATGCTTTGGGGGAGTTTGTATATGCTATGTTTAGATTTTACTTGATCTTTAGTGCATATATGGGTGTTGGTGTGTTTATATTCAAGTCTATAGCATTAATCTTATGTGGTTGATCGTCTAGATGCTTGACTTAGGATGTAAAACTCTATATGTGATGTATGCTCAATTGTTCATATTTTACATCATCACATCACTTGTTGGCTTGCTTTTCATCTTTTAACTCTTATAGCCAACTTGTGTAAGTTATTTTGGAAGTTATATGTGTTATTATTTTTTATGTCTTCAATTGGTATCACATATACTCTCCCTAAATATCTATGAGATCATATTTTTTTTCAATTGGTATAATACTTTCATATTCTTTTTGATCTCATTATAGTTTTTGGTTAGTATAACTTTAAGAGTTGCTACACTCATTTAGCTAACCATTAACTTGTTAGAGGAATGTACTCAATTGTTATCTTACACTTCCTCTATTTCTTTTGGTTGTGATACATGTGCTTAACTTATGAATTCATGGTATCACTTCCATTAGTACTTTGTTAGCGATATTTTCAAACTTGTTTTACAATTGGCTATATTTACAATTAGTATCATGTTTTACAATTGGTAAATTGATATCAAACTTGGTTTTATCTCAAATAGCTAACATCGTATGTTTGATAAACGGGGAGATTGTGCTTAAAGGTTATATTCCTTATCTCCTTTAAGCTTAGGTTGATATTCTTTTTGAGCCATATATAACCATCTTTATATTTATGTGTCACTATGGACTCTTTGGATTTTGAAATCAACCAAGCTTATTCAAAAAGATCATTCTTCCGAAAATTGGTGTATTAACTTTGCTTGTGCTATGAACTGTCTGTTTTTGCAAGTACACCCTTATTTCTAAGGAGTTTGAAGTCTTTTTTATTATGCCAAAGGGGGAGAAAAATGTGTATTAATCTTGCTAAAATGTGTATTAATCTTTGTGTATTAATCATGTTTTTTTATCCTTTCCGGCATGTTTTGAGGGGGAGCTTTTTATATATCTTTTGTCTCAAAACATATTTATAATGGAAGGAAGGAGGAAAGGAGGTTGGTTGGGAAATAGGGCTCTTCTAAGAGTCCCTAGATGCTTTGGCAAAAAGAAGTTTATCATGCTAGTGCTTTAGTCTTCATTAGTTTTATCTTGAAAGCACTAGTCTTTGTTCTTATTTGTTATAAGATCTTTTTGCCATGCTTCCTCATGCTTCCTTGTTCTTAATTTTGTCCATATTCTATCTTATTGCATAAAAGTTTGTCATAATCAAAAAGGGGGAGATTGTAAGCCCTAAGGGCGAACAAACTCAGTTTTTGATATTGGACAAACTTTTAATGTTGTGTCTAATGATCTTAATATTTGTGATAGAATATCGGAACTCGTTATGGAAGCTCTAAGTACTTCAATCAAGCCATTGAAAGCCATTGTTATCAAGATTCAAAGTTGTACAAGGCTCATCCATCAAGATTGAAGATTGAAGACTTAGGTTTGGTTAGATTAGCTTTGTAGTTATAAGTATTTATCTTAGAAAGCTCTAACCAAAGCTCTCATGAACATAAGCTCTACACTCTAGTCTTGCTTGCACACAAACACGTTTTCAAAAGGCTTAAGTTTCAAAATGATCTTTACATGTGTTCTTATCCAAAAAGCCTTTGATTTCATAGATAAGTCTTTTAGAAAAGTTTTCCAAGTGTTCTTACTTGTTACCTTTTAGGAAAACCATTTTAGACTTCAATAGACTTCAAAAGATTTCAAAACATGTGAAAAATCACTTTGGAAGTTCGGTCAACCGAGCTCAAGTTCGGTTCAACCGTCGAGAAACTGAGAGCATAACAAAGATAGGTCGGTCGACCTATACACTACCTCGGTCGACCGAGGTACCCAAAGTGGATCCGAAGTTCACCTTCGGTCAACCGAACTCTGTCTTTTTCTAGCCGTTTTTTGACCGTTGGAGACTCGATTTTCAGCCTATTTTGAAATGTATTTATACTCCAAAGCTAGAGAATCATGCTAAGACTTAAAAATACATTTTACATTGATTCCTTATCAAGTCCAAACACTCTCAAAGTAAATGCTCTTCATTTCCATGATCTAAATCATTGAAGAGCAATCTTTCAAAAGCAAGACAAAGAGTGGAATTCATATGTTCTAAAGAGCAACAATTCTTGTGCTTCAAAGGTATAATTCTCACTTAGAAGAGTGATTTATCTTGTTCTTTAAACATTCAATTCCCTTTCTAAGTGATTGGGTAATTCTTGTAAAAGTCCTACTTTGTGTGGGCAATTTGTAAAGTCCTACTTAGTGTGGGCAAGTTCTTAGTGAGCTTTTGTATTGTGGTTGTGTTTGTAAAACTCTTAGTGAGTTAGCCACAAGTGTAAAATCTTCTTAGTGAAGTTGTTGCAAATCCTTGGGTGCGGCTCAAGGTAGTGGATGTAGATTCTATGTGAATCGAACCACTCTAAATCCTTTGTCTTGTTATTGGGTTTTGCATTGCTATTATTTATCTTGCTCAAACTTGTATTAGCATTGCAAAGAATCGAAAAAGTTGCCAAGATTAGTTAAAACCCAATTCACCCCCTCTTGTGTTTTACAATTCTTATGAATTGTCATTTATTGATTTTTTTCTCTCTAGCTTTTACTTACATAGCAGCAGAAAATAGAAGTAAAAATCTGGGATTTTTCTTCTTGTTTTTACACACTCTCATGAACAATCAAAAGAGAAGAAAATAGGATTTTCTTATCTTATTTATTTCCGATTTTCCTAAGTTTTCTATACTTTGTGGAATCCAGAAAAAGTGTTTGAAAACTTCGTAGCTCTTTGGACTAGCATCTGAGATGCGGAGTAACAAGCTTAGAGGTTGGTGTGTGGATACCAGTAGAGACATGAGTCTAAAGGCTGCTGGTGGTTGTTCATAGTAGCAGAATCTGGGCAACATCGAATACTTTCTATCACAGAGTTTTTTTCCTTTCCCGTGAGTAGATCCTTTAAAGGAACGTAATTCTGCGCGCTTTTATTCCGCTAGGTTTTGGGGATTACGAATTTTTGCTTCAAGTGGTATCAAAGCCTATCACGAGAACCATATTACTTTGCTTATGTGTAATCTTTATTTTTGGTAGTATGATAATGCATGTCATATGATGTCTTTACCTTTGTATAGCCTCTGGGAAGTGTTTTAAGTGTTAAACGAATCCCTGAACGAATTGTAAATTCGTGTTTTGCTGTTTTCTATTTTTTGTTTTTTGTTAAGTGCTTAAGAACAAAGGATTAATTTCCATTTTAATCCATTTTTTCGGCATCTAATGCATATTACGGGAGCCATTTACTATATATTAACACGAGTAAGTGTATGGTTTGATATTTCCAGTTGTTAGGTGTTTTTCCAAAGTATCCCGAATCAGGAAGAAGATCACCAAAGAAATTCATTGCAAGGCTCACCTATCATGTTAAACAACTTGAAAAGAACGAAAAAGGGGATTTCATTTTTAAATCAAATCAAATCGCGCTTCAAGCTATTCATCTTCCATTTCATTTCAAAGATATAATCATTTACGTCTCTCTGGAAAGGGTCATTTTCCTTGAGCATTAGTTCTACAATGAAGCAACCATCTAATAGTAACATTCGAGTGAAATCTTCTTGGTTTATTTGAGGATGTTCATCATAAGAATGGATTTTTCTTCCATTTCTCTAATTTCTTTATAATATCTATCTCCATTATCATTTTTGCGCTTAAGAAGTTATTGAAAGTAGACCATTTTGTGCTCTTCCATCTCTTTCAACTTCTCTTTACCTGTCAAAAGAATGGAGTATAGTTATCATAGCACTTCTGACTCATAACAATAGAAAACTTCTCTTTTTTACCTCGATGATAAGGACTGATTGCTATAAGTTCAGGTTAATAGGCTCTTTCATTTACCATTCGAAGTTGATCATGTACTCGAAAGATACAACGTTCAAATGGGGAGGCAGCCACGAAGGCACCATTCGAAGTTAGTAGCAAATAAAACATCTTGGACCGGCCTAAACCCAGGTAGAAGGTTTAGATATTGTGCCAGATTGCTGGTTAGTATCAACTGTTGAGAAATTTGAATCTAATACTACTGATTGGGTATTAGCTTTAATAAAACTTGAAGAGAAATTCAGGTGACAAAGACTCTTATATTCAATTGAATTTACAATATACAAAGCCACCTAACATTCACACTTATATACTCAAGCTCACACTTGTAGCTCAAGCTCACACTCTCAAAGTTGGTGACTTCACTCTCTTGCTTTTGAGTACTTTTCCACTCTATTTGAAATGCTTACTACACTTCTCCTATTTATACTAATTGGTAACATTAGTCTCTAATCATCTAGAACATTTTACCAATTAGTTAAAGCTTCCCGGAGAAGCTTGTCTAGGGACTATTCTAGAACTTGTATTCAACGGGTAAACTTATTTATCTATTTCTTGAAGCTTCTACAAATTGATTGTTAGGAGCAAATTTCTTCATTACTCTTGAGGCTTCTAGAGAGTTGTTCATTCTCAACACTCTCCCTCAACAACTACTCTCTTAATTGCTGCTCGATTGATCATGCCAAGTTGTTTGCGAAACTATTCAAATTTTACCCCATTGAGACCCTTCGTGAAATGTCTGCAACTTGCTCTCCGATCTTCACGTGCTTCATTTCGATATCTCCACATAAAACCTTTTCTCGAACAAAGTGGTAGTGAACTACCACATGTTTCGTCCTAAAATACAATATCGTATTTTCCGCAAGTCGTATCGCCGATTGGTTATCACAATGTAACTTTACCGCTTCATCTCCTGGTTGGTGAAGATCTTCCAACAATAGTAGTAGCCAAGTGCATTCCGGATCCACCATTGCTGCAGCAGGACGCTCGACATCGGTACCTGATAATGATATTGTAGTTTGTCTCTTACTGCACCATGATATAACTCCTTAACCGAGACTAAACATATATCCAGTAGTTGATCGACAAGTATCATTATCACAAGAGTAATCAGCATCGCAGTATCATACTACTTTAGATGCATATGTTTTCTTATAGAACAAGTCATAGTCTATCACTGCTTCTGGATGAGGCTTCTTCGGCTTTTGCATAAATCGAGTTACCACTCCGACAACGTACGAGATGTCGGACCTCGTTAATGTTAAATAGATCAAACTTCCAACAAGTTGCGGGTACATCGTCATATCTTCAAGATCGTTGCCCTTAGCCGAACAAAACCGAGTATTTGCTTCCACTAGTGTTGCAATAGACTTGCAGTCAAGCATTCCATATTTTTGTAGAAGGTCTTTGGTATACTTCTCTTGACATAGGAATATCTCGTCATTCACTCGTTCTACCTCCAAGACAATGATGTGCTTCACTCTCAAAGTTCTTTCATCTGAAAACGAAATGGGGATTTGACCTGATCTATTTGATTTCTTCTTGATGATCTTCAATGGTAATCAAATCATCAACGTACACTAACACTATGGCTAACTTCCCATCTCGATTCTTGATGAATAAGCTCGAGTCTGCAGGTGCCACCGAATATCCAATTTGTATTAGGAACTCTGAGATTTTGTTGTACCATGCTCTAAGTGCTGGCTTCAGTCCAAAAAGTGTCTTATTTTACTTGCACACGTACTCCAAGTGTGCCTTACTCTCAACCCTCTAGGTTTCTGCCTATAAATTGAAGGGATTCATGGGCAGAAAACTCGTTCTAAACACCCATGAGTCCTCCCCTGAAGGATCCGCTCATACCATAGGAATCGAAAAATTCGAAAAAAAAACTTACGTTTTAGGCTAAAGATTCTGTTTTTCCCGAATGTGTGTTGTTGCCACCAAAGAGCCTTCCCTTACGAAATTACTCCCTACCGGTATTCACGCGACGAATTGGTTTCGGGAGTGTTTTGGGTTATTGCGGCTCTAGCATTGGTTTCTAGGGTTTCGGCCAAGAGAAGTTTATATAGGGTGTGAGAGTTTGTTTCAAGAACAACTCCCACGTCCTGTCCACCTCTTCTGGCAGTGCGAGTCTTTAACTCCCACGTCCTCTAAACTTCTGCTGGTAGTTGGAGTCCTTATTGGATAATAACTCCCACGTAATCCCAGTTATAACCAAATACCGAAAATGCCCCTCATTAATCTCTAATTAGAATAATAACGTTTTATTATTCTCAGAAAAATAAATGTCAGATACAATAAACCTAGACACATTCTAGATTCATTGAATCTGGACATGAAGCTCGTTAACTCGTCTATGCGTGTGACCCTGTAGGTTCATATCACAATGGCAATGAACACACACTTAGTAGCAGTATGTGTTCATAAATCACGAGCGGTCCCTAGCAGGACATTGTGACTACCCAAAGTGAATGAATTTACGGTGGAACCTAATATCAATCCACTATTTAATCCCTTTGTCTCGCGATATCCTAATTAAGCATAAGGCATGGTAGTCGTCACCTTTATAAAGCTTAATTGTGTTCATGCTCGATCTCCAAGTAGACTGTTCCAACAAATAGTATTTAATAACCACTTTATCAAATACATTTGTGCAAGGCCATGCATTTAGACAGTCTTCCCTATCGAGGGGCCCATGGATATCTCTCTCTAATATGAGAGGGACAAATTCCTTACAATGCCTCTCACATTCAAGCCATGAAATGCTACTACATCCGATCATCAATCATATTGATTACTCGATTAAAAGTAACGTCCGACTGAGTCAAAACGTGGCTCCATTCATACTAGAATCAATGGAGACATAAGGTCTAAGGATTCCAAAATAGTATTGAGGAAGTAATACTTATGACTAAGGACCGTGAAGTATTACTTCTCTAACGGATTACGTCCGATACAATATATCCCAATATATTGCATCTATGATTTAATTTGTATTCATTACACATGATTAGTAAAACATAATCATCAATCAAACATCATACTAGTTTTATTTCATTGTAAAGAACCTTACATAAAACTAGGGACAACTAGAATAGTAATTACATAAGCTAATGAGTTTTACTATCAAATCACGCATTTGATATTCAGAAGAAAAATTAACTATTCAAAGACATGCTCAAAAAGATATAAAACATACAACATATGCTAATGGTCCTAGGGCACTACTAACAATCTCCCACTTGCCCTAGGTCTAATCATACATGATCTTCAATCCCATTGACCTAGTATGACTCTCATGTTTAGGTTGCGGGAGTGACTTGGTCAATGGATCTGCAATGTTGTCGTCTGTATGAACTTTGCAAATTTTAACGTCTCATTTATCAATGATCTCTCTAATCAGATGGAAATGCCTGAGAATGTGTTTGGATCGTTGGTGAGATCTAGGTTCCTTAGCTTGTGAAATGGCACCAGTACTATCACAATAAAGGTCCACTGGGTTCACAATGCTAGGGACGACACCTAATTCTTCAACGAATTTCCTTATCCAAACAGCTTCTTTAGTTGCTTCAGAGGCAGCCAAATACTCAGCTTTTGTTGTAGAGTCGGCCACGATCTCTTGCTTTGAGCTCTTCCAGCTCACAGCACCTCCATTCAAACAAAACACAAAACCAGATTGCGATCTAAAGTCATTTACGTCGGTCTGGAAGCTTGCATCTATGTAACCATTTACAACCAGACTTCTTTCCTGACCTCCGTAAACCAAGAACATATCTTTAGTCCTTCTCAAGTACTTAAGAATGTTCTTGATTGCAGTCCAATGTGACTCTCCGGGGTCAGATTGATATCTGCTAGTCATACTTAAAGCTAACGAGACATCCGGGCGAGTGCATATCATGGCATGAAGCATATGGGATCTTACTCATGGTCTCTCGGTCCTCCTTTGTGGAAGGTCCTTGAGTTCTGCTGAGTTTAATGCCATGTGACATGAGCAAGAATCCCTTTTTGGAATCTTGCAAACTAAACCGTTTCAGTACCTTGTCAATGTATCCACTCTGGCTTAGGCCAATCATTTTGTTAGATCTATCTCTATAGATTCTTATACCCAAAATGTATCTAGCCTCGCCTAAGTCTTTCATGGAAAAGCACTTCCCCAACCAAGCCTTTATGCTTTGTAATGTGGGGATGTCATTTCCAATCAGTAAGATGTCATCCACTTAAAGCACAAGGAACACTACTGCATTATCAGTTACTTTCTTATAAACACAAGGCTCGTCTTCATTTTTGATGAAACCAAATTCTTTAATACGTTCATCAAAACAACGATTCTAGCTTCGAGATGCTTGCTTCAATCCATAAATGGAACTTTGAAGCTTACACACTTTGCTAAGATTTGATGGATCAACAAACCCCGCAGGTTGTGTCATATACACATCCTCGGGAAGGTTTCCATTAAGAAACGCAGTCTTAACGTCCATTTTCCATATCTCATAGTCATAAAAAGCGGCTATGGCAAGTAAAATCCTAATAGACTTTATCATAACGACATGAGAAAAGGTTTCATCATGGTCAATACCATGAACTTGTCTATAACCTTTAACTGCTAGTCGAGTTTTAAAAGTGTGTACATTACCATCCATGTCGGTTTTCTTTTTGAAACACCATTTGTTATCAATGACCTTACACCATTCGGGTGGGATCAACCAAAGTCCACACTTGGTTATCGTACATGGATTGCATCTCAGACTTCATAGCTTCTAGCCACTTACCTGACTCAGAACTACGAATTTCCTCTTTATAGGTAGTGGGTTCATCTTAATCAATCAGTCACAAGAAATCCATATCTCTCAGGCTGTTGATGTACCCGACTTAACCTCCTTGGGCCTTGTGTCAAATATTGAAGCACAGTATCAGCACGTGAGCTTGCTTGAAGTTCCAAAGTTGGTTCAGATGTTGTTTGGGGATCTTGAATTTCCTCAAGATGGCCCACTATCCTCTTTGGAAATAAATTCCCTTTCAAGGAATAAACCATTTCGAGCAACAAACACTTTGTTCTCTGATGGAAGATAGAAGTAATATCCTTTAATTTCTTTAGGATATCCCACAAACAAACACTTGTCAGATTTAGGGGCGAGTTTATCTGATAACAAGCGTTTTACACACGCCTCGCATCCCAAAATTTTGAGAATTGAGAAATGACAAACTAGGTCGTTTCCCAGTCCATATCTCATATGGAGTTTTCTTAACCGCTTTCGAAGGAACTCTATTCAATATGAATGCAACAGTTTCTAGGATGTAGCCCCAAAAGGAAATTGGAAGCCTTGTTTGACTCATCATAGATCGAACCATATCTAGTAAGGTGTGATTCCTCCGTTCTGATACACCATTCCATTGTGGAGTGCCAGGAAGAGTTAATTGTGAAACAATTCCACAACCCTTAATATGTTCGTCAAATTCTTGGTTAAGGTATTCGCCACCTCAATCTGTTCGAAGTATCTTAATACTTTTACGAAGTTGATTTTGTACTTCATTTTGAAATTCTCTAAATCTTCCAAAAGATTCTGATTTATGTTTCATTAGATAGACGTAGCCATGTCTACTGCAATCATCTGTGAATGTGATGAAGTACTGAAAACCTCCTGTAGCACTTGTGTTTATTGGTCCACATACATCTGTATGTATGAAGCCCAACAAATCAGAAGCTCTCTCACTTTGTCCAGTAAAGGGAGCTTTAGTCATTTTGCCTAACAAGCATGAGTCACACGCCTCATAAAACTCTAAGTCAAATGATGTCAAAATTCCATTTTTATGGAGTTTTGATATGCGTTTCTCGTTGATGTGGCCCAAACGACAATGCCAAAAGTAGGTTTGGTTTAAGTCATTTGATTTAAACCTCTTGGTATTAATGTTATAGATGGGCCTTTTAATGGATTCATCGAGGTTAAGAATATAAAGCCCATTCATGAAAGAGGCATCTCCATAGAAGATACGCTCTTTATGAACGGTGCAAATTTTATTCATAATATTAATTTCAAAACCATCAATATCCAAACACGAAACTTAAATAATATTCCTACTCAAAGTTGGAACATAAAGACAATTATTCAGTTCTACAATAAGGCCACTTGGCAAAACTAAATTAAATGTCTCGGTAGCTACATCAACAACTCTTGCTCTGTTCGCTACTCTCAAGTCCACTTCTCCTTTTGCCAGTGATCTATCTTTTGAACCCCTGCACATTTGCACAAACGTGATATCCACAACCGGTATCTAATACCCATTAAGTAGGAGCAAACATGTTAATTTCAATAACATAAATACCTGGAGAGACATTCAAACTGCCTTTCCCTTTTCTTTTTTCTTACAAGTAGAGTTTGCAGTTCGGTTTCCAATGACCTGGTTCATTGCAATGGATGCAAACTCCTTCCTTTGGTGCCTTCCCAAAAGACTCATTTTAGACTCAAACCAACAAGGAAATAAGACCAAAACAAGAACAACTAAGCTATAAACCATACTCGTCGAAATCCAACGTCTAAAATTGGAAATGTGCCACAAGCACCATGTATTGGTCATACCAACATACATACACAAAGCTGGAATCTTCAATATGATTCATGCTATGACTCAATAAATCACACGACCGAGCTCAATTGTTTATTGACAACTATAAAGTAATAAGCTACAACGGTCCTCAACTTATAGCCAAGAAGGGAGAGGCATGAGAGTATGCAAGACATGGGTCAAGTACTATCACCTGAAAGAAGGGCTCAGAGTTTAAGGAATCATTCATATTGTGTCATTGCCCACCATCGTGGACTCCACAATGCCCATTTGTAGTCACTAATTTACAATCCCATTTAGGAGCGGGCTCAGGGACAGAGATATAGAATCATGAACTCCCGTGTTCAATGACAACACACACATGCAATTGAATGAATCCTGCAATGAGGTCGATCCTAAACAAGAGCTCAAAAATTGTGACCACTCCAAATAACACTTAGCCTTCATGACCCAAACAACAGTAAAACTCGACAACATAATAATCCAAATGATGAAAGAAAATAACATACGCATTTAGATTCAATGATACCACACACACAAGAATGAACAATTCAACATTTCATCCAATGCAATAGAACATGTCTTTAAATCCTTTCAACACAATTTTCAGAACATTAACATAAACATTTTATGAGTTTTGGGTATAGAAAATACAATAGTGAAGATCCTTACATGGAAAACTTAGCAAGCAAAACAAATAGAGAAATCCTAGAATATCTGCAGTGTTCCTACTTCGATTACTTTCTCCTGGAAACTCCAAACGCAGTTCCGTCACTTCTCACTGGTAGCCCTTTCGATTACCTTCGAAACGCGCTGAAGAACGTCCAAAATGGAGTTCGTTTACTACTTCAATTAAGCAAATTACTCACAACTCTTTATTTTCCAGATTTTCTTCTTCACTATTTTTTTTCTTCTAACCTCTTTCCCTCTGGTTTTTCCAGTACTGACTACCAAGGAGACAAGATTTTCAAAAGGTGTCAACTAACCCCACAAGCCTCTAGTTCCTCGCACTTAAGTTCCCTAAGTTACGAACTACATAAAAACAACCCTTAACAATTAATGTAACACATCTAACACATAAAATCAAGTAAGCATGTTATACACGTAAGTTCAAGAAGTTCAGGTTATCACAACCATTTTCATCAATATTATCCACAAAATTTGATGGGTTCTTCTTGTCACGATGATATATTGATGTTATTGGAAGCTTTTAATTTGAATTTGATTTTGATTCAGAGCTTGGGAATGCCAATCAAGATGTGGTTTAAAGAGTGGCGAAGGTGGTGGTCGGTGGAGGAGATGGAAAGAAGAAGAAGATTGACAAAAGGTAAAGTGGGTTTTGCTCGGTGGTAGAAAAGAGGGAACGAGGAAGATCATATCTGATTTTGATTCTTGCAAAAAAAATCATCACTTCATTAATCTTGATCTTATTAGAAGCTTTGAATTCAGTTTTGAATTTAGAGCTTGAAAATGGCTATCAAGATATGGGTTGGAGGGGGCAGAGGTGGAGGAAGGTGGTGGTCAATGGAACAGATGAAAGAGGAAGATGGAAAAAGTAAATAATCATGTTTGTTTGAGCATGTGAACCATGCATGATCAAATTAGATGAACTTCGTTTGAATGTAACTGAAAAGATTACTTTTGTTATGCAAAAAAAAGTTTATGAATTCTTTATGCGACATTTAATGTCCAGTAATTATCGATGTGATACCCTGAACTTTTCGTGCTTACGTATCTAGCATGCTTAGATGTTATTATGTGTATTAATTTCTTTTGCATGTCATTTGTTTTGTACATTACTTGTGAGGGACGTTATAGTGTGTTGGTTAGTCGGGGGACTAGAGTGTACATATTAAGAAGTTGATGGGGTGTTTTTGTAAGGAGGTTAAGGGTAGTTTTAAGGTGTTATTTCTGGAGTTTTTAGTGGTTAGAAAATTGTGAGAATAGAAAGAGAATAGAGGAAAAGAAAGTTATAGAGAGCAATTTTTTCTGGCAGAATAGCAGTTTAGAATCCTCCATTCCGAGGTCTGGCGAGGGTCGAGGTCTCTAGGTAGAGACTATTATAGCAGACTTAGACGACCGAGTCCCTATGAGTACAGAAATAGTTATTAGGCTCTGTCGAGGTGAGCATAGAAGTGGAAATTATAGTAGCTAGTAGTATGTATTTATATGTGCTAAGTGATATAGGATATGTGCAACCAGATTTTGGAGTTTGAACCTTGTGGGGATTTCAAAAAATGTGTTTTCTGTCTTCAAAATGTACTATTTTTTCCCTGCACAGAACCTCGGCAGATCAGTTCGGTCTACCGGAAGACTAAACCGATCGATCGTCCGAAGTAAAGCACTATGGCTAATTGTAAATGGTTGGTGGTCGATCGGTGTGGTTTGCCACTCGACCGGAGTGCTTCACACGACCTTAGGTCGACCGAATTGCTTTATCCATCGTCCGGACTTTTTGGAAATGTTTGTGTCCCTAAACCTGTCGGCCAGTCTTGTGTTAAGTCGACCGGAGTTTTCAGTTTTTGATAAACTTTGATTTTTGTTCAGTTATGTTTTCAAGTTTAGTATGTTTCTGTTATGTAAAGATGTTTCAAGCGTTTTAAAGTGGATTTCAAGTACAGTAAAGTATGCATGGTTTTCACATTTTTTTGGTGAAAGTGAATATGTTTTAGGGTCTAACGGTGCTTCTTCCCAAGGGTGTTGGGACCTTACCGAACCAGTTTAGTGGCTCATCCCTTATTAATATTTTGCAGTTACGCAGGTGGTGGATCAGGTTAATGAGCCATGGATCGAGGAGAGTCTTGGTTGATAGCTTTTGATGTAATAGATACTAGTGTTTTACTTTTGGCTTGTATTTCTTAGGATTATGTTATTTCTTTTTGGGATTGGAAGAACCTATGTTTTCTTTGTGAGACTTGTAATCTTTTAAGTTTATGAATGAAGTTTATTTTGGGAATTTAGTATTTATGTTTGTGGGTTCGGTGTCTCATTAGTAGATGACGTACTGCCCGGTCATCCCCAGGTCACGGGGTGTGACATAAGTGGTATCAGAGCAGGTTGAACCTTAGGCTTAAAACCTATAGTTAGAAGTTAAGTATGGAATGAACATAAGATAGAACCCTTAGAGGACTTAAGATGTTATCTTCGGTGCAAGATGTTGTGATAGGGTGTACATGTTTACTTACTGCATTATATGTTATTGTTAAGTGTTATGCCATGTTTACTTTTTCTGTTATTCCATGCTATGTTATCTATTTTGTGATTCCATGCTTACTTGTTTTGGTATGCTCTGCTATGTTATTTAATATGTGATGCTATGTTTCTTATTATGTTATTTATGCCATGCTAACCTGTATGTTATGCCATGTTTGATTGCTATGTGAACATGTTATGTGAGTATTTGCTTAATTGGTTGAACTATTATTTAAGTAAGATGGCTCAACAAGGAGGAAACAATGACAATGTATCGATCATCACCTATGCACGTTGTGGTCCAAGGAACAATCAAGAACAAAATAATGATAGGGGTAATGAGGCAGGGGCTGAATTTGTACGACCACCACCACTAGTTAATCAGGGGCACAAACAGATATTGGGGCTGCCTTTAACCTTATGGAACAGATTATGCAGACTCAGCAACAAACTCAGCTGAATCTTACACAAATGATACATAATCAACAAACTCATATTCAAAACATTGGGGCAGTCGGAGTACCAAGAGTGGAAGCAGACTCGGTAGCATACTATGAAGGGTTGAAGAATATGAGAATGGTGTCCTTTGATGGTACCATGGAGCAAGATCAAGCAGAGGAGTGGCTAGATGAGATAGAACAAAATCTGAGGGTTATGAGGGTACCAAAAGGTGTTATGGCTGATGTGGTCGTGTCATCACTCACATGTAGGGAAACTGAATGGTGGAGAGGTGTTATTCACATATATCAAGAAGGAGGATAGCCCACCACTAGGAAGCAATTCAAAGATGCTTTCTTGGATCAATACTTTCCCACAACATTCAAAATGATAAGGCCGAACCAATTCTTTGAGCTAAAACAAACCAAGGGGATAACGGTGTCAGAATATGCCGGAAAGTACAATGCACTCGAGAAGTATACTAGTGTAATAGTCCAAGACCCAGCTATGAGAACTCATAGATACATGATGAGGTTATTGTCTAGGATTCGAGAAAGGCTTTCGGATAACCTTCCTACCACATATAAAGATGCTTACAATATGAGTTTAGATATTGAGGCAGAATTTACAAGAAATGAAGCGGAAAGGGTACCAAAAAGACCTCACACAGAAATGGTACAATGACAAGCCTATGCAATGGTAAGTTCAGAGCCTTCATCAAATCTCGGAAGTAAGAGACAAGCATCTAGACCAGTAGCTGGTTCTAAGAAAATAGTGAAGACAGGAGGTAAGATGGGGGAGATGAGAATATCAATGTGGGATGTATGTGCCAATTGTAATAGACGACATCCAGGGGAGTGTCGGTATGGTACAGGGACTTGTTACAAATGTGGAAATGTAGGGCACTTCATGAATCAGTGTCCTTTATAGAATCAAGGGAAAGAACCAACAGTGATCACGGTACCTGGTGCGGGGAATAAAGAGCTTAACTCGAGGGTCTTTGCATTTAAGCGATAGGGAGCCGGAAAAGAATTGCAGACAAAGGGAAAGGTACATTTGTGTTATGTGTTATGTTTCTCATGTACTTAATTGCTGTTATCTAGTACTATAAATGTTATGTGTTTAACCTTAGAGCCTTTGCATCTAGTGAGTGAGTGCAAGTTTCGGGGACGAAACTTTTGTAATGGGGGAAGAATGTGATACCCAGAACATTTTGTGCTTACGTGTCTAGCATCCATACATGTTATTATGTGTATTAATTTCTTTTGCATGTCATTTTTTGTGTACATTAAATGTGAGGGGCGTTATGGTTGTTGATTAGTTTGGGGGACTAGAGTGTAGATATTAAGAAGTTGATGGGGTGTTTTTGTAAGAAGGTTAGGGGTAGATTTAAGGGGTTATTTCTGGAGTTTTTAGTGATTAGAAAAGGGTGAGAATAGAAAGAGAAATTTGGAGAGCATATTTTTCTAGCATAATTGCAGTTTAGAATCCGTCATTCCGAGGTCTGGCGAGGGTCGAGGCCTCTAGGTAGAGACTATTATAGAAGACTCAGACAGCCGAGGCCCTATGAGTACAGAAGCAGTTATTGGGCTCTGTCGAGGCGAGCATAGAATTGGCAATTATAGTAGCTAGTAGTATGTAGTAGAAGTTTTATATGTGCTAAGTGATATGTGATATCTGCAGTCATATTTTGAGGTTGGAACCTTGTGGGAATTTCAGAAAATGTGTTTTTTGTCTTCAAAATGTATTATTTTTTCCCTGCACTGAACCTCGGCAGATCGGTTCGGTCGACCGAAAGACTAAACCGATCGTTCGAAGTAAATTACTGGGCTAATTGCGGATGACGGGTGGTCGATGACGGTTGATCGGTGTGGTTTGTCACTCGATCGTAGTGCTTCTGACGACCTTAGGTCGACAGAAGTGCTCTATCCATCGTCCGGACTTTTAGGAAATGTGGTCGATCTGTACTTGTGTTGGGTCGACCGGAGTTTTCAGCTTTTGATAAACTTTATTTTTGTTCAGTTATGTTTTCAAGTTTAATATGTTTCTGTTATGTAAAGATATTTCAAGCATTTTAAAGTAGATTAAAAAGTACATTAAAGTATGCATGGTTTTCACATGTTTTTTGGTGAACGGGAATTTGTTTTAGAGTCAACGGTGCTTCATCCTAATGGTGTTGGGACCTTACTAAGCCAGTTGAGTGGCTCATCCCTTATTAACATTTTGCAGGTACGCAGGTGGCGGATCAGGTTGATGAGCCATTAATCGAGGAGAGGTTTGGTTGATAGCTTTTGATGTAATAGATAGTAGTGTTTTACTTTTGGCTTGTATTTCTTTGGATTATGTTATTTCTTTTTGGGATTGTAAGAACCTATGTTTTTTTTGTAAGAATTGCAATCTTTTAAGTATATGAATGAAGTTTATTTTGGGAATTTAGTATTTATGTTTAAGGGTTCGGTGTCTCATTGGTAGATGACGCACTGTCCGATCATCCACAGGTCACGGGGTGTGACAATCGAAGCTAAATCGAATAGTTTAGGGACCTCTGAAGGCAATTTCTTCAAAACAAATAATACATTGTCACATCTAACATATGAAAGAATATTGACTTTCGCATAGAAAATAAAAAGTTAGTTCCTTTTCTGAATTCTCTTCCTATTTGCCTCCCCTTTTAATTCCTTCCCCTTCTTGTTTTAAGGGCATAATGCAAAAGATCATGGATATCCAAAAGAATATGACTCCCCATTTGAAGAATGCAACGAAAATGAATGGTTAGAAATACCCGGAAAAAAGTTAGAATTTAGACATATTATTTGATTGTTTGTAGCCTTAAAAATTGCCTTGAAAAGTTGATAATGTTCTTCCAAACAGGATCCCTCTAGTTATGATTGTCTCTTTTATCCAATAGATTGTTCTTAGAGCAAATTAGCAATCTTACAAAGTTTATTCTTTGCATAATTCATTGGAAGAGTGACACTTGGAGAATCTTAAAAAAAATTATTGGTACTTTTTCAATGATCTTGCTTTTATTTGTAATATAATTTTTCCCCTTTTAGGAGTCATAAAATTTTATTACTTGGTAATACTTGTCTGATGCGAAAATTCTTGGACAGCTGAAGTACAATTTCGTTCGTGAAAGCTATGAGTACGAGAGCGGGAGGAAAATATTGACAAGGAAAATAGGTTTGATCGGTACATAATTACCAAAATAAAGAAAAACAGTCAAGAAGGCCGTGGCCCAGTGGGGCAAGCCTTGACCTGCGACCATGAGGTCCCAGGTTCGACACCCGCCTCCTACGTGAGGTAAATAAAATTCTCTAGGAGAGAATTAAAGTGCTGACAAAAAAAAATTTAAAAAATAAATTAAAGAAAAACAAGAGTTAGAACAAAAAACAAAAAGAAAAAAAAAAGTAGTTCTGATAGAGAGAGGAACCAATAAAAAAAATTTTGGGAACTTTTCAAACAAACAATTTCAATAAATGGAAAAGAAAATAGTTAATTTTACAAAGCAAAAGAAAGTTTTTTTTTTACCAGGTAGGACTAAAAAATTTGTACGGAAGGAGGAAAGATGAAAGATGTGACGGAGCGACGTCTTTTATGTTAAGGTGGCAAATTATAAAAGAACGTGACTTCAAACAACATTTGGGGGCTACAAAAACATTTTAGGAAAGCATACTTGTTTTCCCATAGAAGATAATTTCTATGGGGAAGTTTTAAAGAAAATCTAAAGAATATGGTGGAATTTCGAGGGACGTGTATACCTTAGCAATTATTTATAAAATAAAAGATGAGACAAAAGATTCATTATGTTTAATTGTAATTAATCTTCATCAAACAAAAAAAAATAATAGTAAATTAATTTAAAACTAATTATCAAATTAGGCATTAAGGAAGACTAGAGAGACTAGAGTATATCAGCTTAGCACTCCGGACTTGGAATGAGGCTCCGATTTGACACTTCTACCCCCAACAAAAATATCAAATTAGGCCTCCAAAAAATTTCTCCCAAGGCCCCAAATGCTCTGGCTACAAACCTAAACAAATTTGACATTTCAAAAGATGTTGGGAGAGAGCCAACCGTCACTGCAATTCTGCCCTTGGATATAGTTAAACTTTGAAATTGATAAATTATTTATTTAGTGAAATTATTTATTTATCTTTAAATGAATAAATTATTGCTTTAGATAAGGAACAAATGTCTGAATATCGGTAAAAAAAATCTTTCCATAAAACTTATTTTGAAGCATTTTTTACCAAAAGCTTTTAACCTGCCACTTGTTTCAGTCTCCGTTAAATTGATCTTTAGAGAAATCTTTTCGGTTTGATTAGTTAATAAGAAATGCCTGTTAATAAATAAAACACCTCCTTTTTTTGTATTAATTTAAACTCACATCGGTAAGTAGAAAAAAGGCATTACACTTTCCAAGGTTGTTGTTTAATAATTTTTCATTTTGGTAATAAAAAATAAACTGTTTATGAAAAAACAAATGTGTAAAGAATAAGAAGATATGTATTAAAGGTTGTGAGAGATTGGTCATGCCAATAAACATTTGAGTCATATCTTTTGCTTTTCCAAAAATATTTAAAAGTTAAACCTTCTACAATCCTTGAGTAATAATACTAGTATTACATAACTACATAGGAACAATTTTTTTTCAATATATACGGAACGCTTCTAGTAGTATATAAGTACATAGGAACAACTTTTTTTCAATTTATACGGAACGCTTTAAAACAGGTGATCATTTTGAATCAGTTTTAAACGTCAAAATTTTAATCCAACGGACAAGGAAAATTCTGCACGTGCGGAATTATCCCCGTTCCGTACTGGAACTATCGTCGTATTACTTTGCATTTAGAATTTGTAAGGAGTGAATATTTTGCTGAATTATTCTCTTAAATCAGTCGAAATTTTAAAAGGGAAAATGTAAAAAAGTCTAACAATGTTAGATAATGCAGTAGAAGATATAAAGTCATCGGTATATGATAAAAGATCATTGAATATAAAAATTGCGTGTAAACTCAATGGAAATAGGAAAAACATTATTTTAAAATTTGGATTTTTGAATTTGATCTATATGGGAGAAAAAAGGTTAGTTGATTTTACTACCATTAGGTTAGGGGAGTAGCATTTTACCCCCATAAAGTTTGAATATGGTCCATTTCTTTAAACTTCAGTTAAAAATGGCGGTAAAGTGATTTTGTTGACCTTGTATATATTTGTCGTTTCTCTACCATAAATTTTGGCATTTTTACTTTAATCTCTACAATTAATGAATTAACTTTTTTTAGTGCATACACCTCTCATTGTATAAAGAGAGATAAGGGTTTGGTTTTGTGCAACTGCATTTTCTGCTTGTCAATTGAGGGTTGCTTTTGCAACAGAAACTATCTTTTGGTGTCCTTTGTCATCAACTGCTAGGGAATTTGTGATTTTCCAGACATGCCTATTTTTCTTCTTTTCAAAAGTGCTTAAAGGAGAAAACGTGGTATTATAGAAGTTGGAAGCCTGATCCATCATTTGGAAAGAGAGTGGCGGAGATGAAGGTGGAAGAGGAAGAGAATTCCTTGGTGTATTATCTGGGGAAGCCATTTTAGAATGGGACTGAGATGGAGGTTGATACTAGACATAGTAATCAAAAAAATTGCCGCTGGGTTCTCCTAATAGACCAAATGAAGTGTCACCTGCTTCATATCTTGTGCGAAGAAGGTTTTGGGTGCCTTTAGATTTTTTAGATTTTTTGGGCAATTCGTCATTAGATGAGTAATCTAGACAATCTGGGCACGAACAAACATAATACCAAATGTGACCTTTTTTATCTTTTCCTTGGAGAACAGGTCTGCCATCAGCACCAAACATTACAACCGGGATTTTGAGGCATGACCAAGAGTCACCATCCATCAGGGAGAATTTTGTAGGGAAAACAGTGGAAATTCATTTCTTTCTGGGAATTTGATTTCAACTGTGCCATCTTCTTTTGTGGTGAATGTAGGTTCTGTTATCTGGATCGGTTTAGTTATTTCAGATCTCTGTCTTTCAGAACTAGTGATCCAAGAGGTGGGAAGAAAGGCTTGGAGTTCCTCTCGTGAGATTTGTCTTGGGACAAAGGTGCAGTGTGGAGTTTGAGGAGAGTCAACTGAAAGAAATATAGCTTCACCATTTTGTAACTGGGGTGGTAGAGGAAGATCAAAGGCATAATTTTGGATGTGATATGTTACCTGGTGATGAAGGGTTGCCATATAAGTATTTTCCAATTCTGGACCAGTGATTTGGATCTGGACACGAAAAATAGTAGAAAGAGCTGGATCATTTAGAAGTATGGTGAAATTTGGGAAAAGGTTCACAAAAATTGTTCCGGCATTAAGTGTGGTTTGTACTGTTCCGATAACAGCATATTCATATTTTCGGAACCGTGAATCAAGCAATGCAATGCGGGAAACCATTGGAAGACCTTTTTCGGCATGGAGGGTGATAGCTATTTGGATAGCTCCGAAGTGGATATGGGTGTAGCCTTGTTTAAGCCAAGTATGTGGGAATTCTTCGAGGATTTGCAGGGTGACATACTGTTCTTCTTTGGTTGAGGAAAATTTGTAGGTAGAGAGATGGGATGCTTGGCAAAAGTCTTTTACAGAAGTGGAGATTGGGGTTTTACCTAAAACCTGTTTCAAACGGACACTGACACTATTTTTGGATTTTTGATAAATACTATAAGGATTAACTACTGGATAAGAGGAAAAAGGATATTTACTATAGTCTGATACATAATCTAATTCATAAACATTAGAAATACGGGAAGATGAAGACAGGGGTAGATCTGAAAAAAGTAGCTAGACTTGAGGATGTATTTGAAGACATGAGTAAAGTGGGACGACCAAATCTGAGAGAAGAGTATTTGTGACCATAAAATCAATTTTCACGATTTATTTTGAAGAAAATCTGCGCAAGATCATTTTTATGCTACAACGTACTTTATGCCACACAATTTTCCTTCAATAGGTCATCCTTCGGCTGCCTAGCATAAATTTGATTCGGGATACCGTACTAGAAGAATTCTTCTAAAGTGTTCAATTACTCAATTATGTCTTAGTTTTCTAATGAATTTATTCACAGAAGATCCGATATGAGGCAACTGTGATATAATTCAGAGCATACTAATCAAAGACTATTGAGTAGTGTTTACTAATCAGAAGAATAATTAAACTAGTACTGTGTAACAAATCTTGAAATAATAATTTGTCATAAATTCCTCCGTTTCTCAAATTCAGTGATTATAGAACGAGCGAATGATATACTGTAAAAGTAATAAGAAAAAAAAGCCAGTTATGTTTATACTTGTAATTTAGCTCTTATTTATTTTTCCAATGACTTTAGTTATATATCTATTTTGTTTCAATGTTTTTGGTTCTCATGCGACAGAATCCGATAGTGTTGTACCCTGCATGAAGACTAAACGCATCGAAACAAAATGAGACTAAAATTATGAAAATAGAATGCGGCTAATTTGCGATTATAAACATAAGCGGGAAAATTTTGCATATTACTCTATAGAGTGTACTGACATTTAGGATCATAGTGGTTAGAGTTTCTAGTGAAGCCAAAAGTGAAAGAGACTCAAAAAATAATTTAATGGAACTTTTTATTTTTATTTGTTCCTCTAAAAAATTTAAATTTGAAGCGAGTAAATTAAAAAAAAATAATGTTTCAATTTGATAGTAGTAATATATGCAAGAATATGCAAAAGGTCAACAAAGTCATTTTACTGCCATTTTTAATAGAAGTTTAACGAAATGGACCCTAAGTTCATTAATTGAAACTTCAGAATAAAGTGCTACTCGCATCTAACTTATTGGTAAATACACTGCAATTAACCGAAAAGAGAAGGGAAAAGCACGTGTAGCAAAAGTTAGGAAAACAAATAAAGAATATATATAGGTTTATTTTTCCTTTTATTTTCTCATTGGGAAACACAAGTACTAGGATTTCTTCCAAGTCAAGAAAACCTAAAGTAAATAGAAGATCATTAAAAAGAAATTTCCAAAAATAAATAAATTCCGTAATATACCTAATTCCTTCCCCCCCACTCAAATAATCTTGCCTATAAATACATAAACCCCCAACAAACCCTTTCAAAATCACAAAACCCTTTTTTCTCCTTCATCAAACATCAATGGCGGTTCTAAGCGATTCTGTTCTTTCGTCTGTGAAATCTTCTTGTAACGGCGTCGTTTCTAATCATGAGATTGATCAGCCAAGCAAGAAACAGAGAGTTGTACAACAAGAAGGTAGTAGTAGTATGGTTAGGCCCAAAACAAAGATTGTTTGTACATTGGGCCCAGCATCAAGATCTGTTGAGATGATTGAGAAATTGTTGAGGGCTGGTATGAATGTGGCTAGATTCAATTTTTCTCATGGATCCCATCATTATCATCAGGAAACTCTCGATAATCTCCGCTCTGCCATGCAAAATACTGGGATTCTCTGTGCTGTTATGTTGGATACCAAGGTTTGCTGATTTTTTTTTTCTTTTTTTACTTTTTTTTTCCTTTTAGATTTATGATGATACTTTTTTTTTTTTTTTTGGCATATTTTTGCTTGTTTTGGTCGTTAATACAGAAAGAAATTTTGGTTTTTTTTTTCTTTTTGGAAATTGAATGCTTTTTTTAATTTAGATTGAAAATTTTTCTTTTCTGTTAAGTTCAATGATTTCAATTATGAGAGAACACTAAAAGAATTATTATTATTTTTTATTCAAATCATCATGATATAGTAAAGTTTTCCTTGGATTTACTGCAACTTAGGAAAATTCATAGTAGTTTTGATGATGAGTATTGAAGGAAAAAGGTTACTATATTTAATCATATTGGTGGTGCATTTTTTGCTGTTGGATTTAGTAATTTATTCTGAAGCATAATTGTTCATGAATTTGAGATTAGAATAAGATGCCAAAGGCAATAATTGGTCAAGAAGGCCGTGGCCCAGTGGGGCAAGCCTTGACCTGCGACCGTGAGGTCCCAGGTTCGACACCTGTCTCCTACGTGAGGCAAATAAATTTCTCTACGAGAGAATTAAGGTGCTGATCTAAAAAAAAAAAAAAAAAAGGCAATAATTGATCAGACAAAGAATTATTTTCTATTCCACTTTGAAATAAATTTTTTTTAGTAATATGGAAATATTGGGGTTTTTTTTCCATAGGCTTTGTGCATGTGCCCCTCTATTCGCCTGTAAAGTATTTATTAATTTTTTTTAATCTGCTTAGATTTCTTCGGCCTTTTTCAGTGGAGGATCCAGAAGTTGAGATCAGTGGGGTCACTCGCCGATTTAGCTTATTTGTTGTGTAGGGTCACTTATAAACATATTATCTAAAAAATAGAGCAAGAATACACCATATTTATATTAAAAATATATATTTTTCAGCCCCGGTGACGGAATGCTACATCTATCACTGGCATTTTTCTAATCAGAGTATTTGCTTCTCTTGCAGGGACCCGAAATAAGGACAGGATTCTTGAAGGATGGAAAGCCAATCCAGCTTAAACAGGGTCAAGAAATAACAATCTCCACTGACTACACCATAAAGGGAGATGAAAACATGATCTCAATGAGCTACAAGAAACTAGCAGAGGACTTGGAACCTGGGAGCATTATCTTGTGCTCTGATGGAACAATTTCTCTCACAGTTTTAGATTGTGACAAGGAGAAAGGATCAGTTAAATGCCGTTGCGAAAACTCTGCACTTTTAGGCGAAAGAAAGAATGTGAATCTTCCTGGAGTTGTTGTTGATCTTCCTACCTTAACCGAGAAAGACAGAGAAGATATCTTACAGTGGGGAATCCCCAACAAGATTGACATAATTGCATTATCGTTTGTTCGAAAGGGTTCTGACCTTGTACAAGTCAGGAAGTTACTTGGGAAACACGCAAAGAACGTTGTGCTCATGTCCAAGGTTGAGAACCAAGAAGGGGTTGCTAATTTTGATGATATTCTAGCAAATTCAGATGCTTTTATGGTTGCTAGAGGCGATTTAGGAATGGAAATCCCAGTAGAAAAGATATTTCTTGCACAAAAAGTAATGATTCACAAGTGTAACATTCAAGGCAAACCTGTCGTTACTGCTACTCAAATGCTCGAGTCCATGATCAAATCTCCAAGGCCTACTCGAGCCGAAGCCACCGACGTGGCAAATGCGGTCATTGATGGTACTGATTGCGTCATGCTCAGCGGTGAAACAGCTGCCGGAGCTTACCCTGAAATCGCGGTCCAAACCATGGCTAAAATATGTGCAGAGGCCGAGAATTCATTGAATTATGGTGAAGTATTCAAAAGAACTGTAGAGAATGCACCTGTTCCCACATCCCCTTTGGAATGTTTGGCTTGTGCAGCAGTACAAACAGCAAGTACTTCTACGGCAGCACTTATTGTGGTCTTAACTAAGGGTGGCACCACCGCTAAACTTGTATCCAAGTACCGGCCAAGTATGCCGATTTTATCGGTCGTCGTGCCGGAGATAACGACGGATTCTTTTGAGTGGTCGTCCAGCGATGAATCTCCAGCAAGGCACGGTCTTATCTACCGGGGAGTTCTGCCGATTCTGAGCTCTGCATCAGCTAGAGCTTCTGATGGGGAATCAACTAAAGAAGCTTTGGATTGTGCCCTTGAATATGCAAAAGGAAAGGGACTTTGCAAGGTAGGAGATACAATTGTGGTGTTGCAGCGTGCCGGAAGCAGTATTATTCAGATCATGAATGTCAATTGATAAAAGATTAGTATTGTGGGCAATTTTGGTTTTCTATTAAGCCCAGCAAAGATTTTGTTTTATTTAATTTTGTTTTAGAGAGTTTAATTAAGATGCATTGACTATTGTTAAGGCTTATTGTGGAACACAATGTTCTTTTTGGGGATTTTTATATCCTTTATGCGAATACATTTACTGTCTTTTTTTCCTTTTTTTTCCAGTCAGAAGAAACTCTACTTTATTTACCACAGTTTATGACCAACCAAAAGAAAGAAAATAACAGCACAACAGACAGATTAAAAGATAATTCTACATGCTTCAAGTAAGCTTTTTGGCATTTTTATTTTTTCATAGATTAAAGAAGAAAATAAAGGGTGATTCTTTCTATTATATCATTAACAAATTATTCTAACATAGGAAAGAATGAGAGATTTATACTTAAAGGTGAGAGTAACTTCAAGAAAATAATGCTTACAATTCGCATAGACCAAACATTGCCGGAAGGGATAAACGAGACCTTATATTCTGAAATAAAGTGAGTATTACTCCTACTTTTTTCTTTTCTTTTTTTTCAGTCCAAATGGAGAATTTTACTTGTATAGTTGCATGACAAGTGGAAGAAAAAACAAACAGCAAGGGTAACATCTGTTTGACAACAACAAAATCCCACCATTCCAGGAACATATGAATGAAAATATGGTTCAAAACTGAGCAAAACAAAAACTCTATGCCTAGAGCTTCATCATAGTTACCAGTTTGTAAAAAGGGTGGTGATATTGCCAGAGCAGAATCCATCCTGCACCAACAACAACAACAATAGTATAACTCATTAAGTCCCCAATAATTGGGGGTATGGGCGGGGATGGAAGGGAGACAGACCTAACCTCTGTTAATAAATGCACAAAGTGGCTGATCAAAGGGTGGTGATATTGCCAGAGCAGAATCCATCCTGCAAGAGCAAATTTATGGAAATGAAAACTCTTCATTCTAATTAAACTTGCTCTTGCATGATGGATTCTGCTCTGACATTATCGCCACCCTTGTAGAAAAAGTGCATTCCCTTTTTGAGGAAAAATCACATTATGTATACATAGGCTGAAATTCCCCACATTTCAACAGAGGAAAATTAAAACCGAGTTAAAACTTTAAATTACTGATAATATTGTATGCAACTATAACACATTTATACATCCTCCTCAAAACTGCAGGAAATTCAAGATGTAGCAAACCTTTAAGTGAGAAGAGCATCGAATTAATTTCGTATTGCATATGCATCATCTTGGAAGGCAAGTCTCTGATAAACTGAAAGCCGATTCTGCTGGAATGTGCTGAGAAAGTTCTCCTAAATCTTCATAATGAGTCCTACAAAGTTGATGAAGTTCTAGACTTGTTCATCTTGTCATCTTGTGATGAAGAAGATGGCAAAGGCGATGATGCAAACGCAGCATGATAAGATGAAGAAGCAAGTTGAGCCAATGCTGGTACAGCACCGCCTACAGATTTTAGTGCATTGAGACAATGAGATGTGAATCAGACAATTAAGTTCTCCTGATAATTAAACCGCCCTCACCCTCACCCTCCCCCCCCTCAAGGAACAAATCAACAAACATGAGACAACCATGATTTTCAAGAACATTAGAACCCTAAATAATGAAGCATAAATGACGGAGCACATGAAGGTGAATCAACACAATACACATACCATCTGATGGTTCATTTAAGAAAACTTCTCCAAAATTTATGATTATCCGTCATCGGCAAGAATCAACACAATTACCAAGTTAGGTAGAGCTCAAGTTTATGGAATGATTATTCAAACGAACTAGAAGTGAAATCAGAATGATCATAGAGGATAAAATTATTATTCGAACGAACTAGAAGATGAAATCAGAATGATTTATATTTTATATGGTCCATCCTGATTTTTCTTTCCCCATTTATTTTCCTTACACAACAATACAAAAGGAACATAGAGGATAATCTTTTTATTCGAAGTAATCAAATTAGCTATAGTTCACAAATCTCCAGCAATGAAGCATGACAAAAAGTGTCAGAGGGTTCTAAGCAATATATTAAGAACCCAAAATAACATTGCACAACATTATGGAGAGAAATTCCAAACCTGCCAAACCAGCACAAGCAGAGGAGAAAATTATCACGGGTGGGGCCTGCACCATTTCTAAAACATGTTACCAAACCAAACAACAAAAGTTGGGTATGGAAATAGGACAGAAGAAAGTATGAAATTTACCAAGAAAAATGTTGAGAGAGTTGGGGGAAAAAATGTGCATCATATTTTATGTTATCAATGAATATCTCATAAGTCATTGTCGACCATCTATTTTACAAGCTCCAACGAATAAGTGTCACTGTATTTTCAGCGTTGATACAAGAAGGCCAAAACTATCCTGTTAACTTATGTACTAACTCGAGGAACTTTCTATAAATAATAGAATGGTTTGTCAGCCCCAAAAGTGCTATAACCTGCGTGGGTAGAATCAGGATCCAGGCAGACCAAATTGTTATTCTGAAACAACATTTGGTAAGCAGTCCCTAACCTTCTAAATATTTCGAATTGACCTTAGCCTCAAGCTTGAAAGGAAGACAATTTTTTAAGCCTCCACAACAAGTTCATGTGTAAAGAATATCATTCCCATCCAATTTATGAATACTAGACAAGCTTTTAGATTTTCCACAAAATGATATTTCAGAATTATCTATACAGTGGCCTGCTACATTGCGAATAGGTTCCAAGCAATTTAGCAACCAATATTCCACAAGATGAAAAAATATATGTATTATGAAGTGCACATTTCCCCCATATACTAGCATTAGCACAACTTGCTGCATCCAACAAGTTATAGAAAGCTTATGGGGGAATATAATTTCTGGTGCCGTATAAAATTGCATCCAGAAACATTGCTACCAAAATATGAGAAATTTATTTAAAGTAGGAATAATGATTTAGATTGCCCCAAAAGTTTTGCAGATTATTGTCAATACATCTACCCTGATTGCAAAGGTTAAATGATGTCTAAATGTGTAAGATGCACATTTTAATACGTCCAAGCATGAGAAGCTCCGAGAATAAGGCACGTGGAATATCAATCAAAATTGTTAAACTAGCTAGGAATGAAACAAACCATCTAAAGCTGAAGCACTTACACCAACAAGGAAATGCAACCACATTGGTCCTTTAATTCTGTTCCGAACAGTTGGCATAACTGGAAACAGAAAAGAGAATGGTGAGCAAGAACCCTAAGATGTTCCCATGAGTTCCTCCATGTAGAATAAAGCATTTATACAACTCAAATGGAATCACAATGGGGAAGAAATTGTTCTGAGATGCATGTTTTTTACTCCCTCTATCACCTTTAAGAAGTACCAAATGGCCTTTTATCCTATCCATTTTTAGTTGTCCTTTTGTAGTTCCAACAATGTTTTGGCAAATACTTTCCACCTTTATCCAAGATGGAGAGAGAGAGAGAGGAATGTTAGAGTAAATTAATGCAAGGAGCCGTTGTTGTCATTAAGTTTATACTTACTTGAAATTCAACACTTCCTTAATTCTTGTGCATTCAACAATTCAGACATCTAAATGTGGTTGGAGGGCAAAAGTAGTACTTTGTCCTCACAGAATACAATCATCAACAAAGCAAAAGAACAATGAATAGTGTAACTTTTCCATGCAACTAATACCCCGCAGTTGACAGTCAATTTCATCTGGCATAACCAAAGCATCATTGATGAATGTTAAAGGCGATTGGCGAACAAGTAATACATCTCCAAATCATTCATGATATAATGCAATTGAACATGAACACATAACAAAGAGGAAAGAAGCAAAACAGTCCTCATCAAGACTTACTGTAAACATCATTAGCATATTCTGTCTTTTTCAATTGGGGAAGAGCGAACACCTATGTTACTCAGACTCTTCGTTTATGCTGCCGTACCCGTGTCGACACGACATGACATGGGTATGGGTATGGCATACTTATCGGATATGTTCAACACCGATAAGACACTTTATTTTAGATGTTCAAGTACCCCGACACCTAAATACATACCCGTACCCGACACCCGCACACGAGTCCGACTAACATAGGCGAACACTAATAGATAAAATGGAGTAGAAATTCAAACCAAACAAACATATTTCACAAGAATACATGGAATTAACAACATATCTATTGGTGCCAAAAGAATCAACAGATCAAAATAAATAGAAACTTAAATCCAGGTACAACGACTATGTTTCAATACATTCTAAATACTAAAAGAATTTCTATTCATCATGCTCTGATTTATGTAATCACAATTCATTCAAGATCATTATATATTTTCCACTCTACTGCCTTTTCAGAAAAAGTAATTCTACATGTCCTGTCCAAATACATAAGCTGCAGACCACAAAATGGACCAACAAAAACGGTACTGAAATCAAATAAATACATAAAGAGCTACTACCATACCATGATTGAAACCATAAAATGCACTGGCGGTCCCTCCAACAGCAGAACCAATCTAAATTAGAGGGAAAGTAATAATCAAAATCACAATTATGCAATTTAGACCCCAAATAAACTAAATAAATAAACAATCCATCGAAAAAGCTACCATACCATAGAAAAACTGTCTCTAATCAGTGGAGGAATAGTCCATTGACTAGCCTCCTGGGAATTAAAATCAAATTAAATTCAGGTTTCGAATCAAAATTGTCAAATATCTTAAAAATGAATTAATATTCAAACAAAAAATAAAAATACCATATCTTTGGAAAGAGGACCAGCAAAGTGAGGACATCTCATAGTATCAGCAGCGAAGGTGGCTGTTCTTCGTGTACTACTGCTAGGGTTTTTAGAAGATTCAACTGGAGAATTCTCCATCTCAATTCACAATCGGAGAATCTTCAGAATGATAAAAGGACATTCAAGTTCAGTAAACCGTTTTCAAATCATCTAAAACACCCAGGGTAAGTAGTAACGTTACTAAACTATTTACCATTTTTTGTTTTGGCACTCAGTTATGTTTTTAGTTAATTATATAACCCTAATATTTATTTATAGTTGAAAATAAATCTCTACTATTTTTTGTGGTAGTTTTTTGAATTAATTGCCATTTTGGTCATCAATATAGTTTCGGGCTGTCAATTTCATCATTTTTCTTTTTTTTTTTAACTTTTCACATCCCCAATATATTTTCAAACAGCCACTTTCATCCTTTTTAAAGTGGCTATTTGAAAAAATTTGTGGGATGAAAGTGGCTGTTTGAAAATATATTGGGGATGAAAGTGGCTAAATAAAGTTAAAATTGATGAAAGTGGCTGTTTGAAAATATATTGGGGATGTGAAAAGTTAAAAAAAAAAAAGGATGAAAGTGGCAGCCCGAAACTATGTTGATGACCAAAATGACTATTAATTCGTAGTTTTTTTAACAAATTAGACATGTGACAGTAATTTGACCATTAAACCACAATCAAAAATGGAATTACACACTAACATGACTACCTTCAAAGTATTTGTTTGTTATTGTTTGAGCCCCTCAACATACAGAGACATATTTATTTTTAACCACGAATATTTTGACGCATTAACTTTCAATTTTACTATAGACTATTGGTAACATTCCCGACATGTATCTAATTTGGCCAGAAACTACCACAAAAATAGTAGCGGTTTATTTTCCGATACATATAAATATTATGGTAATATGATTAGCCAAAAAATAGTTAAATACCCAAAACAACAAAGTGTGATAGTTTAGCGACATAAATAGCTATTTACTCAAAAAAAAACCCAAAGCAGAACAAATAGTGAATTCCAATTTGGTCCCCAAAAATATGCGGTTGTGTCAAGTAAGAACCTGAAATTTGCGTGGTCTCAAAATAATCCTTGCAAAATGACCAAACGTCTCAACATGGACCCTGGGACTATTTCTGTAATTGAATTCACGGTGAAAGGCCAAAGAATAGACGATTTGGGGTAAAAATAAAATCACAACTTTTTTATACGTAAACTTAGCACCAAAAAAAAACTTTTTTATACGTAAATCTGAAAAATTCCAAAAATAAAATAAAATGTCCCAAAATGTTGAATGCCATTTGCCGCCGGTAATGCCAAAGCCACTGACATTGAAGAGATGGGTGTTTCAATCCGAATTTTAAAATATTTTAATTGATTTTTCAAAAATTTATGGATACTACTAACTGTATGGATTGTTTTAACTCTATGGAGACTCTACACATATTCTATCAGATTCTATTAGATTGATTTATCACATTTTGTCACTGAGTAGTATGAATAGTGACAGTAATTTCTATCATTATATGAGCATATAGTAACAATAAAAATATCGTCACTGCTACATACAACTTTAGTGACAAGATTTCCCAAGTTGTCACTATTTTTAGATATTTAGTGACAACAATAGTGACAAAATTGTTGTCGTCATTACAATTAATCCCTCTTTGTTTTTCAGTAACAACATTAGCTGTGGTGTACATAGTGACAATATTTTTTGTCGCCGTAATAATTCTTGTCACTAAAGGTCATTTCTCCTGTAGTGCATGAATAATAATGTTATGATAAGATATAAGTGGGTAAATTGGTGTACTGGGTACAAAAACAATTTATTTTTTAGAAGGCGAGTCCAGGAATTATTTTTCAACATATTCTATCATAAAACAATTTAGGTTTGGTGCACTAGTTCCTTCAGTCAAAAAAGTCTTCAGTCAACTGTTAATGTGGAATTTGTATTTGGTCAACACAAAACTATTAGGGACATTTTTGGTACATTAGGTTAACAACCCCCACCCCTTCACCATGGAAAATTCTAATATATGGTGGTCTTGGTGGAACTGGCTCCACAGACATCTCACGTGAGTTGAGGTGGAGCCTACCCAAAGTAGGTCACACCTCAACTCATGTGAAAATGTCGTGCCACAAGGACCGCTCCATGCCAAAGTGACCCCTTCACCATCCGCACCTCACGCCACTTCTCTTCTTCTTCAATGCAACAAACCACCCCACCCCACCCCACCCGACCTGACCCCCACGCACATCCCTTCTCTTCTCTGAATTTTCATGAACCTTCAATTCCTATGTCCACAAATACGCGCCGGTGGGAACAAATAAATAGATGGGAAGATACCGGAGGAGTTAGGAATTTGTAGATTTTTGGCCTTTCTGATACGGAGAATTTCGGGTCTACTCCGGCATTGTTGGGTAAGCTAACTAATTTTGATGTTCTATCAGTTTATACTACAATGCTTACTGGAGAAATCCCACATGAGTTAGGAAACTGTTCAGAGCTTGTTAATTTGTATCTTTATGAGAATAATCTTTCTGGGTCAATTCCATCAAAGTTTAGTAATCTTTCTGGGAATATTCCTGATGAAACTGGGAATTGCAAAAGTTTAGTAATTGTTGATTTTTCTTTGGCATTTTTTGAGTGGAAAATCATTCCATGGTCATTTGGGAACCTTACAAGTCTTGAGGAATTGATGATCAGTAATAACAATATTTCTAGTTCAATTCCACATGTTCTTGCTAATGCTTCAAGTTTGATACAATTACAGCCTGATACTAACCAAATATCTGATACGATCCCGAAAGAGCTCGAGTTGTTGAAAGAGTTAAATGTGTTCCTTGCTTGGCAGAACAAGCTTGAGGGGAGAATCCCATCGGGGTTGGCTTGTTGCATTAGCCTCCCGCCGGCGGTGTTAGACGGTGAAGGTGGGGGAGCGTGGGGAAAGGGAAGAGATGAAGAAGGAAGGGGTAGGGGTGGGTGGCTATGGTGGGGGTCGGGAGAGTGGAGGGAGGAGGGAGGAGTTTAATTGAAAATACGAAAATGCCTTTATAACTTTATTGTGAACAAGTTCAAATTTCAAATTAACAGTTGACGGAAGGATTAGTGCACCAAACCTAGATTGTTTTAAGATAGAAGGGGTTGAATATATAGTTTATATACCCGATTTCTAAAAAATAAATTGTTTTAGGACACAGAACACCAATTTACCGATATAAGTTTGAAATATATAAGGTTTAACTTTCGACAAATATTGTGTATTCTTCAAATATTGTATTGTAAACTCTTAAATTTTTTTATCCACATTCAAGGTCCTGATACGTTAAATATACTATTTAGATACTTACATAGCGGGGTGTTACATAGGAGAGCGGGGTCTTACTACTGTAGGTTGACAACTGAACTTTTTTTTTTAAAAATTTATCTACCACTTCAATTTTATATTTTTATGGTACTGTAACTTGTATTATGAAATACATTGTCAAAGAAAAGGAAAACTTTCAGGGAAAAAATATATATGAAAAAACTTATGCCATAGAATAAAAAAATTGGAATGGCCTTTAGCTCCCAGGGAATTGCATTAGACTAACATGGGTTTAGCAGAATGGTCATAATATGGCAGTCAATAAGTTGGGAGAAACATTTATGGCCAGAACGGAAGTCTAGGTCCAGTCTTGCCTGACGTGGCGCTCACCCAGACGCGTCTTGCCACTTCAGGCAAGACGGGACTTCCGTCTTGGACCCAGAACGGAAGTCTCACCTCCGTTCTCAACTGGCAGATTAAAACCCTTACCAAACCTAATTAATCCGTGACCTGAGGACGGAATTGCAACTTCCGTCCTCAAATTACAGCCATTTTGCAGTGTCTAATCTTTTCTCACTTTCTCCTCACAATAATGGGACTGCAAATGTGGACTAAATTGTGGAAGGAAATCCCACTTCCGTCCTCAAATGGCCGAGAGTTTTTCCCCAAGAATGTCATTTTTGCCAGTTTTTCAGGGATTATAAATATTATCCACTCTCCACTAAAATTTGAATAAAATTCAGCAAAATTCACTTCATTTTCTCACATCAACATACCCTGCAACTCATTTATTTCCATAAAACCCCTATCTTCCCTAATATAATTTGTTAATGAATAGCGAAATGGATCCCGCCCTGGAAGAGTATTTCAAACACCAATTTAGAATCGCTGTCAGAAATCAAACCGATGGAAAAATGGTAGTATTTTATTTTGTTATGTGTAATTTTTTTAGATGAAATGTGTTTAGCTATCTAAGTAATTTATTTTTTTGTAGCGTCTTCCATCAAAGTACACAAATTGGTTGGAGCAAACTGGTCTCGGGTTAGCAAGTTCTGTCTATCTGAATGACGACTTTGGGAATCAATGGTGCGTTTATGTAACCAAAATAGATGATACGTACTACCTAGACGGAGGATTACAACTATTTTTGAGTGACACCAATCTTCGGCCCCCAGATAAAGTTCATTTTATACCCTCTCCAATAAATGTACTAGATATTTCTGTTAAGGGAGGGCCCGAGATAGGTTACCTGAAAGGAGAATTATCATATCCCTCTGACGGGGCTTTTTTTAGGCAGAGTTATCGAATAGACATTGGCAAAACCTATTCGGCACTTTCTAAACTAGTACGTTTTCTAATATTAAAATTTTAGTAATAAATTCATTCCTTTTACAAGGATGGGTTGTAATGTTGTTTCCCGTGTACAGTGGATATGTAGAAACTACATGCAATGGCGTGTTAGAATGCAGCTTGGAATCCCCGAAGTACTACACATGCGCAATTTTCACGGGAACAAATTGACACTCCAAGTGGCTAGAGACGATTACTATTTTTTGGGGTGGGATGAGTTTGTTGTGTTTTCAAGATTACACCTCGGTGACCATGTACAAATTCATCCAGCCCCTTACGATATCCTTGATTATAGGGCCGGGAATAATGCTTTTTGCCAATTTATTACGTCAACTTTAATAATACGTCATTGTAATGTTTGCAATTTTTGGATATTGAATGAAAAAAAATTAAATACATTTAAAACAACTTTATGCGATTGCTAACAAAATTGATAATTTTTACATTATAAACTATTACAAATTAGTAAAAGTTAAATACAATTAATGTGGAGGAGGTGCTTGGTCAAGATTTGCTAACATGGGGCAAGTCTTCCGGTTGTGACCGACTTGTTTACAGTGGCCGCACTTCTTTTCTCTTTGAGTTCCCCTGTTATCTGTGTCCATAGGCATTTAAAATCTCCGCCTTTGAGGTCGACCCACCTGCGTACCTTTCATGTTAGGAGGGTGATGTGCTATATCAAAAGGAGGAGGTCTTCAATGAATGAGATCAAGTACAGGGTATAAAATGGACTTGTACGTATTTCTATAATCCTCGAGAGAATATAAAGGGTGGATATACTTAAAAGCATGCCCCATGATCGATTTGGACACAGCAATGACATGTGGGCGTGGAGTTGAATAAGTAGATCATTTATCACAGTTACAAGCACGAGTTGATAAGTTGACCGTGTATATTTTTTCACCTTCGCCAGGTGCTCTATGTCGGGACATGGCCTTATAGATACCTTGGTCTTTGTGGTGTCGTTGCACAGTCAAACTTGTTGTTTTTTCTTCGTACGTGAAGTACTGATCCCCTGTTCTCTTAGGGAATGACGTTTGACAACTATTAGCGTCTTCCCGGCGTGTGTCAAAATAATGTACAAGCTTGAAAATTATCATCTCCACAAGAGATTTCAAAGGCAGCGCTCTAGACTGTTTCAAAACGCTATTAAGCGCCTCAGACATGTTTGTCGTCATGCAACCGAAACGCTTTCCCCCATCGTATGCCAAAGTCCACAACTCTTTGGGATGCTGCATCAACCAGTTAAATGCATCCTCATCTTTTTTTTAATACGTTCAAGATAAAAAATGCACTTACTTTTTTTCTTTTGGGTTGCAGCAATCCACACATAATCTTTCATTTCTTTGTTTTTTGCATGGGTGTGAAAATGGCAATATCGGTGCACTGCCATTGGGGATTGCCATCCGGGGACGTTAGCCACGGCACTAAGAATGCCGGCATGATGATCGCTAATAAGACAAACTTGTAAGTCTTTCACAACATGTTCCCTTAAGTTTTTAAGGAACCATGACCAAGTGGAAGTTGCCTCTGATTCGACCAATGCAAAAGCATGGGGTAAAATTTAACTGTTAGCATCCTGAGTGCTTGCAACCAAGAGTACCCCTTTATAATTCCCCCTAAGATGTGTGCCATCAATTGAAATTATAGGCTGACACCACTTGTAACCATCAACTAACGGTTTAAATGTCCAAAACAATGCCTTGAAAACCTTAGGGCCATTAACAGTTAGTTGTGGATGGTAAACAAATTTGACTATAGCACCCTGGTTAGAATCATGTAGTGCCCGCATATACTATGGCAGTACTTGGAAAGTTGATTTCCAAGTACCAAAAAGTGTTTCTATAGCATGTCAGCGGGCATACCAAGCTTTTCTATATGTACAACTCAAACTCATATTATTCACACAAGCAGCCCTAATCAATTTAACATAAAATTCAGGATCAGCCTGTACAAGGTATAGAATTTTTACCCCAATGTAGCTGGAGGACATGTTGTGTTTTTTGTTCTAGTCCATCAAGCAGTAGTGGCCTTTGTTAAGCTTGGTAATCTTCCACATTCCATCCACCCTGCTATGGTTAACGTGAATGTACCAACTACATCGGCTTTTTTCTGTTGAGTTTCTACAAACCTCGCTGAACTATTGCCTGTTGCTACTGTCTCTTTTCCACTCCCTTAAGGCCACCTAGTCATGCCACACGTTAACTGCCAACATTGCCTCAAGTTTATCCTTGAACTGCATCCCTAACCACATTTCGGGAAAATTGGGATTCCATATTTTGATTATTTTTTCCCTATATGTCAGTTCAGGAACAAGTTCCATGGAACCCATATCATTCCAACAGGTAAAATTAGCATAGTTACGGTATGATGACATATTCCATTCTGGAATAGCTGGGGCAGAGGTAGATGGAGTCGATTCAGGTTCTTGGACTGTCTCTTCATTACTTGGTCCAGCGGTTTGTTGTTGGATTTCAGAGATGACATCTTTCGCTACCGCCTCTACATCTTTCCTCGTGTTCTCCAGTACTATCGTCTGCGAAGTCATCTTCAGTTTTTGAAACACCGTCAATGTCTAATATGGGACCCAAGGAATCCATGACCGAATTATCTATACGAGGTTCGTAACTAGACGGTGGGGGCATAGTTGGTATGGGATTTGACTCCGAAAATATGATTTTGGAACAAATTGTGCATGTGGCGAAAATTATGTTGTCGGGATTACAAAACTATCTACATGTCTCTGCAGAGGTTTTAACAAAGCACCTACATGAATTCCTTGTAGCTTGAAATCCGTTTGGATTCTCCACAAATTCTCTAGATCATCTTCGTCGGTAAGATGTACAACATCGTACATCACCATGTTGTACTTCGGCATGAAGAATGGACGAATCATTATTAGCCGAACATTGACACTAGAAAGATCGACTCCTTTGCGCCGACATATTTGTGGCAAAGTTGCCGGAATGAGAGTTTTTGTTTAACTTCCACACTTCTTTCGCTTGGCTCTGCAAACTGGGGGAAAACCACCATTTTCGTACACTACATTGTGGTCGAATTATAAATACAATCTCATCGGACATTCAATTGCCATTTTTTTTACCCAAAATATATGAACTTGAGGAAATATGGGTTTGGTTGGAAAAAATAGATTGGAGGATGTTGTTTGAGTTAAGAAAAATGGAGTGAATGTAATTGGATTTTATAGAGATTTTGGTAGTGAAGGGATAGGATTTTATATCCCTAAAAATTCAGTCCACAAACGTGTCCAGGGGAAAAACCTCTACCCCTTGAGGACGAAGACTGGCAGAAGGTTTCTCTCCTGGATGTCCACATTATTATTATTTTTTTTAGTGTGTTGTCAATTTTGTTTTTAATATTACTGATTTCAGAACTTTTAAATATCATAAAACTTTGAATTAAATTCGATTTATAGAAAAAAAATTACATTGAATATATAAAAATTAAAAGCCCCGATTATTCAAACCCTAATTCTTTCGAAATTTATGTTCAAACATTTTCCATATAGAAGTGTTGTTGGACGATGCATCTAACATCGGGTAGTCGGGGGGAGCCTCCACAGTTATCTCTTCCGGTGATCTTGAACACTGACCGGTTTCGTCCACAAATTCTCTTCCTTCACACCCAAAAATATGGTAGAGAAGGATAAAGAAAAATTCGTGTTTCCTTCTGTAACGCTTAGCCCTTGGATTAGCCTGATGCAGAGTTATATAAACCAAACATGTAAGTTATGAAAACATTGAATTATTATAGTGTGCTGTAATTACATGCAACTTACCGCAACGTATTCCTCCCACTGTGCTTCAGCACCATCCAAATCAACAATGTTGGTCCTACCGTCGTACTTGAACCATGGTTTGCGATTAAGTGCTTCAAAATCCCAAAACCGCCTGCGCAACTTTGCTACACCTGCATCGATCATTTCTATTGTGAATTGTCCGCCGGTAACAGAGTTTATTCCGTAGACAATTCGTTATACGAATCAGACCAAAGTTTTCACCATTATAACCCAGTGTACTAAAATCATAACAAATTTCTATTAACACTTGCTCGTATTCGGCAGGCCAGTCTCTGGTAAAATCAACATCCCTGAATTTTGTACGCATTTCTTTTTGAATAAATTATGGAAAGTTTGCCATTTTAGAAGATGATTTTTTAAGAGGAGAAATAAATTTAGAAAAAAAGGAATTGTGAAGAGGATAAGGAAATTTTAGGTTTGAGAGTTGAGAATGTTGTAGATTGTGGAGAGGTTGAGAAGTTATTTATAGATGTAATTGGAAATTCAAAATTCAAATTTTTGAATTTTAAATGGACAAGTCTCTAAAAATCGGTCAGAAATGTGAACGAAAATACCAAAACCGTTTAGATATTTACGTTCAATGATGCATGGTCAAAAACGTAAAAGTGAGAAAAGACTAGACACTGCAAAAAGGCTGTAATTTGAGGACGGAAGTGGCAATTCCTTCCTCAGGTCACGGATTAATTAGGGTTTGTAGGGTTTTTAATCTGCCAGTTGAGAACAGAATTGGGACTTCCGTTCTGGGTCCAAGACAGAAGTCCCACTTCCATCTTGGCTGAAGTGGCAAGGTGCGTCTAGGTGAGCGCCACGTCAGCCAAGACGGAAGTACCCAGAACGGAAGTCCAGAAATGTTTCTCCCAACTTATTGGCTGCCATGTTTTGACCATTCTGCTAAACCCATGTTAGTCTAATGCAATTCCCTAACTCCCATGCCCGGCTACAGAACATCAATTGTTCTGAACCATGCGGAATATTAATTATTCTGCACCGTGCGGTATAATTATGAGCCGTCAGATAAAACATTTGATGAATGAGATAATTTGGACTTCAATAATTATTATGAAGAAAGTGTTAATCAAATAATCTAAGCCGTCCAATATTATATCGACGGTCCATAATTGTTTCGCATTGTGCGAAACAATTGATATTTCACACTGTAGCCGGATTGGCAAACTACTATATCTTCTTTTCATTCTCCCAAGATTTGGCAAACTACTATATCTTCTTTTCATTCTCCCAAGATTTTCAACGTCTAGATTGGAAACAACAACAGACTTTGATCAAATGCCCAAAAAACCCTTCTTATATCCTCAAAGATATTCATGATTTATCACATGATCAGTGGCGGACGCAAATTTTAAAGATAGGAGGGGCACAATCAGCATTGACAAAACAAATTCATAGTCCCTTTACATACTTAAACTTGTTAAAATTTTAACCAAAATTGTTAAGATATGAGTGATGTTATTCGTATAATTTACTAGACACAAAATCTAATTTCAAATCGAAAACTGATTCAAAATTGGTACACTAAAAAAATGTTTACGAAATGGGGTGTTACAAAAATAAAGCTAAAATTATATATATAATTTATAGTTTTACTTTTTAGAAAATTCATATTTGATTTATTCCTATAATAGTCAAAAAATATATAATAGTCTCTATTTACACACTTAAGCTTGTTAAAATTTTAACCAAATTTGTTAAGATATGAACGATGTGACATGATCATGCCCAGAAATATACATGGTCTGAAGTCAGTCCGGCTCCTATGCAGAACATGGGAAATTTCACACCGTGCGGAACAATTTGGATTGTCGGATGATAGTTTTAAAGGCCCAAATTTGGAGAGAGAAAAGTTGCAGCCGACTTAAAAAATAAAAAAATAATTCTCTCCAAATCTGGATAATTCAAATCTATCATCCGACGGCCCAAATTATTTTGCACGGTGCGAAACTTTTCCTGTTCCGCATAGGAGCCGGAGTGGTCTGAAGTTCGATATACATAATACAATCAAGGTTGGAAATCTTCAATGCTTCAGGTCCCTTTACTCGATCGCAATCCCCATATATCATCAAAAGATGAGACGTTACGAAAGGTTTCCGGGCAATCAAGAGTCTGAACGTACAGCTGTAAAGTATGAAAAAAGTCCAGCAGCTTGAGAAGCTAATATATATCACCGAAACTCCTTTGCCCATCTGTAAGAATGGATCCTAATTAGTGGCGGAGCCAGAAATTAAAATTAGGAGATCGAAGTAAAATTCTCTCATAATGTAAGACGATATATTTGAGGTAGGAGGATATATTTTTATTAGAAATCTAAATTTTAATAATATTTATCTTCGAAATGAGACAAAATTAAGAAAGAAAATTGACCAAAACACAATTTTAAAAAATGAAGAAAAACCGGCTAGTTTACAGAGGCTAGTGTCATGGACCATATTTCAAAATAGCATGAAAAAGCTATAAAAAAATATTATTCCATTAAATGTATGTATATTTTAAGAAAAAAATTTATTATTAAATGATACTACTATTGGAAGTTGAAATGATTTTTTTTTTCTATTTTAGAAATGAGACATTCAATTTTGGAAATCAAAAAATTAAAATTGTACATTTAAATCCGAATAGAATAAGAGATCAATATTATATGATTTTATATAAAATACTTCTTCCGTCCCAAGTTAAATAAACACATCTGACTAGCGCAAAAAAAAAAAACAAAACAAAAAAAAAGAATAGTAGTTTGACCATGAAGAAGTTATCTTAGTATCCATTAATTAATGAAATTAATGGTACAATTCATATGTTAGTAAAATTTGCCTCTCTTAAATATATAATATTAGTTATGATAGTTTTGAGAAAAAATACATTCATTCTAAGAAAATGAACAATCATTTTAAAATAAACTAAATTAAAAAATAGACATTTAATTTGGGATGGAATGATTACTTAATTAAATATACATTTTTTTTTATTTTTCTCTGCTTTTTCTTTTTCAGTTTTAAATATACATTTTCTTATCATAAAGAACTGTAAGTATTTGAGCAATTTTTTATGGATAAAAAAATAATGAGTACTCTATTATCAATTTTCATGTATTAAATTTTTTATATAAAAGTGCATATGAGAATACACACTAGTAATAAGTTTTTACGAAAATCCCGCCTGCCCCCACATAGCTCCGCCAATGATCCTAATCTCAGTTGCTCTCCCCAAATGTTTTTGTGTTAGTAGTGGCGTAAAAAATTATAAGCGATGAAAAAAATTGTTATTTTGCTAAGTTTTCATGTCCAAAAAAGCGTTGCAAATGAAAAAATCCCTATTGAAAAAACTAATTGCGTCAGAAGCTTTTCGTCGCAAAGTTTTTGCGACCCTTCAATTGTTGTCGAATGGCCGACAAAAAATCATTTTCTCATCGGCAAAGGTATTTTTTGCGGCATATGTCAATTTTAATAGTGCAACCTGAATTAGTAGATGAAATTAGAAGCTCTTATGCAAGGAAAATGCCAATATATTGGACTTTATTTAATGATTCTCCCACTATTTTCTTCAAATGAATAACCCTCAAGTATTCATTCGGAAAGTTCAAAACGTTTTAGTAGGCCAAGATCCATATATCACCATTCTCAAGGTAGCTTTGGCTACTATACTCAAGAACGGCGGTTTAGGTAAACAACATTTTCTTATCACACAAATTATGTGACTCTTGGTTGGTTAAATAGGTAACAGTTAACCTTAGTACATAAATGCACATCGCATTTACCCCAAGTGACGAGGGCCAATCTTGGAAGGCATCGACTTAATATATAAAAATTGAGGGATTTAATTGTCTCATCAAACGGTGTATAATCTGATTATACGACTGAATAAACATGCACCATATGCTATAAAAACTCTAAAACATGCATTAAAATAGTAAATAAATCGTGATATAGTAGTAACCCCTATTCAGATTTTTCGAGCCAACGGAAAATCCTAAGTCAATCTAAGGTGAAAAATAATAAATCATATCTATTGTCTTCCGCCTCCTTGTGATTTCCTCCATCTGATGGACGCCTTTCTTCATCACTTGTTACATAAGTAAAATATAAAATCATATTCTATACTTTTACATAATAGGAAAGAATTCTCGAGTTATATTCGAGATTTAAATTACAACAAGAATAAAGATATAAAGCACGATACGCAGGACGTATTATAAAAAAATCACTTGGTCTTTGGCTATTACTATGCCCCATGCTCAAATAACATGACAATCATGCTGAAAAGCGTAAATACACACAGTCTGCCCTTGTCCGGTCGACCCAAGCCATACACCGGTTGACCGCGATAAAGGCAGTAGCAAAAATAGTGTGAACATAGGCTACATTGGTCGACCCGTAACATTTGTGATCGACCGGCCCAAAAATATTCTAGCTTCAGTCGACTGAGATTGCTCACCAGTCGTCCGAATTCTAGGCAGTAGCAAAATACCATTTTCCAGAACATGTTCGGTTTGCTGAGAACCCCTTCCGGTCGACCAAACGTTTTTCAAAAAACAAAATATAGCCAAAAACACGAATTAACAATTCATTCCAGGATTCATTTAACACTTAAAAGACTTCCTAGAGGCTGTACAAAGGTAAAATCATCTTATGCCATACATTATTAGACTATAAAAATCACGATAATACATAATCAAAGTAGTTGGAATCTCGTGATAGGCTCTGATACCAATGAAAGGAAGAAATTCAAAATCTTCACAGAATAACAATGAAATTAAAATGGGATTCCGTTCATTTACATGATCATTTCACGAAAGAGAACCAATACCTTGTGAATAAGAATATTACCTTTGTATGTAAACCCAAATAGCCAAAATCTGCCCGGATTTGCTACTTTGAGTCACCAACGGCAGCGTGTCAAACTCCCGTCTCTATCGGTATCCACACAATCAACCTAGTGCTTGTTCGTCGAGCCTCTGATGCTAGTCACAAGTGCTTCGAACGTTGAAGACGATCTTCAGGAGCTTTGATAACATAGGATGGATAAAGTAAAACCCGAAAAAGCAGCGACAAGAAAAATGATTTTTCTTTCTCTTTTGTGTTCTTGGAGGTGTGTTTTTCAGAGATAGAAAAATTCAGAATTTTTCTTTCTTTCCATCTCGGCTAGAATAAAGAGAGTAAGAATGGAATTGGAGTGATATGGGAATGATGAACAATTCATCATGTGGTGTTAGTGGAACCACCTACTAACTCCAAATCCTCACTTTTCTCTCCCCACTTCTCACACATACTCCCTCGCACAAGTCATTTGCCGATTTTGACTTGGTCCAACTGGTTCGGTCAACCGGAGAAATGGTTCTCAGTCGACCGGAGTGACAAACTAGTTCGATCGACCAAATTCTCGGTCGACCGGGTCCTGTTCTCCACAATCCAATTGAGCACCTATATCAAATGTAAACCCCAACATTATCACCCCCATTTGTCAAGGCCATGCGTATATACATACATTCTTTTTGTATCCTCGCTCACCCTTGTGAACTCCACAACTTTTGTTAGTAGCCCCAAACAATATGACAAGTTCTTAAAGGCTATGGACACGAGCCATCCTAAATCATATCATAACATATATCCAACACACCATAATATATCACCAACACACCATAACATATCATATCACGTCATCGCGTGCACCCGGGCACCAACGGAACATGAAAAGAAGGAATGCATCTTACTATAGAACATTTCACAGTCAAGAACTCAAGATTGGAAATTCTACTAACACATTCTCAGAATATGATATCAGTTACATATAATCAAATACAAACGCAAATACATGAGAATCAAAGGTCATGCAATTCATATTTCACAACACTTCATCCATTTTAATACAATAGACACTACAACAAGAAAAGTCTATTGCGATGTTTTTCATGTCATAATAAGACAAAAAACATGTCGTTATGGTTTTTTTAGTACATTTGTTACAAGCACTGGTAACTATCTATTACGACTTTTGTTCGTCATTTTAAAATGTATCCAAAGGTATTTTTACCGACATTTGTAAATAACCGCAAACAAGTCGCCTATTCCGATGTTTGTAAATATCGTGAATAAGTAGTTATTCCGACATTTTTAAATAATCGTAACAAGATATATATTACGACATTCGTAAATTTTGAAACCAGATTGGTCGAGCCGAGCCAATCCGAGTCGAGTCGGAGCCTAGACAAGTTGAGCTGTCGAGTCTAGCCACATTTGGATAATCGGAACCGTAGCCTAGAGATCACAAGACAAGTCGTCGAGTCTAGCCGCCTTTGAATAATGTATAATAAAGTTTTCCCTACTCAAAGAGATGATAATTGAACTCACGACCTCCTGCAAGTATATCGTGCATTAATGGGTCGCTGAGCTAAATGATACTCCCTCCATTCCTAAATATAAGACTCTTTAGACAATTTGAGAAAATTAAGGAAGTTGTCATTTCCACCTAAACTTCCAATATTACCCCACCCCACCTCTCCTCTCTCTCTTACTTCTACTTCATAAAGAAAGGAAAATGTTGAGGGTATAATTGGAATAAATTGTTGACAACTAATAAAACAACCTTAAACGACAATTAATTTGGATACCTAGATATCTCCTAAGCGACAATTAATAGGGAATGGAGGGAGTAATTTTTTATTTGTTTCTCCTCCTATTACATTTATTATAATGGAATTTTGGAATTTGTACCTTACTCATTTTAATTTCTCTTTGTGTTTTGAATTTTTTATGAATCAAATAAAAATTAATACACTCTCATTAAAATTATTAACATCTTTAATATATCTTTAAAAAATAATATATGTATTTGTGTTTGTTTAAAAATGTCATAAAATCTACCGACATAGTATATAAATTCGCTATATAATTCACAAAAAGAAACAATTTCTAACAACGTGTAATGTAAATATCACTAACTAACATCAAATTATCGGTAAGAACAAAAATTACTATAACCGTCATTATGAAACGTCGTATAACACTAAAAAAAAATGTCTGTTAGTACGAAACTTTTCGTGACAAAGCCATTTTCGTCATGAAATGTCGACCTTTCGTGACAAAATACCGAATTGTCATGAAATGTAGATCTTTCGTGACGAAAAGTACATTTCGCCACGGAAAGTAGTTGCTTCGTCACGAAAGGTCGACCAATCGTAACGAAGAACAGTTTTCGTCACGACAGGTATAACTTTTGGTGAGGAAACTTTTATTCTTCACGAAAGGTCGACCTTTCGTGACGATACATGTATTTGTCACGAAAAGTTTCACTTTAAAATAAATTTTTATTTTATAAATATACATATATAAGTATGCTATAGTTTAGAATATAATTTTAATTTTTATATTTGTTTAGTCTTTATATTAAAAGTATTACTAAAAAATAGTATCCAACTAGAGTAATTTTATTCATATTTTGATAACAATTTATTACACAAATACATTGATGAAAGTGTATTAATTTTAATTTAATTCATAAAAAAAAATCAAAATACAAAGAGAAATTAAAATAAGTAAAGGTTCAAAATACAAAAATCCATTATAATAAATATAATATGAACAATAAGTAACAAACGACCAACGTAGCTCTGCGACCAACTGCACGACATACATGTGGGAGGTCTTGAGTTCAATTCCCAACTCTTTGAAATTATGGAGACTTTATTCAACATTATTGTAGGGGGCTTGGCTCCAGTGGGTGAACAGGAGCTCGGCTCGGCTCCACATGGCTTTAATTTTTTAAATTTTTAGAAAAACTTTTGGTGCGAACCTAGATACTTTTCGTGACGATAATGTTGTCACTAATTCTCATTTTTCTTGACGAAATTCTGTTGTCACTAATACCTTTCGTGACGAAACGCATGATTCGTCACGAATGACTTTTAGCGACAGCGATCCCAGGACGAACTTGGTGACGAACATGTTTCGTCACGAAAGGTCTTTTATGACGAATTTTCTAACTTTTCGTGACGTAAATTTTCGTCACTAAAAACCTATTTGTTTGTAGTGTAAAATCCAAGTATAGCGACGTTTGTATGAAATGTCACATGATTTAAAGCATAAAGCATATATCATATAGCATATAGAAGAAGGAGAAGAAAACTTACCTAAATGTTACTGCTACCACAGTAAAGCAACAATGAAAATAAGGCTACTAATACCATCTTTGTATAGAAGAAATTTGATGGCATTTTTCATGATTTTCTTTCCCTTTGTCTTGTCTTGTCTTTTTTTTTAATAAACATGATAGTGCCTTTACACACTTAACTTTGTTAAATTTTTAACCAAATTTTTGGGGATATAAGTGGTGTTATTAATATAATTCACGAACCACAAATTCTAATTTCAAATCCAGAACTGACTCAAAATTGGTACACTCATAAATGATCATAGGACGGGTGTTACAAAAACAAAGCTAAAATTATAAAAAAAAAAAATTGGAAAAAGCTGGTGGGACACTTGCCCCACATGCTCCACTATAGGTCCGCTAGTGCTTGTCGGGAAGTAGTTAATACACGAATATGAGGTGTGAAAGCAGGTTCTAACTGCTTTCCAAATGGTGTTTTAACTCGAGCGTTGAGCAAATTCAAATGTTTTGGAGAGACAGGGACAGATCTATTTCTTTTTCGTTTATTTGGGATGAGAAAGATTCAGTAAAATAAATCCTCGAAAATTAAATATGAATTGAAAACTTCACCTGCATGAAAGACTTCAAAAGTGGTGCCGCCATGCTCAAACTCCAGTTGTCAATGTCATCAACGTCAATCTTCCCGGAAAGCTCGTCATTTGTAAAGCTTTTCCAAGAACCTCTCGAAGAAATGTGATCCATAGATGCGGCAGTAGAAGCCTTGACTGTTGGCCTTGAAGATAATATAGGAGCACTGAAATATGATATAGTTAGCATTAGGTTTGAAAGAGATGGAACATTAAGACTTACAAAATAGAAATGTTTTTTTGAAGTTGAAAATTTACAATATACATAGTTGTGATACCCATAACTTTTTTACTTGTGTTTATTTGAATTAATTGCTCTAAAAATTGTTTTATTATGTTATGTTAGGGGCGTAATGTCATGAATAAAAAGTAAGGGGCTTAAGTGTTAATTTAGAAAGTTTGTTAGGTAGTTAGGAGGATAGAAGTTAGTATTTTGAAAGGGTATGTAAGAAATGGAATTTTAGGAGAAAAAAAATTAAAAAAGAAAGAAAGAAAGGAAAAGAAAAGAAAGAAAAGATAGAAGAAATTTATAAGTCTTATTTAAAATAATATTATTGATATTTTGATAAAAAAAAATACACACTACAAAAAAAAAAGATTTTTAGGACAAAATTTTCTTGACACAGTCTAATTTTGTCAAAAAAAAAAGATACTCTATTATCACAAAAAATTACGTCGTCAGGATAAGCAGCCGAATTGTCGGAAAAAAAATCACGGCCTTCACGAAATGTTTGCTCTTAATTTGGGGGAAGGTGAAAAGTTGAAACTCACTCCCCTCCCAGTTTTAGGTCACTTTGGCATGGGTCCATCATTGTAAGATTGATCCCACATCCTTCTCATATGAGTTAGTTTGGAGTCTACTTATAAAGTAAATTCTGCCTCAACTAACTCATGTAAGAGGGATGTGGGGCAGTCATACGAGGACCTGTCCAGAATTTTCCCCCAGTTCTTCCTCTCCGTTTCACTTAAACGAAACAAGGAGTTCTTCCTTTCGTTTACTCTCTCTCTCTCTCCATCTTACAGACGCAATTTTACAGGTTAAATTTCTCCTCTTCCACTCGTTTATTCTACAGATTCTATTATAGGGATTTCGTTTATAATTGCAACTGGGTATGTTTTTTCTATTGATTTTCTTTCTGGATTTGATGATTTGATGATAGCCGACCCCAATATATTGGGACTAAGGCTTGGTTGTTGTTGTATTTGATGATTTGATGAGATCCCTTTTGAAAGATTTCATCTATATGGTGTTTTTCTTTTGATATATTTTATGAATTTTTGCTTCAACTAGTTCTATTCTAGGGATTTGTTTGATTTCCTAATTTTTTTTTTCTTCTTTTGGGTGTTTTGCAGAATTGGAATAATTGAAGTTGAGATGGGATTTCTTGTCTACATTTTACATTTTTTGTAATTATGTATTCTTCGTGGATCTACTGCCGTGAGCAATTTGTTTCCCAAGTTCTTATTTTCTACTTTATTTGGCCAAATTGAATGTGCATATTTAATTAGGAATGAAGTAGTTTGACCTTGAACATAGGAGTATACATGTGTTAGTAAAACTTACATCTAATTAAGGAGTGTCTCAACCAATGACGGATGCAGCTTGTTATCACTGAAATTTTATTTTTACTTCTAATTATATTTTTATATAATAATTATGTCTATATTGTTAAATTAGTGACACCTATATAAATTTTGGTGACCCTATTTTCAAACAATACCAAACATAAAAGACAATGACACGGTGATTCAATTCTCTTGGTTGTCGTGTGGGTCCAATCGCTCTTTATTTGAAATATTTTTAATTTTTTCTTATAAATTTTCATTGTCTCACACATAATGTGACATTTTTTTTTTAATTTTAGAAATCCGTTCAAAAAGTTTGTATTAACTAACTAATTTTTACCGAAGTTATAGGTATTTTTTTCCATTCATTTCATTCTCTCCCCTTTCAGTTTTAGTCTAAAATCATCGTGTTTGTTAATTTGTCAAAAGCGTTATAAAAAAATATTAATTGATAGAAATCTTTATAAATAAATGTTACTACTAAAAATATAAATATAAATAGTTTATTGATGACGGTTTTTTTTTTTTTTAAATATTGCAGGGGCGGTCGCCCTCCAAAATCAAGGACCCCTCTAACATTTCAGAAACGTCTAATTTTCTATATAAAAAATTTAGTTTATTTTATGTTTTTATCCCTAAACAAGTGACCTCACTGTTCTTAAATTCTGTATCCGTCACTGGACTCTCAACTGGGTCAGAGACTTCATTAGAAAGATATGATATCTCTTGTGGTGTGCTAATTTGGTTTTTTCAGTAGTTGATACTATGTATGGATGAGAAACGTTTTCCATTTTATAGGTGTCAATGATGATGAATATGCTTCTGCATTGCATATAATCTTTCTAAACGACATATATTGATGTCTTCCTAGTATATACAGTTGCAGTCCTCTGTTCTTGTTTCTTTCTTGCCTTTTTGTCCTTTTCAATGGCTCTGTTGTGTGATTTTGACCATGTTAATTAAGCTGCTGATTTGGTTATGGTACCCATTGAGCTAAATAGTAAATTTTGGTTATGGTATTTGACATAGTTGGTATTTTGTGGTCTTATTCAGATGCCGCCTACTGGAAAGCGATTAACATGCATTAAAGCATCTAATGGAACCTCCAATATAACATCTATTTGTACTTCAAATGAGACTTCGTAAGCAATACCAAAAGAGTCTTCTCTAACTGTTAATTCTGCCAATTTATCACAAGCAGTCAATGGTAATAGTATGAGATTTCATATAATAATGGTCCATATAGTTTATTATTATTATCATCATCATCATCATTTGCATCGTCTTAAATAGTGGATCACTGTATTGTGGCTAAAATAGCGGTAAATAGTGCCCAATAGCGGCGCTATCTGGATATGGGCTAAAAAACCCATTTTTCCATCAACATCAATCATGATCTTTCATCTTAGTCAAAATCTTGAGGTTAATTTGGGAATTTCAAACCCAAAACCCCTAATTAATTGCGACCCAATCACCGACGACCCAAAAACCCCTTGTATCTTCAGCAATTCTTCACCAAACAAATTTCTTCCTCTTAAAAATATAAATCAAATAGCGCCGCTCCGCTACCCGCTATCCTGCTATAGTGTTTTTGCAAGTCGGCCGCTCCGCTCCGTTATTCGGGATTAACAACACTGGTTCAAATATGGAATTCACTACTTAGGGAGGGAAAAATTGGAGATAGAGATTTTGGAAGGCTACAAGAGGCCGCTTATGTTCAGTTCTCAACTTGTTAATGGAGCAGGAATTGTTGTTAGGAACCATGATGTACTAAAGGAAAAGGAAAAGCTTTATGGCGGTTTAATGGTTTGTACTTACATCCATTTGTAGTGTTATTGCGTTAAATACGAATATGTAAATTTTGTTTACATGTAGTGATATATTCTTCATTTATTTGCTAGGTATGATTTCAGTTCTAGGATAGGGAAAAGGTGCGAGAATATGTTGATGAAATGTTGGAAAATACCCAGTGTTACAGAAATCGCTAGTCGCTAGTCGGGCGGCAAACAGGGGACTAGCGACTAGTCGGGGATTAGTCGGCGACCCTAAATTACAATGTATTTTTTAAAATTCTATTATCATATATATATATATATATATATATATATATATATATTATACTGCAGAATAAGATGAATCAAAGCAGAAATAATACATATTTTTTCTTGATTTGTCATCACAAAATTAGTACAAAATTTTGAGCAGGAAAAAATATATGTATTTTTAATTTCTTTGCCCAAAACGAAACCCAATTTTTTAAAAAGTCAACCGACTTTTGATCGACTAGCCCTGACTAGTTCGATTTTTGACCCGATTTTTTTATTTATTTCTAGGTAGTTTGTGATCGACTACCGAGTAATCCCCTACTAGTAGGCCGTTTTTTACAATACTGCAAATACCTATAGGCTTTGGAGGACCGAATTGCATGATGACTACAAAAAAGCTAAAAGCTGTTGGAAAGAATACTAAAACTAATTGCCCTTATGGGTTTATGAAACAAGATGATTGGTGTTTTATGTGTGATTGGTTTGAAACTCCTAACTTCAATCTTTTTTGGTTCTATAGTTATTCTAATGGCATAGGAAATTGATATAAAATGCTTTAAACTGTTTTATCATTCTATTACAGAAATGATCTCAAGTGAACGCTGAGAATCGTCAAAATTTACCTTACCCTCATAATCTAGTTCACAACCTTTTCATGTTTGATATGCTGTGATGGTAAACCGTATACCATAATGTTTTCATCAAATTTAATATATTATTTTGTTTAAAAAGTGAAGGTATTGATGTATAACTATATTAAAATGCAGAAGAATCCAAGTCATATTGATAACTTGAAGATCACTCACACTAAGGCTAATGGTGAATTTGTTAATGGTCATGCTCAGTCACACCCCGTCTCCGGAATAGTGACATGACAGTGTCTCATTGGTTAATGAAATATCAAAGCCGACAATCAGAGTTACTAAAAAGGAATTCATTTATGATATAATCCAAAAATAAGAGTTAAACAGCGGAATTACTATGCGTGAAACAATACTAAGTATTATAAATGAAATTGTTCAACATTTCCATAAATGAAATAATCTATTTTCTTTAATTGAAGCCGGTTATGAGTCACTCTTCATTGTCCCCTTCTCAAGCTTCAACAACATCATCACCTGCACAGTAAAAGCGGATGGACGGAACTCCGGTGCTCAGTAAGGGACCGATAATCACAAGTATAAACACAATTTAATACGTAAACATATTCCCGTTTCCCAAACCAAAATACAAGTTATATGACTCAAAACCAAGTCTCAAATATTACCAAATACATACTCTTCATGTCCAAACACTTACACAACCGAATGTACGACAAGCACCATGCTCTGCCCATACGGTACACACGATTACACAGTTGCTTAGACACTACGAGCACAGCTACTGCTATGACACGACTTTTCACCATTCGAGCTTAGGTATCTAATCACGACTCTAAGACAATAACTGCAACGTTCCTAGTTATAGTCCAAACTAGGAGGGTTCAAATAGTTCATCGCATGAGTTCAGTTTCACTCCCTGAACGACGGAAGCACACTTTAAGGACTCATTCTACATTGTATCATCATCCAACACATTGGCTCCACAAAACCGTTGCAGTCCCAATGATAGTCCACATCAGATTAAGGCTCACATAGAAAGACCCTCGGGATCAAGGACACGTCGTAGGACCCCTCAGAATCTCTCCAATTTCATATCATATAAAGCCGTATCCTCCAATCGAACGAATCCTACCATTGAGTAGATCTTAGACACGAGCTCAAAATAGGGTGATGACTCGGTCGACCAAACCACATAGGACTAAAGACGACATTACAAAATATGACAAATCCAAGTATAAACCAAGTAAGACGACCAAAACGATAAACAATTAGACAAGTTTGTAAAATAGCCAATTACGATCCATGTTACACGTATAACATTTAACAATAACAAATTACGTAATTGCAAGTATAATAATGCAGTAAATCAATTTAAGATTCAGATTATAACGCATTTAAATCAAGTCCAAAACAGTTTATGCAATATCAAAAGCAATCAACTCAATTCATGCAATTGACATGTAAATTTCACAATTCATGCAATATATAATGCCCCAAAACCCCAAATCATTAACCCAATAATACCCACTGATTATACACGGTTAAATGCGAGAATTAAATGACGTAGGGGGTCCCTACCTTAAATCCTTAGAAAAAGCGATAACGTACAAGTGCTGGAAACATCTGGTTCCTCCATCTACTTCTGACATACATTACGGAAAATCTAACGGTTAAAATCTTGATCCCTCCGGTCATATTTTAGCCCTATCAGTCTAGTTTCAAAATAAAAAAGAATTACTCCGATTGGAGTTTCAATGTTACCCGTACGACGAATCTACCGAAAGTGTGCAGAAAAAGTAATTCAAAAATCAGTTCCGCTCCCAGTGCGATATCTTTCCGCTCCGAATTCCAAATCGAATTCCGTTTTACGATCTCGTAGCTTGTGTTATCGTGATCAATTTACATATAGGTTCATAAAAAACCGACAAGAATTGCCCATTCAAAAGTCCTCTCAAAATTGCTAAAATCTCACAAAATATAATCTCCAAAAGCTCTCTGTTTTTCCGCGGCTCCCAGACACCTTCTTTGTCTTTGTCTTTGTCTTTGGCTCGTTCCCCAGAAAGGCAACTGATGCCCATCTTCTTATTCTTTTCCACGACTCCCCTCATTCCCACTTTACCTCTCTTTAATTTATTGTTCTTTTAGTTTCTCTAACCCCCAACCCACGAAGTCCTTCCATTTTCTTTTTATTAAATTTCATTTTATTGTATTTCCTTTTATTCCTTAATCCCCAGTAACCCACAAATTCACTTTCCTTTTATTTTATTATTTATTTTATTCACCAACCATATTAATTCATTCTATTATTATTTTTCTTATTCATTTCAATTCCAATCAATTATCTAATTAAATTAATAATATAGGTGAATCCAATTAAATATCCCAAACCTCGATACGGGTGCGAAACGTCCCTCAATAAAACGTACACGAACTAAAACATGTAATATATTATAAAATTAATTGGACACGTAGTCACATATTAATACAAAAAGTATTACGCCTGCATAATTAATCGCGAAAAATTAATTATACGTCAAAAATCACATAAGTAAAAGTTACGAGTTTTACATGCTCAGTCAACATTTGTAAGTTCTAAAAGTTCACTTGTGTCATTAATAGAAAACATAATATCTCACATAATTTGGGAGATTTCAAAAAGATTGTTTTAATTATGTTTAGGAAGTATTGGTGGAAAAGGAGAGACAACGCATTGAAAATGACGAACCAGTTGAAGAGGAAAATATTTTGGGTGATACACTTAAAAAAAGGGCTGGATATGTAAATGGAATGGGTTATGGGATTAAGACTAAAAAATCTGCTAAAAGTTGCACTCGTTCATCTTCTTCCGATGAGCAGAGACGAAACTTTTTAAAATACTAATAGGTATATTAAATTTTATATATAGTTTGGAATATTTTATCAGTTTAGTCCCCAAGAATTTATTTTTTTTGCCGTTTTTATATGTATATGTAGTTCGACATACTGTTACAGTTTCGCCTTCAACGCTAAATTCCAGGTTTCGTCCCTGCCGATGAGGTAACGATGCTCGAAGAGAAATTAAATGACTCCAATGCCAAACTTGATTCTCACCAAGAAGAGATTAACTCTCAAAAAACATCAATTGGAGAATTATTAAAAATGATGCCAGAAGTTAGAGAGTATGATGGAAAATCTTCTCACAAGAGAATAGTGTCGCTAGTGTTTGCTGGTAATTCTAACTTCATTGCGTATTCTTTTATGATTTTATAAAATCCAGATCTTTTGATGCATGTTAAAATTAGTCATGCGTCAGATTTTGATGAACCTTGTTGGTCTTACTTCCTGTTATTACATTTCTTTTGCATTTGACCCAGCACCCCTGCAAGATTACTAGGTCCACGTTGATGGCATGCATGCATTGAAGCTCTTTCTTCTTATTTGTATTTTTTCAGCAAGAGTGAATGGAATATTCTTCAAGAATCCAATAGATGTTTGGTCAAATGATGTTTTTATGTTATTTATTCATGCATTTGGATTTCACAGGTTTGAATCTTTTGACAATGAAGTTAGAACGATATGAAGAATTATTGTTGTTTGGTGTGGTCTAGCTCCTTCACTTCTTTGAAAGGTGGAAACAGTGCTCTTTTGGACATTATTAGCTCAGTAGATCCTCAGTTTAAGAAGTTTTTGTATAGGATCTCAGTGATATTTTTGTATACAATGTGACTAAGTTCTTGTTTGTGACTTGTATTTTTTTGTATAGATGCTTACGTTGGATGATATCGTTCATTTACAAAAATATATGATATTGACATAAGCTTGAATTAGATAAATGATATCTTCTTATTATGCATTTCTCATTGGTATTAGTAGGTTGACCACTTTTGAGTTGATTACTTTATAAACAGGGAAAAAGTATACTAATAATGTATATAAAATGTAAAAAAATAAAAGAAAGAAAAGAAATAGACTTTTGCTGACAAAAATTTGTCAAGAAAGGTTAACCTCAATCAGGATCTGTATCGTCATGAAAGACATTTCTTGACAACGTAGTTTTGTCACTAAAGTAGTTCAGCGACAACATATTTTGTGGCGAAAGGTGACCTATGTTTGTTACGAAAGGTATTTCGTGATGAAATATGCCTTTCATCACCAAAGACTTCTAGCGCCAACGTTCCCAGGACGAAGTTGGTGACGAACATATTTCGTCATGAAAGGCCTTTAGTAATGAAATTTATTACTTTTCGTCACTAAAATATTATTTTTTTGTAATGACATTTTTTTTTTACTTCCTTAATTAATCTTTGCTACATGTCTAAACAACTTCTATTATAGAATACAGGGAGTATAACAAATCAAGATATATTTTGCTACAAAACTACAGCCTCGCAGATTTTAAGACTTTTAAACTTGTTTTTTTTCTTCATGTAACTAATCAAAACCTTAATAGTCGTGCATTAGTCAAATGAGACGATTAAATTGGAACGGTGGAGAATTAAAATTACAGAAATCTGTTGGAAATTGGCATATGACGGTCGGTAATGGACCGACGTTTGTGCAATTTTAACATAAGGTTTCATTCGATGAAAGTCGAATTAAGTTTCAAAATTCGAAATCTACGTTTCGAGTACTTGACTCTAGTATATTTACTTTCTCAAATCCAATTTCGGGTGAATGAGAAATTAATAACTAAAAGTTAGCTACTTAAGCTGGTAGAAAAGGTGCAAAGGGATGCAAGCCTACTAGAAGGCTAAGGGCCATCTAATGGCAGCCTTGCCTTGCCAAGAGGTGCCTGGCAGCTTGCCAGGAGGGCCTCCGAATGGCTGTATACTCTCCCAGAATAGTCACAACTTGTGTTTCATCTTGAAAGGGTGCATACTCTCCCAGAGTAGTCGCAACTCGTGCCTCCTCAGGATTGGTGGCAACACTTCGGATTTGCCTCCCTCCATTTCCTATAAATAGAGCTTTCTCCTCCATTTCATTTTCATCCCAAAACTCTTGCATAAGCATTAATTAGCAAAGTGTTTTCTGTCTCTCTCTCTCAATAAAGAAGTTTCGCCGAAGCTTCAAGCATTGTAGTGCGACAATCTTGAAGTATAAAGTCGTTGTATCTTGAAGACGAGTTGCCGTAATCAGTAAGCACTATATACAGAGCAATCTTGTCTTGCGGAGAAATTGTCTAATACTTGCCTCGACTTAAAAGAAGATTCTAATCAAGTACATCACCCACCGGAGTCTACAATCGCAAGACAATATAGTAATTTGTGTGCTTGAAGATGGCATCATCAAGTTCGGCTCCACCAACTGTCCCGGTTGTGCCAGTAGTCCACGCCGAGAGGCCGGCCAAATTCAACTGTACCGAGTTCAAGAGGTGGCAGCAAAAATATATTGTTCTACTTGACGACACTCAACCTGGTCCGGTTCTTGAAGGAAGAAGCACCATTGATTGCGGAGAATGAGGATGATCAACAGAAGATCAACGCCCTGGATGCTTGGAGTCATAGTGACTTCCTATGCCGCAATTACATTCTGAATGGGCTAGACGACACCTTCTACAACATCTATGTAGTCACCAAGACTGCCAAAGAGCTATGAGAGTCCCTGGAGAAGAAGTACAAAACGGAGGATGCCGGGATAAAGAAATTCATCGTCGGGAGGTTTCTCGACTTCAAGATGGTGGATTCCAAGAAGGTCATCGACCAAGTGCAAGAGTTGCAATTAATTCTGCATGAGATCTATGCCGAAAGAATGCGACTAAGCGAGTCTTTTCAAGTGGCAGCCTTGATTGAAAAGCTACCACTACTGTGGAAGGATTTCAAGAACTACCTCAAGCATAAGAGGAAGGAGATAGGACTCGAAGATCTAATCGTGAGGCTGAGGATCGAGGAAGATAACCGAAAATACGCAGCAGGACCGGTGTCGAGGCCAAGGTGTATCTGACCGAAGGAGGTTCTAGCAAGAAGAGGAAGAAGTCTGATAAGAAACAAGAGACGCAAGAACCAAAGCAGAAAAAGGCCAAGAAGATCAAGGGCAACTGCTTCAACTGCGACAAGCCTGGACATATGGAAAAAGACTGTCGCCTGCCAAAGAAGGAGAAGGAGAATCTAGCCGAAGATATGGCGAACCTCGATCTAAACGATCTGTCTGCCGTGGTGTTCGAAGCCAACCTGGTCGACAACCCAAAAGAATGGTTTGTAGACACAGGGGCAAACTGCAGTATTTGTTCCTACAAGGAAATGTTCTCGACCTACATTCCGATCACCGGACGGAAATTGTTTTTAGGTAACTCTGCAACTTCCAAGGTAAGTCGGATTGGGCAAGGTGGTCTTGAAGCTGACCTCCGGAAAAAAGCTAACCTTCAAGGATGTGCTGCATGTCCCGGACATCCGCGAGAATCGAGTATCTGGTTCTACATTAAGCAAAGCCGAATTGAAGCTAGTTTTTGCGGCTGACAAATTTGTAATAACCAAAGCTGGTCAATTTTTAGGAAAAGGGTACCTAGATAGGGGGCTCTTTAAGATGAATGTAATGACTGTGAAACGTGATTTTGAAGGCCAGAATAAAGTTGTTAATTCTTCTTACTTGGCTAAGTGTTCTGATTTATGGCATGGTAGATTAGGACACGTGAATTTAAACTCACTAAGGAAGTTGGTAAGTTTGAATTTATTGCCTAAAATGGAGTTTAACTCAAACGATAAATGTGAAATATGTGTTGAGGTAAAGCTGGCCAAGGCACTTTTCCATTCAGTGGAAAGAAATACTACCCCTTTAGAGTTAATTCATACTGACATTTGCGATATGAAAAATGTGCAAACTAGAGGTGAAAAAAAGTATTTCATCACATTTATTGATGACTGCACGAGATAATGCTATGCATATCTTTTGAAGAGAAAAGACGAAGCTCTAGAAACCTTCAAAAATTATAAGAGTGAGGTTGAAAATCACCATAGTACCAAAATCAAAATGATTCGAAGTGATAGATGTGGAGAGTATGTAGCTCCGTTTGAGGAATTCTGCCAACAAAATGGTATTATTCATCAAACAACCGCTCCATACTCACCTCAATCGAATGGCGTAGCCGAGCGCAAGAATTGAACTCTTAAGGAGATGATGAATGCTATGTTGATTAGCTCTGGCTTACCCTCGAACATGTGGGGGGAAGCACTGCTCTCGGCTAACCACATCCTAAATAAGTTACCACACAAGAAAAGGGACAAAACCCCATATGAATTATGGAAAAGAAGAAAGACTTCATACGGTTACCTTAAAGTGTGGGGGTGTCTAGCTAAGGTCGAAGTATCTAAGCCAAAGCAAATTAGAATAGGACCCAAAACCGTTGAATGCATCTTTATCGAGTATGCTTACAACAGTAGTGCGTATCGATTTTTGGTGCATAAATCTGAGAACCCAGAAATCAATGAGGGAATGGTTATGGAATCAAGGAATGCAACATTCTTTGAAAACATCTTTCCTAAAAATGAAAGGAAAGAAGTGAGCTCTAACAAGAGGACTCATGAAGTTACACAAGGTTCTGATCAAGCCATTGAGGAATTAACCTAGACGTAGCAAGAGGGTCAAAGTGTCCAAGACATTTGGTCCAGATTTTCTGACATACGTGTTAGAAAATGAACCTAGGACAATTCAAGAAGCATTGTCTAGTCTAGATGCTCCTTTCTGGAAAGAGGCTATCAACAGTGAAATAGAATCCATCATGCAAAACCACACGCACCAGGCTGTAAAACTTTAGGATGCAAGTGGATCCTTAAAAGGAAATACAAAGCTGATGGATCAATCGATAAGTACAAAGCTCGGTTGGTGGCCAAAGGGTTCAAACAAAAGGAATAATATGATTTTTTTGACACATACTTGCCGGTCACAAGAATTACCTCCATTAGAGTTCTCATAACCGTTGCAGCACTCCATAACCTTGAGATACATCAAATTGATGTAAAAACAGCTTTCCTAAATGGAGAACTGGAAGAGGAGATATATATGGAACTACCTGAAGGGTTCGTTGCCCCCGGACAAGAGCATAAAGTATGCAAGCTAGTCAAGTCACTCTACGGGCTGAAACAAGCGCCAAAACAGTGGCATGAGATGTTCGATCGAACAATGCTGTCAAACGGCTTTAAGATCAATGAGTGTGACAAATGTCTATACATTAAGGGCACACCGGATGTTTACGTGATTGTATGTCTTTACGTAGATGACATTCTAATCATGAGAAGCATTCACGATCTAATAGTGAAAACTAAAGAACATGTTAAAGAAGATCTTTGACATGAAAGATATGGGTCCGGCTGATGTCATATTAGTGATTAAAATCTCTAGAACGGCGGAAGGAATTATCTTGTCACAATCTCACTACATTGAGAATGTACTCAAGAAATTTGAACCTTTCGACAAACCTCCGGCCAAGACCCCGATAGACCTAAGTCTACATCTGTCCAAGAATAGAGGGAAACCAGTATCTCAACTGAGATATGCAAAGATCATTGGGAGCCTAATGTATCTAAAAAATTGTACACGCCCAGATATCGCACACTCAGGCAGCAAGCTTAGTAGGTTCACAAGCAACCTAGGAAAGGATCACTAGCTAGCGCTGGAAAGGGTTCTAAGGTATTTAAAACATACCATGAATCATGGCATACTATACACAAGATATCCAGCAGTACTGGAAGGATATAGTAATGCGAATTGGATATTGGATACAAAAGACTCCAAATCCACTAGTGGATACGTGTTTCACCATAGGAGGAGGAGAAATATCTTGGAATTCCTCTAAACAAACGTGCATAGCTTGATCCACCATGGAGTCAGAGTTTATAGCACTAGACAAAGCTAGGGGAAGACTCTGAATGGCTTTGAAACTTCCTAGAGGATATTCCTTGTTGGAACAAGTCAGTACCTCCCGTATTGATACATTGTGATAGCATGTCTGCAATCGGGAGAGCACAAAATACAATGTACAACGGTAACTCTCGACACATTCACAGGAGACACAACACCGTTAGACAATTGATCTCTGATGGTATAATTCCAATTGACTATGTGAAGTCCAAGGACAACATAGCTAATCCTTTGACGAAAGGAATCAACAGAGATCAAATGTACAATGCAGTAAGGGGAATGGGATTAAAACCCACACATTAAAGAAAGTTCATAGCGGTAACTCAACCATGATGAGTGGAGATCCCACGAACTTGGTTCAATGAGACAACTAAGTTACAGATGGTTCAAATGATCACTTGGAACCCGTCTCATTCTCATAAGCTGCCCAAGTACTAACCTGCAGAGGTGTGATTAGGTTAAGCATCTACGCTTTTAATGATTCATATACCAGGTTAAAGGTGGAGTATGGAAGGATACTCCTTATGGGAGATCACCTATATAAGGGTGAAGTGAGGCCGCTTCAAATAGAAAAAACACTTATGAATCCGAGATACGGTCCATGGCCAAAACGGACACAACGTGAGAACTAAGGATATTAGAACTATTATTGTGTAAATGCTATTGTCTTGGTTTACATCAAAAGCTGACCGGTTCAAGACATCGCGTTCACCGAGCAGCAAGTAAATCCGATATCATTTTACTAGGATAGGTTCAAATCTACCTATCTCGATGCAATAATATTTTGTCGGAACTTTCTTATTAGTGTCTGCATGCATTAATTATCATTCATGTGGGGGATGGTTGGAAATTGGCATATGACGGTCGGTAATGGACTGACGTTTGTGCAATTTTGACATAAGGTTTCATTCGATGAAAGTCTAATTAAGTTTCAAAATTCGAAATCTACGTTTCGAGTACTTGACTCTAGTATATTTACTTTCTCAAATCCAATTTCGGGTGAATGATAAATTAATAACTAAAAGTTAGCTACTTAAGCTGGTAGAAAAGGGGCGAAGGGATGCAAGCCTACTAGAAGGCTAAAGGTCATCTGATGGCAGCCTTGCCTTGCCAAGAGGTGCCTGACAGCTTATTAGGAGGCCCTCCGAATGGCTGTATACTCTCCCAGAATAGTCGCAACTTATTCCTCCTCTTGAAAGGTTGCATGCTCTCCCAGAGTAGTCGCAACTCGTGCCTCCTCAGGATTGGTGGCAACACTTCGGATTTGCCTCCCTCCATTTTCTATAAATAGAGCTTTCTCCTCCACTTCATTTCCATCCTAAAACTCTTGCATAAGCATCCATTAGCAAAGTGTTTTCTCTCTCTCTCTCTCTCTCTCAATAACGAAGTTTCGAATATATGTCGGTTCGTCGAAGCTTCAAGCATTGTAGTGCGACAATCTTGAAGTATAAAGTCGTTCTATCTTGAAGATGAGTTGTTGTAGTGTGTAAGCACTATATACGGGGCAATCTTGTCTTGCGGAGAAAGTGTCTAACACTTGCCTCGACCTAAAAGAAGATCCTAATCAAGTACATCACTCACCTGCGTTTACAAAATCATGACGTCCTACATGTATTGTGTCTTGTTGGCTTGACACCTTTGTATTATTAGGCCAGACTGGCACCGTTCAATAAGATGACAGTCTCGTAAAAGCTAACCGAGCACGGTACTAAAAATATACCGTGTCGTCTAGTTCAATCCAAATGACTCAATAAAACTTTAAAATAAAATAAATCCACATTTACTTAAATAGATCAGTTGGAAATATCTATAATTAGAAATTTCATTTTAATGAATCAAACTCTCTGAGTCAACAAAAAAAAAAAAAAAAAAAAAAGAGATGGTTATATAGTAAGATTATCTAAGCAAATTATGGAAGCATTGATGAGAAAAACTTATTAAATTATTTTAATTACCTTAGATAATAATATAGATAAAATATAATCTAATTTGAAAAAAAAATGTAAATATTAAATAATTAATAATCCATTCTTGTCAAATCCCGTAACTCAGATGATGACATGACAGCACCCAAAATCAATGGGATACTGAACCCAAATAATCAAAAGGAAACCTCATTCATTATTCAATACCAAAAGAAAAATTACATCATCATTATTTTCTTACATAACTGAAAAGGGGAATACTATTTTTCGGCAATTAAAGAAAAGAGAAACTAGGCTTGCTATTACATCATCGATCACACTAAATCATCCTCGAAATCCTCGTCTATGGTATCATCAATGGTACCCTCAATGTAATCATCTTCAAAAGGGGAAACGTAAGGAGTGAGTTACTGAACTAGCTCAGTAAGCATCCATCAACCTTGAGATGAAGCATCAATTAAGACTCAAATAGGTTTACCCAAGCCCAAAACATTTGAAACAAGAAGTAAGCACAAATATCTTATTAATTCAGTTAAAATAGTAAACGAAAGACTAAAAGAGGGTAGGAAACAAAAATCAGGACAGAAGACACAACATAGATTGAATAGGGGTTCGGATGATCCAACAAGGTATCCGGTCGACCGGAGGTCGTACGAGATCCGGACAGAAACTTTGACAAAGCAATCGGACGATCGAAATGGAGATTCGGTCAATGGGACTTTCATCCCGGTTGACTGCATTTCACTGCGGGTCATCCGCAATCAGCCACAGTAGTTTGTTCGAGCGATGGGAAAAGGGCTCCGCGATTCAGAACATCCATTTTCATGTACAATTTAACAAAGGAACTGTGATTTCTGCAACTTTGGAATAACCGGCCAAAACACCCCATTTTTTACTCCAAACATATACAAAACTCTCACATAACATGCTCAAACTATACACACCAAATCTGACACTAATTGATCAGAAATCGTGCTATGAGCACCATGAACTACTCATGCATTACAAACGGATGCTAATGTCAGATAATCAAGTATAATTCTAGCAATGATCCAACACATGTAATTCACACAATTGAGCTCTCTTGTTTGGCCATGACTCTAACCCTGTTAACAGCCCCTAACATTAACCCATTAATGAGGGCCTGAATACTTAACATGTATTTGGATATTAACCCTCCATACGGCGAGGCCTGGATTTAAAGGCACATCAGTTATATCATTGCCCACCCATATGAGCTCCAAAACAACTGTTAACAGTCACACTTTTTATCTTCGTTAGGAACCGAGTCAGAACAGAATAGAGAAAGAAACAGAGAAAGCTCTCGAGCACCTTAAATAGATATAATTTTGAAGTTGTCCTACTATAGGATCACCGACGGAAAATAGCTCTAATCGGGAATGACACATAGACTCCAATTAAGACGATTAAACACATAACAATTACCAAACACATGTTATCAAATTACCCACAAATTCAATGCAATAATTATCAATACTTCATCCAATTTTGATGCAAGAAAACATGAATTTAAAATCCGAATCATAGCAAATCGGTAATTTCAATAAACCCACATTTTATGAATTTTTTAGGATTGAAAAATAAGGGTAAAGGATCCTTACTTGATCAACTTAGGCAATGTTCTTCCCGAAATCCCAAAATCACCAATAAGTCAAAAACCGAACTTCAGGTTGCAATTACTTTTTGTAAGAAAATCAGAATTCAAATCAGTCAGTGGTCACGCGTAGCTCTTTCAATTACCTTTCCAACACATTAAAAATCGCTCAATTCTGACTTCATTAGCTAGGTCAAACACTCAAAATACTTCTCATCCTTCCATTTTCCTGCACTCTATTTTCTCTCATTTTTCTTTTTCTTGCGGGTTACTCTAACCCCTTCCCAGCCAGAACCCTTTTTAAAATACTCCTCAAGAGTCTACAAAGCAGTCCCAATACTTTCTAAAATTCGTACTTAGGTCCATTCACTCTCATGGTCATTAAATGCGCCCCTTAATTAAAACGTACCCAACAATTAACTTACACTCATCCTAAGAACTAATGGCGAGATAATCACATTCCATAACACATACATTCATGCTCGAACAATTAATTTAAACACGTAATCATACAAAATTAAATTCAATAATGCAACACATAAACCGAAAAGTCCTGGGTATCACATCATCATCCCCTTATAAAAGTTTCGTCCTCGAAACTTAGTAACTTTGTTTCTCAAACAAATGGGAATACTTTTTCCGTACTTCTTCCTCTAACTCCCCAATAGACTCTAGCTCGGTATAGTGCAACCATTGTAACTTGTACCAATTCCGGACCCGTTACATTTTTCTCCCCGTTATAGTCCCAAAAAACTAGTCACCGATATCTCTGCCCATACAAAGCCTAATATGGTGCCATTCCAATACTTTCCTGATAACTGTTGTTGTAAGAGAACTCAACTAGAGTAAGATGATGAACCCAACTGCTCTCGAAATATAGTACACAAGCCCGAAGCATATCTTCCAGAGTCTGAATCGTCATTTCTGACTGCTCATCGATTTGAGGATGATAGGCAGTACTCAAAGTGATGAGGATCCATCCATGAAGCCAAAAGACTCATATATAAAGCTTCCCAAGATCATTCATCCAAATGACCAAGTTCTTAACTCATTCATTCCAAGTCCAGGTTCCTGAAGAAAGCCTATGAGTCAAGTTCTTAAAGAATTTAGTCTAAAGGTTCATGGGACAAAGAAACCTTCAAAGAATGTAAGACATAAAGATCAAATTCATCTAATCTCTTTTGAAGGCAAAGTGCACAATTGGAAGGAAAATGGCTAAAGTGCAATTTTAGCAAGTTTGTCAATTAAAGTCTATCTTAGACTTTAATTGTAATTTCAACTTTATTATTTTAATTCTATTTATTATTAATTTCGAATTTAGCTTTATAAAGGATGTGGTCCATTTATTTAGGTAGTTGTTTCTTTTATAGCAAGTATTAGATAGTTTACTATTCTTGTTATTGTAGAATCCTAATTCACATAGGACTCTATTTTTCTAGCTGAAATCTCATCTATTTACAGAGAGATTTCAGCGTTAGTATAATCAAGTTAGATATATGATATTTGTTAAGGTTATTCCGTAGATACTTGTGAATTGAACTTCTATGTAGATTTTCATTCATTTTGAGCTACTAATCAACAATTTTAGTTTCTCTTGTTGTGGTGTTTCAGCCTCCATTAAAAATCAAACTACTTTGTGTTGCATTGATTTTATTCTCCCGTAAAGTATTTCAAGGAAGAGAAAGATCTGAATTCAACATTTGTTGTTGAATCTTGATATAAGTTATTAAGGTTCATCATCAGCTAGTATCAGAGCTCAAGTTTGATCTCTTTCTTGGTGTATCTTTAATTTCTTTCTTGATAAAATCTTCTTATTTTCTTGGATAAAAAAAAAAGAAAAAATATCAAAGGTAAAAAAACAAAAAAAGAGGCGAAAGTTTTTATTGAGCTTGGCCAAAAAGCAAACTTCTTGAATCAGAGACATCATAGTCTAGGTTCAAGAATCGACAAAAGTTCACTTTTTTTTAGCCGTGACATATATTATCATTCAAGAATTGACAAGCGTTGGAGTCTCAATTCTTGATACCATTCGGCTAAGAAATAGAGAAAGAAAAAAAGAAGAAGAAAGAAAACGATTCAAGAACAATAATCAAGAAGCATAAAAGATTGAGATCTTCCTTGTCCTAAACACAAAAGAATACCTAAAAAAGTATCTTCTTTTTTTGTTAGGTCTAGGATTTTCAAGATTATTCTTAATTTTCTTTCTTTAACTATTTGTTTAGGTCTAGGATTTCTATTCCTCTATTTTTCAACTTTGTCTCAATGCAACAAATTAGGAACCTTTAATTCCTGGCTTTCATCTTTAAAGCCATATAGAGTTGAAGTTATTTTACTAGTATTGTTGGAATATTGAGTAAATTATTTTTTTCTATCTAACAAATTTGAATGTTTTAAGTAATCATGTCTCAACAGGGAAGTTCTACATCAAAGCAAGATGAAAGCTTTATGGATGATAAGCTCTCAAGGGAACAATTCCAAAAGATCATGGATCGATTGGATGAATTAGGCAACAAAATGACTCTTGTTGAAAAAATAATGGTAAGACCAAAGTTCCCCCACAGGCATCCCTATGTTCCAAAAAGGGGACAACAAATTGATAAAGAAGAGGGAAACTTTGATGATTATGATAAAAGGTATGGTTCTCAACATTCAACAAACTCAAGAAGAATACATCATAGACCCCAAGATGATCATTGGCAAGAGAGGACGAGAAAAAGGGATCACTTTCAAAGGTTTGATGATAATCTTGCTTTTGCACCAATCCGAGAATGGGAGGGAATTTTTAAAGATTTCACAACAATCTTTGTGCAATCAAGATCAATATCCCATCTTTTCAAGGTACGAATGATGCTGAATCTTTTTTCGAATGGGTAAATAAAATTGATCATGTATTTTCTATCCATAATTATTCGGAGGGTAAAAATGTAAAATTGGCCGCCATTGGATTCTATGATTATGCATCAAAGTGGTGGGAACAAGAGTATACTTAGGAGGACTAGTTAACGGACCTATTGATAGTTTGAAGGATATGAAATCTGAGATGAAACGGAAATTTGTTTCCCAACATTACATTAGGGAACATGTCAATCGTTTACAAATGCTTAAACAAGGTACTAACTCAATAGTTGAATATTATAAAGAGATGAAAATAGTCATGATTAGGGTTCATATTCAAGAACATATGGAGGCTACTTTGAATCGATTCTTGGCGGTCTTAAATGAGGAAATAAGGTCAAAGGTGGAAAGAGTTCATCACATTGCGCTTCATGATATGGTGTATTATGCGGAACAAACTGAAAGACAAATCAAAGAGAAAAATAGAGGGGCAAATTCGGCCAAGTTCCAATCTTGAAAAAGAAGACCAAATAAACCCCCTTTCTAGTTCACCTTATTGGCCGAGCAAGATAGAAGATAAAGAGCCAATAGAGGCTGCCAAAATAGCCACGCCTCAAAAGGGGTTGTCCAAACAACCACCATATCTTCTTCAACTTGGAAGATAAATTGTTCATCTTCAATTCCAACGGAATACTCTAAGTGTCACGAACAATGCGATCTTGATATGAACTGCCCAAATAAAAGTATGACGATAATACAAGACGATGACGATTGGGTTGGTAAAGAAGAAAAGAAAGAATTCGAGGGCAATCTAGCTAAAGAAAGAATCATGAGTGATGAGTGGAAAAACAAGAGTGATCTTAGACTTTAATTGTAATTTCAGCTTTATTATTTTAATTCCTTTTATTATTAATTTCGAATTTAGTTTTAATATAGTACATGTGGTCCATTTATTTAGGTAGTTGTTTCTTTTATAGTATGTATTAGATAGTTTACTATTCTTGTTATTGTAGAATCCTAATTCACACATGACTCTATTTTTCTAGCTGAAATATCATCTATTTAAAGAGAGATTTCAACCACATTGTAATCAAGTTAGATATATGATATTTGTTAAGGTTATTCCTTAGATACTTGTTAATTGAACTTCTATGTAGATTTTCATTCATTCTTGAGCTACTAATCAACAATTTTAGTTTCGCTTATTGTGGTGTTTCAGCCTCCATTGAAAATCAAACTACTTTGTGTTGCGTTGATTTTATTCTCCCGTAAACTATTTCAAGAAAGAGAAAGATCCAAATTCAACCTTTGTTGTTGAATCTTGATACAAGTTATCAAGGTTCTTCATAAAAAAGACAACTTGGTTCGCATGGCTTCACTGAAACTCTTCTAAAGCCACGAAACAAACCGAGTGTCCCGGTCCGACACTATATTTACATCTTAACCAATGTGTCCATATTTGCCGTGATCTTCATAGGTAAAAAGTGGGCTGATTTTGTGAGTCGATCCACTATTACCCAAATGTGTCCTTCCAGATTTTATCCATAGGCAACCCGGTCACAAAATCTATGGTGATGTGCTCCCACGTCCAAACTGGAAAATCAAGTGGCTTAAGCAACCCGAGAGGTCTTTGATGTTCCGGCTTTACTTTTTGACAAACGAGACACTTATCCACAAATTCGGCCATGTCTCGCTTCATTCATTACCATCAGAAATTACCATTAAGCCCTTTATACATCTTCGATGCCCCAGATGAATTGATAGTCTAAAATTGTGAGCCTCTTGCAAAACTTTCAATCTCAGCCCCGAATCCGACGGTACACACGATCTGCCCCGAAACGAAGACTACCATCTTCATGCACTTGAAATTCCGTTTCTGACCTTGATTGTGCCAATTCCCGTTGTGATACCCAGGACCTTTCGATAGCATGTTTTATGTGCCGATGTATTTTATGTGTTATATGTTACATTTATTTGGATTTCTCTTAGGGCGCATTGGTAAGGTAAGGAATTTAGAGGACCTAAGTGATAAGATGAATATTTTTGGTTAGTTTGGTTGGTTATTTTTTTAGGGAAGTTGTGTGTGTGAATGAGTGCCTTTTTAGATAAGATCATTGGGTTGCTTTGAATGGTTATATAGTTATAACCCCTCCAGAAATCTGGATATATTTATGCTATAAATAGAGGACATGGGAAGGAAGAGAACGAGAAATAGAAAGAACAAGAAAGAAAAGAGAGAAAACCACGGTGCTGGAAAATTAGGCAGCGAGAGAAACCCTTTTGGCAGACATAGTAAACGATCCCTGATCATTCCTATATTTTACCCATAGTTATAAGACTTCATAAAATAGATTATGACTAGAGGCGATTAGATTCCAACGTCCGGATTAAGATATATCAATATCGGATTACAAGGCTGTTACAGTTTAAGTAAAACCATAGTGATGAGGATAGATTGTTAAGTTGGAGGAATAGACGGTATCTGATCGGAGTGATTCTTGTATCTAAAGTTTAAGGACTTGAAGGACTACATTCTGAATGGTGGAGATTAGATTCCAACAGTTCAATTAAAAGTTATTTCCCTCAGAAGTTGCCTATGCAAACCAGAAATTTTGCTTTCCGTTCTCCCTTTGATTACTCGATTAAGTGTACCAAGGATCATTCGCTCTTGTTTTTCAGTCCTAAAAATGCATGAATTGGTCTTTTATCAAGTTATGAATTGTATGAAAGATTTCTTATGTTTTGTTGCATCAAAATTGGATGAAGAAAGTATATTTGCATCTGTTGTATGATTATAATTGATTCTTCTTGTGCATGTCTTTGTATATTTGCTGGATGCATTTTCATAAGAGTCAGCATATGGATATTCTCAATCTAGAGCTCTTGTCTATTGATGACCCTAGTCCATGATATATTCCGATTATGATATGTTTTACAATGCCCGAGAGCTCTATCTTGTCCAATTTTTCCTGGCACGGACCCTTGCGGGAGTAAAATGTTAGCACTGTTAACAGTGTTGTGGAGTTCACGAGGATGAACGATGACATAACATGAGTATATCCTTAAATAGCCAATTCCGAGCCTTACCAGATATGATGTGATATGAAAAGATATGATATGTGGCCTTTTTGAACGGGTAATAGAAGTTCGGGCTGTTAACATTATGGTTAGTGTTATTTTCAGATAATTGATCAGTTGTAAAGTTACTTGTTGCGTGTCATAATACTACTAATCATGTCGGATTCTACATGTCAGAAAATTACAAGTTATGCTATGATATGTTTAAGGTGCTCGGAGCACGATTTATGATATGTTACGATTTCTGAGGTGTATATAACCGATATGTTAAAATATTGTTTTGGTATGCTATGTTTATTTTTTTGTTATGCTAAAGTTAGTCAAAATAAGTGTTTTTGGGTTGGGATATTTGAAAGTGCAAAAAAATGGATTTTTCTTCACAAAATAAACTTGAAAAATGTCTTCACTGAATCTTGGTCGATTGGTTCGGTCGACCGGAACAGATTTCTATCGTTCGGACCAAACTACTGGGCTGATTGTGGATGACCAGTGATGGATTGCAGTCGACTGGCCTAAAACCCTATTGACCGGAGCTATTGCGGTTGGCCGGCCTGTCTTGTCAGTCAATCGACCTTTTTGTCAAAGTTTCTGTCTTGATACCGGGCGACCCTTCGGTCGACCGTGGCTATCTGTCTATCATCTGAGATGTCATTTTACACTTGTACTCATGACAGTAAAACTCGCGAGTTGACTCGTATGATCTTACGAGTTTTAACGGGTCTTCCGAGTTAGATCCTACGTAGAATCGGTAATCCGGTAGGATCGGTGTAAACTCGTAGGATCTGACTCAGGAACGTAGGATCGGTATGGTCCCACGAGTCACTCAAAACTCAAGTCTTTAATTTTTTTTTTTTATTTTGCTGAAACAATTTCTATTTTCTATTTTTTAATCATTTATTTTACTCAAAACAGATACTTGAAGATGTATACACATTTATATATCTCAGGAGATATTTGAATCTTAATTAAAAATAAAATTACGCATATTTTACCAATTAAATTAAATTCGGTTGACTTTTTTGCTGAATACTTAGTCATTAAAAATGAAGTTTCTCCATTTGAATTATGTTTCAGCAACAGGTAAATTCTTTGCTTTTTTTAAATTATATCTCGTTTCTTGTTATTGCTATATTATTATTATTTTTTAATTAATTAATTTATTATTATTATTATTATTATTATTATTATTATTTTGGTTAGACTGAGAACACTAGTTTCAATTGGTATAATGCTATCACCACTTCCAATAAATATCTCCTCATTCCTTCTCCTCTTTCATTATGTGAATTGATATGGAAAGTATTTGGTGATTGACTGTTTCAATTCTCACATTTTCTTTGAAAATTTTAGTTGTTTCACAATAATCTCAGCTAATTTTACAGAATCTTTTTACATTGACTTTATTTAAATTTTTTAATTTCAAATTAAATTTAATAAACATGTTTAATTTTAGTACATGATATTTGTACTTTTATCTTTATAATTAATAAACATGCTAATAACTTGAATGATTTGCTTTGAATATTTGATTATCCTTTTTTCTTTAAGACACTTTAAATTTTTGATTGAAATGTTTTTCTAAGAGTACATATATATTTTCAAATAATTTTTTAAATTAAGTAGGATCTACGATCCGAGTTCCGATCCTCATATGCCCTTCCGATCATACGTATGATTGCGAGTTTGACTGGCTTGCTTGTACTGATTTGATTTCTCTCATGTTTAAGTGATTTCTGTTATGTACTGTTATGCTATATTTTCAAGATGTTTACAGGTTATGTCAAGTCTAGATGTATTTTCATATGTTTTGGGAAACATGAATGTTTATGTGTCACATTTGGTCCTTCATCCCAATGATCGATTCTTACTGGGCTAGTATAGTAGCTCATCCTTTTACTTTCTTACATTTTATAGATGATGCTGACGAGGAGACTTGAGACGGGGTAGCACAGTAAAACTTAATGAAGTAATGATGGTGTAAGATATATGAACCTTATTTAAGATTGAGCAACTTAGTATTAAGTTTATGTAATTTCTGACTTATGTTGAGGATAATATAATAAAGTTTAAGTTATTCTGTTATATTTATGGTTTGTAAGAGTATATTCTGTTATGAGTTCTTTGTCTTAAATGCACCCCTTAACTAAAACGTATCCAACAATTAACTCTTACACATATCCTAACAATTAATGACCACATAATCACATTCCATAACATATAAATTCATGCTCTAAAAATTAATTTAAACATGAAATCATACAAAATTAAATTCAATCAAGCAACATATAAACCGAATAATCCCGGGTATCACAAATATGAAATATAAAATATTCTAAAAATCATATAATTTAAAAGAAGTAACTTAAGTATATAAATTCGATTCGATTTTTTTGGCCCATGATAAATTCAATTTGATTGTTAACCATAAAATTGAATCATTTTTACATTAAGACTCGGTGAAGAATAATGAATTGTTTACAATGGCATATATCACAAGTTCCATAGACCAGTGGGGCTATGGCCTGCCCATGACCTCATGGTCGTGAGTTTGACACCCTCCCCATATATGAGGCATGCTTTAATCTCCCTCCCCTTCATGGGGCAAACACCCACCCAGCCGCACTTCAATAAAAAAAAAATAATACAATGGCATATTATTTATGTATTTTTTTATTTTTTTATTTTTTAAGTTAATACACTATGAAATTGTGTGGAGTAAAAAGAATACTAATTTGAATTCAGCATGATAAAATTTCGTACCAAATTAGTTATGGTCCTATAAATCCACTAACCAATATTCGCGTATGGTTGTTATTGCATGCTCTAAGAACTGGTTCTTACAATATTAAAGTTCTCACTGTAACTAAAATTTTAGTAAGAAGACAATGGGGGTATTTCTCTGTTGTTGCTATTGATTTCTCTTTTTCAAAAATCAAAGTGTTGATTGGCTGTTAGTTTTATATTTCTCCTACAGAATTTAGCTCAGTTAACGCGTCACGGCTCCAGTGCGGAATGAGATAAATTCCGCACTTGCAGAACTTCTTTTGTCCATTGGATTAAAATTTTGACAGTTAAGATTGATTTAAAATGAGCAACTATTCTAAACCTCAGAACACCTGTTCTGAGATGTTTCGTATATACTGAAAAAAGTTATTCTACATAGAATCCGGACCGTAGTTAATGGCAGGCTATAATGTCAAGGTTAGATCCCTCCCGCCGAGGTAATTTCATGTTAAAAGACTATAATACCCTGCAAAGTAAACCTGTCATTTCCTTTAACCAAAAAAAAAAATAAATAAATAAAAAAGGAAAAGAAAAACCAAGCACCACCATCATCGCGCCCCCCTCATACACCTCCTTTCACTACTCTTCTCAACTCCACAACTCCGTCAATTTGTTTCGTGTGATAACCTGAACTTTTTGACATTTAATTATAATAATCATAATTGAATTTATGTGTTAAGTGTTTATTATGTGTTTATTTGATGTACATTTGTTAGGGTGGCCTTTTAAAAATGAATCTAAGTTAAGGGACTGAATTTTAGACTTGTGAAACTTTTGAATTAGTTTGACACCTTTTGAAAAGGTATGTCTTTTGGGGGTAGTTAGTGCAGGATTTCAGATGTTAGAAGTTAGAGGGAAAGCAAGGAAATAAAAGGAGAGGAGAGAAAAAAAATTAGAAGAGTTTTCTGGAAAAATAGAATGCTGGTGAGAGAATACATAATTGAAGTAGCAATTGGACTCCAAATTTAGTAATTATTGTTGTTAATCGAAGCTAACAGTTAAGGCTATGCGTGAGAAGAAACAGGGAGTGATTTCTAGTTCCCAACGAATGGATCTTTGTGTTTGAAGGTACTGCTTGTGCGTAGAAAATTCTGGTTTGTGTATTGCTTGCTTGATTCCATGTAAGACTCTTCACCCTTGTATTTTCAATCCCAAAACTCATGAAATGTATACGTTATACTATTGGAACTGTGTATTAGAAGTATTTTAAGCTCAAGATTTCCTGCATAGGATGAAGCGTTGAATTGCCATATGCGTTTGTTGATTATGGAACTTGATTGTGCATGTTAACCTGACTTCATAATTCATGATCATTCGAGTCTACTTGCTACTACTTTTGGGGTCTTAAATGCTATGTGTTCTTATTCTACTTTAGTTCTGTGCCTCATTGGCATATGAGGTGTTGTCAAGTTATCACGGTTTTGGGGTGTGACATTTCGCCCCACCTAAACCATTTTTATTGCATCGTGTACTCATCAACGCAGGTATTAATTTCCAATATTGGCTAGAGAGAACAGTTTTCTAGAAGAATTCTCGCAGATTTCATGGATTCATCTTAAAAGACTTTAATACGCAATCTAATTGAGAAAAGAGTTTTGGGCATCGGTTCTGAACAAAAGACTCCGGTATATCCCTTTTTAGTTTACCATGGATTTTCAGAAAGCTAAATTAATTTGTTTGATCTAACTGAATGAACTTTCAGTGTTAATGAGGTTTATGATCCTTGTTGTACACCACATAAGATACTAGAATTATAATCTTCTTTTTTTGGGTATGGAATGGATCTAGTGTATTTGAGTTCTTCTGACAAAGAATTTTTAATCTTTTGGTATTGAACGGAGGAGGATGGCGCCGATGGTGATTCTGGATTTTGAAAGTAAGGAAGGAGCAACAAAAATCAAAAAGAAAAATAAATAAATGTCAGGTTTAATATGAATGATATAGTAGTCTTTTAAAAGAAAATATTACTAACCTTAGTCATTTAGTGAGTTGAGGGAAAGGGCATTATGCATTAGAAGATTAGTTTTGCAGAAACATCCAAGGGCAAAAGGCGGAAAAAGTTCGCCTACTCAGCAATCCTAATTCTGAATTTTTTTTATTCCCATTTTGTATTATATTTCATCAATAAAAAATTAACATGTATTATATTTTTTAGAATTTCTTTATTTTTTTAATTAACAAAATGACAATTTTTTACTTATGGAATAGTGAAGGGAAATCAAATGGTGAATGCACGATTCTTACTGTCTAATAACTTTGGTAAGTCACGATAGTACTTTAATAAAATAATTTCATAAAAAAAATTAAAAAATACAATATGACTTGTTTTCTATTCACGAAATTTGGTTAAGTTGGTAACATCCTTCAAATTGGCTTTTTTTTTTTCTTTGATGAATCAATCAAATTTACTTATAAAATTTAGATTCGAATCAAGCAGCCAACAACCATTTTTTATGGACAATTTATATAAATCAATATAAGTTCTCTTTGAGGTCAGCCAACCTTTCTTCATCTAAACTTATTTCTACCAAATAAAAGACTTCTTTTATTTTCTTTTTTTCTTTGGATAAGAGATAAGCCTGGTGATATTGCCAAGGCAAATCTCCTCCTGCCAAGGCAATATGTTCTTAATTGACATTTCTACCCTTTTTGATCTATATTATCTCTTTCTTTTTATATGAATCTTCTTCTGGGTGCATATTACTCTTTTATATATTTTCTCCCCATAAAACTTCTACATATATCTCTGTATCTTTAATTTTATCTCCGTATTTGGTCTTCTTCCCCCCCCACCCACCCTTTCCTATCGTCTACCTTCCTTTATTAATTTTGAAACAGAAGAAAGGCGTTTCTTCTACACATTATAATTAGTTCATTATTTCTGGAAGAAAATTAAATTATTAATTTTTTGAATCTCAATTTTTTTCGACTTCCATTAAAACAAGAAAAAAACTTGAGAAAACTTCCAGTAGCAATATTGTAAGAAATATATATTAGCCTTGAAGTGAATTGGTGAGAGGAAGGAATTAATTCAAGATATAGTTGCCATGATTTACTGGATCTCCAAAAAGTCAGCCGATTGAGGATTTCTCGCGCAAATTCGAGTAGAAATTTAGTGGGAATTGGCGATTGTCCCGAGGGAAAACAGAGAAACAGAAGGCGGAGGTTTCATAAGGTTGGCGAAGACCGAGTGGAGAGAGAATTTGAAGTTTACGAATCTGAGTAATAGGAAAGATAATGATTGACCAAAAAAGGGTAAAATTGTCAATTAATAATTTTTTGCCTTGGGAGGAGGAGTTTTGCCTTGGCAATATCACCAGCCAAGAGATAATAATACTTGGAGTACAAAAAAATGAGTACGAGACTGTACATTTCAACTGACCTGTGAATTTTTTGTTTGTATTATTTGGGTAGTGGGACGAGGGGTTAAAGACTGTACTTTGCAGTGTTGTGTTGCACTTTTTTTAATACATATGTTAATTAGTTATCTTTTATTAATGCGACGCCTAAATTTTAAAATAGCATAAAATTTATTTTTTATAAATATTTTCAAAGCTAAAATAGTTAGGCAAAAACACCAATTTCGTCCTAAAAGATGTTTCTAAGAGCCGTTAAAGTCCTAAAGGATTAATTTTCTCTTTTAATGTCCTATATGTATTTACGTGCTACAAATAAGGTCCTTCTGTTCAATTTTTTGTTAAGTCGACGTTAAATCAGAAAAGCGGCCAAACACACCACTTTTTACCGAGGGGCATTTATGTCATTTCAATGTCGTCTTCTTCACACTCCCTCCATCTTCCTCCATCCCCACCCTTCCCCCACCACCGTCACCTGCAACAACCACCATTTCCTATGGTTACTTTTACCTTAAAAAATTGAAGTTCATGAATTCCCTTAACTCATTAATTATGCTTGAAGAAGAAACAAAAATCTTGAACATTGAGAAACAAGAACACAATTCAAAATTAAAACAAAAATCCATCAAACCTCATTGAAAAGAAACAAAACCCATATGAGAATCAAGAAACCCATTTGTTTGTTGAACTCCATTGATGAATTTAGTGAGATTTTTGTGGGTTTGGGGTTATTTTTGTTTCTCCATTATCAAGAAACCCATTTGTTTTTGAACTCCATTGATAAATTTAGTGATTTTTTTTTTGGGTTTGAGTTTATTTTTATTTGTCCATTATCAAGAAACTCATGTGTTTCTTGAACCCCATTGATGAATTTAGTGAGATTTTTCTAGGTTTGGGTTTGAGTTTTTATTTCTCCATTATCAAGAAACCTATTTGTTTCTTGGACTCCATTGATGAATTTAGTGAGATTTTTCTGGGTTTGTTGAGTTTCAGTTTTTATTTCTCCATTATCAAGAAACTCATTTGTTTCTTGAAGTCCATTGATGAAATTGGGGAAAGTGATTTTGAGGGTTAATGGTGGTGGGGGAAGGGTGGGGGTGGAGGAAGATGGAGGAGGTGTGAAGAAGACGACATTAAAAAGACAGAAAAGCCCCTCAGTATAAGTGGAGGTGTTGACCGCTTTTGTGATTTAACGTCAACTTAACAAAAAATTGGACGGAAGGACCTTAATTGCAGCACGTAAAAACATATAGGATATTAAAGGACAAAAATTTTCTTTTAGGACTTTAACGGCCCTTAGAAACATCTTTTAGGACGAAATTGGTGTTTTTGCCAAATAGTTATTATCAACGAAAAACTAAAATAGTTATTTTGTAGGAATAAAATTTTTCAAGCTAAAATAACTATTTTCAACAAAAAAACATATTCTAAAGAAAATATATACGTATTTTTCACTTGAATTAAAAAATAGTTAAATTGATCAATACGTCTGAGGAAAAAGAGCTTTCAATACTATAATTGGATCCATTTTTTCAGCATAACTAAACAAATATTTTAACCAATAAATAAATAGAAAAAGATATGTAAGCTGGAGAAAACGTATCCTCTTCAAAAGGAAAAATAATCGTTTGTACCCGTATGTATACCTATTTATGTGCCCAACCAATTACAATTCATCATGTGTATATATAACTATTTTCAACAAAAAAACATATTCTAAAGAAAATATATACGTATTTTTCACTTGAATTAAAAAATAGTTAAATTGATCAATACGTCTGAGGAAAAAGAGCTTTCAATACTATAATTGGATCCATTTTTTCAGCATAACTAAACAAATATTTTAACCAATAAATAAATAGAAAAAGATATGTAAGCTGGAGAAAACGTATCCTCTTCAAAAGGAAAAATAATCGTTTGTACCCGTATGTATACCTATTTATGTGCCCAACCAATTACAATTCATCATGTGTATATATAATTTAAAAAAAAATGATCACATGACAAATTTTTATTAATTGGGCAAAGAAATAGGTACACAAATGGTTATCGACCATTTTCACCCCTTCAAAAGTTCATCAATTCTACAAAGGGGCAAAAAATCTACTCTTCCCATTCTGTATGCTTTCGCTTAACATAATTTTTTTGTCATGTATTAATTTCTCTCAAAGGTTCCATTATTTCTTTTAAATTATTATTTTTTAATTAAAAAATAACATATGATAATTTCGTATTGATGGTGAAAATCTTCTGTACCTATTTTTTTACCGAACCAATAAGAATTCGCCATGTGATCATATTTTATTTAATTATATATACAAATGGTAAATTGTGATTTGTTGGGTAAAGGATTACTATGTTGGGGAGAAACCACAATATAGTCCAAGCAACCGAACAAACAAGATCAAATATGCTTCACAAAATATCTCCCAAGCTTGAATAAAAACGTAGGACAACAAACAATAATTCCAAAGCCCCTAGATGACAGTTGCGAATGCAGCGGAACAATAATAATGGAGCAAGTAAATGAAAGATAAATCAAGCAAACACAACACTAAGAATTTTACGTGGAAAACCTCTTCAAATCGAAGAGTAAAAACCACGGGACCTTCGGGTCCACTCCAAAATCTTCACTATAAATTAAGAGAGGTTACAAAAGAGTATCTACACCAATATGTGTAAACTCAAACCAACAAGGAAGCTAAAACTTCATCAACAACATAAAAGAGATGAGAATAGAGAAAATTTCACCCAGAAAACAGAACACTGTTCAGACGACCATAACTCGGAATCAGCAAGTTGAAATCCGAATCCCACCGTCCAGAATGTAGTCCTATGAGTCTTCTACCTCCAGTTAAAATTTGAGAGCATTCCGACAACAAATGACCGTCCGATCGGAAGAAATCCCAAAACTGCGCAGTCTGAAACTGGGCTGCGAAAATCCTTATTTTCTCTCAAAAACTCACTGCCCCTTTCTCTCTTTTAATTAATTTTTGTGACCAGCTGAAACACAAGGGTTTTATATTCCCTTAGGCTTGCGCATTGGGCTCTTTTTCGAGGGGATTGCATTGGAGTGGCCCAATTTTTGTATAATGGTCATGACATGGCACTCAAATTTAGGGGAGAAACATCTTTGTCCAGGACGGAAGTCGTTGACGTGGCAGCATTCCAGACACGCCTCACCTCAGCATGTGTTTCTTTTTGCAATGCAAGGTTCTATCTCCAATTCTGATAATTTTGTTTATGATCCTGATCTTGTTCATGATACTAATTTTGATAACCTTCATTCTTATTCTTTTCCCTCTTCTTCTGATTCATCCTTGAGCATTCATCATTCATCACAAGATGATGTAAGTTCTCCTACATCAACTCAGTCCAATGCACCTATTTTGTCATCTCATCTTTCTCCTAGTATTCCAGCTGATCAACCACTTAAGAAGTCTTCTAGAAACATTCATCCTCATTTCCATCTTCAGGACTATGTCTGTCCTACCTTACATAGAACAACTCATCATGTTATTAAACATGTTATTACTTATGAACTGTTAACTCCTGATCAACAATCATATGTGTATGCATTAAATATTGTGTGTGAACCTAACAGTTTCTCTGAGGCTGCTAAGTCTCAGGTTTGGAGGGAGGCTATGCATGCTGAAATCAAAGCATTGGAAGACAATCAAACCTGGACTTTAGTCTCTTTACCTGAAGGGAAGGTTCCTATTCACTACAAGAAAACAGTTAAATAGCGACCGAATCTAGCGACGAAAATATTCAGCAACTGAATACACGACGGAATACCGACCGAACACAAACCGATAAACATTCGGTCAGTAGTCGGCGGCTATTAAGTCGTACATATCGGTCCCGTTGACCAAATAAAAACGACGTCGTGTTTCAGTACATTACCGACCGAATGCCGACCGTAAGTGCCGACCGAATGCCGACGGAATAGATAACGGTGTAAAAACGACGTCGTATTGCTATTTTATTTCAGTAAAAAATTAATGTTTTACCTTAATTAAAACGACGGCGTTTTCCTGTACTATACCGACCGCCTACCGACCGTAAATAACGACCGTATGCCGACGGAATTGATAACGGTGTCAAAACGACGTCGTATTGCTATTTCATTTCGGTAAAAAATTAATGTTTTAACATAATTAAAACAACGGCGTTTTTCTGTAATCTATCGACCGAATGCCGACCGACAGTAACGACCGAATGCCGACGGAAACGATAACGGTGTCAAAACGACGGCGTGTTGATCTTTCATTTGGGTAAAAAATGTTTAAACTTTATTAAACCGACGTCATTTTTCTCTACCGTACCGACGGAATATAAATCGGTCGCTAAACTGTCGCGTTAATACTCTTCAACAGAGGTCAAAATCCCTAACTGTCTCTTCTTCCCCCTTCCCGAATTCCTCCGTCGCCCCCTCCGTCTACCACGTCTCCCGTGGACGACCGACCGAACTGAGGCCGAAGAGGACCATCCCAGCTCCGTAGCAACACTCACCACCGACGGGAGGCCCAGAAAATCTGTCATCGGGGCGCTCGCACCATCACCGGAAACTGAAGCGGCTTTTCCCCTTCGGACGCCGCCTTTGAACCCCGCCGGCCACTGTAGGTTTCTTGACCATTCTTTTAGATTAAATATTCATAAATATCAGAATTTCTCCTAATGATTGATGGACTAACTATGGATTATTGTTCTTTTCAGGATTAATTATGTCTAATATCTTAGAAATTATTTAGGATTATACTAACACTTGGAGTAATCAGTGTGCTGTGGAGCACATGGTGAAAATAAATAGTTTTAAGGCTTTAGAGAGAATATAATGATCTATTTGCAGCAGTCATTTAAGTACTATAGCAAATTGAACTAATGAATGCCTTTTTTTTTTTTTTTTTTTTGAACGCCCGAGGGCGGAACCCCATGAACGGGGAGAGAACAACCCCATGAGTGGGGAGAGATCAACCCTAGAAGGGAGCCAACTTTTTAAAGCATACCGCACGCTGGCGGAGGGTATCGAACCCGGGACCTCTCGATCCCGGGCCAAGCACTTGCCCACTGAGCCAATCACTTGATGATAAACTAATGAATGTCTTTATATTGAAAATAATATTTTGTTTTAAAAAAAAAAAAGGAATAATGCATAAGTATTCTGACTAGGAAGACTGCTCTAACTTGAATCACACTGTCACACTGTCACTCTGCCACTGAATGGTTTATGTTTCCTTGCTTATCTTTGTTTGTCGACACCTTTATTTGCATTTAACTATGTTAACATGTTTGGTACACACATATTGTATACCAAACAGAAATTAATGAAGCATGCCACATTCTTTGACGCGTGTATGGTGAGCAGGGGCTTTTGATGCTGATTGGATACTGAACATCCCTCTTCTCTTTCTCCCTTTTGGAAAGAAATTTAGCTGAAAAAGTACTTAAAAATATGACGTAAGCAAGAAAGTGCTAGCTATACAAGCACACGTTTCATACTGTTCTTTATATGCAAGTTATGGCTTATCCAACGATGGCATATGGGAATATGCATAAAGAATATTATGTGAAGCCATTTGATGATATTCTCTACATTGATGATGTTCTTTGTCTTGATTTTCTGTTGGATTTCTTCCTTCTTTATGCCATTCCAAATCCTTTGTTTTAATGCAAACAGAAAAAAATCATGCATTTGTGACATCAAATGTAGTCTCATTAAGAATTCTCTTTTCTCTCTGCCTTTTTGACGGATACACTTTCCTATAGGCTTCATCACTCTTTTACTCTGTTGATATGGATCCAGTGGTTACTATTATACAGTAGTTCATTTGTGTATAATTGAAGAAAAGTTCATGCACTATTGGTTAAAAATAAGATTAGGATTTTAAAGTGTAATAGTTTCTTAGAACCTGATATTGCTCAGCATTTTAATAGGACCAGTTTGTTCATGGATATATAAATATTTAGTTTTATTTCAAGATTTGTTTGGTTTTAGTAATTATTAATAGGATTTTCTTCTTCTTTTTTTTTTTGCTTGGTTTAAGGTTTTGTATATTGTTCTGATCTTTGTCTTCATTTCCTCTCGTTAAAATACAAGTGAACATATTTAGAGCTTAATTTTCTAAGTGCTGAGGCTTATTTGTTAGGGAAAATCCTATTAAGGAATCGGGGTTTATTTGTACGCTTGAACATTGAACATTGTAGTGTTGTAAGATTTTTCTCTCTTTGATGCTAGTTGAAATCTTTGTCGTGCGGTCTTTGAGCCGTTACTTTGTTTACCGTTACTTAGTCGTTTAGTTCGCCATGTATTTCAGAGATGCCCCCAAAGAAGAGCATTCGACTTTCCTTACCGTTTAGTTCGCCACACATGTCTGCTCCGGCCTCCACTTCCCAGTCAGGTTCGTCACATGATTTGGGGTCGACACCGACATCTGCCCCCGAGCTTGGTACCATATCTGCCCTCGAGCTTGGCGCGACATCTACCCCCAGCTTGGTACGACTTCTTCTGTACCAGCCTATGAGTCTACGCCGGCAGCAGGATCGGCGACTCACTAGTCTCCTGAGTCTACTGGTGGAGTTTTGCCTACGGTAGATACGTGTATTCTCCAGCAGCCTACCATTGGCACGTAAGTAAATTGTTCATTAATTATTTCCTTTAAGCTAACTATACTATTTGTCGTCATTTTAGTAACTAATCAAGTTATTCTTTGCTATTATAGTTTTAGGTTGGCATCCAGCTGTTCTGCCGCAATTACTTCAATTTTTCAAGATTGTTTCAAGGGGGCGTACAGCACCATCAAGGATGTTCCCCAGGAAGAATCGAAATTGTGGTGGGACGAGTTCAAGGTAAAGAAATTAGTAAATAAATTTGAATTTAGAAGTCTTTATATTTAATTATCTAACCTTTTTTCACAATACTGAGAAAAAGTATCGCTGAGCTCCGGGAGCATGAGGCGGGTGTCAAGTCAAGTTGGCGTATATTGCTTACGAGGAGACTGAGCGGGATTATGAGCGATGCTAGGAAAAAGAATAAGAGGCCCACATGGGTATCTGAGACCGATTGGGCGCGACTTCAAGAGTATTGGCAAACTCCGAGCTTTAAAGCCAAGTCGTGACAGGAGGCAAAAAATCGGAAAGAAGGGCGGGGTGGCAAAGGCCCGATGAAGCACACTGGCGGTTTGCTCAGCCACATTGAGCACCACATCAGACTGGTAGTTAAATAATCTAATTGACGTATACATATATGTTAAAGCTAGAGCGGATGTTGAAAGGTATTGCAATCGTCCGGAATTGAATATTAAACACGATGGCCGAGGTAAAACAACAAAACCGAAGGCATGTTTCACTCTTACCAAACCTCAAAAAGAAATGGTTTTGCAGTGGGTTAAAGAATTAAGACTCCCAGATGGATATGCATCGAATTTGGCGCGATGCGTTGATATGAAAGAGTTGAAAATGTCTAGAATGAAGAGTCACGATTCTCATGTATTCATGGAGAGACTTATCCCTATAGCACTTAGAGAAGTACTACCGGCAAATGTTTGGGGACCCTCGGGCTGAACTTAGTCCTGTTCTATAGAGATTTGTGTTCCCCAAAGTTGAGTGTGGCGCATATGCAAGAATTGGAGGACACTATCGCTATTTTATTATGCAAGTTAGAGAGAATATTTCCTCCGGGGTTTTTTGATGTGATGGAACACTTGCCGATTCACCTTCCGTACTGAAGCGAGGTTGGTGGCCCGGTACAATTTAGGTGGACGTACCCATTCGAGAGGTAACAACCATTGTCTTAAGTTATCTCATCTTTGTATTATATTTTTCATGTACGTATTTACAATGTGATTAACTACATATGTTTTAATTAGATACCTGCACCATCTGAAAAAGAAGATAAAGATCAAGGCTAGAGTTGAGGGGTCAATTTGCAATGCATACTTGGTCGAAGAAGCTGCTACGTTTTTTAACTATTATTTCGAACCCCACGTGAAAACGAGAGTTACAACCATTGGGCGAAATGATGGTGAAGGCGAGATTAGCGGACCAGATGTATTATCAATTTGTAACTTACCCGGAAGATCATTTGGAAAAAAGAAAGGATTTTAATATCTGATAAAGATTATAAAACAGCCATGAATTATATCCTAATAAATTGTGAAGAGGTCGAACCATATCTTCAGTAAGTAAACTTATCTATTTGCTTCATTTTTGTTATATAATTAAAAGTGGCCAAATAATAATATTGTCATTTAATTTGTAACTCAGGAAATTTGTTAGTCAAGTACATGAACAAACCCCGCAGATAACGGAGGAAGAACTTCAAAGTCGGGTTTATAATAATTTTTCCAAATGGTTTGGAACTCATGTAAGTTGGTAGTGTGTAGAAATGTACTTGTAAGAAGAATGCATAATTAAAATAATTTAACTTTTATTGCCTAACAGATACATAGCCTTCGGGAAGATTCCGAAATTTTGTTGAAAAATCTGTCTTGGGGCCCGTCAAGGAGAGTGATGTCATACACCGGTTACTTTGTTAACGGTTATAGATTTCACACCAAAGCCCACAACGATGGAAAAGGAACGACAAACAGCGGGGTATGGGTTAAAGGAGATTATTACGGTGAGTTGAAGCAAGTAATTGAGGTTGAACTTGCTAGACTACCTGACCAAAAAATTATTCTTTTCAAATGCGACTGGTTTGATTCTACTCCAAATCGAGGTTTAAGAGTGCATCCTCAATATAAACTTGTAGAAATCCATAGTAAAAGAACTTACCAGGGTTACGATCCATTTGTATTTGCTTCCCAATGTCAACAAGTCTACTACACACCTTATCCGGGGTAGTAAGACAACATCTAGGAGCTGATTGGTTGGGCTGTATGTCGTTCCAAACCACGTCTATTTGGCGTTCTCGGTGTTCCGATGCAGTGTCGAACGAAGTACGCGAGGAGGAGACCAGTCACATTGATCCAACTATTACTGAAGTTGGTTAACTTGCACACCGGTCAGGGGAAATTGAAGTTGTACTTGTGGCCGGTACGAGCCGTGGTTATGAAGATGATGACGATGACGATGATGAAATTATGTCGGGAGATGACAATTCTGAAGAAGAGGATGAATTAATGACCGATGATGATTTAGAATGATTAAGATTTCTCGCTTCTCTTGGAATTCCACATATTGAAAGTGAGTCATATTTGTTGTTTTTTTTGTACTTTATTACAATAAATTAATTGTCATATTGTATAACTTTTTAACATAATTCAAAGTAGAAATTTTATTGTCATAATAATTTGATTCTTAAATTTTGCAGATTGCAACTCATGCATTTTCAAGGATATGCATATGAATGACATCAAGGAGTTTATGAGAAATGCACACTTTTGATAAATGGAATAAATTACTTTGAACGTGAGTGTTGCAATGTAATGTGCACACTTTGATTGTGAGTTTTGATAATTCAAAGTGTGCACTTTGAATGTGAGCTTTGTAATGTAATGTGTACACTTTGATAGTGAGTTGTAATGTAAGGTGCACACTATGATTGTGAGTGTTGTTATTCAAAATGTGCACTTTGATTGTGAGTGTTGTAATAAGAAGTTTGCACTTTGATTGTGAGTATTTAATGTAATGAGAATTGATTGTGAGCATTTTGGTTATTGCTACTATTGCTGCTGTGTTTTGTAATAGGGATTTAATTAAATTAAATTTTTATTTTTTTAAATAACAACAATTTAGCGATGGTAAATACCGTCGGTATTCGGTAGCTATATGGTGACCCTCTTTTCCGTTGCTAAGTATCCGTCGCTATTCGGTCGTTCCTGGGTCAAGTCAAATGTCAACAATGTTGACCAGACCGTCGGTATTCGGTCGCCATATGGTGACCCGCCTTTCCGTTGCTAATTATCTGTCGGTATTCGGTCGTTCCCAGTCAAAGTCAAATGTCAAGAATGTTGACCAGACCGTCGGTATTCGGTCGCCATATGGTGACCCGCTTTTCCGTTGCTAATTATCCGTCAGTATTCGGTCGTTACCCAGTCAAAGTCAAAAGTCAACAATGTTGACCATTCGGTCGGTATGCGGTCGCTATTTACCAACCGAATATTCGGTCGCTAGAACTTCCGTCGGTATTCGGTCGTTACCCAGTCAAAGTCAAAAGTCAACAATGTTGACCATTCGGTCGGTATTCAGTCGGTAAATAGCGACCTAATATTCGGTCGCTAACTTTTCCGTCGGTATTCGGTCGGTATTTTGCTTAGCGACGAAAAATACACGACCACGTCATTCGGTCGCTAAACTGAGTTTAGTGACGGATTAGCGACGGAAATGTACGTCCCTGTTACACAGTTTTCTTGTAGTGATTGAGAATAAATGGGTATTCAGGGTTAAATTCAAATCCAGTGGTGAGTTAGAAAAGTACAAGCAAGACTTGTAGCTAAGGGATATACACAACAAACAGGTATTGACTATCTTAATACCTTCTCACCAGTAGCAAAGATGACTTCAGTTAAAACCTTATTGGCATTAGCAATAACTAAAGGATGTATGATACACTTGTTAGACATTAACAGTGCCTTCTTGTATGGTGATTTACATGAAGAAATTTACATGACTCCCCCTCGTTATGTAAGTTCAGACAGTAAACTTGTTTAAGCAAGTCTAGCAGTGTTAAAGCAAGGAAAACAAAGACCAAAGCAAGCTGGAATTGATTTGAAACAACAAGCAAAAGATGAAGAAAAGAAGACATCAAATGAAGAAAACTGGAGCATGAAAATAAGGATTGGACCAGAAGAAGAATGGGCTAATGATTTCGAGTAATATGAAGATTGGACTGAAGTGTGTTAAGTTCATTATAAAATAGGCATTTTGTGTTATATCCCATTAATTAGAAATTAACATGTATTATATTTTTCAGGGTTTCAATTATTTTTTTTAATGTTATAGTTTTTTAATTTAAAAAATTAACAAATGACATTTTCTTACTGATGGAATAATGAACGGGAAATTGAATGGGGAATGCACGATTCTTACTGTCTAATAACTTGGTAAGTCACGATAGTACTTCAATAAAATAATTTCTTCAAAAAAAAAAAAAATACAATATGACTTGCGATAAGGGACCGTCCAAGGGGCTGCCCTACTCAAAGGAACCCTTATACAAACTACAAGGACCAATGACACGACTTAGGACAAGGAATGTGAATCAACTTATTACATCATTGATCTGAGTTCTAAAGTACAAAGAGGACACTAAGTTACAAAAACCTCTTAAGTTTACAAAGTTTACAATTCGGCCCTACCAAGCAAGGTGGCTAAGAAGGGCATTTTAGTAATCTTGTAAATTAAAGTCTATTCTAGACTTTAATTAGTTTTTAACTTTATTTATTTATTTATTATTTAGGCTTGTATAGCAAGCATTATCTCTTAGTGTTGCTATAATAAAGGACATGATGTCTATGTGTTTAGATAATGGTTAAGTGGTTAGTTATCTAGTAGTTGTAGAGTCCTAATTCTTCAAGGACTCTTACTTGTTAGGCTTGTTAGCCGAAATCCTACTTTATTTTCAAGAGGGATTTCGGCCACCATTGTAATTACGTTAGATATATGCTATTTGGTAAGGTTATTCCTTAGATACTTGTGAATTGAACTTCTTTATATAATTCATTCATCTTTTAGTTACTGTATCAACAAGTTAGTTTCACTTGTTGTGGTGTTTCAGCCTCCATCGATACTTAGACTTCTTTAGAGTCGCGTTGAGTATATTCCCATTGAAACTAGTTCAAGTTAGAGAAAGATCTGACTTAAACCTTTTAGTGTCGAATACTTGATACTTGTTATCAAGTTTCTTCATCAAGCGGTATCAGAGAAAAAAGTTTATCTCTCTCTCTCTTGGTGTATCTTTATCGTTTTCTTTAAATTTTTCTTGTTTGCTTGAATTGACAAAAAAAAAAAAAAAAAAAAGCATACGGCTTTAAAAGAAAAAGCAGCCTAAATTTTAAAAGTGAACAATCCCAAATGCAACTTCCTTATTCATAGTACGATAAAGACTCGTTTCAAGAGTTGGTTTTTGTTCACCCCTTATTTCTTATTTTTTCGTGCACATTACCATACATCAAGAATTGTAGAGTCTTCAAACCTGAGTTCTTGATAACGTTCGGCCAAGAAAATGGTAAGTCTAAAAGAAAAGAAAGAAAAAGAAGTCAAGAAACAATAATCAAGAAAATCAAGAAACTTAAAGATTGAGTTAGGATTTCAAGATTACTCTTTTATTCTTTTTTTACTTTTTCGTGTAGGTCAAGATAGGATTTATTTCCTTTATTTTTCAGCTTTGTCTCAACGCAACAAGTTAGGAACCTTTAATTCATCTAGAGTTGAAGTTCTTTTACGAGTATTGTTGGAATAAAAAAGTGATTTTTTTTCTATCTAACAGTTTGTGTGTTTCTTGAAAGTATAACATGTCTCATCAGGCAAACACATCCAAGCAATCCGAGGTAGTTGATGAAGACAAGTTTTAAAGAGGCGATGCAAAAGAAGATGATCCGAATGCAACAAAGGATGGATGAGATGGAGGAAGATATGAAACTTTTTAGAGTTTCCAATCAAAGAGGTAATTATGTAGATGATGCCGAGAGTGATGAACAATCAATTGATGCAATTGAACCACCAAGGGACAATCAAAGGTTGAGAGTTAATCAACCAAATCGGGTAATGAACAATCATATTTTTTAGCCGAGAACAGGGGACCAAATCCAAAGGTATGACAATAATCTTGGTGCAATCAAGACCAAGATTCCCTCTTTCCAAGGTACAAGCAATCCCAAATTATTTTTTAATTGGATTCATAAAGTTAACCATGTTTTTGCCGTGCACAATTATTTCGAGGAAAAGAAAGTAAAATTGGCAGCCATGAAGTTTTGTGATTATGCATCCATATGGTAGGACAAAGAAACCGAAACAAGAAGAAGGGTTGGTCAAAGATAAGTTGATACTTGGGATGAGATGAAAGCGGTGATGAAGCGTCGTTTTGTTCCCCAAAATTATATAAGGTACAAAGTTTGAAGCAAGGTACAAATTCGGTTGATGAGTACTACAATGAGATGGAAATTGCAAGGCGACAATGGGGCGGTTCTTGGCTGGTCTAAATGACAAAATTAGATCAAAGGTAGAACGTGCTAATCTTGATAATATTACTTCTATGTTGTACTATGCAGAGCAAACGAAAGGCAGCAAAAAGGGAAGAGTTCAAGGACTAACTCGGCAAATTTCCAATCTTAGAAAAAGCGAAATCAACCCCAAAATTTTGCTACTATTTTTCCTAGCCAATATAAGGGAAAAGAGGTACAAGGGGTGACAAAATCAGCCACAACTTCATTAGGGGAAGCCAAGTCATCAATCACAACCGATTCATCAAATTCGTGAGTAAACTCTGCTCCTAATCTTGTTAGAGAATGTTTTAAATGTCGAGGCAAAGGGAACTTTGCTAGGGACTGCCCAAACAAGAGTACTATGATCATGTTGGAAGATGAAACGTGGGTTAGTGATGAGGATAACGAAGGGGATGATTTAGAGGAGGAAACCAAAGCCTTGGAAGAACTTCCGGAAGATGGAAATCCCCTTTTGGTTACGATGAATCTTCTTCATTCACAACCATTGGATGATGTTCATAAACAAATAAGCAACCTAATCCAAACTAAGTGCAATGTTAAAGGCAAGATTTGTTTATTAATTATTGATAATGGGAGTTGTACTAACGTTTGTTCTTATGATATGGTTACCGCACTTGATTTAACTTGTAAGGCACATCCTATGCCTTATAAACTCTCTTGGTTGACTAATAGTGGTGAAATCAAGGTGGATAAGCAAGTGGATATTGAGTTTGGAATTAGAAGGTTCAAAGATAAGGTTCTATGTGATGTAGTTCCAATGACCGCAAGTCACATTATATTGGGAAAGCCATGGCAATATGATAGATATGCGGATCATATTGGAAGAAAAAATGTGTACCAAGTTATTATGGATAATATTCGTTATAATTTAAATCCTTTAACACCTAGTCAAACTTGTGAGGTATATAAACAAATTGCTGAGAATAGAGAGAAGAGATTGAGAGAAAAAAAGGAGTGTGAGTTGAAAAAGAAGAGTGATCCTACCCAAGAGGTAAAATCCGAGGTAAAAAGAAAAAAAAAGTCGAGCCTAATGCGAGACAAGGCAAGTGCTGTAAAAGTGAGAAAAAAGTGTTTGTTTATTAATCCGGGAAAGGTAGATAGGGCAATTCGAGCAAAACAAGTAATTGTTTTGTTAGTTTTCAAAGGAGGCCAAAGGTCCCTTTCTACTAACACTTTTTCTTTTAATCTAACTTCTTCTTCTCTACCTAGTCTTGTTATTGACCTTTTTCTGGCATTTGAAGGAATATTTCCTAAGGAATTACCGAGAGGGTTGCCTCCAATTAGAGGAATGGAGCATCAAGTCGACTTCATCCCAGGATCTAGCCTTCAAAACCGTGAAAGATATAAACCAAATCCGCATGAAAATCGAGAAATTCAAAGGCAAGTTGATTTACTTCTTGAGAAGGAGCAGGTAAGAAAATCTAAAAGTCTTTGTGTTAGTCCGGTAATTTTAGTACCAAAGAAAGAAGAGACTTTTAGATTATGTACGGATTGTCGCGATATTAATAAGATAAGTATTAAGTATAGACTTCCGATACCTCGCTTTGATAATATACTTGTTTATAGTAAAAACATAGAGAATGATATTGTGCATCTTAGGGCTGTTTTTACTATTCTAAAGGACCAAACTTTGTATGCTAAGCTTGAAAAGTATGTTTCTTACAATAATTCTATTAACTTGCTTGGATACATTGTGAGTTCTTAAGGTATTAAAGTTGACCCGACAAAAGTTAAGGCCATTGTGGAAGGGCCGAATCCAACTAGTACAAGTCAAGTTCGTTCATTCTATGGGTTGACAAGCTTTTATAGGCGTTTTGTTCATGATTTTAACACAATTGCTGCCCCATTAAATGAAATTATGAAGAAAGATATCCCATTCATTTGAGACAGTCACAAGAAAATATCCTTGAAAGGTGAGTATGGTAAGCAAGGGCCTTTGTTTTCACACTCTCTGTTCGCGGATGACATTATTCTCTTTAGTATGTCGGATGATGCTTCTGTTAATGAGATTAAGAGAGTCTTGGAGGAGTTTAGCAATAGATCGGGGCAGAAAATTAATTTGAATAAGTCTAAATTCTATGCGTCAAAGAATCTATCTCATATGCGGATTAATGAGATTGAGAATACTCTTAATATCCAAGCAGCTGCGAATTTGGGAAAGTACTTGGGCTTTCCCATTTTCCATTCGAGGCCGAAAAATGCGGATTTCCAATTCATTATTAATAAAATTAGACACAAACTTGGGGGTTGGTAGGCTAATTTTCTTTCGATAGCAGGGCGTAAGGCTATTATACAATCTTCTTCATCTTAGATACTTGTATATTACTCGCAGTGTCTACCTCTTCATATTTCTGTGTGCGATAAAATTGATAGAGATCAAAGAAACTTTCTTTGGGGAGGAACGGAGAGTAAAGCGAAGATACATCTCATTAATTGGGACAGAGTTACTAGACCGAATAACAAAGGCGGCCTAGGCATCCATAAGGCGATTGATGCTAATCGAGTGGGCATGCAAAGCTTGTGAGAAATAATAAGCCCAAGTGGGCTCACTTCCTTGACAACATGTATATTAAGGGAATTAATGGCTCACAAGTGGTTCTCAAAAAAGGGATTGAATCATTATCTGGGGCTTTGAAATATGGGATGGGATTGTTTCATGAAGCATCGGCTTGGATCCCGAGAAATGGGGAAACTATAAATTTTTGGAAAGATGATTGGACTGGCCTCGGGTAGCTTAGAAAACTGATTATAGGTCCTCTTAATTTAGGGGAAGAGGTTGTTAAGTTGTCCCTTTTTTTTTGGGTAACCGAGGTGTTTGGAATATTGATACTATCTTTTTTGTCCTCCCTGTTTTTTTGAGGGAGTGTATTAGAGAAACTCCTCAGCCTTTGAATGCTTGTTTAGATGATCGAAGAAGATGGAAGGGTAGTGAGGTTGGCAAATTTAGCTTCAAGGAGGCTCATAACATAATCCAACAAGGTATGGTAGACTTTAAAATTGATAATAAAAAATTGGGGTTGGATTTTGGAAGGTGAGTTGTAGTCAAAGGGTTAAATTCTTTCTATGGACTTGTTTTCATAATAGTCTGCCACAATGCTATGTCATAGGAAATTTTTTAATTGTCCTTTGTGCCCTATTTGTGAGAGAGAAGATGAGTCTATTGAGAATGTTCTTAGAAACTGTGTTAAAGCTCAAGATTTGAGGAGGAATTTGAAACTTTACGATAAAGCACCTCAATTGCAGGGAATGGGTTTTGAAGATTGGTTAACTAAAGCTGCCAAACTCTCTACTGTGGTTGATTCTTATTTGCCTTGAAATGCTTTATTTATGTATGGTTTATGGGGGATTTGGGTTGCTAGGAACAAGGAAGTTTTTGACCCTGGGAACATGCTACTTGATGTTAGCCGAGAGGTCATTCAAAAAACTATGGAATTCATTTTTATGGGAGGGGGAATCAGATGAAGAAAACAAAAGTGCCTATTTTGGTTTCTTGGGCAAAACCTCCCATTGGTTGGAACAAGTTGAATATGGATAGGTCTATCTATGAAAATCTGGGGAGGGGAGGTATTGGAGGTCTAATTCGAGACCATCATGGTAACTGGAGGAGTGGATTCTGCAGGAGCTTGAGAATTTGTTCCAATAACACTGCGGAGTTATGGGCGTTAAGGGATGGTTTGATTTTAGCTAAGGACTTAAATATTGATCTACTTGATATTGAAATGGATGCGAAAGTCATTATCCAATTGATACAAAATGCTGATATATCTATTCACCCATTATTTGTGATTGCAGAGCTGTACTAGAGTTTTTTCAGGAGGTATAGGTTCACTCATGTCTATAGAGAGGTGAACGTGTGCGCGGATCGTCTTGCAAAAACTGGAGCGAATTTGTCATCTACTGATTTCATTATGTTTCAATCTCCATCCCCTTTTATTCGCCAATTGTGGTGAGGAATACCCATGTGGTCTATTTTAAGAGATTGGTCTGTAATGATACTAATATTAATAATGGTTATGGTTTTTGATTATATATAATATGCATATTTTCTTACCAAAAACAAAAACAAAAATTAAAAGAAATAAGTAAATAAATAAAAAATTTACTATGAAGGGTATATTAAACTTTTAATAAAAAATTGTCTTGGCAGAAAGGATCTAGACAATATCGCTAACCTTAGTTAATTAGTGAGTTGAGGGAAACGGCATTACTGCATTAGAAGATTAGTTTTACAGATACATCCAAGGGCAAAAGGCGGAAAAAGTTCGCTAACTCATTCACTATAAAATTTCGATTACTCAGCAATCCTAAAACGGAATTTTTTTGTCTATCCCCCATTTTTGTGTCATATTCCATCAATACTAAATTGACATGTATTATTTTTTTCAAAGTTTCACTATTCTTTTATGTTATATTTTTTTAATTAAAAAATTAACACATACCAATTTTTTACTAATGAAATAGGGGACAGAAAATCGAATGGGGGACCCCGGATTCCTACTGTCTAATAACTTTGGTAAGTCCCAATATCGATAGTACTTCAATAAAAAAAATTCTTCAAAAAAAATAAAAAAAAATTACAATAGGACTTGTTTTCTATTCACGAAATTTGGTTAAATTGGTAACATCCTTCAAATTGGTTTTTTTTTGTTTGATGAATCAATCAAATTTACTTAGAAAATTTAGATTCGAATCAAGCAGCCCACAACCATTTTTTTATGGACAATTTATATAAATGAATATAAGTTAACGTTCTCTTTGAGATCTTCCAACCTTTCTTCATCTAAACTTATTTCTACCAAATAAAAGACTTTTATTTTATTTTTTTCTTTGGATAAGAGATAATAGTACTTGGAGTACAAGAAAAGGAGTACGAGACTGTACATTTCAACGGACCTGTGAATTTTTTGTTTGTACTATTTGGGTAGTGGGACGAGGTTTTTTTTTTTTTTTTTTTTTTTTTAAGGCTGATTGGACGGTTGCCCCATATAGGGAAGAGATAACTGCCTCAAACGAGGAGAAGATAGTCCTAGAAAGGGAGATTAAAGCTTGCAGCATGCAGGTGGAAGATATTCAACCTAAGGTCGTGGGCAAGCGCCTGCCCCATTGGGATAGGACACCTTTGATGGGACGAGGGGTTAAAGACTGTACTTTGCAGTGTTGTGTTGCACTTTTTTAATACATATGTTAATTAGTTATCTGTTATTAATGCCACGCCTAAATTTTAAAATAGCATAAAATTTATTTTTAAAAATATTTTCAAAGCTAAAATAGTTATTATCAACGAAAAAATAAAATAGTTATTTTGTAAGAATAAATCTTTTCAGGCTAAAATAACTATTTTCAACAAAAAAATATATTCTAAAGAAAATATATATGTATTTTTCACTATTGAATTAAAAAATAGTTAAATTGATCAATACGTCTGAGGAAAAAGAGCTTTCAATGCTATAATTGGATCCATTTTTTCAGCATAACTAAACAAAGATTTTAACCAATAAATAAATAGAAAAAAATATGTAAGTTGGAGAAAACGTATCCTCTTCAAAAGGGCAAATAATCGTCTGTACCTGTCTGTATGTCTATTTATATGTCCAACCAATCACAATTCACCATGTGTATATAGAATTAAAAAAAATAATCACATGATAAATTCTTATTGGTTGGGCACAAAAATGGGTATCGACGATTTTCACCCCTTCAAAAGTTCATCAATTCTACAAAGGGGCAAAAAATCTACTCTTCCCATTCTGTATGCCTTCTCTGACCATAAATTTTTTTTTGCTACGTATTAATTTCTCTCAAAGTTCCATTATTTCTTTTAAATTATTATTTTTTAATTAAAAAATAACACATGATAATTTCGTATTAATGGGTGAAAATCTTTTGTACCCGTCTGTATATCTATTTTTGTGCCCAACCAATAAGAATTTGTCATGTGATCAGTTTTTTAATTATATATACACATGGTATGTTGAGATTTGTTGGGTACAGAAATATGTACACAAATGAGTACAGACGATTATTTGCCCGTATTGATGGGTATGAAATGGAACACAATGGGAAACAATCCTTACCGCTACAAAGGTGGTCAACAGAAATATGGTAATTTGTAGGTAAGTTCTTTATTAACTGGTGATTTTCAAGTAACTAAGGAAAACAAAACTAAAGACTAGCGTTAACAAAACCCATGTCTACAACTCTACTGCTAAAAAAACAAACTAATACAGATTTCATAATCACTTTTATGCCCAAGAAAATAATTTTTTTACAAATAGTAGCAAGCACTCTCTTTCTATCATTTTTCTTCCATTTTACTTATCTAAGAGAACTAAATATGAAACATGTGATTCATATTTATCAAATTAGAAAAGAAATAATTTTTTCGGTGTTATTGATAAATCTGAACCACATTATATATTAAACCATATCCATATTATAATTAACCAACAAAATGTGCCATAAATATCATGTCTAGATTGTATGCAAAAACAGTCATGCCCCAACCATGTTTGCAAATTATGAAAGATCTATTAAAGGAAAGAGATTATAAACAAGTTCCCAAAAAAAAAAAAAAAAAATGTACTGGCGATGCAAATGAATTAGATGTAATAATTATAGCCCCAAAGTCTGAAAAAGAAGATGAATCTCACTTTTCCAACTGACAATTTTGTGTTTTCACTCACTGAAGATGGCAAGCAAATTCTACTTCACATACACATTCTTCATCCTACAAAACACTTGTGAATAGAGTTGCCTTGTGAGACTAGCCTCATAAACCCGTTTTAACTCACGTGAGAGGTTGTAGGGTACTCTACCTTAAAATTTTCCATTTTCTTTTGCAATTTTGATACAAAAATAGACTCGGAATAAGTAATTAATATATACAAAACTTCATCATCATGAGTTCATCACAAAGCTCGGTTGCCAAAGCACATGATCACTTTTCATTAATAACTCAAAAACTCATATTCAAGTCTTACTTACATTTCCTTAGTTTGTAAGTAGATTTCTCTATAATTCTCAGGAAAAAAACAAAACCCGCCAAAAAGTTAACTACAATAATACTTTTCGCACCCTAAAAAACAACTAAGCCATATCAGATCTAAGAAATTAAATCAGTGATTACTTTACCAAAAAGTGATTTATATAGGAGCAAGTGATCATTAGTACTGAAAATAGGGGAAGAACATCATTTGCTCTATTGAAGTTTTCTCCGCCATTTTCTTAAGGAAAAGTATCTGTTCTGTGGAATAAACACACCAACCGTTTGAATAGAGTACCGTATGTGCCGCCGGTGAATTCAACAAGACCTCTAGTAATTGTTGCCGATTCAACATAGACAAAACTGATCCGCCACCAATCTCATTATAGTTAGGGTTTTCATTACCTACAGTACTCAAACCGTCGGATCCAGTAGTAGTTTGAATAGGCATAGACTGGAGGATCCGTATTTGAGCCTGAAGAAATTTCACGTAGTTGTACGCCTCCTCAAGCAAAGTAGCCATATCCATTCGCCTATTCCATGGTAACAGCGTCGCCAAGCACCGGATCTTATCGCTTATGATCCTCTCCCTCCTTTGTTTCGCTGGTTGCCTCCTGTACGGTGAAAAACGCTCCGCCATCATTGAGGATTTGTTCGCAGAGAGGGTTTGTAGTATAGGTATTTCGACTGATTTCTGGAGAGGAAGATGGCTAAAATGGCCAGTGAAATCAGTACGGTCGATCAAGCCGATGCTAGGGTTAGTAGGAGGAGAGAAAGCGAAAAAGTTGATGAGAGGTTCCTCTTCACCGAAATCAGCTTCGTTGGTTGCGCCGTCGTTGAGTTTTAGCAACTCGAAGGCGAACTCTCTGGTGTTTAAACCTTCCTTTATATTCGGATATTCTTCTCCAAAATAGCCAAGACTCACAGGAGAAGATGACTGCGCAGGCGGCATTTGACATTGAGAATGAGATAAAACTCTTCCGGCTAACGGAGAGAAGTTCGCAACCGACAAAGGTTGCAAAACAGAGTGGAAGCTAAGCTCCGGCATAAGTCCGTTAACATAGGCATCTGTGATACTCATCGCCGGAGACATAATTCCGGCGTATCCAGCTGAATCGCCGGAGAACTCTTCTTTCAGATGAAAGTTCATCTCCATATGAAAACCCAATGAAAATGGAAATAAGGACTGCGTTTTGAGGGATAGAGGAAATAGTATATGTAGAGTATATTCATTGAATATGGGGACACGTGGCTCATTATGAATAGTCTGATGAAAAACAAATTTTTGCAGCTTATAGAATCAAAAGGACGATTAAGGATACACGTTGCAGAGTTCTGTACGTAATGCTCAGTTTTGTCTCTACTTTTTTGTAGGGATAATCGTGACCGTCAAGTTCTGTACTTCTGTGAGACCGGGCGGTTAATTGAGGAGCGTGTGCCTTGCTCGTGGTTATTGATGATTGTGTCGAGAATGAAAATAATGTCCTATTAAGGCGTCGAACATAATAGAGTAGGGGAAATACAAAAGGAAATTGTCTAAAAATATAAATTAAACACTATTTACTTTTTTTGTTGGTATAAAAAATTCACTTATTATTTACTCCCTCCATTCCTAAATATAAGACTCTTTAGACAATTTGAGAAAATTAAGGAAGTTGTCATTTTTACCTAAATTTCCAATATTACCCAACCCTCCCTCTCTTTCACTTATACGTCATAAAGAAAAGAAAGGAATATGTAGAGGATATAATTGGAATAAATTGTTGACAACTAATAAAAGAACCTTAAACGACAATTAATTTGGATACCTAGATATCTCCTAAACGATAATTAATAGGGAATGGAGGGAGTATTATTTTGTCACAAATTTAATTAATTGATTGATTAAATTTTAGCTATCTAGCACTACTTCAAAACAAAATTACCATTCTAGAATAAAGGTCTCAAAATGGCCCATTAGTTAAGACGAATAAGGATAGAAATGTCATTTTAAAGGAAACATTACAGCTGCAGTATAATTATGATCTCTACGGTTACGGGGCTACATGTCCATGTAGTATATTTTCCTTTTCTTTTTCTTTTGTTTTTCTTCCACAAAAAAAAAGGGAAAATTCTGATACCCCTGGCCCACTTGGTACAGAAGTTGTCACGTCGCCTCTCTTTAAAAAAAAATAAAAAAAAATTCATCTCTCAGTCACAGTTAAAATACAAAAAAGATAATAATGATATGGACACAGTTAAAAGTACAAAAAATGTACAAACTTGTCACATCACTATAAAATGAGGAGGGAAATATTTTTTTACTTTTAACTGTGTCCATATCAGAATTATCTTTTTTGTATTTTAACTGTGACTGAGAGATTAAAAAATTTGTTTTTTTAAAGAGGGGCGACGTGGCAGCTTCTGAACCAAGTGGACCAGAGAATTGTCCAAAAAAAAAAAAAACCTGTAGCCAAAAATGAACTAAGAGCATATTTATGTTTGAGATTAATGAATGTAGGACACTTTTATAAAGTCAGGACATTTTAGTCATAATAAGAACATGTCTGCCCTTTTACCTAGCTGCACTCAGATTTGATAGAAGCATGCATTGATTCGCGTACGCAATGGGTTCAGTGGGGGAACAGAAGTAAGTTCCGCATATACAGAATTTATCCTCGTCCGTTAGATTAAAATTTTAACGGTTAAAATTGATTTAAAACGATCGTATGCTCAAAAAATATGTTGTTCTGCATACGATCCGGACTGGATTCGCATCCACCAAAGGTGCAACTCCCCTGCATGCCTTGCTTTTAATTTAGGTACATGACTTTTTTTAAATAATAAAATTCTTTAATTCTTTAATAAACTAATTTTTATTTTCTGAATATTTATTTTTTTTCTTTTTATCTAATGGAATATATTCAAAATTTAATAAGTTAAAGAAATATTAAAAAGATAAAATTTGTTTTAAAAAATATATGAAATGTTGCACCATTAGTTAGTGAAACGCTTAGGGAGCTAGGCATTGCATTAGACTGACCATGGTTTGGCATAAAGGGTCAACCATGACAGTCATTTTTTTTAAGGAAACATTTTTGTCCAAGACGGAAGTGGAAGGACGGAAGTCTGGGCTGACATGGCAAGACTTGTGGAGAGTCTTGCCACGTTAGCCGAGGACGGAAGACTTCCGTCCTCACTACAAAAAAAACTACCTGTTATGACGAACTTTTCGTGACGAAATCATTTTTCGTTACGAAAGGTATACTTTTCGTAACGAAATTCGGAATCGTTACGAAAAGTTGACCTTTCGTAACGAAAAAAAATTTCGTTACTAAAAGTAGTAGTTTCGTTACGATAGGTATAACTTTTCGTGACAAATACCTTTTTTCGTTACGAAAGGTCAACCTTTCCTAACGAAACAAAAATTTGTCACGAAAAGTTTTGTCTTAATTAAGAATATACATATATAAGTATGATATAATTTAGAATATAATTTTAATTTTTATATTAGTTTAGTCTTTATATTAAAAGTATTACTAAAAAATAGTATATATGCAACTAGAATAATTTTATTCTGATTTTTTATAACAACTTAATACACAAATACATTGACGAAAATGTATTAATTTTAATTTTATTCATTAAAAAAAAATCACCAAACAAAGAGAAATTAAAATAATTAAAGGTTCAAAATACAAAACTTCATTATAATAAATATAATAGGAACAATAAGTAACAAATGACCAACGTAGCTCAGTGGTTAAGTGCATGACATACAAGTTGGAGGTCATGAGTTCGATTCTCACTTCTATAAAAATGTAGAGACTTTATTCAACATTATTGTAGAGGGGCTTCGGCTCCGGCTCCGGGGGTGAACTAGGGCTCGGTTCGGCTCGGCTCCATGGCTTTAAATTTTAAATTTTTTGTAAAACTTTTAGTAACGAAATATTTCGTCGCTAAAGGTCACTTTTCCTAACGAAACTCTTTTGTTACTAAAGACCTTTAGTAACGAGTATACATATTCGTTAGGAAAGACCTTTAACGACGGGGCTCTCAGGACGAACTTGGTGACAAACGATTTTCGTTACTAAAGGTCTTTAGTAACGAAATTTTTGACCTTTCCTAACGAAAATATTCGTTACTAAAGGTCTTTTTTTTTTTGTAGTGCCTCCCCCCACTTCCGTCCTGGACAAAAAAAATTCCCCAAAAAAAAAAAAATGACTGCCATGTTTGGCCCTTTCTGCCAAACCATGGTCAGTCTAATGCAATACCCTAGGGAGCTCTGCGTTATAAATTGACACATTCTCAAAGAGTGTTACACCAATTTCTAGCACATTGTTAAAGATAAATGTACAAAACATTAAAATTTTAAAATAAGGGATAAAATTATTCATATCCATCCTGACCTCGATTAAACTGTTTATTATTCGGACGTTGCTAGGGAGCTAAAATTTAGCTAGTTAATTGGCTAAATTGGTGGCAAAATGGTAAATAGTTGGGTGAATCCCTTATACCAACCGGGGGTGAATAATGTTTAATTTGGATTTTTAGCCAATTATAACCAATTTTGCTTAGCCGTTAAGCTTTTTTCTTATCATTTATGTTATGCTTCTCACCTATGTTACTCAGACTCTTCAATTAACCGTGCCATACCGGTGTCGATACGACACGACGCTGGTACTAGTATGGAATACGTACCTGATATGATCAATTACAAATGGGCACTTTGACCATTGTCGTCGTTGCTGGGAATTCTGAGTTTGGACGTAAAATACCCGAGACTTTTTACCTATGTGATTTACATGTTTATTTTATTTTATTGCATGATTATATGTTTTACAATTAATTTCATGAATTAATTGATAAGTGTTATGTTGTGTGATTATTTAATGTGTGATATGTTTTATTTTGTATTTTGGGTGTGTGAGGACATGAGGGCAATATGTGAAAGTGTGGGAGACTTTTGTGCAATAATTAAAAACCTAATGACGCCACTAGGGCTGGGGTTATGGGAGACTTCAGTTACAAGAAAAGAAAAGACACGATAGAGAGAACGGAGAAAGAGAAATTCTGGACACAACTTCGAGAGATCAATTGAGTGGGTAAACGACGTCCGTTTTGGACGATCCACATATCGAAAGACCTATGCGTGAGCGCAAACGGAATTCAATTCGAAATTCGGAGCGAGAAGTTATAGCACTGGGAGCGGGGATGGTATTGCAGATTTCGGGATTTCAGGCGATTTTGCTCGTTTTTGCTTTTGTAAGAGGTAAGGATCCTAGACCTATGTAATTTCAGTCCAAAACGCATATAATCAATGGGTAATGTTATAGAATTTTGTAGCGATTGATTTTACGTGTTTTATTGCATAAAATGGATGAAGTTTCAATATAATTTCTTATTATGTGGTGAATCGTTATGGTATTGTGTTGTTGCTTTGGAATTCGGTTAATTATACATGTTGACGTATTCTTGAATTTCTTTTGCTGATTATTTATACTTGATATAATTTATATCATTGTTGTTCATATTTGGTAATTGTTGATTGTCGAACTTGTTGTTTGTTACTTGGTTCATCTTAATTGGTCGTTATCTCTTGGGTCTAATTGGTTGCCCCTATTTGAGCTCTGGTCTAGAATCATTTGATTAGCAGGATTCATTCGTTATATAGTGTGATGTGTTGATCCCCGTAGATCATGTGAAAGTGAACTTTTTGGGCCTTAACCTGATGAGGGTATCATTGGGACTATAACGGTTTTGTGGAGTCCTTGGTGGTGGACGATGATACATTGTAAGAATGGATCCTTAAACTCTGGACCCTTTGTTCGGGGGTCATACTGAACCACGTGTTGAACTTCTTGGGTCGTCCTAGTTTGGACTATAACTAGGACCATTACAATAATTGTTAGTTAGTCAGATTAAATAATTGAGCTCGAATTGTGGGAAGTCGTGTCACAACGGCGGTAGCAATGTTCGTAGTGCCTAAACGATGTTGTAACCGTGTGTACCGTATGAGCAAAGTAAGGTGATTTTCATGCATTCGGTTGTATGAGCGTTTAGACATGAAAAATATGGTTATTTAGTTTAATTGTTGTTCTTGACTTGTGTTCTTGTTTTGGTCATATTTGTTACTTGGTTTTGAGTCTAAAAATGGTTATTTTCGGGTTGGGAAGTTTTGGTGCAGTAATGACACTTTTGTGTACAAAATTGCACTTGAAATTCTGTTTTCTACAAGTCGCGGACGAACCATTCGTCCTACCTATCGTCCGCCATTTCGTTCGCACAAGAATAGAAGCTACTATCTTACCATGGACGATACAGCGAATGGACATGCGGACGAAGTGCTTCATCCGCGGGTACATGCGGTCGATCGATGCGGACGATTCCTTTCGTCCTGAGATCAGTGAGTGTTTTTGCGGATGATATCGTAAACAATGTTTCGAAACAGTCGTTATATTGCGTCGGTAAATGGTAGATCGATGCGGACGATTCCCTTCGTCCGGAGATCAGTGAGTGTTTTTGCGGACGATATCGTAAACAATGTTTCGAAACAGTCATTATATTGCGTCGGTAAACGGTCGATTGATGCGGACGATTCCCTTCGTCCGGAGATCAGTGAGTGTTTTTGCGGACGATATCGTAAACAATGTTTCGAAACAGTCGTTATCTTGCGTCGGTAAACGGTCGCTAACTTCAATCGGTATTCGGTCGTTAGTGTACACACAATGACGGCGTTTTGTGTCCTTTCATTTATTACTTTATAAAAATACACTGTTATATTTTTCGTCGGTAAACGGTCGTTACGGGTGAAGAAAACGACGTCATCTGAATTTAGTCAACGAGACCAATGTGGCCGATGGAACGGCGACGAAATTACGTCCGTTATGTCTTCGGTTTCTAGTCGGTCGTTATTCTGTCGTGATTTTTGTGACCTAAAATTTCGGTCGCTAATTTCGGTTGCTATTTAACTGTTTTCTTGTAGTGTTCGTTCGCAGGCTGTTTTGTGAAATTTTACTATGTTGTCCTTATTGTGTTCGTGTCCAGTGTCTTGTGATACCAGTGTAGTATACTCCCAATGTATTTATAGTGTTTTCATAGTGTGTGTCTTTCGTGTCAAGTGTATTTCCAAAAATGTATTTTTGAAAACGGGAAGTATTTTTGTGTCTATATGTTACTTCATCACAGGGGTCGTAAGATCCTTACTGAGCCTCGCAACTCAGTTATTTCTATTTTATTATTTTGCAGATGACGTAGATTGATACGGGACCAAGCAAAGGGCAGCCCTACTCTAAAGATCCTTTAAAGAACCTTCAAGGACCTATGACAAGATCAAAGGCAAAGATTGAAAAACACAGGAGGGGGGGTGAATTGGGTTTTTATACAAATTTGCTTCTTTTTCTTGAGATAAAGATATATGGAACTAATATATGAAGCTTTGTAGAAATGAAGCAATGAGAGCAAGACAAGTGATTTAGAGTGGTTCGATTCACAAAGAATCTACGTCCACTACCTTGAGTATCTCCCAAGGATTTCCAACAATTTCACTAAGAAAAAGGCTTGTTACACTTGTGGCTAACTCACTAAGAGTTTTACACACAACCACAATTTACTCACTCACAAAGAGTACTTTCCCACACTAAGTAGGTTTAGACACAAGAATACCCTATCACTAAGAAAGGGAAGGATGAAGATATAATGATACAAGTTCTTCACTCAAAAGTGGAGTAAATATACCTTTGAAGATCTTTACTTTAATGCTCTTGAACTTTTGTATTCAACACTTTTTGTCTAGCTTGTATAAAGATTGATTTTGGACTTTTCAAATCATCAAAAGGAATAAATGCTTTTTGATAGCTAGAGCTTTTAAGAATATTCAATGTAGATTTGTCAAGGTTCTTCTTTCAAGAATATTCAGCTTTAGGGTCTTTATAGATTTCAAAAACGTCCAAAAAACGACTTTAAAACGGTCAGATAACGGCTAGTTTTTGCAGAGCTCGGATGACCGAAACAAGTCTCGGATGACCGACTTGGAGCAACTCGGTTGACCGACCAGAAACTCGGTCGACCGAACCATAATCTCGGTCGACCGACCCAAGCTTAGGTCGACCGAACTTTGACAGAACAACTCTCAGTAAATCCTTCGGTTGATCCGAGAAAATCTCGGTTGACCGACTTTTCAGAGTATGAGAGATGATGTTTTGACCTTTGTTTTGAAATCTCTTGAAGACTAAAAGGTTTTCCCAAAATGTAATAAAAAGAATACTTGGAAAACTTTTCTAAAGGACTTAACTTTAAAATCAAGGGCTTTTTGAATATAAGATCAATTTTGAAACTTTATCCTTTGAAAACGAGTTTATAAAACGTGCAAGACTTTAGTGTTGTATGCTTAAGTTCATAAGAGCATTTTGGTTAGAGCTTGTAAGATAACGACAAATAAAACTAGAAGCTTTCCTAACCAAACCTAAGTCTTCAATCTTCAATCTTCAATCTTGTTGATATGTGCCTTGAAGGTCTTGATTGTAGCTTGATTGAAGTACTTAGTGCTTCCACAATGAGTTTCATTATTCTATCACAAAGATGTAAGACATTAAACATAACATCAAATGTTTGTCTATTATCAAAAATCGAGTTTGTTCGCCCTTAGGGCTTACAAAGATGACTATAGACAAAGTCTCAACATTGATCCGGAATATCAAAACTAAAGATGAAGCTAAACTTCAACTAGAAGAAGACGTTCAAATCAACCTCTTGAGTTTTATAAGTATTCAAAGCGGCCCAAACAAGCAAAGTGGCTAAAAAGGCATTTTGTTCCTTTTACAATTAAAGTCTATTCTAGACTTTAATTATTTTTCAGCTTTGTTATTTACTTTAATTACTTATTTAGGCGAGTAATATAAAGTAGTTTCTATAATAAAGGACATGTTGTCCATATTGGTTATCTAGTTGTTAAGAGTCCCACATCTACTAGGACTCTTCACATCATTAGTTAATTTTCAGCTTTGTTAGTTGTTTTAGCTGCCTAGTAACAAGAGAATAGGGCATGTTGTCCATTATCTTGTTTAGGTAGTTTACTTGATAGCAAGTTGTTTTCCAAGAGTCCTACTTCTTCAAGGATTCTTCTTCCTATTGTTGTTAGGAACCGAAAACTCTCTATTTAAGAGATGCTTCGGCCTACATATTATTTACGTTAGATATATTGATATTTTGGTAAGGTTATTCCTTAGCTTCTTGTGTCTGAACTTCTTTTAAGAATTCATCCATCTTTGAGTTACTGTATCAACAAGATTAGTTTCTCTTGTTGTGGTGTTTCAGCCTCCATCGTTAATTAGCCTTCTTTAGCGTAGCTTTGATTATATTACCTAGAAACTAGTTCGAGAATTAGAGAAAGATCTGACACAATCAAAGCTGTCGAACCTTTTGGTACTTAGGACCTCACGGTTCTACATCATAGATGATGATCCTTACTATGGTGATGATGCTTGGGAAGGGGATTTCAATGAGTGATTACATAATTTGATATGTAGTAGTGGAATGATAGTTGAACACTAGTTTATTACTGTTATTCCTTTAGAACACTTAGTTCATTTTTATTATGTAATGTTGAACTATTTCAATTGTAGTACCTTTGCTTCCGCTGTTTAATGCTTATTTTGGATTATTTTATCATAATGAATTCCCTTTTACTAACTCTGTTGTGGGCTTTATTGTCTCATTAACCAATGAGATACTTCCATGTCACCAATCCTGTTACAGGGTGTGACATGGCAGAGTTTGGAGCTTGAACAAAATTGCAGTAATAATTGAATGGAAGATGTAATGAAGAAGAATTTGATATGAGATTTGAACTTGACATGTTTTGAATCTTTACTGTGACTGCAATTGTTAGGATGAGGAATAGAATAAATTAGGGTTAGAGGAAGGAAGAGACGATGGAAGACAACAATTTTTATTTGTTTCTTAATCTATTATATAGCATATGGGGAGTTAATAGTGAGAGACAGTTGTAATTTTGATATTTGTTTTCTTAATTATTAATTAACACATGTGTGAGAAATTAATGAGAGATATTTGTGATTTTGATTTTATTTTTAAATTAAAAATATATATCATTCAAGATTTTGATCTTCTTTTTAAAATTATTTTTAACTTTTATTTATTTAGATATTCTTCTATAGATTGTAAGAGGCTCTAAAGAATACATACAACCTCATTCTCAAGGAATTCTCTGCAGCAGAACCTAAGAAACGAAGATTGTCGAATAAGGAAACACAAAAGTCAGTTCTTTTTTTACCATCAAATCTACTAGCATCTGATTTTGATGAAAACCTTTTTGTGGAATCAAGTGAAAGTCTTATCCTCAGCACCTAGAGGCGGATCCTTTTCAAACATGCTCCCATTTAGAGTCAAGAGATAGATAAATAAACACATCACATTGCACTGATCAAGGGGCGTTCTTAGTGAATCCGCTTTGTCTACGAACAAGGAAGCTATAAGTAATGCAACTATGAATCTCATGGAGAGTTCGATCTTGGCTCAGGATGAACGCTGCTTTCACTTAGTGTTCATTCTTGAGTGATCGCCTATGATCATATGAGGACTTTCTGGGCCAATCGTGACCTTGATTAGCCCAGCTCGCGAGGCGTATGGTCTTGTAACTATTGCAACAAGATAGTTGCAAAATCATATTCGAAGGTGAAAACACATCTATTAAGACTTACAAATTTTGGTGTTAGCATCTTCAAATCAATATGAGAAGATGTTGCTTGCATCATCTTAAAAGAGCATGAAGAATTCGAGAGGAAAAAACACGAAAATGAAATACGAGTTCATAAACAAAGTGATTATTTGAGTTTACCACAAGACACGGATCTCTTGCAATAAAAAAAAAGAAAAAACAAGTGCATTAGAAGAAGAAAAATTAATGTTGTTGAGAGAGATATTGCTGATAATCTTTGTGCAAGAATGTTTTATGCTTCTTCTTTGTCATTTAATTTTGTTCGTAGTCCTTATTTAGAAAATACTCATTGTTTTTGGAAATAACAAGTTAACTGGTTACAATCCTCCAAGTTTTAATAGGTTGCGCACTACTCTTTTAGCACAAGAAAAAAAACATATCAAGCGCATGGTAGTCGTCACCCTTATTAAGCTTAATTTTATTTATAACACGATAGTTGCAAAATCATATTCTAAGGTGAAAACACATCTATTAAGACTTACAAATTTTGGTGTTAGCATCTGCAAATCAATATCAGAAGATGTTGCTTGCATCATCTTAAAAGAGCATGAAGAGTTCGAGAGGAAAAAATACGAAAATGAAATACGAGTTCAGAAACAAAGTGATTATTTGAGTTTACCACAAGACACGGATCTCTTGCAATAAAAAACAAGAAAAACAAGTGCATTAGAAGAAGAAAAATTAATGTTGTTGAGAGAGATATTACTGATAAACTTTGTGCAAGAATGTTTTATGCTTCTTCTTTGTCATTTAATTTGTTCGTAGTCCTTATTTAGAAAATACTCATTGTTTTTGGAAATAGCAAGTTAACTGGTTACAATCCTCCAAGTTTTAATAGGTTGCGCACTACTCTTTTAGCACAAGAAAAAAAACTTATCAATATTAAAATTCAGCACATTAAAGATAGTTGGAACAAAAAAGGGTATCTATTTGCTCAGACGGTTGGTGGGATATTCAAGGAAGGCCTCTAATTAATATTATGGCAACCTCTGAAAGTGGAGCAATGTTTATTTCACCAACTAATACAAGTGGATAGGTGATAGGGGTGGCTCACATAGCTCGAAAAAATGTGAGCGTGAGCTGAGGCAATGTGAGGTTGAGCTGAGCGTGAGCTTAATATTCAAGCTCGCTTCTTATGTGAGCTGAGCGTGAGCTTGACCCCGCTCAGCCCGAAAAAAGCTCGCACCCGAATAAGATTAATATAATTAAAATATTATATATATAAATATGTATATAATAATACTACTAATTAAAAAAAGACTTATATAAATTATAATTATAATAGATTGATAAACTAAATACTCAAACAATGGGCTCATTGAATTTTAAGTGCATGGGTTCTCTTGTTTTTTTTTTCTTTTATATAAACTCCTTTTATTAGCATATCAAACAATTCTGGGACTTTTGCTTTTTTTTTTTCGTATTCTAGAATTTAATTTGAAGGCTCATTGTATTATACTATTCTTGAGACAAGATTTTTGTTTTTTTGGCTAATATAAATGAGCTTGGGAAGCTCGTGAGCTAAGCTCGAGCTCGTGTTAAAATGTGAGCTGAGCGTGAGCTCAAGGTTTATTAGCTTTTCCGGGCTGAGCGTGAGAGTGAGCTTTTCAATTTTTATGTGAGTTGAGCGTGAGCTATGCCAAGCTCAACTCATATAGCTCGATTGACACCCCTAATAGGTGATGGATGCTGATTTTGTAGTCAATGTTTTTTTCGTTGCTATTAAAGATTTTTAACCACATAATGTTGTGTAAATCATTACCGATAATGCTTGTAACTAAAAGGTTGTCGGGGGAATTATTTTGCAAAAATATCCTCATATCTTTTGGATACCTTGTGTGGTACATAGCTTGAATTTGGCTCCGAAAAGAATGTGTGACTCACCAAAAAATACGGGTGTTTTTGTTCATTACAGTTGAATTTCTAAATTGATTATTGATTGTTAAACACAACAAGAAAACAGTTATTTAGCTACCGAAATTTTCGGTCACATATATAGCGACCAAATGGAAACTGAAAAATTAACGATTGCTATTCCATCGGTCATATCGGCCCCGTTGACCAAATTAAAACGACGTCATTTTATTCACTTTTAACGACCGAATACCGACGGAATACATAATGACGTCCAAAATAACGCTGTTTACGCGTTTTATTAAGTTATACAAAAAGTGTACAAAACGACGTCGTTTTGTTCACCGTTAACAACCGAATACCGACGGAATACATAACGACGTCGTTTACGCGTTTTATTAAGTTATACAACGTTTTGTTCACCGTTAACGATTGAATACCGACGGAATACATAACGACGTCCAAAACGGCGTCGTTTTACCAGGTCACGACCGAATGGTGAAATGATGTCGTTTTATGATTTATGTTAATTCCTCGATTCGAAATAACACAAGTCTTTATATAAGTCAAAACGACTTCATTTCACCATGTCCCGACGTATTACCGAACGAATGGTGAAACGACGTCGTTTTGTGCCTTTTTTCAATCTCCAAATAACCTAAATAATTTTCCCCAAAAATTCTCCCCCTAGTCTACAAAATCCCGCCCCTTGCTAAATCTCTCCTCTCGTCGCCTTCTCCGGCCACCACCTCCACCTCCCACAGCGACGCTGACGGAATCCACCTCCCACAGAGACGACGCCACCACATTCACATCCCACCATCGTTTCACCACAGCAACGACCACCGAAGGTAAATTTCTTCTTCCGCCGTGAAATTCGCCAGTTTAAATTTCAGTTTGTAACTCGATTTATCACCGAGAGCAGTGGAATAGACTTTAGAATTGTTGAATGCTTGGTCTTTGAATAATGATAGACTTCATTATCGAAAGTATTTTGACCCCTTTCAGAAAACAGAAACAAATACATAGTTACTTATATTCTTTTAAAACTTGGTCTTCTTTTCTTTAGAAATGAGAACTTGAAATTTTCTTTCATTTTTTATTTTTTAACTCTGGAAATAAGAAGCGGACATTTGATAAGAAATATGATTAAAATGTCCAGTCAACAGAATCTCTAAACAAGCACCCACACACTTCATAGAAAATCTTACAGCAGTGTACAAAAATCAATGCAATGTACAGGTTTTCTTACCACTCCGTCTCATATGCTGAACAAGAAGTGTTCAATATATGCGGGCCAAGCTGTCATCTATTGATTTTTGTACTTTTGATCCAACGGCTGTATCAAAGCAGGGGTATTTAAGGATAAACTTTGAGCTTTTTTTTTTTCGGGAAACGAAATTTTAAATTCCCCTTTTCTCTTTCTTACTTTTAATTGGAAGAAGATAAATGAGGATCCCTAAAATATCTCCCATTTCAAATTGAAGTGTTCAGAATAACAAAACATGTGTTCACTAATCAAGAACATGTGTTCTCAAAACAAAAACATGTGTTCAATAATCAAGAACACATGTTCACTCACATAAACACACGTTCATTAATCACAAATATACAAGAACATGTGTTCACTGTACAAAAACATGTGTTCACAATATACAAGAACATGTGTTCATTGCACAAAAACACGTGTTCTTGTAGAAATGTGCCTTTTTGCCTTTTCTGCAATTTTCTCTCACCTCGGTTGCGTGTTCCCATTTTGTTTTTATTATTATTTATACAGGGAAATTACATATGTACCCTTTTAACCCTCCTCTAAATCGCAGCCGTCGATTCATTTGAAAAATGAAATTAACGGCCCTCGGCGTTACCCGCACGTGCGAAACTTTGGCTGTTCCGCACAGGAGCCGGACTGGTTTCTTACAGTCTTACCCCCCTACGCCCCTCAAAAGCCAAATAAAATTATTATTATTGTACAGAAAATGAAAAGAGAAAAGAAATACACCGAGATGTAAATTTGCTTTCTTTGATTTTAGATAAGTGGAATTAATGCTCTTTAACTTGTTCCCAACTATAAGGGGTACAAACTCCGAATAAATATAACATAGAGGCCTCCTATACTATATGCATTTTTTTAACCTTCTCATGTAAGTTAATTACAAAATTCAGTATTTTCTATACCGGAGTTCCACAATGGCACGATATCTTGGTGCCAATTCTTGACCATGATAACAGTACAAATCAATGATTGAGTGGATTTTTTGTGCACTCTGGCGTCATCTTCAAGACCTTAATGTATCTAAAGGGCCAACGGCTATAGTGCTCATGCAGTGCTGTTTTCAGCACAACCAGCACGCCTGAACATCCCTTCGATCAGCTCCTTCATTTAGTGGTCCTGATTGTTTCTGCTGTCCAGGTTGCGAGCAACATGGGATTTTTTTTATTGAGTTTCTGCTGTTGCGCGTATATTCAGCGCTTATTGAGTGAGATCGCGATTTGTTCGCGATCTTATCATGATTTCTTCACGCGTGTATGTCCTAAAATCACGGGAAATTGTATTAATTTTGTAAAAATCTCACACTACAAGAAAACTGTGTAACAGGGAAGGACACTTCCGTCGCTATTCTGTCGCCAATTAAGGTTTAGTGACCGATTAACGACCGAAATATGTGGTTGTGTAAATTTCGTCGCTAACAAATTTTTCGACCGAATACCGACTAGTATTTAGCGACCGAATAGAAACGGACTAGAATACATGGTTGGCATTTGACTTTGACCTGGTAACGCCCGAATACCGACGGCTTATTTAGTAACCGAATGTAGTGTCGCCATATAGCGACGGAATAGTTAACATTGTTGATGTTTGACTTGGGCCTTTTAACGACGGAATAGTCAACATTGTTGACGTTTGACTTGACCTGTTAACCACCTAATACCGACGGCTTATTTAGAGACCGAATACCGACGGAAATATAGCAACTGATCAGCGACGGAATGGTCAACATTGTTGATGTTTGACTTGTGCCTATAAACGACGAAATACTGACGGTTATTTAGCAACGGAAACTCGGGTCACCATGTAGCGACCGAATACTGACGGCTTAGTCAACAATGTTGATGTTTGACTTTGAACTTGGAACGACCGAATACCGACGGAATATTAAACCTTTAACGACCGAATACCGACGGTTAGTGGACGTCGCTAAATTGTTTTTATTTTAAAAAATAAATATTATATTTAATTAAATCCCTATTATAAAACAAAGCAATAACCAAATAGCAAAAATAAGACCAGAAACAGTTTTAATAAGATCTCAAATAGCAAAAATAATCAATAAACCCAAAAATAAAATTACATAACCAAATATCTTACTAAAAACAAAAATTTACATTACAACACTCACAATCAAAATGCGCACTTCTCATTACATTAAATACTCACAATCAAAGTGCAAACTTCGAATTACAACACTCACAATCAAAGTGTGCACATTACATTACAACGTTCACATTCAAAGTGCACACTTTGAATTATCAAAACTCACAATCAAAGTGCGCACATTACATTACAACACTCACATTCAAAGTAATTTATTTTAATTATCAAAACTCACAATCAAAGTGTGCACTTCTCATAAACTCCTTGATGTCATTCATATGTATATCCTTGGAAATGCATGAGTTGCAATCTGCAAAATTCAAGAATCAAATTATTGTGACAATAAAATTACTACTTTGAATTTTGTTAAAAAGTTATACAATATGACAATTAATTTATGGTAATAAAGTACAAAAAAACACCAACAAATATTACTCACCTTCAATATGTTTTTTTTTTTCACCAGATGTGGTGGGGCGGACCCACGTTTATTAATAAAGCCGAAATGGCTAAGAAAAAATTACAAGAAGGGGGACGTAATACCAACCTCCTAACAAAAGGTGGAAACAAATCCATTGCTTACATTAGACAATATGCTAGATGCAAGACTTGATCATTTATAGTATGATCAAGGATGTATACAATCAAATCTATAGATATAAATGCAAAGAAGAAATACAATATGCAAATCCTATCTAAGACGCAAATAAGCCGTGTTACATTGATCCAATTTAATAAGACCAATAATCTGCGAATGTAGGGGTTCAACATTGTAGAAAATGATTGAACTCCGATCAGAAATGGCATGATTAGCCAAAGCATCCGCTACAGAATTAACTTCCCGGAAAACATGTACCAACCTACGAAAAGAAGTATCCAGAGACCAATTAGAAATCGTACCTGAAGAAACCGCCTTTACCAAAATATCCGAGTCCGATTGAATCAAAATATCATGTGTGCCGCCTTGAGGAACCATTTGTAAACCATGAACAAGCGCTTGTAATTCAGTCCTCATACTGGTACCACTATCCCCAATAAAAATAGAGAAAGCTGAAATAAAGTCCCCATTACTATGTCGAAAAATGCCCTCAATGCCCGTTGGGCCAGGATTTCCCTTCGAAGCGCCATCTATATTACTCACCTTCAATATGTGAAATTCCAAGAAGCGAGAAAATCTTAATCATTTCAAATCATCATCCGACATAAATTCATCCTCTTCTTCAGAATTGTCATCACCCGACATAATTTCATCATCATCATCGTCATCATCTTCAAAGCCACGACTCGTACCGGCCACAAGTACAACTTCAATTTTCCCTGACCGGTGTGCAAGTTGACCAACTTCAGTAATAGTTGGATCAATGCGACTGGTCTCCTCCTCGCATACTTCGTCATGATATGGTACCAGAACACCAGGAACGTCAAATAGACGTGGTTTGGAACGACATAAAACCAACCAATCAGCCCTAGATGTTGTCTTACTACCTGGATAAGGTGTGTAGTAGACTTGTTGACATTGGGAAGCAAATACAAATGGATCGTAACCCTGGTAGGTTCTTTTCCTATGGATTTCTACAAGTTTATATTGAGGATGCACTCTTAAACCTCGATTTGGAGTAGAATCAAACCAGTCGCATTTGAAAAGAATAATTTTTTTGGTCAGGTAGTCCAGCAAGTTGAACCTCAATTACTTGCTTCAATTCACCGTAATAATCTCCTTTAACCCATACCCCGCTGTTTGTCGTTCCTTTTCCATCGCTGTGGGCTTTGGTGTGAAATCTATAACCGTTAACAAAGTAACCGGTGTATGACATCACTCTCATTGACGGGCCCCAAGACAGATTTTTCAACAAACTTTCGGAATGTTCCTGAAGGCTATGTATCTGTTGAGAACAATAAAAGTTAAATTACTTTAATTATGCATTCTTAAGACAAAGTATAAGGATGGCAATGGGGCAGGTCGGGGCGAGTTTCTTAATACCCAAACCCGCCCCGTGCTAGTGATCTGCTGCCCCGCCCCGCCCCGCAACGGGGCAATACTTCTCGCCCCATGCCCCGTCCCCTTGCGGATCGGATCAAACCCGCCCGACCCCGTTATGTTTTTTCAACAAAAAAAAAAAAGTCAAATCATTCACAAAAAATTAATCTTTCCAAAGCCTAAACAATTCCCAAATCTGCACAAAAAAAAAAAATCATGTTTCCAAACATGTACCAAAGTCTAAACAATTCCCAAATCTGATAAAAAAAATTCATATTTCCAAGAATCTGCACAAATAATTCACAAAAGCACCCAAAACTCGCCGGAGAGCGGCCGAGAGCTCGGAGCTCCAGCAGAAGAGGAGAGAGGCAGAGGCGGAGAAGAAAGAAGGAGAAGAAAAGAAGGAAAAAAAAGGGAGGCGGCGGCGATTCGCGGAGAGAAGTAGAGAATAGGAAGAATGAAGGAGAGCCGGAGAGGAGAAGAGGTGGCGGAGAGAAGTAGAGAAGAGGCGTTTGGGGAGGGGGCCTGAGAGAGAAAAGGAGGAAATGTTTTTACTTTTTAGGGTTAGGTAGGATAAGAGATTATATATACCTAGGACTGAAATGGTAATTAAAATATTAGCACATAAAACCCTATAAAAATAATTATATTATGGATCAGAACGGGACGGGGCCGTTATCTGCTGGGTTTGGTCATGTACTTCACTGACAAATTTCCTGAGTTACAAATTAAATGACAATATTATTATTTGGCCACTTTTAATTATATAAAAAAAAATGAAGCAATGTATAGGTTTACTTCCTGAAGATATGGTTCGACCTCTTCACAATTCATTAGAATATAATTCATGGTTGTTTTATAATCTTTATCAGATAATAAAATATTTTCTTTTTTTCCAAATGATCTTCCGGGTAAGTTGCAAATTGATAATACATCTGGTCCTCTAATCTCGTCTTCACCATCATTTCGTCCAATAGTTGTAACTCTCTTTTTCACGTGGGGTTCGAAATAATAGCTAAAGAATGTAGCAGCTTCTTCGACCAAGTATGCATTGCAAATTGACCCCTCAACTCTAGCCTTGTTCTTTATCTTCTTTTTCAGATGGTGCAGGTATCTAATTAAAGCATATGTAGTTAATTACATTGTAAATACGTACATGAAAAATAAAGATGAAGTTGAGATAACTTAAGACATTGGTTGTTACCTCTCGAATGGGTACATCTGTTGGAGTACATTTAATCTAAGGTGCGCCAATTCGATTGGGCCGGGCCGGGCTTCGGGCCGGGATTGGATTGGGCCCTTAATCGGGTTGGGTCGACCAATATGATTGGGCCGACCGACCCGTTTTGGACCAACCTTATGGCTGGAAAATTGGACACATATTTTCAGCTCATATGTCTCTTATCTAGAGGTTAAAGGAGTGGAGAAAGTGGATGAGTGGTTTCCTCCATGATCTCCCACTTTCCCCTTTATCTCTCCCCACTCTCTCTTGATAGACTAAGGGAAAAATACTGATTTTTCCCATTCATATTAATCAGTTTTTCTCCAGCTTTTGAAGCTTAGAGAGAAGAGAGAAAAGTGAGTTTTTAGAGAGAAAAGAAAAGATAGATTTCTAGATTTGTTTTCTAGCTTTTTGCTAATAGGAAAGAAGTTAGAAATCATGTATCTTATTCTTCTGATAAGGTCTGAAATACATACTCCATTGAAGAGTGTCTTCAAAGCTTCTACAAGGCGTTGGCTAGCACCAAGCAGTAGAAGACCATCCCCGGAAGATCGAGTGGATACTAGGAGAGACGGAGCCTGCATTGTGGTGTTCCGTTCGTGACAACATACCGCTGAAAGCGTTTCACCCATTCTAGCATCAATATAAGGTAAAACACTATCCCATAGTCGTAGGTTCTTACTCGTGGAAGATCCTGGTAGAGGCGGGTCAAGTTTTATTCCGCTGTGCATTTATGTGTGACCCGGTTATTCCTCTAACAACATCCACCTAAACTGTACCGGGCCATCAACCTTTATTCCAGACATTTTCAACTCTTTCATATCAACGCATCGCGCCAAATTCGATGCATATCCATCTGGGAGCCTTAATTCTTTAACCCACTGCAAAAACCATCTCTTTTTTTAGGCTTGGTAAGAGTGAAACATGCCTTCGGTTTCGTTGCTTTACCTCGGCCATCGTGTTTAATATTCAATTTTGGACGACTGCAATACCTTTCAACATCCGCTCTAGCTTTAACATTGTCTTTAGATTTACCTTTCACGTCCAACACGGTGTTAAAGACATTATCAAACACATTTTTTTCATTATGCATGACATCAATGTTGTGTCTTATCAAAAGTGTCCGCCAATTAGGTAAGTCCCAAAATATACTACGTTTAGCCCAACTATGATCCTGACCCCTGCCTTGCTCTTTACCGATCTCTTCAGCTGTATCGGTAATTTTTTGATAATCTCTAACTCTAAGCAACATTTCATCACCAGTAAGGCGAGATGGCGGGTCTGCTCTCTCTTGTCGCCGGTTCTTTCGGAATCCCTTTGCATCTCTTCTAAAAGGATGATCAGGTGACAAGAAGCATATGTGTCAATTGAACCACGATTGTTTCCCGCCAGACTGCAAATGGAACGCTTGTGTTTCCTCCATACAATATGGACAAGCGTGAATGCCAGCTGTACTCCATCCACTCAACATTCCATATGCTGGAAAATCACTAATTGTCCAAAGTAATGAAGCCCTCAATTTAAAATTTTATTTTTTTGAGATATCATAAGTTTCCGCGCCTTCACCCCATAGTTGATTCAATTCATCGATTAAAGGCTGCAAGTACACATCGATCTTGTGTTTTGGATTTTGGGGTCCAAGTACAATGATAATTAAGAAGATTACATTGTTTTTTCATTCACATCCAAGGGGGGAGATTATAAGGTGTTAGAAGAAATGACCATGAAGAATAGTTCTTCCCTGACATGCCGAAAGGTGAAAAACCATCCGTGCATAACCCAAGCCTTACATTCCGAGGTTCCGCTGCAAAATCGGTGTGTGTTTTGTTAAAATGTTGCCAAGCTTCTCCATCCCGTGGGTGATTCATTATTCCCTCTTCCCTCTCACTGTCTGAGTGCCATGTCATGCGTCTTGCAGTTTTCTCATATGCATACAATCTTTGTAATCTTGGAGTAATCGGAAAATAATACATCTTTTTGCAAGCAATCTCTTTTTGTCGTGTATTTTTTGATTTCTTTTTCTTAATGTATCTAGCATGGCCACAAAACTTGCATTCTCTACTCTCAACCTCATCTTTCCAATACAACATACAACTGTTAACACAAACATCAATCTTTTGCACCGGTAATCCAAGGCCTTTAACCAATTTCTTCATTTTGTAAAAGTCGTCTAAAGCATTATTATTTGGAGGAAGCGCCTCTTTCATCAACTGCGCAAATTTATCTATTGTAGTTTCAGATAAGTTGTCTTCGGACTTAATGCTCAACATCCTAGCAGTCATTGAAAGATGTGAATGGTTTGTACAACCATTGTACAGTGGGCTATCAACAGCTTTTAACATGTCATAGAACATTTGTGCCTCTGGATTGGGAGGTTCTTCTACGTCCCTATTTTGCTGCTCATTAAAACTTGGTCCCGCAGCATCAATAACCATATCTCGATAATTGTTCGGTATCTTTTATAATTATCCATTTCATGAACAAACGGGATTTGAGGCATGGGAATGAATGCCTCACCATGACATGTCCAATTATAATAGTTAGTCACGAATCCGTTCATAACAAGATAATACTTCACAGTATCAGGCATATGAAAATACTTATTCTTACAAACCCCACAAGAACACCTAATCCCATCAATTTGTACATTAGCAGACGTACTAATTGCGAAATCCACAAATCGTTTCAATCCCGCTATAAATTCTTGACTATGACGAGGTCCACAATTCGTTGTCGAATCCATATACATCCAACTATGGTCTTCCATTACAAACACAATATCTGCGTATATCAAGTCTTAATAATTAAATGCATATTAACTTTGAATCTTATTTTGATGATTTGTCATCCTTATTTCCAAGTAATTATTAACGTGTGATAATGGCATCTTGTCTACTATTTTAAATGGAATTTTGTCAACTATTTCGATTATTTTCAACATTATTTTGTTTTTTACAATTTAATACAAAGATATAAAATCATGGGAGATAATACGAAGACATAGAATCATGGGAGATAATATAAAGACATAAAATCATGCGAGATAATACAAAGATAGAAAATAATGAGAGATAATACAAAGAAACAAAATAATGAAAGATAATACAAAGAAACAAAATAATGAGAGATAATACAAAGAAACAAAATCATGGGAGATAATACAAAGAAAGAAAGTCATGGGGGATTAATACAAAGATGCATAAACTAGGGAGATATTACAAAGAAGCATAAAACGTGGACAAATTACAATGAAGGTCTTCCTGGAAGGTCCCATCAATACAACGCAATTGGGTGATCGGAAACTGCTCCAAAACATAAATATTGGTCAAATGTGACAATTTTCTTGGTGTGCATTAACAAAATTTCAATGTGAGAATAAAATTGAAATTTTACACCCTAAACTAAAGGTAAAGAGCTAGTAAACTTAGAAAATTTTGCAAAGAATGATAGGTATGTCGTAAACCTAATACAAGGTAAATTGCCCTAAAATTTGATTCTTTTATTTTGATAACATCATTTATTATGCAAAGAATAAATGGTATGTCGTAAACCTATTACAAGGTAAAATGCCCTAAAATTTGATTCTTTGTGAACAATTTTTGCTCTCATTCTTTTATTTTGATCCCTTGTACCACATTTGATTAAGCTAAAGAATAAATGGTATAAGAGCATAAATGTTGACATTAATAACATTATAATAAATAGAGAAGAAGAGATTCTCACCAAATACCCAACTGAAATCGGAGGTGGTAGGGAAGTCTTGCGGGTGCCGGAGATGGTGGCGCCGTCTTCGAGTTGTCGGAGGGGGGTGGTGATGGGAGGAGGGAGGGGTTTCAAGGTAGATTTGGGAAGAAATCACTAGAAGAGGTGGTAGTAAAGGGGAGGGTTTTTGGTCATAAGTCATTTTTAGAGGAAAAAACGCACAAGACGACACCGTTTCTGAATTTAACGGTCGCGACCGACTAGCAACCGCCCTGGTATATTCGGTCGCTATTCAGTCGCCCGGTATGTTGAATGAACACTTGTACAGTTTTCAAAATGTTGAACCCGCGCACGGAACAAGACGATACCGTTTCTGAATTTAACACTCGCGACCGACTAGCGACCACCCTGGTATATTCGGTCGCTATTCGGTCGCCCGGTAGGATGAATGAACACTTGTACAGTTTTCAAAATATTGAACCCGCGCACGGGACAAGATGACACCGTTTCTGAATTTAACGGTAGCGACCGACTAGCGACCGCCCTGGTATATTCGCTCGCTATTCGGTCGCCCGGTAGGATGAATGAACACTTGTACAATTTTCAAAATATTGAACCCGCGCACGGGACAAGACGACACCGTTTCTGAATTTAACGGTAGCGACCGACTAGCGACCGCCCTGGTACATTCGGTCGCTATTCGGTCGCTATGTATATGTGTAGCGACCGAATAGCGACTTAAAAGTTAAACAATTATAAATTTGAAAGCCGACATCTCTCAAAATGCGAATACGAACAAATATTATTATTGTAGTATTTATTTGATCATTAATGACCAATTATTAAAATTTTAGTTACATTACTTAATGATTTCATGTAAATGTACACACAAATGTATTACTTCAATATATCTGCTTCCAGTATATACAGGTATTCTGTGAATAAGTATAAGTTTTACTTGTTTCACTATTCAGGTTAATGTGTACATATGTATATGTTACTAAAATTAACTAAAATATGCAATTCTTTTTTATATATCCTTAAAAACCTCGCTATTTTATTAAAAAAAAGGGAATCTGGAAGAATATACCGACCGAAGTAGCGACGGAATAGTGACGACTATGTCTGTTCCTGTCGCCATTCGGTCGCCCAAGTGATATCCTATTAAATATGTCTGTCCGTCGCTAAGCGGTCGCTAAACCCTAAAACGGTCTTTAGGCGGTCGCAAATCGGTCGCCATGAAACCAATTTTCCAATAGCTGAACAGGGTACCTATAACAAAACCCCTACACAATTCTGAAAACAAAACCCAAGAACAGAACCCCTGCAGAATTCAGACAACATAACAGAAAACATAACCCAAAACTATAAATTCCAAACTAATCACAAAACATAACTTTAAAACAAGCATTAAAATATAACATAAGTACGCAATTGATACAAAATTAACTAAGTGCTCTATTGACTCCCCAAAACTTCATCGACAGTTAGGGGGTCATCGTCATAGTCTGATTCTAAGTCATCGTCTAAGATACTACTCAACTTGTCCTCTATCTCAGAGGCACTTAATACAGCATTGTCCCTATTTGTTAAAATGTCAGCTAACATACTAGCTAAACCCTTGTTTCTCTTCTTTTCCCTCATCTTGAATTCTCTTTTTTGCTCGGCCATCTCTTTCTTGAACTTTGCTTCCATTTCGGTCATTTTTTGTTCCATGTCTGAATGCGAGGCTGCCTGGCTGCCTCGCTTCATCGTCTTTACCACATCACTAAAGGAACCGAGTCCTCGGACACGTCCCTTTCTTATCCCACCCGCAGCCTCAGCAGACAACTCAATCTGAGTCGGCAAATCCGGAGGAGGTAGTACGGCTTGAGTTGCTTGGCTTGCAGCGTCGTCATAAACCGCATGGAACACCCCCTGTCAAATTTGTTGTGTCAGGTTATGAAAAAGGAGAAAACCTAATCAAATATCAAAAAAGGAGAAAAGGTAATGATATACTTACAGACAACTCTCTAGAATCTTCATCAACCCATTCGCCTTTCTTTGGGCTGATATGGTGTTGATGAAGATGATCGTAAATGGCCGGGAATGGGACTGCCTGTCCGGCCTCCTTTTCTTGTTAACAAAAATAATTAAAACATTTAAATATGAACAAAAAACACATAACATATATGAATACGTCAATTAATATATTTAAGTACCAGTCTCATGTGGTGCTCAATGTGGCTAAGCGAACCGCCCGTGTGCTTCATCAGGCCTTTGCCACCCCTTCCTTCTTTCCCGTTTTTTGCTGCCTGTAACGACTTGGCTTTAAAGCTTGGAGTTTTCCAGTACTCTAGAAGTCGCGCCCAATCGGTCCCAGAAACCCACGTGGGCCTCTTATTCTTTTTCCGAGCATCGCTCATAATGCCGCTGAGTCTCCTCGTTAGCAAGATACGCCAACTTGACTTGACACCCTCCTCATGCTCTGGAGCCCAGCGATACTTTTTCTGTATTTTGAAATAAGGTTAGATAAATAAATTTAAAAACTTCTAAATTCAAACTTATTTACTAATTTACTTACCTTGAACTCGTCCCACCACAATTTTTCTTCTTCTTGGGGAACATCCTTGATGATGCTATATGCCCCCTTGAAACGATCTTGAAATATTGAAGTAATGGCGGCGGAACAGCTAGATGCCAATCTAAAACTATAATAGCAAAGACAAATTTGATTAGTTACTATAATGACGACAAGTAGTACAATTAGCTTAAAGAAAATAATTAATGAATTTACTTAAGTGCCAAGGGTAGGCTGCAGGAGAATACGAGTATCTACTGTAGCCAAAACTCCACCAGTATCAGACGCTGTCTGTGGCATAGGAGACTGGTGAGTCGCCGATCCTGCTGCCGGCGTAGACTCAGTGGCGGGTACAAGAGGCGTTGTACTAAGCTCGGGGGAAAATCAGGTGATGAACCTGGCTGGGAGGTGGAGGCCGGAGCAGACGTGGATGGCGAACTAAACGGTAAGGAAAGTCAAACACCTTTCTTTGGAGGCATCTCTGAAATACATGGAAAGCATTCAATTTCCAAACTATTCAGCTTCGAAAAGAAAATTTCAGATCACAAGCACAAAGATGCCTAAACATTGAGATATAACTAGGCCTCTATGCTCAGAGAGCAAAATGCTAAAGCATACAATGTGAGAAACTTTTCTATCTAGTGAAAGCAATTGAAAAGAGCACCAAAAGAAATAAGAAAGGAAGCATTCTCCCACCATAAACACTATATTCACATAATATAAAAATAATGAAATATTAGAACCTCGAATTCTGATATCATTAACTATTTTTTTAAATAAAAATATTAAAGTTTACTAAGTACTCAAATTAGAAAACACAACATGAACAAATGAAGTTTGAACTTCTCACATCCAGCTACTACCCACTAACATCAATTTTAGCTAACAAATCAGCGGGTATATTATAGCCCTGTTCGATAAAAGAGAAACATACAATCATGAATTCGAGCCTAATAGTGATCAATATCTCTTACTCATATTTTTAAATGGAATTATTATACACATTGGTCTAAGTTTATAATCATTTTAACTTCCCCTCTTGTGAACAATTATTGTGCTTACAAACAATACACTTATTAACTGATAAGCAATGAAATTAGTTACAAACTTATACTGACATAAAAAATATCATTTTCAGCTATAACCTAAGAATATATTAGTTATTTTCCTATCAAATGAAAATCCTTATTAACAATCTTGAACAAATCATCTCATTTTAAAATACTATAGACTAAAGTGCTCCTACCATATCTTTTTATGAACAATTTACTTTCGTAATTACAACAAAAAATTCTTAAACTAAAAATCAATTCAATTACACATTAATCCAACTCAAAATATATGCCTAACAAATGCTATTACCTTTGGTGAATATATCATTTTCCTAAAAATAATCAGTAGCTACATTCTGATTTTATTTTTTTTTTTATTAATGAAAATAAAGAAAATAACCAGCTTCTGTATCACTATCACTCATAGAAAATAAAGAAATCCCAAAAAAAATTAGATATGAAGGAAAAATAATACATCTGTAATATGAGTTAAAAAAATACCAGAATGAGGCGGCGGCGACGTTGTCTCAGAGCGGCTTCGGAAGTGGTGGGTTTGTAAAAAATGGGAGGTGGAGGGGAAGGAAGGAGATGGCGGTGTTCGAGATGGAGCTGAGGCAATGGGGTTCGTCGGAGGTTCGTCGGTAAAAGGGAGAAGGAGAGTATGCGACGGAGAAGGAAGTGACAAGGGTTTCACTAAATTTGGGCCTTTTTTTTTAGAGAAATCCAACACTGAAACGACATCGTTTCGTTATCCTGTTGGTCGTTATTCCGTCGGTAAACGGTTGTTAAATACCGTAGGTCGTCGGTGTTAACTTACATGAAACGACGTTGTTTTGTGTCCCTCATATATTAATATATAAATATACACCGTTATTTTTTCCTTCGTTAAACGGTCGTTAAATACCGTCGGTCGTCGGTCGTTAACGTACACTAAACGACGTCGTTTTGTGTCCCTCATATATTAATATATAAATATACACCGTTATGTTTTTTGTCTGTAAACGATCGATAAATACCGTTGGTCGTTGGTCGTTAACGTACACTAAACGACGTCGTTTTGTGTCCCTCATATATTAATATATAAATATATAAATATACACCGTTATTTTTTCCGTTGGTAAACGGTCGTTAAATACCGTCGGTATTCGGTCGTTAAGGATGAACAAAACGGTGTAGTTTTAATTTGGTCAACGAGACCGATGTGGCCGACGTAGTGGCGACGTAATAGCGACCGTTAAGTTGTCTGTTTCTAAGCGGTCGGTATTCCGTCGGTAATTTTGTGACCTAATATTTCGGTCGCTATTTCACTGTTTTCTTGTAGTGTCTATTTTATCATAACAATCATGATAATTCTTTGTTAATATAGTGAAAAAATATATATTTTCTCTTATTCATCTTTTTCTTATGTGTTCTTTTTTTCCTTCTCTGATTCCTTCAATGGAATTCCCGTGTTGTTTCCTTCAATGAAATTTTCTCATTGATTTGGTTTTTAGCAATGAATTCCTGTTTTTGATTTTTAATTTTTTTGTTTTGACAAATCACAGTGTTGTTGATTCAAATCCTGTATTTAATGATGATGTTATTTTTTTCTCTGTAGAATAACTATTTTTATTGCAATTATATTAAACTGTTCTTGAATCTTAGGGTAGAACATAGTGATGAATTATATCATATATTTGTTCCATGGTATATAGTTATTTTTTCGTGAACTGTATATTTTGTTTCGTATGGATATCTGTCAGTTCGTTACTGCTATTATGTATGTGATATCAACTATTTTGTTCTTATATAATAGCTATTTATAAGTTTTTTAGCAGATGATTACATATGATTTTTCATGTTTTGAACAGATTTTGAAGTGTTCTGTGCTGAGAGAGAGGGATCCAGATTGGGGGGCTGAACTGCTTGTGGGTTTTGTTAGTTAGTAGATTAACAACTGTTATAAGAGTTATTTTATAGGTTTGTAAACTGCAGGAATGTTAATCGTGACAACTGTATTTATAATTTTTAATAGCTATTAGTTTGATGGCTTATAACTATTATTTAAATAATATTTTTTAGGATTGTTGTAAATGACAATATTTTTTGCAGTTGTAATATCTATCATTGTGGTAACTTATAACTATTAATGTCACACTTTATATATTAAAAAATATTCAAATTCCCAGAAAATAATTAAAAAACATTACATTTAAATTTTTCTAATTGTCATCAATTCTTTTGCTTGTGATTTGTTCCATTCTAGAATTGTGTTCTCTGACTGATTCATGCGAAAAATTGGATGAAAGGCTCCCTTCCGAATGTTCCCTCATGCTCAGTAAGAAGACACCACAACTGTTAGGAATTTTTCTATGTTGTTTTGGTGCTGTTCCCCACTCAAAATTTGGGAGGAACGTAGGTATCTTTTCACTTGGTAAAGCACCTCTCATCCACGGGTAAAGAAATGCAAAAACAGCATAAACAATTGGTTTATAATTGGTATCGATAACATGACTTTCGACATTCAGGCTGTTGAGACACCAATGCCTGTTTTCATGTTGATTGTGATCAACCAGTAGTGATCATTGCTACACACTGGGATGTAAACTTTATATTTCATACATTCAACGGATGTTAGTGAATAATTTTAAAATAGGTATTCAGTGTTTGTAATAGATGTGTCAGCTGTAATTAATAATTATATGTATTATGCTGAATAGTTGTAATAATAGTTTAATATCTTAATAGGCAAGGAAACTTACTATTTAAACTTCAATCGGCATCCATCGCTCTCCAACTTTATTCCCAGGCAAGTAAAGCAGTGTTTTGAAGAATGTCTCATCCATGAATTAAATTATATCACCACTATCCAAGTTTGCACCAGCTGCAACACTTGATAGAGCTGTTGTGAAGAAGAAGCGTCTAAACGTCGTCCCCTTTCTTTATTTCTTGTTCAACATGTGTGCATATGCATCGATGATCCTGCTCTCTTTTCTTTCTCCGACTTTCAGCGATCTCATGTCTCTCATGTATGCAGTGAGGAGCCCATCCCTTAGGAATGCCACTTTCTCAAGTCCATCACCCCAAGAGAACTCAAGCAGCGCATCTTCAACTTTCTCATTTTTTCTTAATTGACATAGTTGTTTTCTTTCCTTTCCCTTTTGGGTTTTTTTACCTTCTTTTTTTTTTCCAGGTTCTTCAACTGTATGGTCAATCTAATATAATACAAAAAAAATTTGATTTTACAAACCAAAATAGTTTGTAAAAGACATTTTTCCCAAATAATGATTTTGTAAATCAATAATAGTTATTAGACACATGTAATACAGCTAACAATAAATAGCTATGTTGCACATACCTCAGGTTCTTCATCATCATTTGCGGTTGTTTCGATCTTCATCGTCTTCTGGCACCGCTCTCATTCTTTTTTAATATGTTATTGTTATTGGGGTGTCCACCTTTGGTTCAATAAAGGATGTTTCTGGTGGTGGCTCTACTTCTTCTTCGGCCTTCTTTGAAATAATCTGTCATTTTATACCCTCCAGCTTTTCTTCAAATTTCCTTTCAAAGTTATATAATTGTTCCAGTGTACGGGTTACCAGTAGAAGATCTTTTCCTATTTTTTTTCGGAATCGGTTCATTTTTTTCTGATTCATCTTCATTCTCCTCACCTTCATAAATTCCTTCTTCCACATTTTAGAATCCAATCTCCCAAATGTTGTCCATTTTAACCAATACATTTTGATTGTCTCAGTATTTTGATGTTGTTTTGAGTCTTGAAGTGTGCTGTCCGATCACGTAGTCAAGATAATGAATATGTTTTTAAGGTGTTGTTAAAACAATATAAATCTGATCAACAGTTTAAATCAATATAAAAGTCTAATATCAACACATAGCTATTATGCACTATACACATAGCTATTAAACACATAAGTTATTGCTATTATACACAGAAGTTACAGTTATTTAAAGTAAAGTTGGAGTCTTTTATTGCTATAATTTTGAACATAATAGATATATATTCCCCAACTTGTCATTATAGTTTTCATTACTAATTTCCACCACGTCTAATATTTATTATATGCATGTGTTATAGTTATTAGTATTTTTATGTTTCAGATGGGTTACAACACAGTTTCATTCATTAGACAAGCTCAAAAAAATAAACTATAACTCCTACAGTTATTAAGAATGTAACACATAGCTATTGTTCGTAATTGTAATAACTGTAAACAGGTCATACCCTCATGAAATGCATATTTCCAACAGTCTTTACATTTGTCTAGTCTGAAGCCATTTTTATTTTATTTGTTTGCAGTCTTTCATGCATCATTGATGCAAAATACTCTGCCCAATTGTATTTTTTTGCATCTGTTAACGGCTCCAGCATCATTGCATACATCATGTTTATGCTTTCGGTAGTATCCGCCAACATTGTTGTAGATATTACAAACAAGATGTATAGGACACACCACTTGTCATCAGCTTCTTGTTCTTCTTGTTCCAACAGTTATTTCATTAGTTCCTCCTTCATGTAAGCTTTTCTGCTGATCTGTACATGATAGTTAATTGTATAGTATTCCTTAGCCCATGCTGCTTTTGTTAGTATTTTGTCATTGAAGGTTTCCCCCTTGTTTTTCACACAATATACTCGCTCAATATCAGCTGTTGTAATGTACAGTTTACGGCCACCAGAGAGTAGTATACATTTTTCACTAGCGTTGTAGTTTTCGACAAAAAACTTGCACACAATCCCAAATATTTTAGACAGTTTTATCTAAGTGAATCCCAAAAAATATGACACTCTAAGTCTGTCTAATTTTTTTGTATGCATATTTGTTGTACATAATCAGATTGTTGATGTGTACAATACGTTTAAAACCACTGGATATTTGAATAACTTGTTTATTTTGATCCATAATTATGTATCAAAACTAGAATAACTATTATGATTTTGTAAAATCGCTATAAGCTTTTCTAGGATTTGCAATTTTCTACCCAATTTTAGTGTTCATTCTTCTATTTATACTATTCGAAATGTTATTTGATCGATTAATTCGTGTAAACGTGTGCGGAGGTTACCAGATTAATAGTTATTGATGAAGTTTAATTATTATTTTTTGTGGGAAGGTGGATAATCGCCATTAATGGTGAAGGAAATCGTGGGGAGGAAGACGAAGCATTAGGCGGTCGATTAATTGGGGTGAACGTGTTGGAGGTTATCGATTAATAGGTATTGATGAAGTTTAATGGTTGATTTTCATGGAAGGTGGTTAATCGCCATTAACGATGAAGGTCATCGTGGGAGGAAGACGAAGCAGGGCCGTTTGGGGTTTCTGTGTTATATTTATTGGGTGTGACACGTTTTTTATTTTTGGTTGCAATGCGCGCCTTTCTTGGGCGTTGAATTTGAAGCGTTATTATCCAGTGGTTGGATCACTGTTCTTCACCGTAGCTGGGCCGCACTAAAGGCTATTATACACATTCACCCCGTCTTTCAAGTGAAGTCTTTGACGTTATACCACTTGCGGTTTTGAAATTATTTGGATTTGTTATGCATATGCCCAAGATAGTTTATTTGCCGAATCTTGAAGAATTAATATTTACGGATAGTGATAAATTATTTTGGGGGTCTTAGGCGGTTGTCCCTCATTGAAGAATTTTCATTTAGTCGGGATGTCGCTGCTAGAAGCTAAACTTATTGATCTCTCCTAACCTTCACTAACAATATTGTAATTATTTGGTTTTCATGGTTCCTTCAGCAATATTATGGGCAATTCAGATCTTGTGCATTTGAAGATTGGTTACGTTCATAGACTAGAAAGACTCATACCAATGAACATGAAACCATAGACACAAGCTCACATGGATCATTGTTATACTTTCTCGGTGGAATCTTAAAGGTTGTGCCTCCGAAAGATCTAATGTCCATGTTTCATAATCTAACAAAATTTGAATTTACATGAAACATTCCTTTGTACATAAAGTTATGCCTCCACATGCTTGATCAGGGACCCTTTCTTGTTACGATTAGTGTTCATGTGAAAAACATTGGTCATTATAGAAAGAAAACGTTGAATATCAAATGCGGACTCCGAACTTGATAACCCAATGGAAGTTATAGTTGTGGAATGTCATGTATATGAACATGTGATATATTTATTATAATATTTGATGCAATGTATATGCACTGAAAAGTTGAAAATTTACTTTTACACATGCAACTCTCCAAGAGATTGATCATATTTTTTAATGACGAGACTACCAATTGGTGCAAGATTCTCGACTTGTCAAATCCTGCTTCCGTAGCTACTACGTCTTTTTATCTTAAGCATCACAAATCAATGATTATAAGTAGGTATTTTATTTTTCCTTAATATGGAAGTAAATGTAGTTTGGGGTGAAACAAATATAATATATTGTGTTTTTTATTGGGTTTCATTAGATACTAATTAACATGAAGTTGCTATGGTAATTTAGGGAAAAAACTGCAAACTTCTTTACATTGAAAACAAAGACAAAATTAACCTGAATTACCTTCAGGCCATCGTCAAATGTGCCTGAATGAACTGGGAAACTTTTGAAAGTGATACCAAATTGTTCGGGACACATGGCCACATAAAAAAGAAGAAACTAAACAAGAAGGTCATTGAAAGAAAACAATTTGGAGAAAAAAAGAGAGAAGATTCATGTGGGTGACAATAGTTGATTCCCATATATGTTTTAGATTTGATGTCTCCAAAAGAGGGTGAGGTTGAGACCCTAATTAGGACCATCATTTTGTTGTTGGATTTCGACAATTTGAAATATAAACTGCCCGAGCTCCACCGTAGAATCCCCCCACCCCCGCAACGCCTGGGTTGCCTCTAGAAGCCCCATCAACATCTAAAACAACCATGGGGTGGGTCAGAGGAGCTGCTATGCAACGTACAACAATGACTCGACTCCAAATATCCCATAAACATACATTAGCCAAAAGAAGTATGTCACAGAATTGTTGAAGAAATTTGGAATGGAACATCGTTGTGGATGATCTATATCCCTGCCTCTAAAAATGGCTCTTCCACGACCTCTACCACCATAGTACTCTTCGTGAATCACTTTCAAAGCGTGTTCTTCTTCTCCATTTACTTTGAACTTTTGCTCATGAACGAGCAAAGAACTTTGTAAGGCATCCACAAAGAGCTGATCTATATCCTTGGCTTCTTCAAAGGAACAAACAATGTAATTCCATTTATCGGTAAGAGTTCTCAAAAATTTTTCTCAACGATCTTAACATCGCTCATATCTTCCCCATAATATCTCATGTCGTTTGCAACCGTCATTACTCGACCAAAGTAATCAGTGATCGATTCATCTTGCTTCATTGTCAGAACCTCAAAATTCCTCCGTAGACGGTTGAGTTGAGCTCTCTTCAATCGAGCATTGCCTTGACACTTCATCTTCATGGAGTCCCAAAGCTATTTAGATGTCTCCTTTTGTGTGATCGTCTTCAGAATTGACTTGTCAAGAGATTGAAACAAGTAATTCTTAGCCTTCAAATCCTTCAGCTTCATCTCCTCTAAGTTCTGCTTCTGTGTTGTCGTCATCCCTTCCATACTCCCAGGCTGTGAGTAACCTGATTCGACACAACCTAATATTCTTTGGATCGAAGGAGATTTTCCATGACCATGCTCCAATGATCGTAGTCGCCATCAAACTTCGGAATGGAAGGTTGTGCAAAACTGTTTGCTTCGGACCCCATCTCTTTTCACTTCCTTACGTGTTTCTCTCTTTAACACTTCTCTTCACTCCCTTACGTGTTTTCTCTCTTTAACACCTTTCTTAATCTCTCAAGCCACTGCTCTGATACCAGAATGTTAGATGTAAGAATTGAAGTTAAACAAAGCCAATGCACATAATCAATTCTGGAATGACTTGCTCATTGAATTAGAAAAGTACAGCAAATAAATAGAAATAAACAGGTGAGCTACAACTCAGTTCTACCTAAGAAATAGGAAACAAACTTGACCAAATCAACTAACAAACTATCCTAAAAACTAGGACTTTTATTGGACCTGAACTTATTAGAAAGACTCATACCAATGAACATGAAACCATAGACACAAGCTCACATGGATCATTGTTATACTTTCTCGGTGGAATCTTAAAGGTTGTGCCTTCAAAAGATCTAATGTCCATGTTTCATAATCTAACAAAATTTGAATTTACATGAAACATTCCTTTGTACATAAAGTTATGCCTCCACATGCTTGATCAGGGACCCTTTCTTGTTACGATTAGTGTTCATGTGAAAAACATTGGTCATTATAGAAAGAAAACGTTGAATATCAAATGCGGACTCCGAACTTGATAACCCAATGGAAGTTATAGTTGTGGAATGTCATGTATATGAACATGTGATATATTTATTATAATATTTGATGCAATGTATATGCACTGAAAAGTTGAAAATTTACATTTACACATGCAACTCTCCAAGAGATTGATCATATTTTTTAATGACGAGACTACCAATTGGTGCAAGATTCTCGACTTGTCAAATCCTGCTTCCATAGCTACTACGTCTTTTATCTTAAGCATCACAAATCAATGATTATAAGTAGGTATTTTATTTTTCCTTAATATGGAAGTAAATGTAGTTTGGGGTGAAACAAATATAATATATTGTGTTTTTTATTGGGTTTCATTAGATACTAATTAACATGAAGTTGCTATGGTAATTTAGGGAAAAAACTGCAAACTTCTTTACATTGAAAACAAAGAAAAAATTAACTTGAATTACCTTCAGGCCATCGTCAAATGTGCCTGAATGAACTGGGAAACTTTTGAAAGTGATACCAAATTGTTCGGGACACATGGCCACATAAAAAAGAAGAAACTAAACAAGAAGGTCATTGAAAGAAAACGATTTGGAGAAAAAAAGAGAGAAGATTCATGTGGGTGACAATAGTTGATTCCCATATATGTTTTAGATTTGATGTCTCCAAAAGAGGGTGAGGTTGAGACCCTAATTAGGACCATCATTTTGTTGATGGATTTCGACAATTTGAAATATAAACTGCCCGAGCTCCACCGTAGAATCCCCCCACCCCCGCAACGCCTGGGTTGCCTCTAGAAGCCCCATCAACATCTAAAACAACCATGGGGTGGGTCAGAGGAGCTGCTATGCAACGTACAACAATGACTCGACTCCAAATATCCCATAAACATACATTAGCCAAAAGAAGTATGTCACAGAATTGTTGAAGAAATTTGGAATGGAACATCGTTGTGGATGATCTATATCCCTGCCTCTAAAAATGGCTCTTCCACGACCTCTACCACCATAGTACTCTTCGTGAATCACTTTCAAAGCGTGTTCTTCTTCTCCATTTACTTTGAACTTTTGCTCATGAACGAGCAAAGAACTTTGTAAGGCATCCACAAAGAGCTGATCTATATCCTTGGCTTCTTCAAAGGAACAAACAATGTAATTCCATTTATCGGTAAGAGTTCTCAAAATTTTCTCAACGATCTTAACATCGCTCATATCTTCCCCATAATATCTCATGTCGTTTGCAACCGTCATTACTCGACCAAAGTAATCAGTGATCGATTCATCTTGCTTCATTGTCAGAACCTCAAAATTCCTCCGTAGACGGTTGAGTTGAGCTCTCTTCAATCGAGCATTGCCTTGACACTTCATCTTCATGGAGTCCCAAAGCTATTTAGATGTCTCCTTTTGTGTGATCGTCTTCAGAATTGACTTGTCAAGAGATTGAAACAAGTAATTCTTAGCCTTCAAATCCTTCAGCTTCATCTCCTCTAAGTTCTGCTTCTGTGTTGTCGTCATCCCTTCCATACTCCCAGGCTGTGAGTAACCTGATTCGACACAACCTAATATTCTTTGGATCGAAGGAGATTTTCCATGACCATGCTCCAATGATCGTAGTCGCCATCAAACTTCGAATGGAAGGTTGTGCAAAACTGTTTGCTTCGGACCCCCATCTCTTTTCACTTCCTTACGTGTTTCTCTCTTTAACACTTCTCTTCACTCCCTTACGTGTTTTCTCTCTTTAACACCTTTCTTAATCTCTCAAGCCACTGCTCTGATACCAGAATGTTAGATGTAAGAACTGAAGTTAAACAAAGCCAATGCACATAATCAATTCTGGAATGACTTGCTCATTGAATTAGAAAAGTACAGCAAATAAATAGAAATAAACAGGTGAGCTACAACTCAGTTCTACCTAAGAAATAGGAAACAAACTTGACCAAATCAACTAACAAACTATCCTAAAAACTAGGACTTTTATTGGACCTGAACTTATTAGAAAGACTCATACCAATGAACATGAAACCATAGACACAAGCTCACATGGATCATTGTTATACTTTCTCGGTGGAATCTTAAAGGTTGTGCCTCCGAAAGATCTAATGTCCATGTTTCATAATCTAACAAAATTTGAATTTACATGAAACATTCCTTTGCACATAAAGTTATGCCTCCACATGCTTGATCAGGGACCCTTTCTTGTTACGATTAGTGTTCATGTGAAAAACATTGGTCATTATAGAAAGAAAACGTTGAATATCAAATGCGGACTCCGAACTTGAGAACCCAATGGAAGTTATAGTTGTGGAATGTCATGTATATGAACATGTGATATATTTATTATAATATTTGATGCAATGTATATGCACTGAAAAGTTGAAAATTTACTTTTACACATGCAACTCTCCAAGAGATTGATCATATTTTTTAATGACGAGACTACCAATTGGTGCAAGATTCTCGACTTGTCAAATCCTGCTTCCGTAGCTACTACGTCTTTTTATCTTAAGCATCACAAATCAATGATTATAAGTAGGTATTTTATTTTTCCTTAATATGGAAGAAAATGTAGTTTGGGGTGAAACAAATATAATATATTGTGTTTTTTATTGGGTTTCATTAGATACTAATTAACATGAAGTTGCTATGGTAATTTAGGGAAAAAACTGCAAACTTCTTTACATTGAAAACAAAGAAAAAATTAACTTGAATTACCTTCAGGCCATCGTCAAATGTGCCTGAATGAACTGGGAAACTTTTGAAAGTGATACCAAATTGTTCGGGACACATGGCCACATAAAAAAGAAGAAACTAAACAAGAAGGTCATTGAAAGAAAACGATTTGGAGAAAAAAAGAGAGAAGATTCATGTGGGTGACAATAGTTGATTCCCATATATGTTTTAGATTTGATGTCTCCAAAAGAGGGTGAGGTTGAGACCCTAATTAGGACCATCATTTTGTTGATGGATTTCGACAATTTGAAATATAAACTGCCCGAGCTCCACCGTAGAATCCCCCCCACCCCCGCAACGCCTGGGTTGCCTCTAGAAGCCCCATCAACATCTAAAACAACCATGGGGTGGGTCAGAGGAGCTGCTATGCAACGTACAACAATGACTCGACTCCAAATATCCCATAAACATACATTAGCCAAAAGAAGTATGTCACAGAATTGTTGAAGAAATTTGGAATGGAACATCGTTGTGGATGATCTATATCCCTGCCTCTAAAAATGGCTCTTCCACGACCTCTACCACCATAGTACTCTTCGTGAATCACTTTCAAAGCGTGTTCTTCTTCTCCATTTACTTTGAACTTTTGCTCATGAACGAGCAAAGAACTTTGTAAGGCATCCACAAAGAGCTGATCTATATCCTTGGCTTCTTCAAAGGAACAAACAATGTAATTCCATTTATCGGTAAGAGTTCTCAAAATTTTCTCAACGATCTTAACATCGCTCATATCTTCCCCATAATATCTCATGTCGTTTGCAACCGTCATTACTCGACCAAAGTAATCAGTGATCGATTCATCTTGCTTCATTGTCAGAACCTCAAAATTCCTCCGTAGACGGTTGAGTTGAGCTCTCTTCAATCGAGCATTGCCTTGACACTTCATCTTCATGGAGTCCCAAAGCTATTTAGATGTCTCCTTTTGTGTGATCGTCTTCAGAATTGACTTGTCAAGAGATTGAAACAAGTAATTCTTAGCCTTCAAATCCTTCAGCTTCATCTCCTCTAAGTTCTGCTTCTGTGTTGTCGTCATCCCTTCCATACTCCCAGGCTGTGAGTAACCTGATTCGACACAACCTAATATTCTTTGGATCGAAGGAGATTTTCCATGACCATGCTCCAATGATCGTAGTCGCCATCAAACTTCGGAATGGAAGGTTGTGCAAAACTGTTTGCTTCGGACCCCATCTCTTTTCACTTCCTTACGTGTTTCTCTCTTTAACACTTCTCTTCACTCCCTTACGTGTTTTCTCTCTTTAACACCTTTCTTAATCTCTCAAGCCACTGCTCTGATACCAGAATGTTAGATGTAAGAACTGAAGTTAAACAAAGCCAATGCACATAATCAATTCTGGAATGACTTGCTCATTGAATTAGAAAAGTACAGCAAATAAATAGAAATAAACAGGTGAGCTACAACTCAGTTCTACCTAAGAAATAGGAAACAAACTTGACCAAATCAACTAACAAACTATCCTAAAAACTAGGACTTTTATTGGACCTGAACTTATTAGAAAGACTCATACCAATGAACATGAAACCATAGACACAAGCTCACATGGATCATTGTTATACTTTCTCGGTGGAATCTTAAAGGTTGTGCCTCCGAAAGATCTAATGTCCATGTTTCATAATCTAACAAAATTTGAATTTACATGAAACATTCCTTTGCACATAAAGTTATGCCTCCACATGCTTGATCAGGGACCCTTTCTTGTTACGATTAGTGTTCATGTGAAAAACATTGGTCATTATAGAAAGAAAACGTTGAATATCAAATGCGGACTCCGAACTTGAGAACCCAATGGAAGTTATAGTTGTGGAATGTCATGTATATGAACATGTGATATATTTATTATAATATTTGATGCAATGTATATGCACTGAAAAGTTGAAAATTTACTTTTACACATGCAACTCTCCAAGAGATTGATCATATTTTTTAATGACGAGACTACCAATTGGTGCAAGATTCTCGACTTGTCAAATCCTGCTTCCGTAGCTACTACGTCTTTTTATCTTAAGCATCACAAATCAATGATTATAAGTAGGTATTTTATTTTTCCTTAATATGGAAGTAAATGTAGTTTGGGGTGAAACAAATATAATATATTGTGTTTTTTATTGGGTTTCATTAGATACTAACATGAAGTTGCTATGGTAATTTAGGGAAAAAACTGCAAACTTCTTTACATTGAAAACAAAGAAAAAATTAACTTGAATTACCTTCAGGCCATCGTCAAATGTGCCTGAATGAACTGGGAAACTTTTGAAAGTGATACCAAATTGTTCGGGACACATGGCCACATAAAAAAGAAGAAACTAAACAAGAAGGTCATTGAAAGAAAACGATTTGGAGAAAAAAAGAGAGAAGATTCATGTGGGTGACAATAGTTGATTCCCATTTATGTTTTAGATTTGATGTCTCCAAAAGAGGGTGAGGTTGAGACCCTAATTAGGACCATCATTTTGTTGTTGGATTTCGACAATTTGAAATATAAACTGCCCGAGCTCCACCGTAGAATCCCCCCCACCCCCGCAACGCCTGGGTTGCCTCTAGAAGCCCCATCAACATCTAAAACAACCATGGGGTGGGTCAGAGGAGCTGCTATGCAACTTACAACAATGGCTCGACTCCAAATATCCCATAAACATACATTAGCACCACCCATGAATATAGCATATAAGTTCTCCACTTGCATTAAAAATGTTTTATGTAGCTGTCAAATTCTCCAATGAGTCCACGCAGAGTAGATGTTGAGCCATCATGATTTTCTCTAATATTCTGACTAAATATTTCGATGAAGAAATAACTCATATGTCACAGTGTCTAGTCGATACTGCTGCACGTGGTGAAAATGACGATGAACTTCAACAAATTTATGTGAATTTAGCTAAACATTCGCATCAAAAGGAAATTAATGGATCAAATGTTGAGATTCATGACCTTAACTTGCAACCTAGAGTGGTCTCTAAATTGGCAGAGTTGACAAATCAAGTTAGTATCTTGATGAGTCCACAAAGACACTTTAACAATGAGGTATTTGCATCATGTGGTCTAATTAGTAATCATACTAACTTCTGTCCTAATCAAGTTTTTAGCTAAACACCATTTCAGGAAAGAAACTATATGGGAGCTATAAGGCAGGACATGAGCCTAAGCAATGATCCTTAGTCCAACACCTATAATTTGGGGTGGAGATAGCACCAAAATTTTCCCCAATTTAGCGGTTTAGTGGGTCAATCTGCACAAAATTTAAAAGATAGTGTTCTTGGAAAACTTCCTAGTGACACAAAAAAGAATCCTATGTAGTGAGTTCATGTAGCGACCCTCATGAGTGAAAAATAAAAATAAATGACATGTAAAAAAAGGAAGACGACAAACGAATAGATTATGCAAAAGAGGATGAGCCAAAAGAGGGATATTTGAAACCTTATATTACTACTCTACCTTATAGTCTTCCTATTTCCTTTCCGCAAAGACTTAAGAAGCCAAAAGTCGATAAAAAAATCTTTAAGTTTTTGTATGTGTTTAAAAGTTGCCTATTAACAATCCTTTTGCAGAGACTTTGTAGAAAATGCCGAGGTACGCGGAATTCAAGAAGGAGATGTTGTCTAACAAGCGTGATAATTGTTGTACAATGATTATTGCAGATGAGTGATCTATCGTTCTGAAGAGGAAGTTTTTTAATAAATTTAAATATTTAAGGGATTTCTCTATTCCTTGTTGTATTGGGAAATTAAATTTTGATAAGGTGTTATGTGATTTAGGTGCTAACATTAAATTATTTTTTTTAAACCATGAGCTTTATTGATGGTAATATCACGGGTACAATATTCCGATCAAAGAATCCTAGATGGGATACCTTGTCGGTCCAAATGTCGACAGGGGTAGGAGATTAAAATTGTAATAGTACATTGTAGTTTTTGAGTCACAACCAACATTAGCTAATGAGTATGCAACCATGTTTGATTCTCTAAATATGTGAATGATTTCGATCCCTTTTTATAGTCTTGCTGCCATGAAGAAACAGTCATCTAGAGCCCAATTAGATATCCGACCATTAGCAATAGCTCCAACTAGAACTTGTGAGTCGGTTTGTATCAAGTGTATCCTCATGCCCTATTGATGTGCCATTTTTAGTCATTAGATCAATGCTGTGAGCTCGGATTTAGTATTAGTGATATGAACCCCAATATCGGCCGAGCATGCCACAATGAATCAGCCATTCCCGGTCCGTAATACACAACCAACTCTAACCTCTCATTGGTTACATATGACTGCACCATCGATGCTCAAAATCACCATTTTCGAGCTCCATTCCTCCTCTTTCCAGCGAACTATTTTTACTCGATGCGTGCTTGAAGTTGAGCCACCAATCCGCCATTTCTTAACTTCTTGAAGTGTTACCATTTTTTTTTTATCAAAAGCAAGGGCTATCCTCCATTTCGTAGTTCGCCTTCCTTCAAAGAAAAATGAGCAACGAGCTTTCCATAATTGCCACAAAACAAGTGAAGATAGTACCGCGAGCTGCTCGACCCGTTTACCCGAGCAAGATAACAACCAAAAGAACAACATAGCGTGTGGATTATACATATTCCGAGCGGGGACAGAGAAGTCAACCAACCGTGAGGCATGTTTCCATAAGTGCTGAGCCAATGGACACTACATGAAAACATGTTGCAAATAATCCCCACCCTTGGAATTAATCTATTTATTTGTCTTTGAAAATGTTGGGCAAGGCCGGATGAAGCATACTAACATGAACTTGCAACTATTAGATCGGTTTATAATTTATTGGTATAATTGAGGGTGTTATTGTTAAACTGAATAAATTTATTTTTTTTGTTGACTTTATTCTAATGGATATTGATGAAGAAAGAGAGGTTCCCGTAATTTTGGGTAGACATATCCTTGCTACTAGTAAGGCTTTTATAGATGTTCAAATAAGAAAGGTTACTCTTAGAGTTGAAGAATAGGATGCTATTTTAATTTATGTAAGCTAATGTAATATCCTGCAGAAAGTGATTCTTGTTATCCTATAAAATACACTCTTGTATTTTCTGTCAAAAAGCATGAAGGTATGAAAATGTGATGAAATAATTTCTGCAATGTTTTTATGCTTTAAAATTGGATGAAGAGTTGTTATATATGATTTGCATGAATTGTATGATTGTCTTCACATTTATGCGTTTGATAATTGATTTAGTTCCTCTGATAAGAGACTTGTAATTCGGTTGTAGCTGTCTTGAAGATGATGAATCAAACTCTATACAATGCTAGCTTTTTGTTGTCAACCCATACATGATATGTTTAATTTTGTTTTCTCTAGGTTTAGATCTCTTCCAAATGTTCTTGCATTTTCTATGTACTCTTTATAACTTCTTTGCATATTTATTAATATAAGAGCTTTTTTTTTTTAATGTAACAATAGAAATAAAACATTTCACAAAAAAAAGGGAAAACATTTTATACTTTAATCATTGGACATTTCATTAATAAAACTTGACATGCTGATATCATAAATATGTGATTTTTTTTACAATTACTTAAATATTGATACATTTAATTAAACCCCGACAACTTCATTATTAAAAATATGTAAAAAGATAACCTACATGCGAAGACTAATAACTAATAAGAAATTGCATCATCTTATTATCGTAATATTTGGAAAAAGTAAAAAGTATGCAATAACAAGACATGAACTTTTTAAGACAGATGGTCCTCTGCCCTACATAGATCACCGTTGTCTCGTTCTTTTGAATTATTGAATCTAAAATCCACGAGAATTTGAAACTAATTTTTTTCAAATTCTGGAGCTTTGTTTTTCGGCATGTGTATGAAGACATTCTCCACACTTTGCCCATATTTCCTATGACAACAATTAAAATACAGTCATAAGATAATATCACATATTAAAAATCTAGATATAGAAATAAAACGATAATGACATCTAACGCATGCATTGAATTTGGACGTAAAATAGTTTTAAGGCGATAAATTTTGAATTTTCATAAACAAAAAGCAAGTTTTCACATATATATATATATATATATATATATATATATATATATATATATATTCACACACATATATGTTTGTGTTTGTGTGTGTATACTACCTCTATATACTAAAACACACACATAAGTTGTTTCGCAAAATTTTATATTTCTAAAAAAGGAATGAGAATGTTTATATTGAAAATTATTGTACTTTTTTATATAAAAAAAAAATGATTCTACCATAAATATTCGTATTGTTAAGTGTAAGTTTCTCAAAAGGAGAAACTACATTAAACATGACCCATCTATTTTTAACAAACCGATGAAGAATACATAAATGACCTAAATATGAACACAAATAACCAATAATATGTTGAATCCTTTTATTATCATAAAATTGTTTTAAAAGATCCATAAAAAATACAAATAATGCAAAGTGGAGATGTTTGTATCCGTTTATTAGAAATTTCTGGTATGTTATTAATATATTACAAATATGTGCATGTACAAATACATCGCACATTCAATATTATATGTGCATCACAGTACTTGTACTTATGTGTTTCAAAATTTGTTGAAAAAGTATGTCATGCCTCTAAGCCTTTACTGCTCGTCGCGCTATAGAGTCAAACAAAAACTTGGAGTTAGTCTGTATCATTACACCGGAATAGCCTAGAGCCGCAGCTAGCTGCAAAGCATTGACTCCATCTCTACAACAGAATTTGTTAAGTGTTCACCCAAAAATATATGGAAAGCAGCTATGAAGATTCCATTATGATGCCGCAAAATCCAACCTGCACCCGCTAGCCCAGGATTACCACACGATGCTCCGTATATATTCATGAAAATTGGAGAGCCCTCAACTTGGCTTGTCCAACGCACTACCTGCAACTTATTTCGTGCTGCCCAAAGCAGGACTGTAAGTCCATATAAATATCAAGCAAGCCCTCGACAATGAGCAATGGTCTTATGTAAAAATCAAATTCCGGCAACAGGTTCCATCCATTCGATCTAATACCACCATATACAAACAGACAACGTGCACGCCATAAAATCCAACAAATACCAGCAAAAAGAATTGTATAAATAGTATGCCATTTACCTTTGCCCTTCCACCATAGCATTTTCAGTAGGGATGTTGGAGGATCAACTTGCAAAGCTCTCCAATTAATTCCCACATTGCCTCACACATTTATCCAAAGTAATTGAGCAGCTTGACACTCAACAAAGATATGTATAAAACTATCAAAGCCATTATTACAAAAGTAGTGCGAAGCTAATGATACGCCCCAGGATTACCTTACTTCATCCAAATCAAGATATCAATTGAAAAAACAACACATAAAAACTTGTAATGACATGGGCCAACGCGAGCTTTGTGTTACAACTGTTGGTTGTACTATATTGAGAACCGATGTAATGGTAAATTCGCCACTTGATTCTAGCTTCCAGATCCACTTATCCGGTCCTTCCACCAGAACAACCCGAGGCAGAGTGTTGTATTGAGCAGGGGATAAAATTTCTTTTGTTGCTTCAGTCCATGTGTTTGGCCCAAGATAATTTTGGATTGGTGAGTTGGAGTGAACTATGCTCTCGGTCAGAGTGGATGATCTAAGGCAGCCCATTGCACATTCAATATTTCTGCTTTACAGCTTACATGAGTTTTTTCTCAACATTTTATATTTTTGAAAGTACATAACATTTAACTGTTTTTATTTAATATAAAAGGAGAATTGAGAGAAAATTTATATTAAGCATTATTGCATATTTTTTTATATAAACAAAAATGATACTATTATACATATTTCAATTGTTTGGTGCAAGTACTTCAAAAGGAGAAATTGTTGATACATTAAACATTTCCCGTCTATTTTTAAAAAACTCATGAAGTATACATCAATAACCTACACATGAACATAAATAACTAATGATATATTAAATCCTCTTATTTTCGATAAACAAGTATTGAATCCTCATATTATCATAAAATTATTCTACAAATCCATAAAAAGTAATATTAATGATTCATTGAATCTGAATTTTAACAAGTTTTAAGAAGTTAAATTTCATTATTTTAATGCAAAAGTATGTTTTATAAACATTTTTAAAACCTTTCGATTTTATAGATGTTGAAAAGATATAATCTTGTTTGTAATTTCAATATCAACATTTATCTCAATTATTTTGCTAACAAATTACTAACAAAAAAAAATAAAATTTTACTTTAAACAAATATTCGTTGGATTATTGAACAAACAAAAACGAAAAATCTTATTTAGTTTTAAGACAAGACCTTGTAATTGAACAATTAAAGTTTTCTTAAGTACTTTTTAACATTTTATATATTTCATGTATGTTTTGCTTGTTCTTTGATACAAAACTAATAAATTAAACGTTTTTTTTGCCAAACTATGTACATATGCACATACACTGTACAAATAACGAAATACATCTCGTCTAAATATGTGAAAGAAAATTTTAACTTCTTTTTTTACATATATTTGAAATTTTAATCTTACTATTTATTTCTACTATACGCACATTATGTCATCAAACGTAATGTTGCAAACATTTCGTGGAGAAGAAAAAAATTTGTTAATATTGATGCAATGACGTATTTTCCAACGTTCTTGTATCACAAATAATTGAAACTTAAATTTTATTCTTCCTATTTTTTGTGTCCATCATGTCATCAAAGCATTGATAAAATTCTTGCTTACTCTTAGATTTAGTTCCTTTGATAAGCGACTCGTATTTCGGTTGTAGCTGTCTTTGAAGATGATGAATAAAACTCTACACAATGCTAGCTTTTTGTTTTCACCCTTACAAGATGGGTTTAATTATGTTTTCTCTAGGATTAGATATCTACAAAATATTCTTGAATTTTCTATGTAGTCCTTGTAACTGCTTTGCAGGTTTATTAACAGTTCACATAAAAAGGGAAAACATTTCATACTTTAAACATTTGAAATTTTATTAAAAAAACATGAAATGCTGATATCATAAATATGTGAATTTTTTTACAATTTCCTAAATATTGATACATTAAATTAAACCCTCAAAACTTTATTTTAAAAAAATGGTAAAACACAACCTACATGCGAAGACTAATAACTAATGAGGAATTGCATCATCTTAATATTTAAATAGTTTTCTAAAAGAAAAAAACATTCTATAACAAGACATTAACTTTTTAAGACATGGTCTTTTGGCCTACATAGACAATCGTCGTCTCGTTCTTCTGAAGTATTGAATCCAAAATCCAGGAGAATTTGAAAATAAGTTTTCCAAATTCGGGAGCTTTGTTCTGCGGCATGTTTATGAAGACATCTCCACACTTTGCCCATATTTCCTAGGAGAACAATTAACATACAGTAGTAAGATAACATCACAAAATTAAAAATTTGATATACAAATAAAACGATAATAACATCTAATGTATGCATTGAATTAGGTCGTAAAATAGTTTCAAGGTGATAAAATTTTAATTTTCATAAACAAAAACCAAGTTTTCACACACACACACACACACACACACATATATATATATATATATATATATATATATATATATATATATATATATATATATATATATATATATATGTGTGTATTACCTCTATATACTAAAACACACATAAGTTGTTTCACAAAATTTTATATTAATGAAAGAGGAATTGGGAGAATGTTTATATTGAAAATTGTTGCACTTTTTTTTTAAAATTAAAAATGATTCTATCATAAATATTTGTATTATTACGTGTAAGTTTCTCAAAAGGAGAATCTACATTAAACATGACCCATCTATTTTTAACAAAGCAATGTAGCATACATTAATGACCTAAATATGAACACAAATAACCAATGATATATATGTTGAATCCTTTTATTATCATAAATTATTTTAAAAGATCCATAAAAATACTAATAATGCAAATGTGAGATGTTTATATCTACCAGCGTGGTGGGGAAGACCCCCGTAAATGTATATAGCCCATACCAAAAAATATGGGCCAAAAAAGGGAGGGGAACTTAAACCAAAACCTCCCCAAAAGGTGTAAAATCCACCCAATACAAATAAGATACCAAAGAGATGCGACCTCATGCATTTATGATTATGCACAATGGTGTTACAATTAAAACAATGCTATGATGCAAAGCCATAAAGAGGTAGGGGGCTTAAACCAATACCTCCCCAAAATGTGTAAAAACCACCCAAAACATAGAAGATAGTAATGGAAAGCGACCTCATGCATTTATGTTTATGCACATGGTTGTTACAATTAAAACAATGCTATGATGCAAATCCATAGTCCTCGCCTAGAGCCATGACCCAGTCAACAAGTTACAAAAAGCACCAAATTATAAGAAACGAACATATGGAGTACCAATTTTGTCTAATAGTATCAAACCGCGATTATCATTAGGTACTAAAGAAAATTCGTCAAAGTTGATAGTCGATCGGTTTGTACAAGCCAAATTAGCTAAAGCATCCGCAACAGAATTAATCTCGTGATAAACATGAACAACCTTGCGATCACCACGAATAGATAGTACTTTCCAATAAATAAAATCAAGTCTCCAAGAAGAAATAGTACCTTTATGCAAAGCAACTGCCAGAACTGATGAGTCCGTCTGAATCTACAAGCGAGGTACATCACGCAGACTCGCCATATGTAAACCTGCGAGCAAAGCTTCTATTCCTGCCTCAAAGCTTGTTTTGTAGTCACCAATGAATTTTGAGAAAGCTCGTATAAAAACACCATTAGAATGTCTAAGAATAACACCAATGCCGGAGATTCCCGGGTTCCCCTTTGAAGCTCCATCAATGTTCAGGATAACCTCTCCTACCTCGGTTTTTCCTCCCCATCTCAGCACCAAAGTCTTCCGCGGGATGAAGTGAAGCATTCCTTGCATAATATTCTTAGCCTTCATCAATGTACCTGTATAATCCCTGAACTGCGCCAAAATACTGGATAGAGAAGTAGTTTTGGCCTCATTCACAAAGCGACACCTCTCTTTCCATAGTAGCCAACAAGCCGAGAAAGCCATTGCCAAAATTAATTGAACACCATTTGAAGGGAGAATCACATTGTGCAGCGGAAATAAAGTGACCCGCCTCTACCAGGATCTATCACGAGTAAGAACCTAAGACTACGAGATAGTGTTATAGCTTTATCGGTGCTAGGATAGCTGAAACAGTTTCAGCGGTATGTTGTCACGAACGGAACGCCACCAACGCAGGCTCCGTCTCTCCCAGTATCCACTCGATCTTCCGGGGATGGTCTTCTACTGCTTGGTGCTAGCCAACGCCTTGTAGAAGCCTTGAAGACACTCTTCAAGATGGAGTATGTATGTATGACCTTTTAGATGAACCGGATACAGTTTTTCTATTAGCCAAAGCTAGAAAACAAGTCTAGAAAAAGTTGTCTTTTTTTTTTCTCTCTAATGTTCTCTCTTTTCTCTCTTCTCTAAGCTTCAAAACCTGGAGAAAAATCTGACTTGAATCATTAGGAAAATCAGTATTTTTCCCTTAGTCTATCAAGAGAAAGTGGGGAGAGATAAAGGGGAAAGTGGGAGATCATGGAGAAAACCACTCCTCCACTTTCTCCACCACTTCAACCTCTAGATAAGAAATATGAGCTGAAAATATGTGTCCAATTTTCCAGCCATAAGGTCGGTCCAAATGGGTTGGTCGGTCCAATCCCGGCCCGGCCCGACCTCCAATCGAATTGGCGCACCTTAGATTAAATGTACTCCAACAAGCCCAATCCAGTTGATCTATGAGTGCGACCCAAGAGGTATCTATGATGTTGGCCGTGACATCATATATCACAGGTAATGAGAAGTATCTAGCAACGCATCGTTACCCCCAATTCATAAATATCTGGTGATTTATCATAATCACAACATTTGACATTTGTAGTTAAATCCTTTTGTCCTTGATATCTAGATTGAACACAAGTTATGGAAAAGTCACACTTGTATTGTCCAATCTTTTAGTTTCTTGATTCGCGAGTAGACTATTCACTACAAGAAAACATCAATTTTGAGACAATAGATTTTGTCCCTAACGTGTCCCAGAATAGATATTTTGGACCGATTTGGAACGGAAATGATGTACTCCGAAAAACCCTCGTCGCAAAATTTTAGGGACAGAATATTGTATCGGTACCAAAATATTTGGAACGGATTTAGGATACATATATTTTGAAAAAATATTTAAAATTTTATTTCTTAAAATTCAATTAGATTAGTAATTATAATAATATCAATTAAATATAAAGATTAAGAAGGAGAATATTAAATTCATCATAAATCTGTCCTAAAAGTTTGGGACGGATTATAGATAATTTTATTTTTTTGATAAAATAAATGTAGCAAGCGGAGAGGCTCATATACAACATCCATATTGAAATAGAGACCACTGGTGTGGAATGTGGGTGCACAAGCATGATCATGGAACTGCTGCACTCGAATGGGATTGACATGTGGGTGCGCGAGCTCGACCATGAAATTGCTGCACTGGATTAGGCAATTTTAAATATAATTTTTGCACAATGTGGGATTCGAACCCGTGTTGACCGGTTGGAGAGCATGTGCTCTTCCGCTGGACCAAGTGTATTATTGTGTAGTATTTCATGTTACAATAAATTTATAGTATTGTACATATAATATGAATGTCTTATTTATTTACTAAATATTTGAGATTAAAAGGTAAAAAATATATATTTGAAACAAATGTTTATCTAACTTTAAAAATAAAATTTTGTGTATACATTTAGTGCATTTTTTCATTTATTTGAATTAATTATTGCAAATAACTTCATAAAATTAGAGATAGATTTAGGACGGATTTTAATGACTCTTTCAGAAATCTGTCCCAAATGAATTTATTAATAAGTATTTCTCCTTCGTCTTATTAGTTTGTAATTTATTTAAAATAGATTTCAAAGGATAAAAGGTAACTATTTTATTTTATACATATTTGTTTGTTAATCTTATTTAGTTAGAACATATTTGGAATGAATTTGTGATTATAGTGTTCAAGCTTTTTATATTTATTTTCTAAAATGATAATGAGATGGATTAATTATTTCAAACCACTTTTTAATATTAGCAATGGATTGAGACTGAAATTAGTGACTCGGTTACAAATTTGTCCCAAACTGCAAACTACTTTTAGGAAACTTCTATTTTATTATAGTAATTTCAATCCACTTGCGATATAAATAATAACAAAATAAAATATGCGACAAATTATTTATAATCCATTAAAGGATGATTAATTATTTAAAATTATTTTTCAATATTAGAGATGGATTTGGAACAAAAGTTAATGACTCCGTCACATATCCGTCCCAAATTTAATTTTAAACTATCATTTATTTCGAATTTAGCTTAGATATATTTCAAAGAGATGAATTAGATAATAATCTTTTAGATATATATTATTTGTATCATCTTTATTTAGATATAATTTGGAATAAATTTGTGGGGGAACTTTATGTTGTATAATTTTATTTTAGTTTTATGTCTCTAAAATGACAATATGAAAAAAAAACATGTATTAACACAAAAGTATATAATAAAACTAATACAAATTCTATAAGAAATATTTTGGCAGATAATCATTGTAACGAAATAATATAATAAAAATAAATTAATTATAAATTACCTATCCCAAATTCGTCTGAATACTTCATATAGATTTGTGATAGATACGACGTTTGTCCTAAATATGTACTAGATTAAGGACGAATCACATACTAGATTATTTCCGTTATTTGTCATCCTAATTTGAGATGCAATAGGGACAAAAAAAAAACTTATACTTTTTCTTAAGCACATGCATTACAAATCCGTCCCTAATTTGTCTTTAAATAGAGGCAGAAATGTTCCGTCCCAAAACTTTTGTCCTAAAATCGATGTTTTCTTGTAGTGATTCAAATGACAACAATATCATATACTGATTCATTTGTTCATGGCCATGAATTAGTCAGACTCCATCAAGGGGCCCAAGATATCGCTCCTGCTATATAGGAGGGACAAATCCTTTCTGCATCCCACTCATCTTGAACAAGATTCGTGATATACCCAATAAATGCCTTTATTGCTCAACTTGTTACGGATAGCGTTTAACATTATCAAAGCATAACACTAGCCATGCAAGAACTCTTGTGAGACCTCAAGTCGAAGGATCTCATATACAACCCAGTCAAAAATTTGAGAAACACCGTTCACTATTATATAACAACCCATGGTGTGTTTCTCATGTCGGGTCTGTCCAGTATAATGATTCTCTAATCATATATACCCATGTGACGATCCGATATCTTATATCAATCACTGCACATACTAGTCTTACGCATTATTATTGTCCTCGAAGATTCCATAATAATGTTCGACTAGGGACGTTTCAGAATAGTATCTCATAACAATCAATTATGAATACTATTCTAAGGACATATTATTTATTTATGTTGTTAAGAACGCAGAAACATAATGAATAATACTGGAATTAATGCCTTTTATTCATCAAAATGAAAATTACATAAATACGGTTACAATAATCTCCCACTTGCACTAAAGACCCAAATTACAATAAATGGTCTTTAGGGCATACTAATGACTGTCTCTAAAGATCAGCCCTCCAGATATCGGATACCCATGGAGCTAGTGTGACGATCATGTTGCTCGCTGCGACGGTGGCTTCGTCGAGTGGATCGGCGACATTGTCTGCCGAATCTACTCTACATATATGCACATCACCTCTCTCTATAATCTCACGGATTAGGTGAAATCGCCGTAGTACATGTTTGGACCTCTGGTGAGATCTAGGTTCCCTAGATTGGGAAATAACCCCATTGTTGTCACAATAGAGGTCTATCGGGTTCGCAATACTAGGAACCACATCGAGGTCGGAAATAAATTTCCTGATCCAAACTGCTTCCTTAGCTGCTTCACAAGCTGTTATGTACTCGGCCTCTGTCGTAGAATCTGCGATGGTTGATTGCTTTGAAGCTGCGCCACTCACAAGCACCTCCATTCAAGTTAAACACATATCCCGATTGCGATCGGAAATCATCTCTGTCGGTTTGGAAACTAGCATCGGTGTAACTACTTACAACGAGCTCATCCGCCCTCCATAAATCAAGAATGTATCCTTAGTCCTTCGTAAGTACTTGAGGATATTCTTGGTCGAGATCCGATGGCGTTCACCGTAATTAGACTGGTATCTCGCTCGTAACGCTTAAGGAAAACGAGACATCCAGGGCGAGTACATAACATGGCGTACATGATGGATCCTATGGCGAAGCATAAGGGATCTCTTTCATGCATTCTAATTCGGCGAGCGTTTTAGAACACTTGTTTGTTCGACGCAGACAGTACCATGTGCCATAGGACAAAGGCCCTTCTTAGACTCTTGCATGCTAAACCGCTTTAGCACCTTGTCTATATATGTACTCGACTTAGGCCAATGAGTCTCCTGGATCTATCTCTATAGATCTTGACTCCCCGGAATATAGTTGGCATCGCCTAAGTCTTTCATAGAGAAACACGTACTCAACCAGGGCCTTGACAGACTTTAAGGTTGGTATGTCGTTTCCAATGAGTAGTATGTCATCTACATACAAAACCAGGGAATACGATTGAGCTCCCACTAACCTTCTTGTAAACACAAGGCTCATCCTCATTTCTAATGAAGCCAAACTCACGGGACGCCATCATTAAAAGCGGATGTTCCAGCTTTCGAGAAGCTCTGCTTGAGTCCATAAATGGATCTCTGAAGCTTACATACTTTTCCGAGCATTCTGCGGGAGTGACAAAACCTTCGAGCTGTGTCATATACACATCCTCTTCAAGTTTTCCATTAAGGAAAGCGGTTTTGACATCCATTTGCCAGATTTCATAGTCATAGTAAGCTGCAATAGCAAGCAAAATCCGAATGGACTTGAGCATAACTACAGGGGAAAAGGTCTTGTCATAGTCAATACCATGAACTTGTTTGAAACCTTTTGCGACCAGTCGCCCCTTGTATGTTTGTACATTCCCTTCCATGTCGGTTTTAATCTTAAAAACCCATTTGCACCCTATGGGAGTTACCCCTTCAGGTGGATCAACCAAGATCTAGACTTGGTTTGTATACATGGAGTCCATTTCAGATCTCATGGCCTCAAGCCATTTCTTAGAATCTGGGCTATTAATTGCCTGTTTGTAGGTTGAAGGTTCATCGTGATCCACAAACATAACATCACCATGTTCAGTTATGAAAATTCCAAAATTTTCCGGAGGTGGACAACGAACTCTACCAGACCTACGCAATTCTTGTGTTTCTTGAGCTAGTCTTTGTCTGCATAGCTTGTTTGTGGCACTTTGCTTTGCACAACAACTTGTGGAGTCTGTTCAATTTCCATCTCATCATTAGTGCTAGTTTGAGAGTTTGGAACTTCAGTAAGTTCTACGCTACTCCCACTCGTGTTTATAGAAACAAATTCTTTTTCTAGAAAGACTCCCGTGCGAGCAACAAACACTTTGTTCTCGTTAGGGATATAAAAGTAGTATCCTTTAGTTTCCTTAGGATAACCTACAAATATGCACTTTTCAGATTTTGGAGCCAGCTTATCGGAAGTGAGCGTTTTACAAAAGCTTCACAGCCCCAAATCTTGAGGAAAGACAAACTGGGGACGCTTCCCGAGTCCCATAACTCATATGGCGTTTTTTGCAACTGATTTAGATGGAGCAGCGGTTAAGTGTTAAACCCTGCTTTGTCTCTAGTGCGTGTCCCCAAAAGGAATTGGGCGAGGCTCGTGTGACTCATCATAGAACGAACCATATCTAATAAGGTTCTGTTCCTCCTTTCAGATACACCATTCCATTGTGGAGTAGCTGTAGGAGAAAGTTGTGAAACGATTCCACAAGCTTTTAGATAGTCACAGAATTCTTGACTCAAGTATTCTCCTCCTCGATCAGATCGAAGAACCTTAATACTCTTGCCAAGTTGGATTTCTACTTCTAGTTTAAACTCTTTAAACTTAGCAAATGCTTCAGATTTGTGTTTCATCAAGAACACATATCCATACCTACTGAAGTCATCAGTAAAGGTAATGAAGTAGAGGTAACCACCCCTTGCATGTATATTAAAAGGGCCACATACATCACTATGTATTAGTCCTAATAAAACATCGGCTCTCTCACCTAGCTTAGTGAAAGGTGATGCTGTCATCTTACCCAACAAACAAGATTCGCATCGATCATAAGACTCGAAGTCAAATGATTCCAATAGCCCATCTTTATGGAGTTTGGATATGCGATCTTCGTTTATGTGGCCTGAGCGACAATGCCAGAGGTATGTCGGATTAGAATCATTAGTCTTAATCCTTTTGGTATTTATATTTAAAATTGGCATATCAAGATCTAAAACATATAGACCATTAATCAAAGAGGCGCTTGCATAAAACATATTATCCAGAAATAACGACAATCGTTGGTTTTTGATCGAAATCTCAAAACATTTATTGTCCAAACAAGAAACTGAAATAATATTCTTAATTAAACTAGGTACATAGAAACAGTTTTCTAAACCCAAAACAAGCCCTGAAGGCAAAGTAAAAGTACAAGTCCCTACAGACTAGAGACTGCAACACGTGCTCCGTTGCCAACTCGTAGTTCCACTTCACCCTTTGCCAACTCTCTACTCCTTTGCAATCCCTGCACATTAGTACAAATGTGAGAACCACATCCGGTATCAAATACCCAAGAAGTAGTTGTATTTAAATTGATATCAATCATATTAATATCTACAACATAAATACCTGAGCCCGAAACAACATTTGCTTTCTCCTTTTCCAGCCTTTTCCCTGCAAGATAGCTTTTGCAGTTCCTTTTCCAGTGACCCTTCTCACCACAGTGATGACAGATAGAGTCCTTGGCTACACCACCCTTAGGTTTCAGTGCATTGTTGAAAGTGGTTTGCTTGCCCTTGGGCTTACCTTTCGGTTTGCCTTTGGATCTCACAAAACCTTTGCCTTTGCCCTTTTGCACCATCAGTATGGTGTTGGGCTTGGACTTACCTATTTCCTTCTCTGCAGTCCTCAACATGTTCAACAACTCAGGCAATGGGTTGTCAATTTCATTCATGCGATAATTCAGAATGAATTGACAGTATGTTTCAGGCAACGATTGCAAGATCAAATCAGTCGACAGCTCTTGTCCCAAAGGAAATCCCAGTTTTTCAAGGTTACGAACATAACCTATCATCTTAAGAACGTGAGTTCCCTACGGCATTCCTTCGGACATTTTTGCATTGAAAGAGAGATTTCGATACATCGAATCTCTCATGGCGTGCTTGCCCCTGATATAGTTGCTTCAGGTGAGCCAGCATCTCATAAGCCCCCATGTCCTCATGTTGCTTCTGAAGCTCAGAGTTCATGGTGACAAGCATGAGGCTAGACACATCTAAAGCATCACTAACATGCTTCTGATAAGCACTTCTATCAGCGGCGAAGCGCGAGCCTCGCAGTGTAGCAGGGAATAGGTCGTTCCAAGACATACATCTTTCTTTCATGCTTGAGAACGATTCTCAAGTTCCTGAACCAGTCGAGGAACTCTAATTTGTCCTTCTCATGGACAGAACGCAGTGATAGTGTTTGGTTTGAATTTGCCATTTTTCTACAACAAAATACATATGCAAAGTAAGTACCGTAAAAAATCATTATTAGGTCTTTATCTTTTTAATGATTTCTCCCACTATTTTCTTCGAGTGAATAACCCTCATTATCAACTCGGAAAGTTCGTTAACTTTCTAGCGGGCCAAGATCCATATTTCACCTCGTTCTGAGTCAGCTTTGGCTGATCGCCCAAAACTTGGTTATTTAGGTAGGCAACGTTTGCCAATTACATCAAATTATGTAATTCTTGGCTAGTTGAGTGAATAACATTTATTCAAGCGTATCATTATACACTTTTCTCAACTCTTTTGCCTCTAGATCCTCAATCCATTTATTGAGATAATCCAGTTAACTAGGACCCTAAGTTTTAGCCGGCGGATATCACAACTTATCCTTTGCGCCTCACCCGAATAGACACGTATGCACAGCTTTGGCATGTCCCATACTAATGTCGATCTAGGCCTTGACGAGGTCCAAACTTAGGAAGGCACTAATTAATATTTAATTGAGGGGTTTTATTTTTAACAATCTCACCAGAAAAGCATAAATAAAACAGTTTATGCTTATATACATATGCATCCAATACATAAAAGTAAAATGCAATAGTAATCGCCATATCCTATTCGGTTTTTCCAAGCCAATGGAAAAACCGTGAAGTCAGTCTAAGGGTGTGAAAAGAAAATACTCTATTCTACACCGTCTTGACCTTCAGGTGGTTGCCTTCAAATCTTCATCACAGCTGTACCTTCTCCTAACCTAGAATATTACATGATTCTAAGGAAACCTCGAGTTACATTAGAGGGGATTTAATGAGAAAAAAATTACAACTTTTGATAGAAAAATAGGCACGATACGCAGATCGTATTATAAAATAAACCAACAGGGTAAATGCGACTACTATGCATCATGCTCAATTAACATAACACTTTATGGAAAAACGAGCAAACAGTAAAATGAATATTTCAAATTCTGCCTCGGGTTCGGTCGACCGGTCGGTTGACCAAACAGGGAACTTCGGTCGACCGAAGATCAACTCGGTTGATCCGAACCCAATTATTTAGCTACTGATTTACCTCGGTCGACCGGAGATGAGTCTCGGTCGACCGAAATGCCAGAAAATGAGATTTTTTCAACTTTTGAAATGACTTCAAAATTGGAAATCTCAATTCTCATACATTCAAAATGATGAAAAAATATGTCATACATAATATACAACATTTCTAGCAATCCTAAGGCATGCAAAACATAGATTCAAAATCTATATGCAAACACTATAACACATTAAGTCTATAGGGTACTCGTGAGTGGCTATGATACCACTGTTAGAGGAATAACCGGGTCGAATCACATTGTGCAGCGGAAATAAAGTGACCCGCCTCTACCAGGATCTATCACGAGTAAGAACCTAAGACTACGAGATAGTGTTATACCTTTATCGGTGCTAGGATAGCTGAAACGGTTTCAGCGGTATGTTGTCACGAACGAAACGCCACCAACGCAGGCTCCGTCTCTCCCAATATCCACTCGATCTTCCGGGGATGGCCTTCTACTGCTTGGTGCTAGACAACGCCTTGTAGAAGGCTTGAAGACACTCTTCAAGATGGAGTATGTATGTATGACCTTTTAGAAGAACCAGATACAGTTTTTCTTACTTCTTTTCTATTAGCCAAAGTTAGAAAACAAGTCTAGAAAAAGCTGTCTTTTCTTTTCTCTCTAATGTTCTCTCTTTTCTCTCTTCTCTAAGCTTCAAACACTGGAGAAAAATCTGACTTGAATCATTAGGAAAATCAGTATTTTTCCCTTAGTCTATCAAGAGAGAGTGGGGGAGAGATAAAGGGGAAAGTGGTAGATCATGGAGAAAACCACTCCTCCACTTTCTCCACCACTTCAACCTCTAGATAAGAAATATGAACTAAAAATATGTGTCCAATTTTCCAGCCATAAGGTCGGTCCAAATGGGTTGGTCGGCCCAATCATATTGGTCGGCCCAACCCGATTAAGGGCCCAATCCAATCCCGGCCCAGCCCGAAGCCCAATCGAATTGGCGCACCTTAGATTAAATGTACTCCAACAGAACAACCTTGCGATCACCACGAATAGATAGTACTTTCCAATGAATAAAATCAAGTCTCCAAGAAGAAATAGTACCTTTATGCAAAACAACTACCAGAACTGATGAGTCCGTCTGAATCTGCAAGCGAGGTACATCACGCAGACTCGCCATATGTAAACCTGCGAGCAAAGCTTCTATTCCTGCCTCAAAGCTTGTTTTGTAGTCACCAATGAATTTCGAGAAAGCTCGTATAAAAACACCATTAGAATGTCTAAGAATAACACCAATGCCGGAGATTCCCGGGTTCCCCTTTGAAGCTCCATCAATGTTCAGGATAACCTCTCCTACCTCGGTTTTTCCTCCCCATCTCAGCACCAAAGTCTTCCGCGGGATGAAATGAAGCATTCCTTGCATAATATTCTTAGCCTTCATCAATGTACTTGTATAATCCCTGAACTGTGCCAAAATACTGGATAGAGAAGTAGTTTTGGCCTCATTCACAAAGCGACACCTCTCTTTCCATAGTAGCCAACAAGCCGAGCAAGCCAATGCCAAAATCAATTGAACACCCTTGAAGGGCGAGCAAACCACCAAATAGAGAGCAACTCCCGCAAAGTATCCACCCTTCTGGTATATGCAACTAAACCAACTTGAAAAGTGGCTTCATTCCATATCCTTCGAGCTAACGGACATTGAACGAACACATGATCATATGTCTCCATCGCCCCCAGACAACCACAATGAGAAGCCAAAGGGACCCCAAAGTGCTTGCGATCCTCATCCAAAGTCAAAATAAGATTAAGCAACTTCCACATAAATAGAGAAAGGCATAAAGGAAGTACCTTATTCCAAATGCATTTCCGTGAGTGTTAAGCAACTTCCAAATCCCTTAAACATGATATTACCGAGGCAAGAGGGAAATTACCATGTTGAGCTTCTATCCAAATCAGCTTATCATTCTATTGAAGTGTCCCCAACTCGATTTCTTGCAATTTTGCAATAATAGGCAGCGGGAGGCAGCCGCGAAGCGCCTCCCTGTCCCAGATTTTGCAGGCACAGAAATCTAGCACCCGAGAGCTGCCCAAAGCTTCCTCCAGGTTCACCAGCCATTGATCCAAAGAGCTTTCCAACGTAAAATTTTAATATGTTAAGCTAGACTTCCCCCTCCCCGTAACAGACAAGCAATGTGAGGTTCAACCATATTTTTAACTTGCATCATTCTCCTCCAACTCGGAGAACACCCCAAAACAACCAAACTCAATTTAACATGAATCAGGTCTTTACCATACTTGTTGCGTCGTAATTCAGCCCATAGTGAATCCCCTGTTCAAAATTTCCACTACAATTTCCATGAATAGGCATCATAGAAAGTCAGTAGCGAAATAACCCCCACTCTATTACTTGCCACCTCTCTAGACATGTTCTTCCAAGACATCCAATGTTTTTTCTCTACCCCATATGTTTGTCCCCAGTCGAAGCATGAAACATTCGCTCCAAGGTAACCATAACAAAACGGGGAACATTACAAGTGGAAAGAATATGCATATGAATAGAATTAAGAATAGAGGTGACCAAATGTTGAAAAGTAGAGTGATGAGACCACATATTTTGATATCTGAAAGACGCCAAAGAAACAGTACTACCTCGGCTTATTTTAACATAAAGAGGACAATGATCAGATACCGACTTGTGGAGATGCTCAAGGACAGTGTTGGCAAACAATTAGCTCCATTTGGCATTAATCATAACTCTATCCAACCTGCATAAAAGAGGTGGTTGTGATTGTGAACTTCTGCACCACTTAAAAGGACTGCCAATGAAAGGAATATCTTGCAAACCACTATCTCCCGCTGCTTCGACAAATTCAGACATTGGAAGTGATGCAGGAATAGACCCCAAATTTTCTGAAACATCTTTAACCACATTAAAGTCGCCAGCTACCAACCAAGAGACATCATGCGCAGAGTTAAAGTGACGTAAATCATCCCATATGGCCCTTTGTTCGGTGTAGGCGCATTTAGCATTAACAAAAGAGTAGTACAGAGGGTAACCCACATAGTTATTAATCAAAATAGTCAAAACATGATCAGTATTACCACAACAGCAATATCAAGAATACCAGTCCAAAAGATCCATATTTTACTGGATATATTACTAATACCATCATCAAATCCCAAACGTCGAGTATAGAAAGGTAATTCATCACCCCCAAGCATAGGTTCTAAAATGGCAAGCAAAGTAATGTGAAGATCAGTTTTAAGTTGTCGTACTCTAGCAATAGACTCAGCATTACCAATACCCCGTATGTTCCAGACCACAAAATTCATCACATTCATTAAAAGTGAAAATGAGAAAGCAAAAGTTCCCATTAATGGGAGGTACCTATGGATTTCTCCATCAATCGCGAAGATTTCCGCTTTCCGGACCCATGTTATTTGCGACAACGTCCGCGGGTTGCTTTCGCTGGAGTCTCAAAAGGTAAATTAATATAAATGTTGCTAGAAAGAGGAACTGAAACATCCAAGTTAGTGTCCGCAGACAAAGCAATATCATCCATTGATCCGGGTAGAGCCAAGCTTCCGTCCTCTTCCCCTTCAGACGGTTGCCCGAGCTCATTCGGGTACTCTGGGTCTTCGTCGTCCGTTTCGGTTCCCACTTCCACTTCAGGTATCCGATCAGGGTCTTCAATCCCATAGTCCAGTGCATCAGAACCTTTCACTGAACAACCCAAACCAATGGCATCACCCGTTGAAAGCAAAACAACCCTGGATTGAATTCCTGGCGAACAGCCGAAACAGGGGAATTTTGCACTGGTACACTGACCGAAACAGGGGAGTTCTGCACTGGTACAACCAAAAAATGGAAGTTCTGCACTGGTACAACCAAAAAAGGGTAATTCTGCATTGGTACAGCCAAAACAGGGGAATTCTGCACTGGTACACTGACCGAAATAGGGGAATTCTGCACTGCTACTCCCAAAATAGGGGAATTCTCCATAGATACACTGTTCAAAATAGGGGAATTCTGTATTGGTACACTGACTGAAATAGGGGTCCTCACGGCCACTAAAACAGGGAATTTCCCCACTGCTACACTGCCAGAAACTGGGGACGAAACAATATGCTCCCCTTTTTCACCGGCCAGCCCGATCGGTCATTATGCAGTTGGGCCGACACCATCAACTAAGGCGGTAGAGTGATTTTGAAAGCTCGGAGTTCATCTAATACCGTTGTGTTAACTCGTGTATTAACTGAATAGCCGCCTACCGAGTGATAAATTCTTGGAATATGAATGGGTAAAGTGTCACAGCCCACCCTTATGTCACAAATCCCTTGGTGCCCAAAACTAGAGGGGGATAAAAAAAAGATTGATCTATACCTCGATACGGGGCTGCCATGGAGTGTTCATGAGTAATAGCCGTAGTCGTCCCCAAATTCTCTGATACCAATACCTCTGAGTCCAAAATTACCATATGAGGGGATTCACCTCCTATCATAATTGGGGATTTTGGAGGCGGAGCTTGTACGGTCGCAGGAGGTTGAGCCTTGATCAACACGCCAACAGTTTTCCCTGCGGTCTCAGTTGAAGTCCCTGACGGACTTGGATCTGTCCGCTTACCAACCCTGACCCATATGTTGTTTTTTACTAGTGGTACCACTTTAGCCGCGGCTAAAGTGTTCTGCGATTCAGTAATATTGATTCTCTGCGAAGCAGTAATTTTGGTTTTCCCCTTGGGTATCGTCACCGCCGGAACCTGTTTTGTGACAACCTGCTTGGTGGTAACCGCTAGGGGAGCGGATGAAGCCTCTTTTGCACACTTTGATATATGATGATGTCCAATTCGATAACATCCCAGACAATACACCGGAAGATCATCATAAGTAATAGATTGCCAAAAACCTTTATTTGTTTTAGCATGTGTTACTAGAATACGATTTGGAAAATCAGACAAAAGATCATGTTCAACAAAAACTTTGGCGACACTAGAACGGGAGGTGGCAGCGGTCGGGCCATCTAAAGCAAGAGGCTGCCCCACCGCTTTTGCAAGAGAGAAAAAACATAGATTTGTTGTGCAAATACATGGGTAATCCTTCAAAACCAATCCAAATTGAAACAATGGAGGGTTCAATATTAACATCGAAATCATATTTCCATTTGAATACCCTCATAGTGAGACCAAATAAATTCCAAATTCCTTGTCGCCAAAGGCGGCAATAATCTTCTTCAAGATCAAAACGTATTAAAACATGACGTGGGTCAATCTTTCCAATCGAGAAAATCCCCTTAAAACCAACCTTATGAAAAGACTTGCGTAAAGAGTCTAGAGCCGATACTTATTTATGGAATTTACCAATAAGAGCAAAACGCCAAGGTTGAATTAAGATATCGTGAGCCTCCGCCGGGATAACTAGGTTCGGTTCACCTTTGAAAACCTCTAATTGAGAAATAAGCAAATTGAATGCTTCAGTTAGTGGTGGCAAGAGCAATTCCGCGAAACTTTTCGGTTTCCACGGAGAAGAAACAGTGGTGGGAGCCACGGCGGTCTGCTTTTCAGCAGCCATCTCAGCCACAAGAAGATAGGATTTCGCAGAATACATCATTAGTTATTTATGTTCGTGTGTAGGTTATACATTAATAACCTACACATGAACATAAATAACTAATGATGTATTAAATCCTCTTATTTTCAATAAACAAGTATTGAATCCTCATATTAACATAATACTATTCTTCAAATCCATGAAAATTAATATTAATGATTCATTGAATCTGAATTTTAACCCATTTTAAGAAGTTAAATTTCATTCTTCTTACTAAACATTGCCCGCCTATTAATATCTGCAAAAAGTATGATTCATAAACATATTTAAAACCTTTCTATTTTATAGATGCCGAAAATATATAATCTTTTTTGTAATTTCAATATCAACATCTATCTCAATCGTTTTGCTATCAAATTACCAACAAAAAAATTGAAATTTTGCTTAAAACAAATATTCGTTGGATTATTGAACCCAAAAAAAATAAAATCTTATTTAGTTTAAAGACAAGACCTTGTAATTGAACAATTAAAGTTTTCTTAAGTACTTTTTCACATTTTATATATTTCATGTATTTCTACTTGTTATTTGATACAAAACTAACAAGTTAAACATTTTGAGTCCAAATTATTTATATATGCACATACACTGCACAAACAATGAAATACATCTCGTCTAAATATGTGAAAGAAAAGTTTAACTTCTTTTTTTACATATATTTCAAATTTCAATCTGACCATTTATTTATACTATACGCACATTATGTCATCAAAAAATTTTAACTTCTTTTTATACATATATTTGAAATTTCAATCTTATTGTCGTAATATTTTTCAAAAACAAAAAAGATGCAATAACAAGACGTGAACTTTTTAAGACAAATAGTCTTCTGGCCTACATAGACCGCCGTCGTCTCGTTCTTTTGGAAAATATATTTTTTCCAAATTATGAAGACATCCTCCAAATTAAAATATAGTCGTAAGACAACATAACAAGTTAAAAATCTTGATATAGAAATAATACGATAATTACATCTAATGCATGCATTGAATTTTGACGTAAAATAGTTTCAAGGCGATAAATTTTGAATTTTCATAAATAAAATGAAAGTTTTCATATATATATATATATATATATATATATATATATATAGTGTGTGTGTGTGTACTACCTCTAAAACTAAAACACGCACATAAGTTGTTTCGTAAAAAATTTTATTTGTGAAAGAGGAATTGGGAGATGTTTATATTGAATATTATTTTATAAAAGTAAAAATGATTCTATCACAAATATTTGTATTGCTAAGTGTAAGTTTCTCAAAAGGAGAAACTACATTAAACATGACCCATATATTTTTAGCAAACTGATGAAGCATGCATTAATGACCTAAATATGAACCCAAATAACCAATGATATGATTAATCCTTTTACTATAATAAAATTGTTTTAAAAGATCCATAAAAAATACTAATAATGCAAATGTGGAGACGTTTATTTCTATTTAATAGATATTTTCTAGTATGTTATAATTAATAAATGCATGTACAAATACATTGCACATTCAATATTGCCGCTTTATAGCTTGTCTTAATGTAAATATTAAAACAAAAATCAAGATATACATGAGTTTTTCTCAAAATTTTATATTTGTGAAAGTATATATCATTTCACTAATTTTATTTAATATAAAAGGAGAATTGAAAGAAAAGTTTATATTGAACATTATTTTATATAAGAAAAAATGTTACTATTATTAATATTTCAATTGTTTGGTGCTCTAAGAGGCAATATGCCTGGTAGCTTATTGTGTTTGTTTCCGTGGGTTAACACTCGAGATGGAAGGGACAAATTGATATGGATGCTAGAGCCTCGGTGGGACTTCTCGCTAAGTACGGTGCTGAGTATTTTTCATGAGAATGGGGCGACACAACTTACCAGACAGCTTGCTTGGGATATGGTATTGTCGTTAACTTTATCCGTTTCTTAGGGAAATTTCTGAACCACTTTTTGCCGTTAGAGGAAGTACTTTGTAGGTAAGGTTTCAGCCCGGTAATTATGTTCTCCTATTGTCAACGAAAGAATTAAACGCTAGTGTGAAAACAGTTATTTTAGCTAAACCTGCATTTCTATAGTGCATTGAATTCATTCTTTGAATTAACCAACAAAAAACGCTCTCAACCCTAGACTCCCATGCAACATAAAACTCTTCTCCGCTGACTCGTGCTCGGGCGGTCAGGCGGTGGTACACCTACGGGGGCGGCAAGGCCAAAAACATCTTTCGCGGATCTTCTCCCCACGAAATCATTTGCGCCTTCCACGCCCCTAACAAACAATTTGTTTCTTTTAAGGGAAAACCTTTACTCACCATTGATGAAGAAGAATTGGCGGCATTGAAGGCCCCTTGGAAACTAGACCTAGTCGGCAAGTTCTCCCGGTATATACCACCACTCGACAACCTCCAAAAAGAATTTAATAAGCTGCAATTCAATGGAAACTTCTGGATCGGGTGGCCAGAACTGAAGTACATTGTCATCAAATTTGACCAATAAGAGGATTAATACCGATTTTAGATGCGTGGCGTATGGATTTTTGGAGGCTGGCGAATGAGAGTCATCAAGTGGCCATTCGACTTTAATATGATGATGGAACCATCAATTGTTCACATATGGAACCGATTTGAAAGTCTTCCTATCCATCTGTTCAATAAATCTGTGCTATTTTCTTTGGCGAGTGAGGCAGGAACGCCTCTTGTTCTTGATGAGCCAACCGCAAGCGTCTCGTGGCCTAGCGTGGCGCAGGTATGTGTTGAAGTAGATTTTATGAAGGATTTGACAACCAGTGTACGGATTTCATACGCAAGAACATGAAATGGATATTGGCAGAATATAGAATATGAAAACATACCCGCCTATTTTTCCAATTGTTGGAAGATAGGTCATTCGAATTTCGAATGCCAATCTGGGCATCAATCTGTGAGGGTGAGGGGGTTAATGTCCCTATGATTCTAGAAAATAAAGAAAGAAAACAAAAGGAGATGGCTATCCAGCCGCCAACTAAAGAAAAGGTTTTGAAATTGGGAAAAGTTGTATATTTTCATTCTCAATATGTTGTCAAGAAGAATCCAGATATTGGTGGCCCGTCTTCAATTAGCGGACCGCCAGTTGCACAGTCGTAGGGCTACGACACCTAACCCTAGGGAATCAATTGGCATGATGGGGACCATTAGAATCACGCAACCAGAGGTGGTCATCACGGGTGTTTATGACCCGCCGCAGGTTCCTATTGTGGTTGTGGAGGATCAGAGGGCTCATGAGGAAGAGGGGATTACTCTCTTAGAGGTTCAAAAAATGCAAGATCTGGAAGAAACTCAAGAACACGTGTCGGTATCTTGGTCCGGGTGGGTATGCCGGATAAAGTTGGACGGAAAGGCAGCAAAGACTTTCATGTGAATATGGCTACAACCTCGCCACTCCATGTGTCATGGGGTGCTTGTTCATAAGGAACTTCTACGGGATCACTGTCCAAGGAGGACATAAGCAAGGGTTGGCAAAGCTTTGTTGATTTCGTTAAAACACTAGTTTGGGAAGACCCGCCGGAAAAAGTAGCGGAAGAAGGAAAACTCATTGTTGCAAGAACCGGTGGTGACAGGGAAGCCAAAAATGAAACAGGGAAAACAAAAAGTGCAAGTGGGTGAAATTCAGAAGTCCTCATAGCTTGTGAAGAAAGGACATCAAATGTTTTAATTGGTAACACCTCATTTACTTAATTCATATATTTTATTTATGGAATTTGAAATTTGAAACTGTTGATACATTAAACATTTTCTGTCTATTTTTAAAAAACTCATGAAGTATACATATTTTTTAAAGAACAAAAATTCTATTTTATTTCAATAACATATTACTTGAATTCAATGAGAATACATAAAGCTTGTAAAGCGATACAAGGAATTATTTGAAAACGTAGCACATAGATTACTAGTTACCAATCCTTCACTTTCATGAAATCTTGTGGAAGTGGATTTAATTTTTTGGTGACGTAGAAACCATATTCCCTCAGCAACCATGCACAATTGTTGTTCTTGTTTGTAAAAATTTTTTTTTAGCAATATCACCGTTGAATACTTCAAAAGACGTATTTCTATTTCCCGCAAAAAATAGCAATAGTATACAGTCGAACCAAAAAGAATCATTTTAAAGCGCAAAAAGAGATGCTGCTTTAGATGAAGGGTTTTAAGTCCTAAATCGACATCTTTGGATTTGCAATGAAGTTGCATGTCCACAGGAAGGCCATTAAAAATGTAAAACTCATAATTTTCAAAGACAGTATCAACAAAAACGATAGGAGAGAAATCATATTTTATCATGTATGTTAGAGGAAATTTTGTCCCAAGTATACATTAATAACCTACACATGAACATAAATAACCAATGATGTGTTAAATCCTCTTATTTTAAATAAACAAGTATTCAATCCTCATATTATCATAATACTATTCATCAAATCCATAAAAATGATATTAATGATTCATTGAATCTGAATTTTAACCAATTTTACGAAGTTAAATTTCATTCTTTTTACTAAACATTGCTCGCCTATTAATATCTGCCAAAAAGTGTGATTCATAATTTCAATACATTTCAATTTATAGATGCTGAAAAGTTATAATCTTGTTTGTAATTTCAATATAAACATCTATCTCAATCGTTTTGCTAACAAATTACTAAAAAATTGAAATTTTACTTGAAACAAATATTCGTTGGATTATTGAACCCAAAAAAAAAGGAGAATCTTATTTAGTTTTAAGACAAGACCTTGTAATTGATCAATTAAAGTTTTCTTTAGTACTTTTTAACATTTTATATATTTGATGTATTTTTACTTGTTCTTTGATACAAAACCAACAAGTTAAACATTTTTGTTGCCAAATTATATACATATGCACATACCCTGCACAAACAACGAAATACATCTCATCTAAAATGTGAAAGAAAAGTTTAACTTCTTTTTTACCTATATTTGAAATTTTAATCTCACCATTTATTTCTACTATACGCACATTATGTCATCAAAAAATTTCAACTTCTTTTTATACATATATTTGAAATTTCAATCTTATTATCGTAATATTTTTCAAAAACAAAAATGATTCAATAACAAGATTTTATACTAAAACACGCACATAAGTTGTTTCGCAAAATTTTATATTTGTGAAAGAGGAATTGGGAGAAGTTTATATTCAACATTATTGCACTTTATTTTATAAAGGTAAAAATGAATCTATCATAAATATTTGTATTGTTAAGTGTAAGCTTCTCAAAAGGAGAAACTACATTAAACATGATCCATCGATTTTTTAAAAACAGATGAAGTATACATTAATGACCTAAATTTGAACCCAAAATAACCAATGATATGATGAATCCTTTTATTATAATAAAATTGTTTCAAAAGATCCGCAAAAAATACTAATAATGCAAATGTGGAGATGTTTATATGAATTTATTAGATATTTTCCAGTATGTTATTAATATATAACTAATATGTGCATCTACAAATACATTGCACATTCAATATTGCTGCTTTACAGCTTGTCTGAATGTAAATATTAAAACAAAAATCAAGGCATACATGACTTTTTTCTCAAAATTTTATATTTGTGAAAGTATATATCATTTCACTATTTTTATTTAATATAAAAGGAGAATTGAGAGAAAAGTTTATATTGAACATTGTTGCACAATTTTTTATATAAGCAAAAATGATACTATTTTTAATATTTCAATTGTTATGTGCTCTAAGCGGCAATAGGCCTAGTAGCTTATTGCGTCTATTTCCGCGAGTTAACACTCGAGATGGAAGGGACCAATTGATATGGATGCTAGAGCCTCGGTGGGACTTCTCGCTAAGTACGTCGCCGAGTATTTTTCGTGAGAATAGGGTGACACAACTTACCAGACAGCTTTCTTGGGATAAGGTATTGTCGTTAACTTTATTCGTTTCTTATGGAAATTTTTCAACCACTTTTTAACGTTAGATGAAGTACTTTGGAGGCAAGGTTTTAGCACGATAATTATGTTCTCCCATTGTCAACGAAAGAATTAAATGCTAGTGTGAAAACAGTTATTTTAGCCAAACCCGCATTTGTATAGTGCATTGAATTCATTCTTTAAATTAACCTACAAAAAACTCTCTCAACCCTAGACTCCCATGCAACATCAATCTCTTCTCAGCTAACCTATGTCGAAAGGTCAGGCGGTGGCGCCGCCTACGGGGACGGCATGGCCAAAAATATCCTTCGCGGATCTTCTCCCCACGAAATCATTTGCGGTTTCCACGACCCCGATCAAACAATTTGATTCTTTTAAGGGAGAACCTTCACTCACCAGGGATGAAGAAGAATTGGCATTATTGGAGTCCCCTTGGAAACTAGCCCTAGTCGGCAAGTTCTCCCAGAATACACCGCCTCTCGACAACCTCGGGAAAGAATTTCATAAACTGCAATTCAAAGGAAACTTCTGGATCGGGTGGCTAGAACTGAAGTACATTATCATCAGATTTGACCAAGAAGAGGATTATTGCCGCTTTTAGAGGCGTGGCGTATGGATTTTTGGAGGCTAGCAAAGGAGAGTCTTCAAGTGTCAATTCGACTTTAATATGATGATGGAACTATCAATTGTTCACATATGGAACCCATTTGAAGGACTTCCTATCCATCTGTTCAGTAAATCCGTGCTATTTTCTTTGGTGAGGGCTGCGGGAACGCCTCTTGTTCTTGATGATCCAACCGCGAATGTCTCGAGGCCGAGCGTGGTGCGAGTATGTGTTGAAGTTGATTTGGTGAAGGTTTTGACAACCACTATATGGATTCCTCACGCAAGAACAGGAAAGGGATATTGGCATAATATACTATATGAAAACCTACCCACCTGTTTTTCCAATTCTTGGAAGATAGGTCATTCGAATTTTGAATGCCAATATGGGAATCAATCTGCGAGAGGGAGGTTAACGTCACTGTGATTCTGGAAAATTAAGTAGGAAAACAAAAGGAGATGGCTATCAAGCTGCCAACTCAAGAAAAGGTTTTGAAATTGGGAAAAGTTGTATATTTTCCTTCTCAATAGGCTGTCAAAAAGAATCTAGATATTGGTGGCCCGTCGTCAATTAGCGGACCGCCGTTTGCACAGCCGGAGACGGCAACGAATCCAGGTTTGGAACTCGGGAATAAAGATGCAGCCAACAGTCCAACCTTGAGGGCTACGACACCTAACCCTAGGGAATCAATTGGCATTATGGGGGCCATTGGGATCACGCAATCGGAGGTGGTCATCACATGTGTTTATGACCCGCCGCAGATTCTTATTGTGGTTGTGGACGATAAAAGGGCTCATGAGGAAGAGGGGATTACTCTTTTGGAGGTTAAAGAAAATCAAGAAACGGAAGATCCGCTAGAAACTCAAGGAAATCAAGAACACGTGTTGGGGATTTTACCGCAAAGCATGCAAGATGATATCTTGGTCTGGGTGGGTATGCCGGATAAAGTTCTTGGATTAGTTGGACGGAAAGACACCAACGACTTTCATGTGAACGTGGCTACAACCTCGCCTCTCCATGTGTCACGGAGTGCTTGTTCATAAGGAAATTCTACGGGATCACTATCAAAAGAGGACATAAGCAAGGGATGGAAAAGCTTTGTTGATTTCGCCAAAACACTAGTTTGGGAAGACCCCGCCGAAAAAGGTAGTGGAAGGAGGAAAACTCACTGTTGCAAGAACCGGTGGTGAAAGGGCAGCCAAAAACGAAACATGGAAAACAAAAGGTGCAAGTGGGTGAAATTCAGAAGTCCTCTAAGCTTGCAAAGAAAAGACATCAAATGTTTTAATTGGTAAGACCTTCTTTACTTAATTCATATATTTTATTTATGGAATTTGCAATTTGGAATGTTCGTTGTATTTCTAATGTTGCATCAATAGCAAGAGTAAAGTAATTGAGGAATGATCATCGTCGTCTTTCGTTCATAGTTTTGCTTGAGCCAATGTTACTGCTTTCAAATTTATCGATTTTGGTGAATCGTTTGGGCTTTGATTTTGGGCATGGTAATATGAATAGTAAAATATGGATCATTTGGAATAGGAATGTCGGTTTAGATGTTGTTAGTGAGAATGAACATGTTGTGCATGTGAAGTTTTCAAATTTCTCTTGTAGTCCTAGTTTTTGTTCTTTCGTATATGTTAAATGTCCTTACACTTAGCGAAGACCGCTATGGATACAGCTATAATCCTTCGTTGCCCAATATGATACCCCTTGGATTGTGGGAGGTGATTTTAATGTTGATCTCAGGAAAAGTGAAAACTTCAGATCCATTCCGCTTATGCTACCTATCTTGGAGTTCTAAGAAACTGTTCAAAACTATGGAATATTGGAGTGCCTTACTCTGGTAGCCCATTTTTGTGGTGTCGCGGCTCATCAACGCCATTTCTATGGAGATTGGTTAGGGTTATGGTGAATACACAATGGGTTGGATTTTTTTCAATGACAAGAGCGGACAATTTAACTCTGGATGTCTCAAACCATTGTCCTTTGCGAGTGTCCATAAGTACTTCGGCAATAGGCAGCTCATATGCCTTCCGATTTCAATCAATGTGGGTGAGACATTCTGATTTTATGGAGATGGTGAAGCGAAGTTGGGAAGAGTATTTGGAAGGGAACGACCTCTATGTTTTCATGCAAAAATTGAGATGATTAAAGGTAGTTTTATATCATTGGAGCAAGGAAGTTTTCGGGAATATGACCACCAATTTGAATAGAGAGGAGGCAATCTTGCAACTCTCAGAACAGCTCTTTGATCATTCTTCGTCGGATGAACATAAATTATCTTTGCAAGCTGCTACAGAGGATATTTTTTGGAAGCAACGATCTTGAATCAAGTGGCTAGAAGAAGGGAATTCAAAAAATCAGGTATTTTTATAATTATTGCACAAATCGTCGGAAGAAAATACTTATTACTAGAATAATGGATGATATTGGCACTTGTCTTACCAAGGCTCTAGAAATTGGGAAGCAAGCAGCCGAGTACTTTGCTAGACCTTGTGCCACGGCTATTAACGGATGCGGATAACTGATTACTCTCTTCTTTACCTCGCATGGATGAGGTCTGATATGCAGTTTTCGCCCTTGATAAGAACAGTGCAACATGTCCGGATGGATTTTTGGGTAATTTCTAGCAAGCATGCTAGGATATCATCAGTGATGATGTGCTGCAATCGATTAAGGATTTGTGTGTGGGAGGGGGGGAGGGGTGCAATGATTTTTCTCATCCCTAAAAGTGATAGCCCCACCTCTTTTGCAGATTACAGGCCCATCTCAATATGTACATTTGCTAGCAAAGTCATTTCAAAAGTCATTACTATCAGACTATCCGCTTTGCTGCCAAAAATAATTTCAGGTCATCAATCTGGTTTTGTTAAGGGGCGTCTTATCACTGATAATATATTTCTTGCGCAGGAGTTACTGCAACATTTGAATCGTCGGGGTTCATGGTGAGAATGTAATCCTCAAGCTTGATATGATGAAGGCTTTTGACTAGGTCCCCCATTCATTCTTGCTCCCGGCATTGTCCTGTTTTGGCTTTAGAGGACATTTTGCAAACATGGTACGCAACCTCTTGTCCTCTAATTTGTTTTATGATCTTATCAATGGCTGCCATCATTTTTATTTTAAGGCGGGACAAGGAGTTAATCAAGGGGATCCTCTATCGCCTCTATTATATATCATCGTTGCTGAGGTACTTACAAGATGACTGAATCACTTTATTAACTTGCCGGCCTAGGTTCCTTACTCTATTCTGAGTGGCCCGAGGCGTATCATCCACTTTGTTTTTGCGGATGATATCATGCTAAGTCTCCGGAATCTCATGAAGATTTTGCGAAATTATGAAATGGCTTCGGGCCAATGTATTAATTGGGGGAAATGTTCATATTATTTTTGAACAAAAACTTCCTCTCTTCAAGCCACTATCATTCAAGAGGTAACCGAATTTGTACAAGCGGTCTTCCAATCACTTACTTGGTTGTCCCCTTTTTGTGGGGCGAAATAAAGTCCAATACTACAGTACATTAGTGGAGTCAATAGAAGCGTGAATATAGGGATGGAAAAATATTTTTTTGGAAATGGCGGGTCGTCTCACTTTGATCAAATATGTCCTTACATCAATGACATTACATGTCCTAGCTGTTTCTCACCTATTGAAGATTGGGATTGCCAAGTTAGAAAGGTTATTCTTTAATTTCTTTTGGGGGAGTTCGAATTGTGTGGAAAAAAGGCATTGGATGCGATGAAGTAATGTTTGTCGAGACAAGGATGCTAATGGATTGGGACTAATGTCATTGGAAGAGTAGTGCTGGTCTTCGTCGTGCAAACTATGGTGGAGGATGCGCACAACGTCCTAATTATGGACCTCTTTCATGCAAGCTAGGTATGGTGGAAGCTGTCTTCACATTTCTCTAGCCACGACTGTCCCAGCGAGCTCACAAATTTGGCGGGTTATGTTACCAGTCAAAGATATAGTAGAGGAAAATATGGAAATCTTCGTCTTTAATGGTGATTCTTCTTTGTTCTTTTAAAACTTCCGCCTCCAAAAGCCTTTGGCTGGCCTAGTGCATTCTATTCCAACATCACTATGTGAACAGAAAGATCAAGGATTATTGCTCTTCATCTGGATGGGACAGAACACGAATTGCTTCCGAGCTGCCCGGGGGTGTTCTAAATCTTCTACCTCAAATCTCAACTCGGGAAGGTGATGATAGAAGGGTTTGGCTCCCAGAAGATGATGGATGTTTCTCCCTCAAATCCACCATAAAGCTGAAACGGCAAGGGGCAGCCATGGCCTCGTGAAAAGATGATTGAACAAAGGGCACGCCTTTAGGGCTATCCTTATTTCTATGGTGATTATTGAAAGCACAAAGGGCATGCCAAAGCATTTTTTTTGGGAATTTTCGACTCCAAATCACTTGCTCATACGGTGGTCGCTATAGGGCTCAGGTATGAACAAATTGATTGAGGTCATTTTATCAGGTAGTGTAACTTGGATTTTATGGAAAGCGAGATGTCGGTTTTTTATGGTCATATGGAAACTATCTTGCGTGTTACGATGGAATATGCCAACTATGTTAAGTCTCTAATGGTTTCAAAGAATCTCTCCTTTTCTACCTTAGTGTCGAGCCCATCGAAACCCAGGCAGGGATGTTTGAAAGTGCATTGGGAGGGTGAACTTGCTTATCTTGATATTCTGTGTGAATGTGGATGGGCATCCCAAGGAAATCAGGGCCTGTCGGTTGCTGGGGCATAAAATTACAAACTCTAGAGCTAAATTTGATGCGCTAATAGAAGGACTAAAACTTGCAAGAATTCAGGGCCTAAACATTAGTGCAATACAAATGGATTCTCCATTCCTTGCACAAGCACTCAAGAGAGGATCAGTTTTATCATGGTCATTGGATGACATATTTAATGAGGCTCTAATTGTATGGCAAGTGGAACACTTCCAGGAAATTTATCGTGAAGCTAACACGGTGGCGGATTGGCTAGCAAATTGGGCATGTTGCGAACCCTCCTCAACTAGTTTTTCACTATTTAATGAGCTTCCACAAGAAGCTAGAGGCCTTTGTAATTTAGATAGACAAGGGATCCCAGATTGGCAAACCAGTTAGGAATCAAAGTTCAAATGGTGCAAACATACTATCAAGTGCTTGCTCGGGCAGTGTAGCAAGGAGCAATATCATCCTGGGCCCTTGATGCAAGCTTTCTCTTGGCTATTTCTTTTGCAAAGAATATTGAGATTATTCACATATTCAGGGAAGTGAATAAGGTCTCGGACATGTCAGCAAACATAGCTTGTGATACGAAACAATGTTTTTCTTTTTTCAGTTTTTCTTCTCTCCCTTTAGAAGTGAGAGGCCTTATTAATTTGGATCGTCAAGGAGTTCCCGCTCTAAGGGTCCTTTGAAAGATATAATTTTATAGGTAATTTCAATATCAACATCTATCTCAATCGTTTTGCTAGCAAATTACTAACAAAAAAATTTAAATTTTACTTGAAACAAATATTCGTTGGAGTATTGAACACAAAAAAAAGGAAAAATCTTATTTAGTTTTAAGACAAGACTTTGTAATTGAACCATTAAAGTTTTCTTAAGCACTTTTTAACATTTTATATATTTCATATATGTTTTATTTGTTCTTTGATACAAAACTAATAAAGTAAATTGTTTTGTTGCCAAATTATATACATATGCACATACATTGCACAAACTACGAAATACATTTCGTCTAAATATATGAATGAAAACTTTAACTTCTTTTTTACATATATTTGAAATTTCAATATTACTATTTATTTATACTATACACACATTATGTCATCAAACCTAATGTTGCAAACATTTCATGGAGAAGAAAAACATTGTCAGAGACTTTCTCTATCCCTCTAAGCTATCTTATGTTCAACACATAATATATATATATATATATATATATATATATATATATATATATATATATATATATATATATATTATTCGTTCTTGTGAAAAGGTTTTAATATTGATGCAAGGACGTAGTTTCCATCATTCTTGTATCACGGATAATTGAAACTTAAATTTTATTCTTTCTATCTGTTGTATCCATCATGTCATCAAAGAATTGATAAAAGTCTTGCTTAGTCTTATATTTAGTTCCTTTGATAAGAGACTCGTATATCGGTTGTAGCTGTCTTTGAAGATGATGAATCAAACTCTACACAATTCTAGTTTTTTGTCTTCACCCTTACATATAGGTTTAATTTTGTTTTCTATAGGATGAGATCTCTACCAAATGTTCTTTAATTTTCTATGTGGTCCTTGTAACTTCTTTACAAATTTATTAATATAAGAGCCATTTTTAGAGTAACAGTAGAAATGCAATAGTTCACAAAAAAAGGGAAAACATTTTATACTTTAAACATTCACTACAAAAAAAAAAAAAAAGACCTTTATTAATGAATATTTTCGTTAGGAAAGGTCAAGAAATTCGTCACGAAAGGCCTTTAGTGACGAAAATCCTTCGTTACCAAGTTCGTCTTGAGAGCCCCGTCGCTAAAGGTTTTTCCTAACGAATCACGAATTTCGTCACTAAAGGTATTAGTGATGAAGCGATTTCGTTAGGAAATGTGAGAATTCATGATGACATATTCGTTACGAAAGGTAACAAAGTTCGTTACTAAAAGTTCTACAAAAAATAAAAAATTAAAGCCCACGGAGCCAACCGGAGTCATGCCCCCTACAATAATGTTGAATAAAGTGTCCACATTTTCATAGAAGTGGGAATTGAACTCAAGACCTCCAACTTGAATGTCATGCAATTGCCCACTGAGCTATGTTGATCATTTGTTATTTATTGTTCCTATTATATGTATTATAATGAAGTTTTGTATTTTGAACCTTTAGTTATTTTAATTTCTCTTTTTGTCGTGACTTTTTTTATGAAATAAATTAAAATTAATACATTTTCGTCAATGTATTTGTGCATTAAATTGTTATAAAAAATAAGAATAAAATTATTCTAGTTGCATACTATTTTTTAGTAATACTTTTAATATAAAGACTAAACAAATATAAAAATTAAAATTATATTATAAATTATAGCATACTTATATATGTATATTCTTAAAATATATATATATATATATATATATATATATATATATATATATATATATATATATATTAGACGAAACTTTTCGTGACAAATATTTGTTTCGTTACAAAAGGTTGACGGAAAAGCAAATTTTGTCACGAAAAGTTATACCTATCGTGACGAAAAAGTTGCTTCGTTACGAAAGGTAGACCTTTCGTAACGAAGCAACTACTTTTAGCGACAAATATTTTTTTCGTTACGAAATATCTACTTTTCGTAACGATTCAGAATTTTGTTACGAAAAAAGACTTCGTCACGTAAAGTTCGTCCTAATATGCATTTTTTTTTGTAGTGATTGGACATTTTATTAATAAAACTTGACAAGCTGATATCATAAATATGTGAATTCTGTTACAATTGCCTAAATATCGATACATTAAATAAAACGATGACAACTTCATTTAAAAAAAAAATGTAAAAACATAACCTACATGCGAAGACTAATAACTAATAAGGAATTGCGTCATCTTATTATTGTAATATTTTTCTAAAAGGAAAAAGATTCAATAACAAGACATGAACCTTTTAAGACAAATGGTCTTTTGGCCTACATAGACAGTCGTTGTGTTGTTCTTCTGAAGTAATATTTTCAAAATCCACGAGTTTTTTTTTTAAAAAATAAATCCAAATTCGGGAGTTTTGTCTTGCGGCATGTGTATGAAGATATCCTCCACACTTTGCCCATATTTTCTAGAAGAACAATTAAAATACAGTCGTAAGATAACATCACATATTAAAAATCTTGATATAGAAATAAAATGATAATGACATCTAATGCATGCATTGAATTTGGTCGTAAAATAGTTTCAAGGCGATAAAATTTGAATTTTCATAAACAAAAAGCAAGTTTTCATATATGTGTGTGTTACCTCTATATACTAAAACATGGGCATAAGCTGTTTCACAAATTTTTATATTTGTGAAAGAGAAATTGGGAGAATGTTTATATTGAACATTATTGCACTTTTTTTTTTTTTATTATAAAAAGTAAAAATGATTCTATCATAAATATTTCTATTGTTAAGTGTAAGTTTCTCAAAAGGAGAAACTACATTAAACATGACCCATTTATTTTTAACAAACCGAAGAAGCATATATTAAAGACCTAAATATGAACACAAATAACCAATGATATTTTTAATTCTTTTATTATCATAAAATTGTTTTAAAAGATCCATAAAAAACTAATAATGCATATGTGTAGATGTTTATATCTATTTATTATAAATTTCTAGTAAGTTATTAATATATTACTAATATGTGCATGTAAAAATACATTGCACATTCAATATTGCCTCTTTACAGCTTGTCTGAATGTAAATATTAAAACAAATATATATATATATATATATATATATATGAGTTTTGTTCTCAAAAGTTTAGATCTGTGAGAGTATATAACATTTCACTATTTTTATTTAATATAAAAGGAGAATTGAGAGAAAAGTTTATATTCAACATTATTGCACATTTTTTTTACATAATAAAAAATTATACTATTATATATATTTCAATTGTTTGGTGCAAGTACTTCAGAATGAGAAACTATTTATATATTAAAAATTTCCGGTCTATTTTTAAAAAGCACATGAAGTATGCATTAATAACCTACACATGATCATAAATAACCAATGATGTATTAAATCCTCTTATTTTTTATAATCAAGTATTGAATCATCATATTATCATACAATTATTCTACAAATCCATAAAAATTAATATTAATGCTTCATTGAGTTTGAATTTTAACCAGTTTTAAGAAGTTAAATTCTTTTTACTAAACATTCCTCGTCTATTAATATATGCAAAAAGGATGATTCATAAACCTTTTTAAAAATTTCAATCATTTTTTTTAGCCTGACCAGAGGAGGAGGACCCGCCCAAGGAAAGGAGTATTAAATCGTTTTAACTAAGTCTTAAAATGCCTACCATATCCTAAGCACTACATGAGTTTGGATCATCATTATGTCTGCTTGCCAAAGCAACAGATAAGTGGTTATCTAAGTAAAAGGAGATGGGAAAATAGTGATTTACGTGTGCTTAGACATGGTTCGACTTACTAGGCTACCAAAATAGTTTTGAGCCTAGGGCATAAAATGGGAAATAGCCGGGACATATAGATGTCATTCCCATTAGTTGATTTTACTTTAATTATGGGTGTTAAGCCAGAGCTTTCCTATAATTATTGTAAAATATTTTTCCCCACTATTTATCAAGTGTTGAAATTGTAGAAAGATTTTTTGCTCAAAACTAATAACTTTGCAAATAATTTAATGTAGATAATGGTAACCAATACTTCACACAAATCATTGCGATCCGTCCTTGAGAAGGAAAAACTGAGCGGACCCAATTTCCTTGATTGGGCCCGCAACTTAAGGATTGTCCTTAAGCAGGAAAGAAAGCGATACGTTCTTGATACGGCTATTCCTGAACAGCCTGCAAACAACGCCCCCAGAGCTAAGAGAGGTTCTTGGAAGAAGCACTATGATGACTCTAACGATGTGACTTGTCTCATGTTAGTCACAATGAGCACTGATCTTCAAAAATAGTTTGAAGGGGTTGAGGCTTTCCAGATGATGGACCAGCTCAAGGAAATGTTCCAAGAGCAAGCCCGTCATGAAAGATTCCTCAACACTAAGGCGTTGATTAGTTGCAAGATGGCCCCTGGCACCTCTGTAAGTGCACATGTTCTTAAGATGAAGGGCTATTTTGACCAACTTGAGAAGCACGGGGCAACCGTAGGTCAGGACATGGCCACAAATATGATCTTGGGCTCACTCCCACCGGAGTATGACCAATTTTTTATGAACTTCAACATGCATGCCATGGAGAAGACCATACACGAAATACACGGGATGCTCAAGCAGGCTGAACTGAACATTAAGAAGACCCCTGAAGTCTTAATGGTTCAAAAAGGGAATTTCAAGAAGAAAGGAAAGGGAAAGCCCATGACCAAGAAGGGAAAAGGCAATAACAAGCCCAAATCCAAGGCCAAGGCACCAAAGGAAGGAGTTTGCTTCCATTGCAATGAGCCAGGTCAATGGAAACGGAACTGCAAGCTCTATTTGGAAGAGAAGAAAAAGGGAAAAGTCAATTTGACTGTCTCTCCAGGTATTTATGTTATTGAAATTAACATGTTTGCTCCTACTTCGTGGGTATTAGATACCGGTTGTGGATCTCACATTTGCGCAAATGTGCAGGGGTTCAAAAGGAGTAGATCACTGGCAAAAGGAGAAGTGGACCTGAGAGTAGCGAACGGAGCAAGAGTTGTTGCTGTAGCTACCGGGACATTTAATTTAGTTTTGCCAAGTGGCCTTATTATAGAACTGAGTAATTGTCTTTATGTTCCAACTTTGAGTAGGAATATTATTTCATTTCTTGTTTGGATATTGAAGGTTTTGAATTAAATATTCTGAATAAAATTTGCACCATTCATAAAGATCGTATCTTCTATGGAGATGCCTCTTTGATGAATGGGCTTTATGTTCTTAACCTCGATGAATCCATTAAAAGGCCCATCTATAACATTAATACTAAGAGGTTTAAATCTAATGACTTATATCAAAACTCCATCAAGATGAAATTTTGACATCATTTGACTTAGAATCTTATGAGACATGTGATTCTTGCTTGTTAGGCAAAATGACTAAAGCTCCCTTTACTGGACAAAGTGAGAGAGATTCTGATTTGTTGTGCCTCATACATACAGATGTATGTGGACCAATAAACACAAGTGCTAGAGGAGGGTTTCAGTACTTCATCACATTCACAGATGATTTCAGTAGATACGACGACGTCTATCTAATGAAACATAAGTCGGAATCTTTTGGAGGATTCAAAGAATTTCAAAATGAAGTACAAAATATTAAGATACTTCGATCAGATCGAGGTGGCGAATACCTTAACCAAGAGTTTGACGAACATCTTAGAGGTTGTGGAATTGTTTCACAATTAACTCCTCCTGGCACACCACAATGGAATGGCGTGTCAGAACGGAGGAATCGCACCTTGTTAGATATGGTTCGATCTATGATGAGTCAGACCAATCTTCCAATTTCCTTTTGGGGCTACGCCCTAGAAACTGCTGCATTTATATTGAATAGAGTTCCTTCTAAAGCGGTTCAGAAAACTCCATATGAGATATGGGATCGGGAAAGCGACCTAGTTTGTCATTTCTCAAAATTTGGGGATGCGAGGCGTATGTAAAACGCTTGTTATCTGATAAACTCGCCCCTAAATCTGACAAGTGTTTGTTTGTGGGATATCCTAAAGAAACTAAAGGATATTACTTCTATCTTCCATCAGAGAACAAAGTGTTTGTTGCTCGAAATGGTTTATTCTTTGAAAGGGAATTTATTTCCAAAGAGGATAGTGGGAGTAAGATCCATCTTGAGGAAATTCAAGATCCTCAAACAACATCTGAACCAACTTTGGAACTTCAAGCAAACTCACGTGCTTATACTGAGCTTCAATCTTTGACACAAGGCCCAATGAGGTCAATTCGGGTACATCACCAGCTTGAGAGATATGGATTTCTCGTGACTGATGATCATCATATTGAACTGATTGATCAAGATGAACCCACTACCTACAAAGAGGCAATTCATAGTTCTGAGTCAGATAAGTGGCAAGAAGCTATGAAGTCTGAGATGCAATCCATGTACGATAACCAAGTATGGACTTTGGTTGACCCACCCGAATGGTGTAAGGTCATTGATAAGAAATGGTGATTCAAAAAGAAAACCGACATGGATGGTAATGTACACACTTTTAAATCTCGACTAGTAGTTAAAGGTTATAGACAAGTTCATGGTATTGACTATGACGAAACCTTTTCTCCTGTCGTTATGATAAAGCCTATTAGGATTTTACTTGCCGTAACCGCATATTATGACTATGAGATATAGCAAATGGATGTTAAGACTGCGTTTCTTAATGGAAACCTTCTCGAGAATGTGTATATGACACAACCTGAGGGGTTTATTGATCCATCAAATCCTAGCAAAGTGTGTAAACTTCAAAGGTCCATTTATGGATTGAAGCAAGCATCTCGAAGCTGGAATCGTCACTTTGATGAACGTATTAAAGAATTCGGTTTTCACCAAAAACGAAGACGAGCCTTGTGTTCATAAGAAAGTAACTAATGATGCAGTAGTGTTCCTTGTGCTTTATGTGGATGACATCTTACTGATTGGAAATGACATCCCCACATTACAAAAAGCGTAAAAGCTTGGTTGGGGAAATGCTTTTCCGTGACAGACTTAGGCGAGGCTACATACATTTTGGGTATAAGAATCTATAGAGAGAGAGAACTAACAAAATGATTGGCCTAAGCCAGAGTGGATACATTGACAAGGTACAGAAACGGTTCAGTTTGCAAGACTCCAAAAAGGGATTCTTGCCCATGTCACATGGCATTAAACTCAGCAGAACTCAAGGACCTTCCACAAAGGAGGACCAAGAGCGCATGAGTAAGACTCCATACGCATCAGGCATTGTGTCTATTATGTATGCCATGATATGCACTCGCCCGGATGTCTCATTCGCTTTAAGTATGACTAGCAGATATCAATCTGACCTTGGAGAGTCACATTGGACTGCAGTCAAGAGCATTCTTAAGTACTTGAGAAGGACTAAAGATATTTTCTTGGTTTACGGAGGTCAGGAAGGAAGTCTGGTTGTAAATGGTTACACAGACGCAAGCTTCCAGACCGACGTAGATGATTATAGATCGCAATCTGGTTTTGTGTTTTGTTTGAATGGAGGTGCTGTGAGCTGGAAGAGCTCAAAGAAGGAAACCGTGGCCGACTCTACAACAGAAGCTGAGTATCTAGCTACCTCTGAAGCAGCTAAAGAAGCTGTTTGGATCAGGAAATTTGTTGATGAATTAGGTGTCGTCCCTAGCATTGTGAACCCAGTGGACCTCTATTGTGATAGTACTGGCGCCATTTCACAAGCTAAGGAACCTAGATCTCACCAACGATCCAAACACATTCTAAGGCGTTTCCATCTGATTAGAGAGATCATTGATATATGAGACATTAAAATTTGCAAAGTTCATACAGACGACAACATTGCCGATCCATTGACCAAGCCACTCCCGCAGCCTAAACATGAGAGTCATACTAGGTCAATGGGATTGTGGATCATGTATGATTGGACCTAGGGCAAGTGGGAGATTGTTAGTAGTGCCCTAGGACCATTAGCATATGTTGTACATTTTATTTCTTTTGAGCATGTCTCTGAATAGTTAATTTTGCTTTTAAACATCAAATATGTGATTTGATAGTAAAACTCATTAGCTTATGCAATTACTATTCTAGTTGTCCCTAGTTTTATGTAATGTTCTTTACAATTGAATAAAAACTAGTATGATGTATGATTGATGATCATGTTTTACTGATCATGTGTAATGGATTAAAATCATATCATAGATGCAATATATAGGGATACATTGTATTGGACGTGATCCGTTAGAGAAGTAATACTTCATGGTCCTTAGTCATAAGTATTACTTCCTCAATACTATTTTAGAATCCTTAGACCTTATGTCTCCATTGATTCTAGCATGAATGGAGCCATGTTTTGACACAGTCGGACGTTACTTTTAATCGAGTAATCAATACGACTGATGATCGGATGTAGCGTCCTATCATGGCTTGAATGTGAGAGGCATTGTAAGGAATTTGTCCCTCTCTATTATTAGAGAGAGATATCCATGGGCCCCTCGATAGGGAAAAACTGTTTAAATGCATGGCCGTGCTCAAATATATTTGATAAAGTGGTTATCAAATACTATTTGTTGGAACAGTTTACCTGGAGATCGAGCATAAATATAATTAAGCTTAATAAGGGTGACGACTACCATGCCTTATGCTTAATTAGGATATCGCTAGACAAAGGGATTAAATAGTGGATTGATATTAGGTTTTGTTGTATATTCATTCACTTTGGGTATTCACAATGTCCTGCTAGGGACCGCTTGTGATTTATGAACTCACACTACTACTAAGTGTGTTTTCATTGCCATCGTGATATGAACCTAAAGGGTCACACGCGTAGACGAGCTAACGAGCTTCATGTCCAGATTCAATGAATCTAGAATGTGTCTAGGTTCATTGTATCTGACATTCATTTTTCTGAGAATAATAAAGCGTTATTATTCGAATTAGAGATAAGGGGCATTTTCGGTATAGCTGGATTACGTGGAAGTTTTTATCCGATAAAGACTCCCACTACCAGCAGAAGTCTAGAGGACGTGGGAGTTATAGACTCCCACTGCCAAAAGAGGTGGATAGGACGTTGGAGTTGTGCTTGAAACAACATCTCACTCCCTATATAAACTTCTCTTGGCCGAAACCCTAGATGTTAATGCTTTTCAGCCGAAATACCAAAAAGACCTAGAAAATCAGATTTTCTATTTTGCCTCTCCCTTTTCTCTCTAATTACCAAAACTCAGAAAAACGAAGAGCTAGCAATCACTGTTCGTTTCGTCGCGTGGATACCGGTAGAGGGACATTCCGCAAAAGGAAATCCATTGGTGGCAGTATCCAAGAAACAACAACTTCCATTCAAGAATCAGATTCTTGAACCCGAAAAGTAAGTTTCTGTCTAGATTTTTCGATTCCTATGGTATGAGCGGATCCTTCAGGGGAGGACTCATGGGTGTTTAGAACGAGTTTCTGCCCATGAATCCCTTCAATCCCACACGCGGCCAAAGTAGCAATGAGAGGCTAACGAAACACATCACCTATCCCAAACCTCATTCATAGCCAAATAACAATTGAATAGTTGTGTTGCCAACCGTCCACATTTCCGATACTAGTTGAGTAAGGTGTCATATTAGGCGAGCCCTGTGAACAAAAGACATCCAAGATATAGTCACTTTAGTGAATCACGTAATGCTCAAGATGAACTTAATGTGCCTCGACTTAGTCTTTTATGAAACATAAAAAGAGCTCTTCTGTTCATTTACTAGTTGGCTTGAAGTCACCTCATATTTACGAATAAAAGTAATCAAATTAATTACTCCCGACTTCCCTCCATTCAAGAAGATATTTACGTTGACAGAATACGCCAGATGCGAGATCAGGGTTGTAATTTGGGCGACCGCATAGGGGGCAAAGGATCGGATATCTATAAGTTGGTTGCATCCTCTTGAGAAGACCTCCGCAGCGCAGTTGAATAGACAATGCGACAGGGGATTACCTTGATTTTTTCCTCGTTTCGAATGGAAAAAGTCACATGGCGTCCCATTGATGATGACCGAGAACCAATTATGTTCAAAGAGGTTCAGATTAGATGAATGAAACGAAGACTGAAGCCAACTCTTCTCAGAATTGAGAAAATAAATGTCTATTTTTATCACCAAATTACCCCATGTACTTTTTTATTAAGCGGTCGTATCAATTGATTTTCTATAAGAATATTATCAGTAATCACTCGATCCTGAAAAAAAACCTGACTTATTCCTACAAAAAAGAGCTGGTAGCATCGTAGAAAACCTAGCCAAATAAATATGTGAAATGATTTTACTAGAAAATGTGCAAAAGGAGATGGGTTTGAACTCACCAAATGTTGAGGGGCTGCCCCATTTTGGTATCTTGACTAAAAGCGAACTTGTCATGTCCTTCGGGAGCGGCAAACCATCCCAGAAATCCCGTACTACCGCAACGACGTCCGACGCTAATATGCTCCAACAAGCTTGTAAGAAACGGTCCCAATACCCATCCAGTCCTGTCACACTGTTTGGATCCAATCCAGAGACTCCAGTTTTTACCTCTTCCCGTGACGACAATGCATCTAGCATTCGTTTATCACTCTCCGTTATGAGGGGCGGGATAACATTCAATAAACTACTCTCATCCGTAATCATTGTCTCGTTGGCAAACAGAGTCTTGTAGAACCAAAATGCCTCGGCCCCAATATTTGGCCCATTAGTAATCCATTTGCCAGTTTTGACAGTATGTGTGAAAATATTTTACGTTTGCGTTCCCTTCCTTAATCCACTTGAGGTTCGACTTTTGGCAGCACTATGACTCCCTTATATTGTAAATATCAAACATAAGTGGCCTTGCGGTTTGTAATTCATCACGCAAAGTCGGTGTAGGGGCTTCATCGCAGGCCTTCGATGCCCTTTCTAAATGTGCCTCGGCTTGTCTCACGCTAGCGTGAATATTTTCGATAACCAACCTGTTCCATGTGCTTAATATTCCCTTTAATTTGTTTAGTTTTCTTTGCAAAGAATACATACACGAGTTATGATTTTCCTCTTCCCAACCGCCTTTCACTACATCCATAAAATATTTCGTCCACATACTTTTTCCAAATTCTGGAGATCTTTCGTGCAGCATGTGTATGAAAACATCCTCAACACATTGCCCAAATTTGCTAGGAGAAAATTTAAAATACACTCGTAAGATAACATCACAAAATTAAAAATCTTGATATAGAAATAAAACGATAATGACATCTAATGCACACATTAAAATATATATATATATATATATATATATATATATATATATATATATGTATATGTGTGTGTGTGTGTGTGTGTGTGTGTGTGTGTTTTTACCTTTATATACTAAAAAATGCACATGAGTTGTTTCGCAAAATTTTATATTTGTGAAAGAGCAATTGGGAGAATGTTTTTATTGAACATTATTGCACTTTATTTTTATAAATGCAAAAATGATTCTGTCATAAATATTTGAATTGTTAAATGTAAGTTTCTCGAAAGGAGAAACTAAATTAAACATGGCCCATACATTTTTAAAAACCCGATGCAGCATAGATTAATAACCTAAATATAAGCACAAATAACCAATATCATAATTTTTTTTCAAAAGATCCATAAACATGCTAATAATGCAAATGTGGAGATGTTTATATCTGTTTATTAGAAATTTCTAGTAAGTTATTAATATATTACTAATATTGGCCCACCTATGGAATCCCTGCACCGAGCTTTCCATAATGTGGGATTCAAAGGAGAATTTTGGATTAGATGGCTTGATGCACGCAATGTCCTTATACGATTTGATTTAGAAGAGGATTTTTGCCGGTTATGGCGTCACGATGATTGGAACTTTTGTGGTTTACGAATGAGAGTGTTCAAATGGTCATACGATTTCAATTTGAAGGAAGAACCCTCCACTGTGCCGATTTGGATAGGATTTGAAGGATTGCCCATACATTTTTTTTCACAAATCCAAATTATTCTCTCTTGCTAGTGCAGTAGGACAGCCTCTTGCTTTAGATGAACCTACTGCGAAATTGACGCGTCCTAGTGTTGCCCGAGTATGTGTGTAAAATGATCTCTTGAAGCCTCTACAAACTCACGTGCGAATCACGCATACACGATCCAGGAAAGGGTTTTGGCAGCCTATAACTTATGATGATCTTTCCCTCTATTGTACCTACTGCCGTGTAATTGGGGCATGAACATGGAACTTGTTATGCACAAAAGAGAGATGTTGCCTCTAAACCCATCACCAAAGAGCCTTTGAAGACTCCCATACAACCTTTGTCAGCCCCCACTCAGCTTGTGAAATCTATTGCGTCAATTCCCCAAAACGATAAGGGTAAATTGGCAATGACGAATTTGGAAATGACAAACAAAGTTCTCAAATCAGGTATAGTGGTTGGCCTTAAAGTGAAAAAAAAACAAATTTGGTTTGCCAAGTGTACGACGAAAGGTGCAAGTGGCTCGGGCTTGCAAAATCCGCAGGTTGCTTCGGCTTTGCAATTGGAGACGGAGAAATTGCAGCCTTCATTGCCTGGGAATGGTATTTCACCTGCCAAAAATGAATCACAACCTCTTGCCAAGTCGGGTCTGACAGAAACTCCCAAGAAATCTGCTGGGACAGGCTTGCCGAAAACAGGGGATTCAACTCTTGTGGCCCCTGTTTTGGCTACTATAATTGAGCTGGACGAAGGGGAGATAATGACTATCCAAAAAGACATTCCAACTTCTATATCTTTGGAACCTATCTTAATCCGTTAGCATACTGAAATTGCACAGTAAGGCCCTGCGCCTCTTACCCCCGCTGTTCCTGAAACTGATTGTGGTGCCGAAAATGATATATTTTATGACGTCTTAGTTGACGGAAATGTTGAAGAAGACACTCTACAAGATAATGCTGAAGCAAAACATGGGATTGATCAACTAGCCGAGTCCAATACATCGCCTTTTCGGTTGATTGGTAACCGAAGTAAGGAAATTAGAGATGATTTTCATATGGACTTGCGTAATGTTTCTCCGGTACTATTTTCTAGGGAGGTACACTCAGTCAAAAATATTAATGGACTGGAGCTCACTCTTAAGGAAGCACAATGGGAACGGTAAGCTTTTTCTACTTTTGCGGAGGAGTTTAATGGAATGGAAATCATAAATACACTGCCACCTTTGGAAGTCACACGACAGCAGACCCCAGCTGCTAATATAACTCCCAAGGAGACTATGCCATCGATCATTGTGGATTTCGACATAGCACAGCAAAAGGAAAATGTCTCGGAGAAGCAAGTACGATGTTCGGCCCGCCTAAGCGGTAAGGCTGCAAATGCTTCCATCTAAATGATCTCGATCGTTTCTTATATTTACTTTAATCTAATTTTCATGAATTGGTTGATATGGAATATAAGGGGAATTGGTAATAGTACTTCTTTGACACGATTGAAACATTTGAAGCAAGAACATAAACTTTCTTTGATTGCTATTTTAGAACCTATGCTGTCGTTGGATGACCTACTTATCACTAAGTCTCGGTTGGGATTTGATCATGGTTATGTCAATATTAATAGTAAAATTTGGATTTTCTAGAGTGATCTGCTTGATGTTGAAGTTATTGGTGATTTGGAACAAGTTGTTCATTTGGGTATTAAATCTGTAACGAGGACCACTTTGTCTTGTTCAATTATTTATGCTAAATGGTCTTATATTTTAAGAAGAGAACTTTGGGGAGAATTGGTAAATTTTGCTGAGACCCGAGCGAGCCCTTGGCTAATTGTCGATGATTTTAATGTTGTGTAAGGTTTGCTTGAGAGTTCTAGTTCGGTACCGCCACTTCTACCTATTATTTACTTTAATGCAGCTATCTCAGATTGCAGTTTGATGGAAGTTCCTTTCTCAGGGAACATGTATACGTGGTGCAGAAGCACACCACGAACGTTACTACGACAGTTAGACCGAGTGTTGGTTAATAGTGAGTGGAATGGTCTTTTGTATTTAATTCGAGTGGATCACCTTTCTAGAGCATAGTCGGATCATAGTCCGCTTCTTTTATCAATACAAATGAACGATATATCTTCAGGAATTGCATTTCGTTATTAGAACAATATGTGGTCGGGGGGCCTGGGATTCAAAGATTTGGTGAAGGATTATTGGGAGGCGCAAATTGAGGGGAATGGAATGACAATCCTTATGTTGAAACTTAAACGCCTCAAACATCCATTACGGGAATGGAATCAGCAACATTTCGGCCGGCTTGGGGAATCCATAAATTCAGCAGAGACAGATCTTAGAGCAGATTTCGAAAATAATAGCAACGTGGAGAATTGCAGCAATCTTAATTCAGCCAAAGAAAGATACTATTTTCTCTTGAGGAGTGAAGCCTCCTTTCGGCGACAAAAGTCACGTCAGAAATGGGTTAAAGAGGGGGATGCCAACACCAAATATTTCCACACTTATTGCTCAAATCGCCACAAAAAAATGTTGTTATCAATGATCTAAGATACCCAAGAGACTTGGATCACGGATGAAACTCAAATAGGCAAGGAGGCTTCGGAATTTTTTGAGGCTTTATTTACTGAGGATAGTGCTCCGGATCCTCTAGAGCCTTACCTACATCTTCTTCCTTCATGTATTGATTTGTGCACTAATATAGAACTTGATCGACTTCCTAGCGAGGAGGAAGTAAGAGGGGCAGTTTTTTCATTAGATAAGGACAGTGCTGCGGGTCCGGATGGCTTCAGCTGGGGGTTTTTTCTCAATCTTGCTGGGATATTGTAAAAAAGGACGTGGTGCAAGCTGTTGTTGATTTCTGGGCAGGTGTTCCGATTCCAAAAACGATGGCAAGCTCTCTTATTGTTCTCATTCCCAAAGACACCACACCATCCACATTTGGGGACTTTCGGCCGATCGCGCTATGTACTTTTGCTAGTAAAATCATCTCGAAGGTCCTGGCTATGAGATTGACAGATCTTCTTCCTCTTATTATATAAGGTAATCAATCTCGGTTTAATAAAGAAGATGCATTACTGCTAATATTTTGATTGCGTCTGAGATGGTTCATTGTATTAACAGGAAGGTAAGAGGGGGAAATCTGGTTTTCAAACTGGACATGATGAAGGCCTTCGACCGGGTTTCTCACTCATATCTTATTAATGTTTTGCAGGCTTTAGGGGTTCTCGGCTCATTTCATACACTTGATCAACAACACTATTCAGGAAAATTGGTTCTCGGTCTTAATTAATGGCAAACTCTATGGCTACTTTAAATCCACAAGAGGAGTGAAGCAAGGGGATCCTATCTCACCGTTGCTATTCATCATCTCGGCCGAATTATTATCAAGGGGCCTAAATCATGCTATGGATCAAAGATTGATCTCCCCCTTTGTTTTACCGCGAGGTTGTTTGCGAATTTCCCACTTGGCTTTTGCTGATGATGTAGTAATATTTGCGAATGGCTCTAAACACAACCTTAAGGTACTTATGGAATTTTTGGCAGCCTATCAACAAGTCTATGGTCAAAGAGTTAATGCTCACAAAAGCTCCTTTTATGTTTCCTCTAAATCTACAAGTTTGCAAGTTGCAACTGAGACAACTGGGTTTGTGCATTCTTCCGTCCCTATGATCTATTTGGGTTCGCCTATTTTCCCGGGGCGCACAAAAGTGGTGTATTATCAAAACTTAGTATATGTAATAAGCAAACGGGTAGATGGATGGCAACAATGACTGCTCAACATGGCTGTTATATTCGTTTTAATACGACATGTTCTTTCATCAATGACGCTGCACATTTTGGCTGTCTCAAATCCTCCTTTGCGGGTTCTGAAGGATATCGAGATGATCTTGGCAAGGTTTTTATAGGGTCACTTGGATGGAATGGAACTTCACCATTGGATGGCTTGGACCCGTCTTTGTGTTAGTCTGGAGGAAAATGGCTTAGATCTTCATACACTTGAGCAATTTTCTAAAGCTTTCAATTGCAAATTGTGGTAGCGATTTCGATCGGCTAGTTCCCTTTGGCTTGATTTCTTGGAAGCTCGGTATGGACGAGATTTGCTGCATATTTCTCAAGTGGAGATAGACAATAACTCCAAGGTATCCCCGACGTGGCGTGGTATGGTAAAGGTTAAAGACATTGCAGAGGATAACATGGGGCTTCTAGTAAGAACAGGTGATTCTTCTATGTATTTTGAAAATATTCATGGGCAACTTAGTATCTCTCGGGCCTTTCCTCTTTTTTTGGCTTCGGATATGTTGCTCACAGCTAGGATACAAGACCACTGTTCGGTACAGGGGTGGGAGGCAGATCAATTGCCGGTCATACTGCCTGTCGCGTGCACGCTGCTGCCTGAGATCTAGCTGCGCCTTGCTGCTGGCTCGGATAAACAAGTATGGCTTCCTGAAGCAAATGGTAAATTCACTTTGAAATCAGCCATAGCCTTGCAAGGCGTTCATCTTATATTGTTTCGCACTCGCAAAATCTCTTGGTCATGATTTTTGCCTCTCTCCCTATCTTTATTCATCTGGAAATTTTGGAATATGTTTTTACCTCTAAATGATGTTAGGATTCGGTTGGCTTATCAACTTGCTTCACGATGCTCTTGTTTACGGGGTCCTGATTATTGGGATCATATTTTATTGCATTGTAACTGGGCATCTCAATTGTAGTTGTATGCTGCGAGTATGATTGGTTCTCGTTTGAACTTTGGAAATTTTGCCACGGCGCATCAAATGCTTGCTTATTGGATGTTCAAAGGAAGGGGTGTCAAACACAAAATTATTTGTAATCCTATCAAGTGCTGTTATTTGGAATATTTGGGTCACGAGATGCCGGTTTGTGTATGAGGGGACTAAGCCATCATTCGGTTCAATACGGGTGCTATTTGATGATTATGTTAAACCACTCTTTACCAAGGCGGGCATTTTATTTCTGGATCTTCCTCGCACAACTCCCAGAATGCCAAGACCGCGAAGTGTCTGCCGGCGTCAAGATCAAACGGCTAGCGCTATTCTTTTGAACGTTGACGGGGCGGCCAAAGGGAATCCAGGTCCGACTGGAGTTACGGGCATATGACAGACTGGTACAGGCAGATTCATTGCTGCTTTCTCGCAGTATATCTCTGATATGGCAACCAATTCGGCGACAGAATTGGAAGCACTCCATCTAGGACTGAAGATTGCTTAGGATAAGGGTTATACTATATCGAGGGTGCAAACCGATTCTATTTTTGTAGTTGGAGCAATCAAGAAAGGCTCAATGAATTCATGGCGGTTGGACTCTCTATACTACGACGTGGAAGCTCTATTGGGAACGATCAACATCACATCTATACCAAGGGAAGCAAATCAGATAACAGACTCTCTTGCTAATTATTCTTTTGATAATCATTCGTTGCAGGTTTTTTATTGTTTTTCCAGTCTTCCATCTGCTATACAGTGGCTATGTACTCTAGATAGACTACGAACACCGTACCTGTGGCTACACTAGTCATTTGTATAGGCTTCTTTTTATTTTTGAAATTGGTGGCTGTAATGGTTCGGGCTTTTTTGGTATAAAATGGGAAGTTTTTGTAGCCCTTTTCATTTTTACTCTACAATTAGCGCCACGTGGCAAGCTCTTAATTTTTCTTAATTTTGTATTTTTTTTATATATTTTTATTTATTAATTTGAAAATATTAACCAACTTTCAACCCATTATCTCCCTAACTCTCCCACTATCATTCAAACTCCTAACATATCATTATTAATTCCAACTTCTCATATAATTCTCATAAAATAATATATAATAAGTATATAATTTCCATTTTCTTTTGCTTTCTTTCTTTTTCCGCTATAGTTTCATATTTTGAATTTATTTATTTTTTCGAAAATGATTATCTAACTATAATATATTATAATCCCCTTTTCAATTTTACGACATTGAGAATCAACCAAGCCCCAGTCTAATTTTCTGAGTTTTAATATTTTTTAATCATTTCAAGAAGTTTTGATTTGCTCAGAATTTTTTTTATCATATTAAATTAAGAAATCTATCTATCTATATTATATTTATGTCACAAAGGCTATTTTCATATTTTAACCAATCACAAGCCTCCAAAATTCTAATAGAATTTTTTGGGAGTTTTATTTTTTTATTAATTTCTTTACTAATTTTGATTGGTTCAAAACATTTAGATTAGTTAAATTAATTACAAAATAATTATTTTTTTAACAAAATTTAAATTTCAAATTATTTCTCAATTATCTCTACCATCCTTAAATTTCTCTTATTATCTAATCTATTTTTGAGATTTTAAATATATTAATTTGTTCTAATATATTAGTGATATGGTAGATTATATTTCTATTTTTCTATGATAAATCTTGGCATAATTGTAATTAGATTAGTATTGAATTTTAAAAGTGATTGGATGGAAATATATTTATACATAATTGTAATCTTCCTGAATTATACATAAATGTGATTGGATGGAAATATATTTATCTAATTAAATTGATAGAAAGTAAATCTTATCTCAATTATTCAATCTCTCCCCATATCCCTCTAACTCCTCAATTATCTCTCTAACTTCCTCATTATTTATCCTTATTAACTCCAATTTATCATATAATCCTCCTGATTTCGTAGTTTCATCATGGTTGTCAATTCCATTACTTAACTGGAATCCTAATGTAGTGAAGGGATTCATGGGCGGAAACATGTTCCAAACACCCATGAAGGGATTCATGGGCGGAAACACGTTCCAAACACCCATGAGTCCTCCCCTGAAGGAATCGCTCATACAAAACGAATCGAAAACAGCAAGAAAAAGACTTACGTTTTGTGTTCAAGAATCTGATTCTTGAATAAGGGATGCTGTTTCTGTTAGCCCTAAGGGCAAACGAACTCGTTTTTGATGATGGACAAACACTTGATGTTTGTGTCTAATGTTTTCATCTATGTGATAGAATATTGGAACTCAATATGGAAGCTCTAAGTACTTCAATCAAGCCTTGATCAAGCTTCAAAGATATCATTCAAGACACATTTCGTCAAGCTTGAAGATTGAAGACTTAGGTTGGTTAGGTTAGCTTTGTTGAAAATGGTATTTATCCTTAAGCTCTAACCAACGCTCTCTTGGACATAAGCTCTACACTATAGTCTTGCATTGCATGTTTTCATAAACACGTTTTCAAAAGGCTTAAGTTTCAAAATGATCTTTACATGTGTTCTTATCCAAAAAGCCTTTGATTTCATAGATAAGTCTTTTAGAAAAGTTTTCCAAGTGTTCTTACTTGTTACCTTTTAGGAAAACCTTTTTAGACTTTAAAAGACTTCAAAAGATTTCAAAACGTGTGAAAAATAAGCTTGGAAGTTCGGTCAACCGAGCTCAAGCTCGGATCAACCGAGCAGAAACTGAGAGCAAGACTGACCAAGGTCGGTCGACCTACACCCTACTTCGGTCGACCGAAGTTCCCAAAGTGGATCCGAACCGCTCTGTTCGGTCCACCGAACTCTGCTTTTCTACTAGCCGCTTTTTTGACCGTTGGAGACTCGATTTTCAGCCAAATTTGAAATGTATTTATACTCCAAAGCTAGAGAAACATTCAAAGGTTTTGCAAATCAAATATTCATTGATCTCTCATCAAACCAAAACACCTTCAAAGCAAAAACACTTGATCTCCATGATCCAAATCATTTAAAGGTGTTATTTCAAATGCAAGACAAAGAGTGAACATCTTATGTTCTAGAGCTAAATTGTTTGTGCTTCAAAGGTATATCTTTCACTTAGAAGAGTGAACAACTTTGTACTCTAAACCTTCCATCTTATTCCCTTTCTTAGTGATAGGGTTAATTGTATAAGTCCTACTTAGTGTGGGCAATTGTTTATAGTGGTTGTTTGTAAAACTCTTTGTGAGTTAGCCACTAGTGTAAAGTCCTACTTTGTGTGGGCACATTCTTCTTAGTGAAGTTGGTGAAATCCTTGGGTGCGGCTCAAGGTAGTGGATGTAGATTCTTAGTGAATCGAACCACTCTAAATCTCTTGTCTTGTGTTTTGCATTGGGTTTTGCTTTAGCTTTTGTTAAACTTGCACTATCATTGTTTAAATTGGATATAGTTTGCAAGATTTATTAGAAACCCAATTCACCCCCCCTCTTGGGTTCCTTCAATTGGTATCAGAGCCAGGTTTTCATTTTTAGCATAACCGCTTGAAGTAAAGATTATGGCCGGTAATTCCGCATTGGCGTATTTAGAGGGGTCTTCCACCATTAGGCCACCACTTTTTGATGGTAATAATTATGAAGCTTGGAAAGAACGTTTCAAGATATATGTGTGCTCAATAGATTATTCTTTATGGCATATATTTGAAAATGGTCCATATGTGCCTATGAAGTTGGTGGAAGGTGTTCAAGTGCCAAAACCGGACAAGGAGTTAAATGAGCTTGAGTCCAAGAAGATGACTCAAAATTACAAGGCAATGAACATCCTTAGTTGTGCCTTAAGTCAAGATGAGTACAATCGTGTCATTGGAAGAAAATCCGCACACTCCATGTGGAAAATGCTTGAAGTTACTCATGAAGGCACAAATCAAGTCAAGGAGTCAAGGTTGAATATGCATGTTAGAGAATTTGAGCTATTCTCCATGAAGCCTAATGAATCTATCAATGAGATGAACTCAAGGCTCACCAACATTGTAAATGGGTTGAGGTCTAATGGCAAGGAGTATACTACCGGAGAAATAAATAGGAAGATTCTCAATTCTCTTCCTAAAAGTTGGGAAAATAAAGCCCTTGCCATTGAAGAGTCCAAGAATTTAAAGACCTATTCAACGGAGGAACTTCTTGGCTCACTACTAACCTTTGAAATGAAGATAAAGAAAAAATTGTTCTACAAAGGGTAGTAATCTTGAGTCCATCATCAATAATGAAGAAGGAGAGAATTTGTTCTTCACTCTCAAAAATGCAAAGTGCTTGTTAAGCCATTGGGATGAAGAAGAAAGTGATGATGATCAAGAAGAAAATGATCACACATGTCTTATGGCATTTGATAATGAGGTACATCCTTCTCCATCTATTTCTAATTCTTTTAATGATAGTGATGATGATGAGGATGATCCTAATGAGCTTTTAATTGATATGTATGATCAATTGAAAAATTGTGCAAAAGCAAAACAAAGCTATGAAGCTTAAAATTGAATCTTTGCTTTGTGAAAACAAAAAAGATATGTGATGAGGTTGATTGCTTAAAAGTTGAAAATGAAAAAGCTTATTGCTACATGCAACACTTCCTCTTTAGAGTATCTTGAAGCTTGTGTTAAATTGTCTTCTTTAGAAAACAAGCTTCTTGAATTTGATCATTTGGAAAACAAAGTTAAAGATCTTACCCTTCTTGTTGAAAACTTTACTAAGGGTAAGAAAAATCTTGATCAAATTCTTGGTATGCAACGTGCTTCACATGATAAACATGGTCTTGGTTATAATGCTAATCACAATGATCATGCTAGCTCTTCTAAGTTGCATAAGAATCACTTTGGCATGCAATGTGCTTCACATGATAAAAATGGCCTTATTTATTTTGCTAAACATTTTGACATTACTAGCTCTTCTCTTACACTTAAGAATCATGTTGTAAATGCTAGTATGTCTCATAGGCCAAATAGATATCATTTGCATGCTCACCAATCTTCTAAGCCACACCCCTTGTTGCACATATTGTGGAAAACATGGTCACTCAAATGCTAGATGCCATGTTAAGAAGAAGATTGAAAGGGGGTGTTAAAACTATTTGGAAAGTTAAACGCATTTTAACTAACCCCCATGGACCCAAACAAAAGTGGGTACCAAAAGTTATTCTTCCCTTGAACATATAGGTTCTTATAAGTTAGATGCATGCCACAAAGCTTCAATGTTATAGATTCAAAGAGAAGTGGCATTGGGAAGAAATTAAAGGAGTTGTGCCAAAGGAAGAAATTCAAAAGCACTCCTTAACACTTGGTTTCTCAAAGCTCAAATGTTAATCAATTGGAGAACCAAGTTGCTTAGATACAAAGAGCAAAGCATCAAGTGATGACAAGAGCCAAAGTGTCAATCCAATGTCTTCATCACTTGGTAAGAAAGCAAAGGTATCAAAATCACCTTCTCATAACACTTTGATTAATGAGTTAAGTTTTCTTTGATATATATACATGCTTGCTCTTATATAAATGTTGCATCTCACATGCTTGAATTCAATAATTATAGAGATGACCTTTAGCATGCTCTTGTTTATCCATGCTTACATTAGCTAAGGTGTCTATGAGATGTAGCATATGCAACTTGATTGATTCTTATTTTGTCTTGTCATATTCATTTAAGAATCATTCTAGTTGTCTTTGGTTTTTTGATCCTTATGAATGTTTGTGTTACTTGAGATTTTGAGCTAATCATGAAGGACCTTTGAAAAGGTACCATATTTGTTCTCAAGGATTCCTTGTAGGTGACAAAGAGTTCTAAGCTTCATGAAGAAGATATGAACTACAAGGAATGGCACAAGTAAGCTAAGACTCCAAGAAAAGAGTCAAATGCCAAGGATCACACAAAAGGCCTCAATAGACTTGCTAATAAAGAAGATCTACCAATATGGTAAGAAGTCTAAGCTCTAGGAGCATTGAGGTACAAGGCTTAACTCATCCCTTATTAGTGGTCATTATGTGTTTTTGATCCTTATGGGCTATTATTTGATGAGTTAAGTAGTTGACTAGAGAGTTTGTGCTTATTGGATTATGGTTTATGTACATCATGTTTTGCTTGACAACTTGCTAAAAGTGTATTCCAAACTTGACAAGAATGATGGCTTAAAAGCATAAACTTGTCTATTTTAACTCTCTTGTTTATGTGCATGGGTTCTTTTATCTTGATAATGTGTCTTGTGTTCTACTTATAAGATCTTAATTGCTTAAAGTACAAACACAATCACAATTGGTATCAATATCTTCAAGAATGCACATACCATATCTCTTTGGTGCTTGATCCTCTTTTACATATGTTTAACATGATGTGCTTGATCTTTATCGTCCTTGAGTATCATGTTAAAATGTTGCATCATTAAGAGATAAAGGGGGAGTCTTCAAATGTTTTCATCTTGTACCCCCTTATATGTGATGTATTCTCAATTTTTCATATTTTACATCATCACATCACTTATTGGCTTGGTTTTCAACTTTCTTATCTTATAGCCAATTTGTGTTAGTTATTTTGGGAGTTATACATGTTCATATTCTACATGTGTTTTCCCTAAATAACTATGAGATCATATACTTTGATATTGGTATTTTTCTTTTGTGATCTCATTTAAGCTTTTGGTTAGTCTTGCTTCTAGAGTGTTATACTCATTTAGCTAACCATTAACTTATTAGAGGAATGTACTACAATTGGTATCTTACACTTCCTCTAAATTTTTTGGTTGTGATACATATGCTTAACTTTTATGTTTTAACAATTAGTATCACATCCCACTCTTGTTAGCTATATTTTCAATTTGTTTTTCATCTTAAAGAGCTAACATGTTTTGTTTGATAAACGGGGAGATTGTTCTTTAAGGTTTATTCCTCATCTCCTTTGTTTAAGCTTATTCTTGATCAATCCTTTCTCAAAATGATTTATGATCTTTAAGATTGATCTTTTAAACCATTACGGATTCTCATTTGTTTTTAAAAGTTTTTCTTCAATTTATATCAGTTTTGTTTTCAATTGGTATTAAATTTTTTTTCAATTGGTATCATTTTTTTTAAAGGGAGAATTCGTATATTTCATCAAGCTTCTCCAATATTAATCTTTACTTTTCGCTAAATGCTTTTCTTATTGGCGCTCTGATAGCCCTTTTTGATGTTGACAAAAAGAGGGAGAATTTTTAGTGTTGCAAATGTGCCATGAGAAGTATTTTACAAAAAGGAGAAAGCTTAGAACTTTGCAAAATGGGAGAGATAAGGGATTCTCTAAAATAGGGGGAGTAGAATAATTTGTTATCTACTTGTCTAGATCCTTAATATCCTTATCTCATGCATTCATGTTTATATACTTTAAAGTTTTATCTTTTGTATATTATTCCCATTTGCATCAATGTTTTGTCATCATCAAAAAGGGGGAGATTGTTAGCCCTAAGGGCAAAGTTACTCTATGATGTTTTTGATGATAACAAATCATTGAGAGTTCTAATGTTTGTGTGAGCAATGTTCTTTATTATAGGATCCTTAGCACTCACATCGACATTGATGAAAATGGTAAGTTAGCTTCTTGTGTAAACTAAGGTATGTATAATACACACAAGAAAGCTACTTGATGGAAGGAAGGAGGCAAGGAGGATGGTTGGGTAAAAGGCTCTTCAAAGAGTCCCTTATGAATATGGCAAAAGAAGTAATCCTACTAATGCTTTTAGCTTCCATGTTTAATTGGTTTATCTTATAAGCATTAGTCTTTGCTCTTACTTGTTCTTATATCTTTTTGCCATGCTTCCTTGTTCTTAATTTAGTCCTTATCCTATCTAATTACATCAAAGTTTGACATAATCAAAAAGGGGGAGATTGTTAGCCCTAAGGGCAAACGAACTCGTTTTTGATGATGGACAAACACTTGATGTTTGTGTCTAATGTTTTCATCTATGTGATAGAATATTGGAACTCAATATGGAAGCTCTAAGTACTTCAATCAAGCCTTGATCAAGCTTCAAAGATATCATTCAAGACACATTTCGTCAAGCTTGAAGATTGAAGACTTAGGTTGGTTAGGTTAGCTTTGTTGAAAATGGTATTTATCCTTAAGCTCTAACCAACGCTCTCTTGGACATAAGCTCTACACTATAGTCTTGCATTGCATGTTTTCATAAACACGTTTTCAAAAGGCTTAAGTTTCAAAATGATCTTTACATGTGTTCTTATCCAAAAAGCCTTTGATTTCATAGATAAGTCTTTTAGAAAAGTTTTCCAAGTGTTCTTACTTGTTACCTTTTAGGAAAACCTTTTTAGACTTTAAAAGACTTCAAAAGATTTCAAAACGTGTGAAAAATAAGCTTGGAAGTTCGGTCAACCGAGCTCAAGCTCGGATCAACCGAGCAGAAACTGAGAGCAAGACTGACCAAGGTCGGTCGACCTACACCCTACTTCGGTCGACCGAAGTTCCCAAAGTGGATCCGAACTGCTCTGTTCGGTCCACCGAACTCTGTTTTCTACTAGCCGTTTTTTGACCGTTGGAGACTCGATTTTCAGCCAAATTTGAAATGTATTTATACTCCAAAGCTAGAGAAACATTCAAAGGTTTTGCAAATCAAATATTCATTGATCTCTCATCAAACCAAAACACCTTCAAAGCAAAAACACTTGATCTCCATGATCCAAATCATTTAAAGGTGTTATTTCAAATGCAAGACAAAGAGTGAACATCTTATGTTCTAGAGCTAAATTGTTTGTGCTTCAAAGGTATATCTTTCACTTAGAAGAGTGAACAACTTTGTACTCTAAACCTTCCATCTTATTCCCTTTCTTAGTGATAGGGTTAATTGTATAAGTCCTACTTAGTGTGGGCAATTGTTTATAGTGGTTGTTTGTAAAACTCTTTGTGAGTTAGCCACTAGTGTAAAGTCCTACTTTGTGTGGGCACATTCTTCTTAGTGAAGTTGGTGAAATCCTTGGGTGCGGCTCAAGGTAGTGGATGTAGATTCTTAGTGAATCGAACCACTCTAAATCTCTTGTCTTGTGTTTTGCATTGGGTTTTGCTTTAGCTTTTGTTAAACTTGCACTATCATTGTTTAAATTGGATATAGTTTGCAAGATTTATTAGAAACCCAATTCACCCCCCCTCTTGGGTTCCTTCAGTTTCTTGGATGCGTTGCTGCCACCAACGGAATTCCCTTTGCGGAATTACTCCCTACCAGTATCCACGCGACGAAACGGGCAGCGAGTGCTAGCTCTCCGTTTTTCTGAATTTCTGAAATTAGGGAAAATGGTAGAAGGCAGAATCCAAAATCTGATTTCGGGTGTTCTTTGGTTAATTGCGGCTGAAAGCTTAATTAGCTAGGGTTTCGGCCAGGAGATCATTATATAGGGTATGAGAGTTTGTTCCCATAACCAACTCTTTCATCCTCAACTTCTCTCGGCAGTGGGAGTCTGTAACTCCCACGTCCCCTAGACTTCTGCTGGTAGTGGGAGTCTTTATCGGATAATAACTCCCACGTAATCCCAGCTATTAACCAAATACCGAAAATCCCCTTATCTATAATTCGAATAATAACGCTTTATTATTCTCAGAAAAATAAATGTCAGATACAATGAACCTAGACACATTCTAGATTCATTGAATCTGGACATTAAACTCGTTAGCTCGTCTATGCGTGTGACCCTGTAGGTTCATCTCACAATGGCAATGAAAACACACTTAGTAGTAGTATGTGTTCACAAATCACAAGCGGTCCCTAGCAGGACATTGTGACTACCCAAAGTGAATGAATTTACGGTGGAACCTAATATCAATCCACTATTTAATCCCTTTGTCTCGCGATATCCTAATTAAGCATAAGGCATGGTAGTCGTCACCCTTATTAAGCTTAATTGTATTTATGCTCGATCTCCAGGTAGACCGTTCAAACAAATAGTATCTGATAACCACTTTATCAAATACATTTGAGCACGGCCATGCATTTAGACAGTCTTTCCCTATCGAGGGGCCCATGGATATCTCTCTCTTATAAGAGAGGGAAAAATTCCTTACCATGCCTCTCACATTCAAGCCATGATAGGACACTACATCCGATCATCAGTCGTATTGATTACTCGATTAAAAGCAACGTACGACTGAGTCAAAGCGTGGCTCCATTCATGCTAGAATCAATGGAGACATAAGGTCTAAGGATTCTAAAATAGTATTGAGGAAGTAATACTTATGACTAAAGACCATGAAGTATTACTTCTCTAACGGATCACGTCCGATACGATGTATCTCAATACACTGCATCTATGATGTGATTTGTACTCATTACACATGATTAGTAAAACGTAATCATCAATCAAACATCATACTAGTTTTATTTCATTGCAAAATAGATTACATAAAACTAAGGACAACTAGAATAGTAATTACATAAGCAAATGAGTTTTACTATCAAATCACGCATTTGATGTTCATAAGCAAAATTAACTATTCATATGAAATGCTCAAATAGATATAAAATGTACAACATATTCTAATGGTCCTATGGCACTACGAACATGAAGTTGTGGAGGAGGACCTCTAAGCAAAGAAATTAACTTTTATACTTCAAGGTATTTTTTCCTTTAAAATATATTTTGCTACATAACAAAAGTAAGGCATCATATTACCATTGCTCAAGTTAATTTACAATTTTCTAACATCTTCTGCAAAATTAATTTCAAGTTCACGAGTGGATGTTAATTTTAGACTTTAGTTTCCTTTTGCATGAATTAAATTTTGTATGTCGTAAAATTTTTATTTATCTTTATTTCGTAACCCCTTTTCCACCTCAGAAATTCAAGAACGGTTTTTTCATCACAGGTGCTCGGCATCCTCCGCCTTCACAAGTAAGAGGTGTAACATTTTTTTAATGATAAAATTTTTCTAATGCTTTGATTTTTTTTTTCTAAACTAATTATTTCATGAAGGATCATGGGCTAATATTTTCCAGGATTTTAGAATAGTCATTGGAATCAAATTCATCCACTCTTAACCTGGTAATCATTTTTTTGTTTTGCATATGAATATGCGTTAGATATGTCTAACATGTTCAAGAACTTTTTGTATACTCTATTTTCTTTTAGGCACCATTTAATTTTGATATCATAACAAGAAAGAAAGACGATCCTCGAAATTGGTGCAAGCTTTTACCATTTTGGAGATTTGTACTTTTTGTATTCTCTTAATATTAACATGAAATCGTTATTATAAAGTTTCTTTAGAATATCTATACTTCTATATCCTTTAGAGAGAGAGAGAGTCTTCCATCTTAATCTCTCAATCTCAAAATTCTACTTTTCTAGAATTTCTATTTTTTTCCGAAATTATAATGTAATATCTCAATAGTTAAACGATTTGAAAATTTAAAAAATCTTAAGAATAACTACTTTTCACGTGCATTGTTAACATATATTTGTGATTGGATAGTTGTTAAGACTATTTGTAAATCTTGAAACTCCTAACTTCAAGCATTTTCAATATCAGTATTTTGATGTCCTTCTCATCTTTTAATTGCCTCTCCACGTCTCTTGCTTTTTCTCATTTTCAATTTCGTTTTTCAATTGTTAAGGCTTCATGAAAGATCAAGTATTTGTTACTACTGGATTCTCTTTCCCATTCTATTTTCATTAATTAAAATTTGACAATATATATTTTTTTGTTTACTTATTTCTTTGTGTAAGGTTTGGACTTCATCGCAGCATATATATAAGAGTTTAGGTAAAAATCTACAATGGATTATTCTCCCCATCCCCCCCCTTCTTTGCAAGCAAATCCACTTATTATTTAGTTCATTATCCAATTTTTCGTTTCTCTTTTAACAAGTAACACAAAAAAGACATTAATTCTTTTTACATTTCTTGGGTGTGTTCAATTATTATTACCATGCCCAAAAATTCATTTTCAACTTAAATATATAAATTCTGTTAAAAAAACTTAAATATATAAAATATATACATATTTTTGGTTAATATGTTAACTAATTCATATTTAAAATAACTATGCACGGGTTATTAGATATATATATATATATATATATATATATATATATATATATATATATATATATATATATATTACTAATATGTTCATGTATAAATACATTGCACATTCAATATTGCCGCTTTACAGCTTGTTTGAATGTAAATATTAAAATAAAAATAAAGATATGTTTGAGTGTTTTCTCAAAATTTTATATTTGTGTAAGTATATAAAATTTCACTGTTTTTATTTAATATAAAAGGAGAATTAAGAGAAAAGTTTATATTGAACATTATTACACATTTTTTTATATAATAAAAATTATGCTATTATATATATTTCAGTTGTGTGGTGCAATTACTTCGAAGCAGTAACTGTTGATATATTAAACATTTCCCATCTATTTTAAAAAACCCACGAAGTATACATTAGTAACCTACACATGAACATAAATATCTATTGATGTATTAAGTCCTCTTATTTTCGATAAAAAAGTATTGAATACTCTTATTGTCATAAAATTATTCTACAAAATCCATAAAAAAATAAATATTAATGCTTCATTGAATGTGAATTTTAAAAAGTTTTAAGAAGTTAAATTTCATTATTTTTAATAAACTTTACCGTCTATTAATATCTGCAAAAAGTTCGTTTCATAAATATTTTTAAAACCTTTCGATTTTACAGATGTTGAGAAGATATAATCTTGCTTCTAATTTCAATATCAACATCTATCTCAATCGTTTTGCTAACAAATTACTAACAAAAAATTGAAATTTAACTTAAAACAAATATTCGTTAAATTATTGAACAAAAAAAAAGGAAAGACAAGATCTTAAAATTGAACAATTGAAGTTTTCTTAAGTACTTTGTAACATTTTATATATTTCATGTATGTTTTACTTGTTATTTGATACAAAACTAATAAATTATATGCATATGCACATACACTGCACAAGCAACGAAATACATCTCGTCTAAATATGTGAAAGAAAAGTTTAACTTCCTTTTTTAAATAAATTTGAAATTTCAATCTTACTATTTATTTCTACTATATGCATATTATGTCATCAAACCTAATGTTTCAATCAAGGTTTTGAAACCCGGACCGGGCATCGACCCGGAAAAGTTACTGGGTCACGGGTTACTGGTCGAACCGGTGGTCGGACCGTCATCGACCCGGTGACGTCATAAATATTAAAAAATATATAATATATACTTATTAATAAAAAATAAAGTTAATGTAAGTATATATATAGTAAAATTTAAGGACTAATGTAATAATTTGTTTTTTTATACACTTCTAGACAAAGTAAATAGTTTAGGATTTGTTTGAAATATAATTATTTTATAGAATTTTATGTGCTAATATTTTAATTGCACTTTAGTCCAAAGTATATATAGTCTCATAATAGCACTAACCCTAAAATTCATTTTCTCTACCCGCCGGAGATGGTTGTTTTGCAATGGGGAAATCAAAAAATCCAATTCCGGATTTCGCAAATAGGTACCCAATTGAAACCCAGCTCCATCAAAATTTCAAATTTTCTATCTTCTTATGGAGCTTTGAATGACAACAGCGACGACGACTTCGCAATTTCAAGGCAGGATTTTGATGACAAATTTCAAACTTTTGGCACCATCACCAATTCAATAGAGTTTCAGTGCAGCAAATCTATGGTTAATGCCTAAGAATCTTTCTCTCTTCTCGAGGAAGATATAAATGGAGGCCAAATCTTTTTCTCTTCCGATTCATCATCATCAATTTTTGTCACCGTTGCAATGGGGAAGATGAACCTGGTCGGGTTATGGGGTAATGGTTGTGACCCGGACGGTTTTCACAAAACCGTTCCGGTTACCGGGTCGAAAGGTCGGACCGGGCGGGTCAAACGGGTCAGTAAAATTAGAGCGGTTTTTGACGTGTACGGGTTTTGGCACCTAACCGGACCGCTCGGAGGTCAGGTCGACGGTCGGACCGGCCGGTCCGGTCCGTGTTTCAAAGCCATGGTTTCAAACATTTCGTGGAGAAAAAGACATCGATAAAGAGTTTCTCTATATTATGTTCAACACATACTATATATATATATATATATATATATATATATATATATATATATATATATATATATATTCATTTTCATGAAAAAGTTTTAGTATTGATGCAAGGACATATTTTTCACCCGTACATGATAGTTTTTATTTTGTTTTCTCTAGGATAAGATCTCTTCAAAATGTTCTTTTTTTTCCAGCAACCTTAAATTATCCCTCATCAGAGGAGGAGAATTTTTATTGCCCCACGTAGGGGGAGGGTGTCGAACCCGGGACCTTTTGGTCACGGGTGGAGGCTTGTCCCACTGGGCTACGGCCTCATTGACTCTTCAAAAATGTTCTTGAGTTTTCTATGTAGTCCTTGTAACTTTTTTGCACATTTATTACAATAAGAGCCATTTTTAGAGTAACAAGAAAACAGATAGTTAGGGACGGACGTTTCGATGGCTATATAGCGACGGTTGATTTAGGTCGCCAAGTGTAGAACATTTAGTGACAGTTGTTTGCCAACAATTGTTTTTACTGTCATTTGAATTAAGTTTTTTAAAAATAAATATATATATATATATATATATATATATATATATATATATATATAATCTGATATATTAGTTGCTTCCTACCAAATCTGATGTTTTAGTTGCTCCTTGTCACAAAAATATCAAAGCTACAAATACACATTAATACTACAAAAACATTGTACCAATTATAACACCCTACCACAACTAACAATATTTACAAGTTAATATATAACTTAAATCATATTAAGCCTATTGTTCAACCTCTCCATTAACACACGACTTATGCAAAAATAGTAAAACTTGGTTTGTTACCCTAAACTTGAGCTTGTCCTTGAGGATGCCAGTAACAAGATCGTATTTGACATGTATTTTCTTAACATTCCAGCTTGAAAAGGAAACCATCACTATTGCAACACCTTTTCCGATTGAATCAAGATAAATAGGCAAGCAAATGATATAATCTCTAATAGTCTCATGCAAGGTGGCTATCCTTGAAACTTGCTGCAAAGTACAAAAGTAAGCACAAATATGACACTGCCAAGAAATAGAACATATTAAAGACAACAAGAAGTCGAGCACAAACAAAAATCCCAATAATGCTTGGAACTGCGACATGTTTATGAATGTTCTTGCACATTCCTAATATCCGTATAAATCATACCGTGTGTGTTCTACTTACATGAAAGATTTTATGTTCGACACCCTTACCCTGATATAAAGACCACCTTAAAATAAATATTTAATTCTCACTTCCACAAGATTAAAAAACAAGAAAGGAGCAACTATAAATGTGCAAATTGGATTTGAGATACAAACTGCTTCTTTGTCAGATGCCATTTGCATACAATTTCACCTATCTAGCTTAACTACATTATAAAAAATTACACATCCATGGGAATCTACTACCTCTTTTTTTTTTTTAATTTGTATTGGAGCAACATGTGTCATGGGCTAATAATTAAAAGCATGTGCATGCGAATACGAATACGCTTAAATAGAAATACAATTAAGAGTGAATAAAGAATCGAACCTACTATCGCGATAGGATAAGCAACCATAAGTTGATTTAACCAAGTGGACATGAAATGAGACGGAGACCAAATGTCACACCCCGTAACCAGAAGGTGACCTGGCAATGACTCATCTATCAATGAGACAAAGAACCCTTAACAAAAATATACTCTTACAAGCCAAACTTAATAGAATAATCTTAATCTTTAACTTTATTATAAGTCATCAATACTTAAAGGTAGATTACATAAACTTATAACTAAAGTGATTCAACTTAATAAGGTTCATCAGCTATACTATTACATGATCATTACTTCTTTAATTTCTACTTGTCGTACTCCCCGTCCCATGTCTCCTCATCAGCATCATCTACAAAACATAAGAATATAATAGGGTAAGCCACACTAGCTTAGTAAGAGCCGATCGGCCTTGGGATGAAGGACCAAAGAGACTTCAACACATTCCCTGTTTCCCAAAACATTTGAAAGTATATCTTGTCTTGTCTTAACCTGAAACATCTTGAAAACCTTTGTAAAATACTTGTAAACATAACATAATACTTGAGAGCTTTCATAACTTACAATCTGAAATTCCAACCCAAAACATTATTTTTAGACTCTTTATATTTCTTAGAGAGACAATACCAAATCATACAAATAACATGTCATAACAATACTTAACCAAATCGATCACATACATATCAGAAATTGTACTCCGAGTACTTACAATAACATGACATACTCGTAGCATTCCAATACATATAAACTAGACATGATTAGTACCAAAATGGCATGCAACAAGTAATTCTACAATCGAGCTCAATTATCCAACAATAACTCTATTCTACTGTTAACAGCCCAAACTTTTATGCCGTTTAGGAAGGCCCTTACATTTTTTACTTATAACATATCATATCATAACTGGTAAGGCACTTATAAGCTATTTAAGGATATATTCCTATCAATATCCATCCTCGTGGACTAAATGACACTGTTAACAGCCCTTTCTTTTTAAACCTGCAAGGGACCAGGCATCATTGTGGACAGAAAGCGCTCCCGGGCACTTGTATCATAAATTCGGAATATATCCTGGTCTAGGGTCATCATTAGACAAGAGCTCTAAATTGAGAATATGCATATGCTGACTCTCATGTAATGCATCCAGCAATTTAATCAACAACATGCGCAAGAATCAACAAGTATAAGCATGCAACGATGCAAACATCATTCGGTTCTTCATCCAGATTTTTATTCAATAAAACATGTGAAAACTTCATACATTTCAGATCTTTAATAAAAGAATACTTCATGCATTTTTAGGACTGAAAAATAAGGACAAAGGGTTCTTACCTTATCAATCTTAAAGCAAAACCTCAAAATACACCAAAAGCAGAAAATCCAGATTCAAGGGACTAACTTCCCAATCCTATAACTCGAAATACAGAACTCCAAATGCTACTCCGTTGAATTCCAAACGTAGCTCTATCAGTGCTCTTCGAAACGCACTAAGAATCGCTGAAAACAAACACCTTTTGCTATCTCAAAAGTGCATTCTTCCACAGCCTACCCAATCTGCCAAGACCTTCAACTACGATGATGATATCTCTCAATCCAGAACTTAGAATGATAATTCCTTTGGTCAGAATTTAGTTTAGGGAGTATAATATCTGTGGTTAAAATATGGGAGGAATCCGAGATGATTTGCTATGTCTGCCAAAGTATTCTTACTTGCTGTCCTGATTTTCCAGCACTCTTATTTTCTCTCTTTTTCTTTCTTATTCTTTCCTTCCCTTCTCTACCTTTATCCTCTATTTATAGGCTATCTAAACTCCAGATTTCTGAGAAGTTGTAACACTAAAGTAGGAAACCAATCCTCAAAGTTCAGCCCCCTTAGGATTATCTCTAAAGGTACACTCATTCATGAACACTAACCTCCCTCCAAAATTAGCCAATTAGCTAACATATAATTCTTTTTATGCACTTAGGTCCTCTAATAATCCAAGATGTCATAGACACCCTTAACAATTATGTACATAATATATAACACATATAAAATTCAATTAGTCACACAACACAAAATATAGTCATGCAATTTCTAAGGTCAAATGGTCATGGATATCACATCCTTCCCCCTTTATGATAGTTTTGTCCCCGAAACTTACTTACCTTGCTCTTGGAATAGGTGAGGATATTTCTGTCTTGCTTCTTCTTCCAACTCCCATATAGCCTCTCTTTCCGTGTGATGTGACCATTGTACCTTCACATAAAGTAGTGTCCTTGTTCTCAACACTTGCTTCTTCCTATCCACAATCCGTACCGGTATCTCTTGGTATGATAAATCCTCCTGAAGTTCCAAAGGTTCTGCCTCTAGAATATGACTTGGGTCAGGTACATATTTCCTTAGTTGCGATACATGGAAGACATTGTGAAGTTTTGACAATGTTGGCGGTAATGCTAGACGGTAAGCTAACTTATCCACTCTTTCCAATATCTCGTATGGACCTACATACCTTGGACTTAGTTTGCCACTTTTTCCAAATCTCATGACACTTTTTGTCGGAGAAACTCTTAAATATACTTTGTCCCCAACTTGAAGTTCCAAGGGTCTTCTTTTACTATCTGCCCAGCTTTTCTGACGATCTTGTGCAGCCTTTATTCTTTCTCAAATGAGTGGTACCTTTTCCATTGTTACTTGAATAAGTTCTGGCCCTGTTACCAACTTCTCGCCAATATCATCCCAACACACCGGTGATCTACATCGTCTGCCATAAAGTGCTTCATATGGTGCCATTCCAATACTTGCTTGGTGACTATTGTTGTAGGCAAACTCCACCAAAGTTAAGTGTTCTATCCAGCTACCCTTGAAGTCTAATACACATGCCCTAAGCATATCTTCCAATGTTTGAATAGTTCTCTCTGTTTGGCTATCTGTTTGTGGATGATAAGCGGTGCTAAGGGACAATTTGGTTCCCATAGCTTCATTGAAACTTCGCCAAAAACGAGACACGAATCTTGGATCTCTGTCTGAGACTATACTTACCGGTACACCATGAAGTCTAACAATTTCATTCATATACAATTGAACTAACACATCCATTGGTGCAGTAATCTTCATAGGTAGAAAATGTGCTGACTTTGTTAATCTGTCCACGATCACCCATATTGTGTCTTTCCCCGTCTTGTCTCTTGGTAACCCAACTAAAAAATCCATTGTAATATGCTCCCATTTCCAAACTGGAATTTCCAAAGGTTTCAACAAGCCAGCAGGTCTTTGATGTTCTGCTTTAACTTGTTGACAAACCAAACATCTAGCCACATATTCTGCAATTTCTCTCTTCATACCTTTCCACCAGAATTTTTTTTTCAAGTCCTTGTACATTTTTTAAGCTCCCGGATGTACTGAAATTCTGGAATTGTGTGCCCCTTGTAAAATTTCTGTTTTAAGCCCCACATCTGTTGGTACACATAATCTGCTCCGGAATCGTAAACTGCCATCTTCGTGCACTTGAAAATCTGTTTCTTCACCCGATTGTGCTAATGCCCGTTCCTTTATCAATTCAGGATCCATTGCTTGAGCTTTCTTAATTCGAACAAGTAGAGTTGGCTGAGCTACTAAGGCTGCTAAGACATTGTTGGTATCCTTGACAACCTCAATATTCAGCTTTTCAAATTCAAGGATAAGCTCGTCTTGTTCAGTGATCATAGCTGCTATCTTACCCGTTGTCTTCTTGCTCAACGCATCTGCTACCCTATTAGCCTTACCTGGGTGGTAGCTAATTGTCAAATCATAGTCTTTTAACAACTCCAACCATCTTCGTTGCCTCATGTTAAGCTCCTTCTGAGTGAACAAATATTTCAGACTTTGATGATCCGTAAATACTTCACAAGGCTCACCATACAGATAGTGCCTCCAAATTTTCAAAGCAAATACCACAGCTGCTAATTCAAGATCATGTGTAGGATAATTCTTCTCATATGGCTTCAACTGTCTTGAAGCATAAGCGATTACCTTCCCTTTCTGCATAAGTACACATCTCAAACCAATACCTGAAGCATCACTATATATAGTGAATCCCCCGATTTCTTCTGGTAATGCCAGGATAGGTGCAGTAGTCAACTTCTCTTTCAGCTTCATAAAACTTTCATCACATTCTGGACTCCAATCAAACTTCATTTTCTTCTGCGTTAACCTAGTTAAAGGTGAGGCAACCCTTGAAAAATCTTCCATGAACTTGCGATAGTAACTTGCTAATCCTAAGAAACTTCGTATCTCAGCCACTGTTGTGGGTCGTGGCCAATCTACTATAGCTTCTATCTTAGCAGGATCAACAGATACACCTTCAGCTGACACTACATGTCCCAAAAATGATACATTCTTCAACCAGAATTCGCACTTGCTAAATTTTGCGTAGAGCTTCTCTTTTCTCAGAATTCTCAAAGCCATCTTTAAGTGTTCTACATGGGTTTCTTCAGATGGTGAGTATATCAGGATGTCATCAATAAATACCACTACAAACTTGTCTAAACAATCCTTGAAAACTTGATTCATCATATCCATAAACGCTGCTGGTGCATTAGTCATACCAAATGGCATCACAAGGAATTCGTAATGTCCATACCTTGTTCGAAAAGCACTCTTCGGTATATCCTCTGGTTTGATTCTCAATTGATGATACCCGGATCTTAAATCTATCTTGGAGAAGACATTGGCACCCTTTAGTTGATCAAATAAGTCATCAATACGAGGCAAAGGATATCTGTTCTTGATGGTGATCTTGTTCAATTCTCGATAATCTATGCACATCCTCATGCTTCCATCCTTTTTCTTCACAAATAACACTGGTGCTCCCCATGGTGATACACTAGGCCGGATAAACTTCTTGTCTAACAACTCTTGCAACTGTGTCTTCAATTCTTTAAGTTCTGATGGGGCCATTCGATACGGGATTTTGGAGATAGGTTCTACACAAGGTTGTATGAGTATTTCAAAATCGATCTCCCGAGCAGGTGGTATGCCCGGTAAATCTTCTGGAAACACATCTTGAAAATCCTTGACTACCGGTACATCTTCAATCTGAATCTTCTTATCTTCTTTTGTCAAAGTGTATACCAAATAAGCTTCGCAACCCTTCCTTAAACATTTCTGTGCTTTGATTGCTGATATGATAGGTATTTTCTGTTCCTTCTTCCTCTCTGACCCTTGAAATTCAATTGCTTCCTTGCCTTCTGCCATAAACTGAATTTTTTTTCTTCTTACAATCCACTAGAGCATGATGTCTTGATAACCAATCCATACCCAGAATCATGTCAAAGTCTACCATGTTTAGTTGTATCAAATCTACTTCCATTACCCTTGAATCAATCTCTACTCGATACCCTTTATGTAACAAGTTTGATTCTAATACTTTCCCATTAGGTATGCTAACTCTATATGCATTCGAAGGACGAACGGGGGTAGTCCTAATGGTCTTAGCAAAACGACGAGAAACAAAGGAATGCGTAGCACCACAATCAAACAATACATAAGCAGACACCGAGTTTATCAGAAGCGTACCTGTTACCACATCTGAGGCCTCTCTTGCCTCTTGCTGAGTGAGAGAAAATACCCTTGCATTTGTCTTCTGCCTTGAATCCCCAATCTTTGGTGTAGCAGTATTCTGAACATTACCCCCAGACCATTCGGGACAGTGACTGATATGATGCCCTGTTTTCCCACACTTAAAACAAGCCCCGATACCCCATCTACATATACCTGGGTGGTTCTTTCCACATGTAGTAAATAAAGGTATTGTGGCCAAAGTAGGTGAGGTTGAAGATCCCCCAATCTTGATTGCATTGGCGTCGGTTCTCACTCCAGTCCTGAATGTACTAAGCGTAGGCAAGAATCTTTTCTTGCTTAATGGTGATGCAAAATTTGCAACCTTAGAACCTTGACCTGCTGACATGGTGGTGAAACTTCTCTTTCCAGTTCTTTCATTATCAGCCCAGTTGAATTCCATCTCTATGTCCAAGCTTCGTTGATAAGCCTCTCTATATGTGGTGGGACGTACACTTGACAATCTTCCCCGAATTCTGTCAGAAGCCCCATCACGAACCTTTGTGTCCTCATCACTGGATCTTGGATAATGGAGGTGGCGTACTTTCCAAATGCATTAAACTTTCCTGCATACTAAGTCACAGTCATACCTTCCGTTTGCTTGAGCTCCAGAAACTGATTCTGCTTCTCTATGCGATAGGTATCAGGAAAATATTGATCCAAGAAGGCTGTCTTGAATTATGCCCAAGTGATAGGTCGTCCCCCTTGTTGATAAATTGGGGCAACGCCCTTCCACCATTCAGCTGCGTTGTCAGTCAATGATGCAATCCCCACTGTTGCTCTAGCTTCTTCAGGTACCCTCATAGTCTCGAAGTTCCTTTCCATGTCATCTAACCAAACTTCAGCTTCATCTGGTTCAACCTTACCATTGAATGAGGCCATCCTCATTTTCTTCATTCTCTCATTATATAAGCCAAGGTCAACCTCGTTTCTTGGTCCTCTTGCTATCCCAGGATTCTGATTTCCGTGTATTGCATGTTGAAGTAGTTGTGCCATCATGGCCAATGTTGCATTTAACTCAGCCGGTATTGAAGTATTCATGGGTGGTGGAGGTGGAGGTACTACATTATCTGTCCCAGTAGTTGTTCCCACATTTTGTACTTGAGGTCGGGTAGAGGATTCATGCACATCTTCCCTTCTGCGACTACTTCTACGACCCAAACTTGATATTGGAATGTTGAGATCATCGTTGTTGTCGTTTTGGCGATCCATCTTATATAAGTAACACTTACAGATAAGCAAATAGTTCACTTAAAGTATCAAAAATTAAACTAGCTTGCTTCTTCATTCATACATACATCTTATCTCGGCTAAACACATAACATAAAAGGCATAACATCATATCTCAGTTAAACATATAGCATAGAAGGTGGATACACGATTACTTAAAGATGTACAAGTCAGGCTATCAATTTATGTAATTTAATACTACAAAGCTAGACTAACATGGCGTCTCGTTCTCAAAAACAAAATATGATAAATAAAATATTCAAACACATAGTTCACAAAGCAGGTTCATATTTTAAACTAACATAAAATAAAGTAGTAAACCGGATTTATCATGGTGATTCAATTAAAACAAATCAACTAAGTTACATGTTAACACAGTTAATGCTATATAACAAGTTAAAACATCATAACATACGAGGTAAACATAACATATCATACCAAATAATGATATATAAAATGGTAAATAAAAACATATGTCCTATTCCAGAATCTCTACCCAAGAATGCAGCTTAAGTTATCTAAATAAACATCATATATTCATTCCATACTAAATTTTCTAACTAAGGATTTAAGCCTAAGGTTCGACCTGCTCTGATACCACTTATGTCACACCCCGTAACCAGAAGGTGACCTGGCAATGCCTCATCTATCAATGAGACAAAGAACCCTTAACAAAAATATACTCTTACAAGCCAAACTTAATAGAATAATCTTAATCTTTAACTTTATTATAAGTCATCAATACTTAAAGGAAGATTACATAAACTTATAACTAAAGTGATTCAACTTAATAAGGTTCATCAACTATACTATTACATGATCATTACTTCTTTAATTTCTACTTGTCGTACTCCCCGTCCCATGTCTCCTCATCAGCATCATCTACAAAACATAAGAATACAATAGGGTAAGCCACACTAGCTTAGTAAGAGCCGATCGGCCTTGGGATGAAGGACCAAAGAAACTTCAACACATTCCCTGTTTCCCAAAACATTTGAAAGTATATCTTGTCTTGTCTTAACCTGAAACATCTTGAAAACCTTTGTAAAATACTTGTAAACATAACATAATACTTGAGAGCTTTCATAACTTACAATCTGAAATTCCAACCCAAAACATTATTTTTAGACTCTTTATATTTCTTAGAGACAATACCAAATCATACAAACAACATGTCATAACAATACTTAACCAAATCGCTCACATACATATCAGAAATTGTACTCCGAGTACTTAACATAACATGACATACTCGTAGCATTCCAATACATATAAACTAGACATGATTAGTACCAAAATGGCATGCAACAAATAATTCTACAATCGAGCTCAATTATCCAACAATAACTCTATCCTACTGTTAACAGCCCAAACTTTAATGCCGTTTAAGAAGGCCCTTACATTTTTTTACTTATAACATATCATATCATAACTGGTAAGGCACTTATAAGCTATTTAAGGATATATTCCTGTCAATATCCATCCTCGTGGACTAAATGACACTGTTAACAGCCCTTTCTTTTTACACCTGCAAGGGACCAGTCATCATTGGGGACAGAAAGCGCTCCCGGGCACTTGTATCATAGATTCGGAATATATCCTGGTCTAGGGTCATCATTAGACAAGAGCTCTAAATTGAGAATATGCATATGCTGACTCTCATGTAATGCATCCAGCAATTTAATCAACATGCGCAAGAATCAACAAGTATAAGCATGCAACGATGCAAACATCATTCGGTTCTTCATCCAGATTTTTATGCAATAAAACATGTGAAAACTTCATACATTTCAGATCTTTAATAAAAGAATACTTCATACATTTTTAGGACTGAAAAACAAGGACAAAGGGTTCTTACCTTATCAATCTTAAAGCAAAACCTCAAAATACACCAAAAGCAGAAAATCCAGATTCAAGGGACTAACTTCCCAATCCTATAACTCGAAATACATAACTCCAAATGCTACCCCGTTGAATTCCAAACGTAGCTCTATCAGTCCTCTTCGAAACGCACTAAGAATCGCTGAAAACAAACACCTTTTGCTATCTCAAAAGTGCATTCTTCCACAGCCTACCCAATCTGCCAAGACCTTCAACTACGATGATGATATCTCTTAATCCAGAATTTAGAATGATAATTCCTTTGGTCAGAATTTAGTTTAGGGAGTCTAATTTCTGTGGTTAAAATATGGGAGGAATCCGAGATGATTTGCTATGTCTGCCAAAGTATTCTTACTTGCTGTCCTGATTTTCCAGCACTCTTATTTTCTCTCTTTTTCTTTCTTATTCTTTCCTTCCCTTCTCTACCTTTATCCTCTATTTATAGGCTATCTAAACTCCAGATTTCTGAGAAGTTGTAACACTAAAGTAGGAAATCAATCCTCAAAGTTCAGCCCCCTTAGGATTATCTCTAAAGGTACACCCATTCATGAACAGTAACCTCCCTCCAAAATTAGCCAATTAGCTAACATATAATTCTTTTTATGCACTTAGGTCCTCTAATAATCCAAGATGTGATAGACACCCTTAACAATTATGTACATAATATATAACACATAATATATAACACATATAAAAGTCAATTAGTCACACAACACAAAATATAGTCATGCAATTTCTAAGGTCAAATGGTCATGAGTATCACACCAAAAGTGTTGTTCAAGCCTATTCACACTCATAAGCAATCAGCATTTACCATGAAAAGGAGACTTGACGTGCATTTAGCTGCACGGAATTCTTCAAAATCTGAACAGTTGAAGATATGAATAGTGGTGGCAACTTGCTTAGATTATTAAGCGAAAAGCAAGTTATTTTCGGCAAAAAAAGAGAGATAAGTTTAATTGGGTAAGTACTGTCATTACAACACCTACACCCAAAATCTTTAAGAGTTTGCCGTCGTACTAATTTAACTGGTTACACCTACAATCTTCAAGATTTTTCCTAGAGGAAGGCTGCGGCATTTTGTCATATTACCAAGTTTATTCTACTCAGATTTATAGCAAATTAGTCCGAAACCAAAATAATAATAAAAGAGTTGGGCGACTACCCTCACATTTGTATGTCCATTCTAAGGATCTCTATCTTTTTTGGCAAATTCAAAGCACATTCACAGTTACCCATAATCCATGGATAATATTTTATTAATTAAATTCGGTCGCTAATTGGTAGCTAAATTAGCCACCGATTAGCGACCGGATATCAAAACGACCTCAAGTAATATGCAGAAATGAACAACTCCATTACAAGCTCAGACTAATAGAAAATGCTCAAGATTAACTGAATACAGAGTATTGAAGCCTACGCATTTTTCCTGCAGTTTTTAATGGGAAAATAGTGGGAGACTACATACTAAAATTTAGTAGCCAGAGGGAAAGAATTAAAGAACGCGAGAGTTCTTCCTCAATGCTAGAAAAATATGCATTGAAGGTTAACTTATACCCAGATGGGGATTAAAGTATAGACTCCAACATGTATTAGATGCATATAATTACTTCTTGAGCATTGATGAGCCTTTCCCCACTGCCTTCATATTCTGTGAATCCTTAAACAGACGAAATGCACAATGGTCTTACCATTCGGATAGACTGCAAAAACGCTAGTCCCTATCTTCTTATTGCAAAGAGAACGCATGCTATCACTCGTGATCTTTTACAACGGCTTTCCTATGGTTATAAAGCTCGTCTTTGACCCTGTTTCATGCTGTCAATTACTCAGTAAAATAGCCAACAAGAAACTAATGAAAACAGACTACTAATTATGTTTATTGTCTGAAAAGTCAAGCTTAATATCTCTGCAATAAACATACCTGCAGGTTTTCACTCTCTCAAACTCTTGACGACTGAAAAGTTACGATATGCTTCACTCTTTGGGAGCAGTTTAAAAGCATGTGCCCCGTGCATTGTATCCCACATTTGGCTCAACAGATAAAGAACCTGATCATCCATGATAGTTGAAAATCCTTCCTCACTTACATCATCTGCATCACCATCACTTTTGCTACTCTTTAGTGCCGCTGGGGCTTATTCGAATATCCTCAGCAATCTCAATTTTCGCAATTTTCTTAGATGTGCGTCCTACTTTCGTTTTAGCTCCTAGACCAATCTTTGGAATCCCAGGATTCTGAGATGATACCCGAGTACTGATTCTCTTTTCGAAGTTCTTTGTCGTCCTTCGTGGATTGAGATAGATTTGCAGTAAAGTGAGGTATATATTTTCGTTATGCTTTCCTGAATTTGTCTGAAGTCCAGACTCATAAACCCGATCACAATAGGACAATGCCAACTCAGGAATATGCAACTGCAGTCACAACTCAAGAAAATAAGAAAACACAGAAATAAATTGATCAAGAAAGTAAAAGAAGCATATAAAAGTAATTCGTATTAAGAAAACGACGCAGACTTGCTATTCACCAACTCCTCCGGTGCAGTAGACTTGGACAAATTAACTCCACTGATCGCAAGACTTCTAAATGAATACAAAAAGAATGGCATTATATCCACCAAAAGAAGAACAAACAAATAGAAAAAATAATTACCTTATGAACGTAAATGGACAAAGCAAGCTCATGTTGAATCATTTTGCCCAGAAGGATTGCACGCTCTTCTTATAATGCATCTGGTGGAAGTCGCTTCAGTAATATTATCCACATATACTATCTAAGGCAGACAATAGTTTTTTCCTTGTGAGTATGTTTTCATCCCAAAAAAAAAAAAAAGAAGAAGAAGAAGAAATCAGATGAACAATGAGTAAATACCAGCCCCACTAAAAATAAACAAAGCGAGTAAACAAATGTAAATCAAGAAAATACAAACCATAATTTCGAAAAGAAAAATGTATTTGTAGGCAATAAAAAGAAAAAAATTAAAGAACAATTAGGACAGACCTTATAAAAACCAAGAAGGCGAAGGATGTTGGGGTGATTAACAGAGGACAAGAAATTGAGTTCACAGTCCAAGCAATTCTTGAGATTCCGAGTAACCTTTGAGACTTGAATTTGCCTTAAAGCCACAATTTCTCCACTTGATTTATGCTCTGCTTTACAAATAGTTGACACCGAACCTCCTCCTCCACCTAATTTGGATCTTAATATGTAGTCTCCCAGTATTCAGTTAATCTAGAGCATTCAGAAATGAACAACTCCATTACAAGCTCAGTTTTCCTGAAGTTTTTAATCTAATCTAATTAAAATAAACTACAACAAATCTCCCTTCTTTTTTGCAAAATATATGATCAAATTGGCAGCTGCCTTCCTCTCAACCTTGTAAGCTTCTTAAGCTTTCTTTATTCTTACCCCCTCTTCTATTCTCCCTCTCATTTCTTTCTAATTCTGGTTACTGATTAAATCACTCATCATAACAGGAACGTTGGTATGCTTGGCAGTTTGGTCTACAGTCAGAGTTTGCTCCTTTTCCCTTATTTAAGTTCATTTCCAGTTTTGCTTATGTCCTAGTTAAGCTAGTGAAGTGATTACAGTATTTCATTTATATATTTTGTAAAAGGGAAGCCCACACTCTTTTATCTATAGTAAGCTTGCTGGTTATTTCATTTGTTGGTGTTTCTTGGCCTGTTATTACTGTTTTATTGCCTTTTTGTGTGAGACAAAGAGTTGGGACATCACATTTTGGTATCAGAGCAGTTCATCCTTCAATATTGTGGGAAGTATGACTAACACTAGGGCTCAAACCAGGGAAGATGGATCTAAGGATTCTACAGATGTAGAAATGTTTAGGAAACTAGAGGAGGACAACAAAGGCCTACATAGTCACCTTGAGAAGCAAATGAGAACCACTGATCAGTTGTCCATAAACTAAACTGAGCAAAAACCATGATAGAGGGAATGAGGGAACAATTAGCTGCTATCACTAACAGTTTCACAGCCTTAAACTTGTCAATCTCTAACATAAGGAGGAATGACCTTAAGGAGGGAAGATTTTGAGGCTGGTCAATCCAGTGGAGTGACTGGTGCAAGGCTGCCATCCCCACACCTACCAATTTAGACTATGGCCAAAATAGAAACCATGGGGGCTTCAGGAGGGAAGGCAAGATATACTATAAAGCTCCTAAGATAGAGTTTCCCATCTTTGAGGGAACTGGTGCAAGGGAGTGGAGGGGAAGGTGCAGAGACTATTTCAGTCTTCATAATGTAGAAGAGAGTGAAAAAATTACCCTTACTAAGTTGAATTTCAGAAATAAGGCCTATACCTGGAGCAGGGGTAGAGTGGCAACTCATCCAAATGAAGACTGAGAGCAGTTTGCTCCTGTAGTCTGCAAATGATTTGGTAAGTCTGATGATAGGCAGCTCTTGGAGGACTTCAGTAGAATTAAGCAAAAAGGAGATTTAGGGGATTATATAGACCAATTTGAAGAGCTTAGGTATGTGGTAATGACACAGATGCCTCATGCCAATGAGGAGTATTATATATATATATATATATATGTGTGTGTGTGTGTGTGTGTGTGTGTGTGTGTGTGTGTGTGGGGGGGGTTGAAGGATGAGATCAAACACATGCTCAATGTCTTTGACCCGCAGACTCTTAATGAAGTATGTGAGAAGTCCTTACATTTGCAGAAAACCTTAGATGTCTTATCTAAGCCTGCTAAGAAACAACCTGGACTTCTCCCCACCCCTACGTTCCTATAGAACCAACCTAAGATGCTTGTTAACACCAGTTTCCCTAGAAATGCTAACACCACTGGTAGGTACAACTCCAAAGAACCTATGACCTTCAAAAGGCTCTCTAAGAGTGAATACCAAGCAAGAAAAGAGAAATGCTTGTGCTATAAGTGTGGAGACAAGTTTTTACTAGGACGTGTATGTCCTAAGAAAGAACTTAATATAGTGGTGGTTGAGGACATGGAGGGGACTAAGGAAGACAAGGAATTTATTCTGTATAACCACAGTGAAGAGGAAATGGTGGAGGAAACAGAAGAAGTATTTGAGATTTCCTCGGATTCCAACCTGAATCAGACAAGCTGCAAACCAGTCAAGATCACAGTGGTTAATGGTGCAGCTATGAGGAGTTCTGGAATGTGTAAGCATCTAAATTGGAAAATGGGAGATGGAATGTACACTCATGATATGAGAGTGTTGGATTTGGGAAGTAGTGATATGATTTTGGGTATTGATTGGTTAAGCCAATACAGCCCCATACTCTATGACTTCTTGGCTGACACCTTGTTATTCAAAAACAAATGGTGAGGACACTATTTTGCAAGGAGCTAAGGGCAAGCCAAACATGAAAACTGCCACAGCTGAATCCATACTTAAGTCAATGGAGAGTGGTGACTTAGTCTACTATGGGCAACTGTTAGCTATGGAAACCACATAAGATCCAGGTGAGATTCCTAATGAAGTAACTCAGTTGTTGAGTGGATTTGATGTAGTGTTTGAAAAACCAACAAGTTTACCTCCTTCAAGAATCCATGAGCATAGAATCACATTGACATATGGAGTTCAACATTTTAAACTTAGGCCTAACAGATACCCTCATTTTCAGAAAGCTGAGATAGAAAAGTTGGTGAAAGATATGCTAGAGGAAGGGATTATTTAGCATAGCAATTCACAGTTTGCTAGCCCTGTCCTCTTGGTAAAAAAGAAGGATGGTACATGGAGGTTCTGTGTAGATTACAGACAGCTCAACTCCATTACCATCAAGAACAAATTTCCCATTCCAATAATTGATGAATTATTGGATTAGCTTCAAGGAGCCACCTATTTCACTAAGATAGACCTGATAACAGGTTATTTTCAGATTAAGGTTAACCAGGAAGATGTCCATAAGACAGCCTTTAAGACACACTTGGGATTATATGAGTTAGGTCATGCCACCTTTCAGTCCCTCATGAACAAAATATTCCAACCTTACCTTAGAAAGTTCATTCTTGTCTTTTTTGATGATATTTTGGTGTATAGCAAAGACCTGGAGTCTCACCTTGAACACCTTAAGGTTATGCTAGAAGTATTAAGGGAAAATCAACTATTTGCCAAGAAGAGCAAATGCAGCTTTTCTCAGAAACAAGTTGACTACTTGGGACACATAATCATCCAAGAAGGAGTGGCTGCTGACCCCTGTAAGGTAAATGGCATGATGAACTGGGCCCTACCAAAGAATATCACTCAGTTGAGGGGCTTTCTAAGTTTGACAAGGTATTACAGAAGATTTGTGAAGGATTATGGAATAATCAGCAAACCCTTGTGTAGAATGCTACAAAAAGCGAAGCTTCAGATGGAGTGAAGAATCAAAAAAAGCCTTCACTGAGCTAAAGAAGGCTATGAGCACTACACATGTCTTAACTATGCCTGACTGGAATAAGACCTTTGTCTTGGAAACTGATGCTTCAGACCAAGGCCGTGGGGTTGTCTTAATGCAGGATAAGAAACCTATTGCATACCTAAGTAAAGCTCTAAGACCTAGACACAAAGAGTTATCTGTGTATGAGGAAGAGCTTTTAGCTTTGGCAACAACAGTCAATAAATGGAGACATTACCTGGAGGGGTACACACTTCATTATCAAAAGAGACCATCAAAGTCTGAAGTTTTTAATGGAGCAAAGAGTCACAACTGTGGCTCAACAGAAATGGACATCAAAACTTATGGGATTGGACTTTGAGATTCACTACAAAAAAAAAAGAGTGGAGAATAGAGTGGCTGATGCACTCTCAAGGAAAGAAGAACTCAACTCCCTAACTACAGTAACACCAGCTTGGATGACTGAGGTTATTGGAAGTTATGTGGCAGACACAGAAGCACAAAGACTCATAGCAGAAATGCTCATTTACCAGGAGAATCAGAGTGGTTGGAGGTACAATAGTGGTATCTTGTACAAAGATAAGAAAATATACATTGGATCTAAGGGAAATGTGAGACTCAAACTCATTCAGGAACTTCATTCTTCACAACTGGGTGGTCATTCTGGTATCCAGGCTAGCTGCCCTCTATGAAGCAACATATACAAGATTGGATCAGAACTCGTGACACCTGATAAAGGAACAAGGTATAGAACACTTCTTACCTAAGGCTATTATAACCCCTCCCCATTCCAAAACAATCTTGGAGCCACATTTCAATGGATTTCATTGAAGGGCTACAAAAGTCTGGAGGGAAAGAGGTGATCTTGGTATAGCCATTTCATAGCCTTGTCACACTCTTACACATCCATGACTGTGGCTGGTATATTCTTGGATCAGGTGTACAGGTTACATGGAATGCCAGAAAGTATAGTTTCAGATAGGGACAAGGGTTTTACCAGTGTGTTTTGGCAATCATTATTCAAGGGAATGGAAAATAAGTTAGCTATGTCTACAGCCTACCACCCTCAGTCAGATGGGATGACTGAAAGAGTCAACCAAACACTTGAGATGTACCTCATGTTCCTGTGCCATTAAAGACCTAACAAGTGGAAGGAGTGGATTCCTTTGACTGAGTGGTGGTATACCACAACATACTACACAGCCATATGTATATCTCATTTTGAGGCATTGTATGGGCACAAACCTCCTACCTTAGCCATGGGTTCATATCAAACTGACAACAATGAGGCTGCTAGAAATTACTTAGAAGAAAGGGGAAAGGTAGAGACAATATTCAGAAGGCACAAGCCAGAATGAAGTATTATGCTGACATGAAGAAGGTAGAAAGGAGTTTTGAAGTGGGAGAGATGGTTTACTTGAATTTACAACCTTACAGAAAAACAACAGTTAATTTGAGGAATAATTTAAAACTATCATCCAAGTACTTTGGTCCATACAAGATTTTACAGAAGATTGCTCCTGTGGCATACAAGTTAGACCTTCCAGATCACTCTCAAATTCATCGTGTTCCATGTGAGCTTACTCAATAGGAAAATTGGTGAAGACAATGTGGCTAGAATGGATTTACCTTATACTGGGAGTGATGGTCAGCTCAAGGTATCACCAAAAGCAATTCTTGACAAGAGGCTAGTGAAGAAGAAGAAGAAGGCTGAGGTGAGGTAGTTAATTCAATGGACGAACGTTTCCAGTGAGGATGCCACTTGGGAAGATCCTGAATTCATCAAAAAAAATTTCAGAATTCAAACCTTGAGGACAAGGTTTATTTGAAGAGGGAAGCAATGTCATGTTCGGTTGAGAAAAAAGAGGAAATTCAACTGCTTTTGGAGGGAAGTTTAAATACTTTTAATTCTGCTTTTATAATTAGTAAGTTTACATAGCCAAAATGATGTCATTTTGGATATTATAATTAATTAGAACTAAAGGGACTGAATTGGAAAGGGCTTGTGGCTACTGTGTGCTCTTCTTCACCCAAATAGAAATGAGGTTGATGAGATGGCTGCTATGAGCTGTTGATTCTCTAGACAATGTCAGAGAATGCACAATCAAATGTGGAGAATCACCTAGGGATCTCAACCCTAGGTATAAAAGCTCAACTCCATCTATGGAAGACTTATTCAGAAATTATATGATCAAACTGGCAGCTGCCTTCCTCTCAACCTTGTAAGCTTCTCAAGCTTTCTTTATTCTTCCCCCTCTTCTATTCTCCCTCTCATTTCTTTCTAATTCTGTTACTGATTGAATCACTCATCATCACAGGAACTTTGGTATGCTTGGCAGTTTGGTCTACAACCAGAGTTTGCTCTTTTTCCTTATTTAAGTTCATTTCCAGTTTTTCTTATGTCCTAGTTAAGCTAGTGAAGTGATTACAGTATTTCATTTATATATTTTGTAAAGGGGAAGCCTAGACTCTTTTATCTATAGTAAGCTTGCTGGTTATTTCATTTGTTGGTGTTGTTTGGACTGTTATTACTGTTTTATTGCCTTTCGGTGTGAGCTAAAGAGTTGGGTCATCACACAAGAACTGAAGGTTTTGGAACGTTCATTTTGCACGGTATCTCTCAACTCAATTGGTTGTACTCCAGTTTGAAAATGGGTCGGAATGAACTGGATTTGATGAGTTGGGCATGGGGAAAGATTTGAGGTGGGAATCTATCTTGATGCTCTTATTTTATGACACAAAATGAATACAAATGCATTAATTTATGCAAATCTACAGGTGTATATGATTTCAGATGGGATTTTTGGCCATTTCCATTTCATCTCTCTGGGAACAAAATTGGAGGTGTTTAAGAAAGAAAAAAAATTCAAAATGTATTCATGAAAATCAAAATGGTCTCTCTAAATCATGAAAATCAAAATGGGTTTCATGAAATTTTCATCAAATGGAAATGGAAATGGAAATTGGTTGTTGTTGAGATTTTGTGAAAAATGACATTTTTATTGATGAAAGTTGTTGGTTGCCGGAGAAGATGACCGAAAAACGTTGTTGCTCGCCGGAGAAAATGATCGGAGAAGATGGAGTTTGAATAGGACATTGGGTCGGCTTTAGATATGTCGGGTCTGGGTTTGGGTTCGGGTCGATAAGGGATAAGTTAGTATTTTTTACATTTTCAGACCAAAAAAGTTCAAAAAATCACCGGAATTCTTGACCGGTGTTACAACCTGCTGCCAGTAAAATGTTTATGACTATAAGCCGCTAAAATAAAAGTATTTGGTCACAAATAAAAACACATAAACAATTTATGGTCATTTACTGCAAATTTCTCTTAATATTGTCTCAACAAACGGTGTATAATCTGATTATACGCTTGAAAAATATGCATCTCATGCTAAAAATACTGTAAACATGCATCAGGCATTTCATGCAAAATACATAAAACAGTAAATAAACGTGACATAGTAATAGCCCATATGCGGATTTTTCGAGCCAACAAAAAATCCTAGGTCAATCTAAAGATGGAAAGCAATAAATCCTATCTATTGTCTTCCGCCTCCCTGTGGTTTCCTCCATCTGATGGATGCCTTCCTTGATCACTTGTTATATATGTAAAGTTGAAAGAATCCTATTCTAAAACTTTTACATAGTGGAAAGAATTCTCTAGTTACATTCGAGAGTAAAATTACAACAAGAGGTAAAAGATAAGCCACGACACGCATGCCGTATTATAATAAAACTGGTCATTAGGCTATTACTACGCAACATGCTCAAACCATACAAAAAATCATGCTAAGAGCGCAAATACACACTGTCTGCCCCTTTTCGGTCGACCCATGCCATACTCCCGGTCGACCGCGATAAAAGCAATAACCAAAAGCAGTGTAAAAATTAGGCCTCCTCAGTCGACCCAGAACATTTCTGTTCGACCGACCAGATAAAAACTGTAAAACACAAGAGGGGGGGTGAATTGGGTTTTAGTCGAACTTGGGAACTTTTTCAAATCTTAGCAATGCTAGTAGAAGATTATGCAAGATGAGCAAATGCAAAACTAAACCCAACAACAATACAAAGGATTTAGAATGGTTCGATTCACTTAGAATCTACATCCACTACCTTGAGCCGCACCCAAGGATTTCAACAACTTCACTAAGAAGACTTTTTACAAATGTGGCTAACTCACTAAGAGTTTTACAACACAACCACAATACAAAAGCTCACTAAGAACTTGCCCACACTAAGTAGGACTTTTACAACAATTACCTTATCACTAAGAAAGGGAATTAAGATGAATAAAGAACAAGATAATTCACTCTTCTAAGTGACAAAGATATACCTTTGAAGTACAAGAGTATTAAGCTCTTTGAACATATGATGCACACTCTTTGTCTTGCTTTTGAAAGATTGCTATTGAATGATTTATATCATAGAAATGAAGAGCATTTACTTTGTGAGTGTTTTGGCTTGATGAGAAATCAATGAATATTTGATATGCAAGCCTTAAAATGATTCTCTAGCTTTGGAGTATTTATACATTTCAAATTTGGCTGAAAAACGACTCTCCAACGGTCAAATAACGGCTAGTTCAAGACAGAGTTCGGTTGACCGAACTTGGCTTCGGATCCACTCTTGAGGACCTCGGTCGACCGAGATAGGGCATAGGTCGACCGACCTATTTTTGTCAAAGTCTCTGTAACTGGTCGGTTGATCCGACCTTGGCTCGGTTGACCGACCTTCCTGAGTTGATTTTTCACACATTTTGAAATCTTTTGAAGTCTAAAATGTTTTCCTAAAAGGTAACAAGTAAGAACACTTGGAAAACCATTTTAAAGGACTTAGACTTAGAAAACAAAGGGTTTTGAAATACGAACACTTGTAAGGATCATTTTGAAACTAAGCCTTTTGAAAACGTGTTTATGAAAACATGCAAGACTTGAGTGTAGAGCTTATGTTCATGAGGAGCTTTGGTTAGAGCTTATAAGATATCGACTTATAGAGACAAAGCTAATCTAACGAAACCTAAGTCTTCAATATTCAATCTTGATAAATGAGCCTTGAATAACTTTGAATCTTGATACCAATGACTTGATTGAAATACTTAGAGCTTCCATAATGAGTTCCGATATTCTATCACATAAATGATCATTAGACACAACATCAAAAGTTTGTCCAATATCAAAAACTGAGTATGTTCGCCCTTAGGGCTTACAATCTCCCCCTTTTTGATTATGACAAACTTTTATGTAATAAGATAGAATATGGACAATTAAGAACAAGGAAGCATGAGGAATAATGGCAAAAAGATCTTAGTACAAATAAGAACAAAGTCTAGTGCTTAAAAGATAAACCAATGAAGACAAAAGCACTAGCATGAAAAGTTCTTTTTGCCATTGCATCCAGGGACTCTTAGAAGAGCCCTATTTCCCAACCTACCTCCTTTCCTCCTTCCTTTCATTCAATAGCATTCTTGTGTGTAATATACATACCTTAAGTTTACACAAGAAGCTAACTTACCATTTTCATCAATGTTGATGTGAGTGCTAAGGATCCTATTATAAAGAACAAGCTCACTCAAACATTAGAACTATCAATGGTTTGTTATCATCAAAACAACATAGGATATTTTGCCCTTCAGGCTAACAATCTCCCCCTTTTTGATGATGACAAAACATTGATGCAAATGGGAATAATATGCAAAAATAAGATACCAAATGTATGCATGAGATAAGGATATTAAGGATCCAGACAAGTAGAAGTTTTCTCAAAAAAAATTCTACTCCCCCTATATTAAAGAATCCCTTAACTCTCCCATTTTGCAAGTTCTAAGCTTTCTCCTTTTGTAAATTACTTCTCTTGGCACATTTGCAACACTAAAAACTCTCCCTTTTTTTGTCAAAATCAAAAAGGGATATCAGAGCGCCAATAAGAAAAGCATTTCAACGAAAAGTAAAGATTAATTTTGGAGAAGCTTGATGAAATTTAATAATCCTCCCCATATAAAGACAAACTTAAAAACCATAGAAACAACTCGATGGTCTTGTAGATTGATAAAATAAGAACCAAAAGATCAATCCTAAAGACCAAAAATAATTCTGAAGAAGGATTACTTATGAATAAGCTTGGTTGATTTAAAAAAAAAAAGGAGTCCATAATAACACATAAATCCAAAAGATGGTCATGTATGGCTCAAAAAGAATATCAACCTAAGCTAAAAACAAAGGAGATAGGGAATAAACCTTAAAGAACAATCTCCCCGTTTATCAAACATACGATGTTAGCTATTTGAGATAAAACCAAGTTTGATACCAATTGACCAATTGTAAAACATGATACCAATTGTAAATATAGCCAATTGTAAAACACGTTTGAAAATATAGCTAACAAAGTACAAGTGGAAGTGATACCATGAATACATAAGATAAGCAGATGTATCACAACCAAAAGAAGTAGAGGAAGTGTAAGATAATAACACTAGGAGAACATTCCTCTAACAAGTTAATGGTTAGCTAAATGAGTGTAACAACTCTTAAAGTAATACTAACCAAAAACCATAATGAGATCACAAAGGATAAGAGAATGAAGAATATGATCTCAAAGTTATTAAGGGAGAGTATATGTGATACCAATTGAAGACATAAACATTTATAACACATATAACTTCCAAAATAACTTACACAAGTTGGCTATAAGAGTTAAAAGATGAAAAGCAAGCCAACAAGTGATGTGATGATGTAAAATAAGACAAATTGAGCATACATCACATATTATGAGGGAGGTATGAGTTGAAAACATTTGAAAAACTCCCTCTTAGGTTATGCCACTTCCAAACACACAAATAGACACAACCCATGGCATAATCAATGCCACATTCACAGTTTACATCCTAAGTCAAGCATCTAGACGATCAACCACATAAGATAAATGCTAAAGACTTGAATATAAACACAAACCCCTATATGCAATAAAGATCAAGTGAAAACAAAACATAGCATATACAAACTCCCCCATAGAATAAGACACTAAATAATAGAGGGGATGGGGATGTTAAAAGGAGATTTCATCACAAAGATCAAATCATTAAGCTCTCTAATAACATGCTCAAAAACAATCAAAACATATGAAGAGCAAACATGTTATAAAAGGAAAGAGATTGAGTTTAGCAAAATCTCATTGAATTTGATGAATGCTTTTGCACTTAGAGTTCCTTCAATGAGTTCCTTGAGCTTCTCAATCTTCTTTGCATGACAAGTGTAGAGTCATCAATGACGGGTGACTTTTCTTTTCTTGACTACAATCTTGTAATCCTTAGCATTTGACTCTTTTCTTGGAGTCTTAGCTCACTTGTGCCATTCCTTGTAGTTCATATCTTCTTCTTGAAGCTTAGAACTCTTTGTTACCTACAAGGAATTCTTGAGAACAAATATGGTACCTTTTTAAAGGTCCTTCATGATTAGCTCAATATCTCAAGTAACACATATATGCATAAGGATCATTGCAAATCAAAACCCAAAACAACTAGATGGATTCTTAAATGAATATGACATGACAAAACAAGAATCAATCAAGTTGCATATGCTACATCTCATAGATACCTTAGCTAAATAGACATGGACAATAAAGAACATGCTAAAGGTTATCTATATAAATATAAACTTCAAGAATGTGAGATGCAACATATATAAGAGCAAGCATGTATATATATCAAAAACACTTAAACACATTAAATAAAGTGTTAAGAGAGGGTGATTTTGATACCTTTGCTTTCTTACCAAGTGATGAAGACATTGTATTGACACTTTGGCTCTTGTCATCACTTGATGCTTTGCTCTTTGTATCTAACCAACTTGGTTCTCCAATTGATTAACATTTGAGCTTTGAGAATCCAAGTGTTAAGGAGTGCTTTTGAATTTCTTCTTTTGGCACATCTCCTTTTACTTCTCCCCAATGCCACTTCTCTTCGAATCAAGTCCATTGAAGCTTTGTGGCATACATCTAACTTATAAGAACCTATAAGATCAAGGGAAGAGTAGATTTTGGTACCCACTTTTGTTTGGGTCCAGGGAGGTTAGTTGAAATACGTTTAACTCTCCAAATAGTTTTTACCCTTTTTCAATCTTCTTCTTAACATGGCATCTAGCATTAGAATGACCATGTTTTCCACAATATGTGCAACAAATGTGTGGCTTAGAAGAATTGTGAACATGCTCATGATATCTAATTTGCCTATGTGAGGTACTAGCATGCACAAAGTGATTCTTAGGCAACTTAGAAGAGCTAGCATGATCAATGTGATTAGCATTATAACCAAGACCATGTTTAACATGTGAAGCACGTTGCAAACCAAGAATTTGATCAAGATTTTTCTTACCCTTAGTAAAGTTTTCAACAAGAAGGGTAAGATCTTTAACTTTGTTCTCCAAAAGATCAAATTCAACAATTTTGAGTTCAAGAGATGTCAATTTATCATAGGTTTCTAGGTACTTTAATGATGAAGTGTTGCAAGTAGAAATAAGCTTTTCTTTTTCAATTTTCATGCAATCAACATCATCACATAGCTTTTTATTCTCACTAGACAACCTAGATTTATCTTCAAGCAAAAATTCAATTTTAAGCTTCATGTCTTTGTTTTGCTTTGCACATTTTTTCAATTGATCATACATGTCACATAAAAGCACATTAGGATCATCCTCATCATCATCATCATTATCATTATAAGAATTTGAAATAGAGGGAGAAGGATGTACCTCATTACCAAATGCCATAAGACACATGGGGTCATTTTCTTCTTGATCATCCTCACTTCCTTCTTCATCCCAATGGCTTAACAAACACTTTGCATTTTTGAGATTGAAGATCAATTTCTCTATCATTATTGATGATAGAATCAAGATCACTCTCTTTAGGAACATTTTTCCTTTTCTTCATCTCAAAGGTGAGTAGAGAGCCAATAAGTTCCTCCGTTGAATATGTCTTTAAGTCCTTGGCTTCTTCAATGGCAAGAGCTTTTGTCTCCCAACTTTTTGGGAGTGAGTTGAGAATTTTCCTATTGATTTCTCCGGAAGTATACTCCTTGCCATTAGACCTCAACCCATTTACAATGTTGGTGAGTCTTGAGTTCATCTCATTGATAGATTCATTAGGCTTCATGGAGAATAGCTCAAATTCTCTAACAAGCATATTCAACCTTGACTCCTTGACTTGATTTGTGCCTTCATGAGTAACTTCAAGCATTTTCCACATGGAGTGTGAGGATTTTCTTCCAAGGACACGGTTGTACTCATCCGGATTCAAGGCACAACTAAGAATGTTCATTGCCTTGTAATTTTGAGTCATCTTCTTGGACTCAAACTCATTTAGCTCATTGTCCGGCTTTGGTACTTGAACACCTTCCACCATTTTCATAGGCACATATGGACCATCTTCAAATATATGCCATAAAGAATAATCTAATGAGCACACATATATCTTGAAACGGTCTTTCCAAGCCTCATAATTATTTCCATCAAAAAGTGGTGGCCTATTGGTGGAAGACCCCTCTAGATACGCCAATGCGGAATTACCGGCCATAATCTTACTTCAAGCGGTTAAGCTAAAAAAGAAGACGAGGCTCTGATACCAATTGTAAAACACAAGAGGGGGGGTGAATTGGGTTTTAGTCGAACTTGGGAACTTTTTCGAATCTTAGCAATGCTAGTAGAAGATTATGCAAGATGAGCAAATGCAAAACTAAACCCAACAACAAGACAAAGGATTTAGAGTGGTTCGATTCACTTGGAATCTACATCCACTACCTTGAGCCGCACCCAAGGATTTCAACAACTTCACTAAGAAGACTTTTTACAAATGTGGCTAACTCACTAAGAGTTTTACAACACAACCACAATACAAAAGCTCACTAAGAACTTGCCCACACTAAGTAGGACTTTTACAACAATTACCCTATCACTAAGAAAGGGAATTAAGATGAATAAAGAACAAGATAATTCACTCTTCTAAGTGAGAAAGATATACCTTTGAAGTACAAGAATATTAAGCTCTTTGAACATATGATGCACACTCTTTGTCTTGCTTTTGAAAGATTACTTTTGAATGATTTATATCATAGAAATGAAGAGCATTTACTTTGTGAGTGTTTTGGCTTGATGAGAAATCAATGAATATTTGATATGCAAGCCTTAAAATGATTCTCTAGCTTTGGAGTATTATACATTTCAAATTTGGCTGAAAAAGGACTCTCCAACGGTCAAATAACGGCTAGTTCAAGACAGAGTTCGGTTGACCGAACTTGGCTTCGGATCCACTCTTGAGGACCTCGGTCGACCGAGATAGGGCATAGGTCGACCGACCTATTTTTGTCAAAGTCTCTGTAACTGGTCGGTTGATCCGACCTTGGCTCGGTTGACCGACCTTCCTGAGTTGATTTTTCACACATTTTGAAATCTTTTGAAGTCTAAAATGTTTTCCTAAAAGGTAACAAGTAAGAACACTTGGAAAACCATTTTAAAGGACTTAGACTTAGAAAACAAAGGGTTTTGAAATACGAACACTTGTAAGGATCATTTTGAAACTAAGCCTTTTGAAAACGTGTTTATGAAAACATGCAAGACTTGAGTGTAGAGCTTATGTTCATGAGGAGCTTTGGTTAGAGCTTATAAGATATCGACTTATAGAGACAAAGCTAATCTAACCAAACCTAAGTCTTCAATCTTCAATCTTGATAAATGAGCCTTGAATAACTTTCAATCTTGATACCAATGACTTGATTGAAGTACTTAGAGCTTCCATAATGAGTTCCGATATTCTATCACAAAGATTAAGATCATTAGACACAACATCAAAAGTTTGTCCAATATCAAAAACTGAGTTTGTTCGCCCTTAGGGCTTACAAAAACAAAATAGCCTCGGTTGATCGTGACTGCTCACCTGTCGTCCAAAATCTAGGCAAAAGTAAAATCCTATTTTCTAACTCATGTCCGGTTGCTGAAACCTCTTTCAGTCGACCGAATATTTGCCAGAAAATAGAAATCAGCCAAAACACGAATTTTACAATTCGTTTAACACTTAAACGACTTCCCAGAGACTGTAAAAGGTAAAACAACCAATGACATGCATTATCAACTACTAAAACAACAAGATAACACATAATAAGATTATTGGGTTCTCGTGATAGGCTCTGATACAACTGAAGAAAAAATTCGTAATCCCCAAAATGCAGCGGAAATAAAAGCGCGAGATTACGTTCCTTTAGAGGATATACTCACGATAAAGAACCAAAACCCTGTTTTAAGGAGTTATACCTTTCTGTCGATCTAATCGACGATGACCGGATTCTTGCTACTTGAATTCACCAACTGCAGCCAAATGACTCATGTTTCTACTGATATCCACACACCAACTTTGAGCTTGTTACTCCAAGTTCCAGATGCTAGTCTAAAACTATGAAGTTGGAAAAGCACTTTTTTCCCGGAATCCACAAAGTATATACAACTTTGGTAAACCGGAATCAAAGAGACAAGAAAATCTAATTTTCTTCTCTCTGTTGTTTTTAAAAGTGTGTAAGAAAAATGAAGAATGAAAAATCTGATTTTTCCTTATGTTGGTTCAGCTAGAGGTAGAGAGAGAAGAGAGAGTTCAATTAATTCTCAAGTATTGGAATATGATGAATATTTTATCAATTTTGTTGTGTTAGTGGAATCACCCACTAACCCCCACTTTCCCTTATTTCTCTCCCACTCCACACACTCCTTCACACATGTAGATGTGTTGGTTTGGCCAAGTCCAACTGGTCTGGTCGACCACAGAACAGATTCTCGGTCGACCGGAGTGACAAAAAATTCGGTCGACCCGAGACAACTCACGGTCGACCGAGTATTTTTCCCAATCCAATTGTATGCCCAATCCAATTGAGTCTACCCAATTCAATTGAGCACCTATATCAAGCGTAAACTCCAACACAAGCAATTCTTGAGATTCCGAGTAAACTTTGAGACTTGAATTTGCTTTAAAGCCACAATTTCTCCATTTGATTTATGCTCTGCTTTCCAAATAGTTGACACCGAACCTCCTCCTCGACCTAGTTTGGATCTTAATATGTAGTCTCCCATTATTCAGTTAATCTAGAGCATTCAGAAATGAACAATTCCATTACAAGCTCAGTTTTCCTGCAGTTTTTAATCAAATCTAATTAAAATAAACTACAACAAAGTTCCCTTATTTTTTGCAAAATATCTATTTAATTACCACAAACACAAACAAAGTTTCGTCTTTTTCTGCAAAGTTTACAAAATTTCTATCTAATTATAATAAACTTCAACAGAGCTTACGTATTTTTGCAAAATTTACAAAATAATTAAATCTGGCAAAGAAATAAAAAAAATAAAAAATAAAGAGGAATTTATTAACCTTTAGAGATCCTGAGGGTCTTGAGCATAGTTTTGTAACCAAGAGTGTATTTTTCACTCTTCATCACAAGTTACAATCTGTTATTGATGCTCTCATGAGTCGTCTTCGGCAAATTAAATTAACAAAAAAAAATGGAATTAACATTAAAAAACTCCATAGACAATGAAAGAGAAAGCTAAGAGATAGAATGACTTACGACTTTTTTGCAAGTGATGGCCATGGCGGAAGGTGGAGAACAGGAAGGCTGCGGCGGTGGGTGATGATGAGGAGATGGGGTGACAGGGATGGAGAAGACAGCAGAGGGGGCTGGCTGTGAGGAAATGAAAAACATCAATGAATTCATTCAAGACTTGTGGTTTTTTTTTTTTTTTTTGGAGAGTTGTATAACTATACAATGTCGTTTTGATTACATAGCAACAGAATAGCGCCGGAATCAAAACGACGTCGTTTTGACGTACCTTTTTCTCTAGAACAATATATATATATATATATATATATATATATATATATATATATATATATATATATATATATATATATAAACGTTGTCGTTTTAATTTCGGTCGCTATTCCTTGGTTAATTTAGCAACTGAATAGCGACTGACATCAAAATGACGTCATTTTGGCATTCTTATTCTCTTATTTTATCTTGAATATTAATATTAATGCAGTACCAAAATGACATCGTTTTGATTTCGGTCGCTATTCGATTGCTATTTGGCAACCGAATTGTGTTTCAGTCGCTAATTAGCGATGCACTTGGTTAAAATTTAATAAATATAAAAAACGATATCGTTCAGAATGAGAATGCGAACTAATATGAATATTTCTAATAATTATTTGTTTATTAATAAGAAACACCTAAAATATTAACTCCATCTCTTAATGATTAACGTAAATGTATATACTAATGTATTACTTGAATTGTTTTGCTTCGAATATCTTTAGGTATTGTATAAATAAGTATAACTATATATATATATATATATATAGTACTTAAAATAGGCAAAATGTTTGTATCTAATAAAAAGAATCCGCTATCGTTTAAAAAGATGGTTTCTGCATAGCGATGGATTTGATGGATGCGGTCGCTATTTCGTCGCCCAACTCTAACCCTATACCCTAACAATGGTCACTAGTCCGTTGCTAATTACGCCATTACGACATCCTGATTTACTCACCGTCGGATGAAGCTCACGAGGAACATCTTAGAGTGGCGTTGAAAATTTTGAGAAAAGAGAAGTTGTACGCCAAGTTTAGCAAGTGCGAATTCTGGTTGAGAAGTGTAACATTTTTTGGGCATGTGGTATCAGTTGAAGGAGTATCGGTGGATCCAAGTAAAATAGAAGTGATTGTGGATTGGCCTAGACCGAAGACAGTGGTAGAGATTTGAAGTTTTCTGGGGTTAGCTGGGTATTACCGAAAGTTTGTTGAAGATTTCTCCAGAATTGCAACACCGTTGACACAGAAACAGGTGAAGGTTGAATGGGGTTCAGATTGTGAAGAAAGTTTGCAGAAGTTGAAAGAGTGGTTGACTACAACACCGATTTTAGCACTACCCGAAGAGTCTGGGGGTTTTACAAGCTACAGTGATGCATCAATCATAGGGTTGGGGTGCGTATTTATGCAGAATGGCAAATAATGTTGGATTTAACGAGTGCGGGTTATGTCTTATATGTTTATATGTTCATATTTGTCATTCATATGTTCATATGCATCAAAATTGGTAATTTTGGGGTTGGGATTCGGATTGTGCAGAAATGCATTTTTCCTTCACAAAATTGCACTGAAAAATGGACTGACTGGATCTCGAACGACCGAGTGCGGTCGACCGGAGAGTCAACCAGTCGTCTGACCAAACTACTGAGAGCAAACAGACGATGTAGAAGTCTGAGTAGGTTTACCGGGTTAGTGAACCCCTCAACCGAAGTCCAAGTCGGTTGAACGGCTGGTGGTATCGATCTACCTAGTTTTGGACATTATGTTTGTTCTGTTTTTCTAAGACCATTAGGTCCACTAGTGGGAGAGTCAGGTCGACCGGAGTGATGGTAGTTTGGACTTTTATGTTTTCTAATGTCTTAATTCCTTCTAGTGATTTCTGAATGGTTATTGGTGAAGTTTGTGTTGTAAAATGAGTCTAGTGAAGGGACTTAAACTTGCATGGTTTCAAACGAGATTTGGGAACTAGAAAAAGTGTTTTGTGTCTCATTTGATGTTTCATCCTTAGGGTGTTGATTCTTACTGGGTTTTATAACTCATGTCTTTAATTTTCTTACTTGTAGATGATGATAACGTGCCTGATGACGGTGCTTATGTGGAAACCTGGGATGGAGAGGACTACGAGTGATGCATAATGTTACTTTTGTAGATTATTTTATCTATAGTATATGAACTTGTTATGTAATAACGTACAATACTTTACTTTCTGTTGGATTGTATAATTCTGATAATTTATGTAGTATGCTTCCGCTAATAATAGTAACGAACTCTGTTGTTATTCTTTGGTTATGTGCTTCATTGGTATATGAGGGCTGCCAGGTCATCACCCGGTTTTGGGGTGTGACAACTGAGATAGGTGTTGAAAAGAACTCACAACTCTTTAGGCATAAGGCTAACAAAAAACTACATGAGATCAACATATAGGAAAATAAAGAACATGATCTCAAAGTTATAAGGGAGAGCAGATTCAAGAGATGAACATGAAGATCATACAACTGTTGGAAAATATTCCTTCGTATTCTTCTTCTGACTTCAACAAATGAACCTGAAATGCTTCTAGGCGTGTAATCACTTTCCCTAAGTGATATTTTCCTCTATGGTGTAAGGTTGTATTGCAAATTCCCTAAGGATACAAAGAAGTCTTATTTGAATTTGAGTGCACTCTAAACTTCAATCTTAGAATGTTTGGTTGGTGTGTTAAGATTACTCTTTTTTTGGTCCTCCACTTCTTTGAGTCTCTAGTCCTTTTATAGATAGGCTAGTACCTCTAGGTGGTGGATATGACCCCTTATCTTAACCACCCTTCATGGTGTCTTTACATGAACAATCATACCTAGTATGTACATTCATGTTCCTTCACCATGAGTTACTTTCATATGGTCATATCTTTCCAGTTGTTCACCCCTTTTCAATTGGAAATGTTTCCAACAATCTCCCGCCATTTCTAATTGATAATTTTAGTCTTTCCAAACACAATCAATCAGAACCAATTGAATAAATGCTGGTATCTCGTGATTTGAACCAACACTTAGCGAAAATTTAAAACTACAAATTTGAAGTGAAATGGTGGATAAAGCCTTGAACCATTCATCCAATTTGATAAGTAGTACAAATAATTACACAATTAAGTTTCTAGTACAAACATTTTTAAAATTGACACATAAATGACCGTGTGTCATGTATCTCTCGCAAATGTATCAGATCCAAGCCCGCCAGCTCCTTGAAGCGGCACCACTTCACATTTACATAAGCAGACATATCAAGAACACCCCCGCATTTTGTTCTTCAGTGAAATATTCTATAGATCTATTAAGAGAGCAAGCTCAGCCTTACATTATATATGTGGGGATTTCAAGCACCTTTCTCTTTTGGATGATTATATAGTTTGGTGCTTACCATCATATATTGATGAGTTTGAACTCAAGACTAAGTGTTGTACTTATCGTTAAGTTGAGTACCCACCATATATGACTAGAACATGGACTTGAGTCCCATCCCATTTATCAATTAAAACACAAGAGGTAGCTCTTATAAGACCATTTAGTCAACGGATTCGTCAAGTTTTAACTTAATCTTACAAAAGAAACAGTGATCACTTTGCACTTAGTCAAATCAATGTAACCATAGTTATGAAATTATAGATATAAACTTTCTTGTATTTTACTAGAACATAAAGAAGTTTGAATATAAGTCCTTAAGTCTTTTACGACTTTTAACTTATTACTTTTTCCCCCATATTTGCTATATGTTCATCTTTTGAACCAAAGCATCATTTCAATATTTAGCATAGGAATTGAATCGAATCATTATTGATCGAATATTGAATATCATATCTCTTTATTCAATAATAATATTTTTCCTGTTATAGAATCTTTCATTCTACAACCATAATCTTTATGCTTTAATATTTTGCATATCCTATATGACACATTCAATTCCTCTTCCCCAATTTTCTTGTTAAGGTTTGAAAACCTTACATAACCATAGTCCTTTTGTGTTGGACCTTTCTTTTATTTCATGTCTCACATTGGGACAATTTTGTTCCATTTATTTGGGACACTACTAAATATATCCAGTTTCTTTCTTGAAACTTTACAATATCCCTAAACCCCAACTTTATAAAGTTTAGGCTGGACTTTCTTTCATCATGTCCCATACAAGAATAGTTCCGTTCCATTTACTTGGAATACTACTACAGTTTCTTTCTACAACCTTGGTCAAGGACTAAAGTTTGACACTATGGTTTAAACCATTTTTGTCAACTCTATTTTTTACTTTCTCCACACTTTGTTTTGTGTGCAAGAAACTGAAAATTTAAGACAATCTCAATAAACTCAAAAAATGATGGAACATAACAACATTTTGTACTCTCATCACATATTAATAATCATGTTACTAAGAACTTCACGATTGCAACTTTCACTTTTGCAAATTCTAAGTTTCCTTAAAACACTATCTTTTAAATAATTATCCAAACAGAATTTACAAAAGCTATCAATGACATATAATAACATAGAATGCAAACCATATTTAATACTTCGTATTATTTCTAGTATACATGCATTCTCTAAATTTGTCTATTTCATCTTTTCAATGCAAAAGATATAGTAGATGGGGTGGGAACATCAATTTACTAAACAATAGATATTTTGTTCCTTAAAATTGACATAATGAAGAACATGTTCATTAACATAAGTTAAATCAGGTAAACTTGATTATCATGCATTATATTCGTAATGTAACCATAGACATGATATATGTAAGAAAATGAGTAAAAAGAAATTCTTACTTGTTTATCCCTCTTACATGTGTACCTTGCATCCAAGTAGTGCAGTTTGAACATTTGCGATCAAAAGTAGTGCAATTTGAAAAATAAATATCTTGTTCCTTAAAATTACAATCAATGAGCCAATCAGGGAGCCAATTAATCAAGTAGCTCATCAAGGCCATAATCAAGGGATCAAACCTCTCATTTAATTGATTGTAATTGTATAGATTTATTCTCTTTTATATATATATATATATATATATATATATATATATATATATATATATATATATATATATATATAACAGACATTCATTTTTTTTACATAATTTCTCCACTATTCATATTTCTTCTTTAATTATTTCAAAAAAGGAAAAAATATGTAACGAAATGGAATTGAGGATGAAGTGACCTTACAGAATTAGATAGATTCGATTGTCGTCATCCCCGCAAGCATGAAACAATAGGAGAAGCTTAGCTTTGAATAGAAAGTTAGCTAAAGCAAATCACAAGTCATAAACCTTTTCTTCTCTTTCGATAACGGATTTCAACTCAAACCCTTTATTCCTGCCCCGCATTAAAACTTCATATTCAGTGGACGGATATACGGCTGTCCCAAAATTTCTAAAATCATATATTTTACCTTTGATGTTTTTTTAAATATCTTTTAAAATATAAAGTCGCATTTAAAGTACATACCAACCCTCTAAAAACCAAATTTAACTAGTTAGATCAACCCCTGTTTCTGTATTTTTATTTTTCATTTTTCGTTTTTAATACTTTCTCTATTTTCTTTAAAAGATATGATTAATCGATGACTTTTAATCTTTTAGTACACTCTCAAATACTCTCTCTAGTAAATTAATGATATTCATTTACAGAGTACAATATAATTGGTTCAATTTCTTACATTCATTCTGAACCAATAATATTCTGAACCAATTTCTTACAATCATTAAGTACCTAAAGAGGGTACAAGAAAATTTGAGATCCTAATTGAGCAAGTGTTCACTTTATATCGCCTTGAAAAAAGTATTCACTTTGTAAAATTTCTCGGCAATAAGTAACTATGACGCGGGGGTGTCCTCCAGTTAGTCAAGACTTTTAAGAGTTTATATTCTTTTTGCTAATTATTTAATCCATCTAGATTATTGTATTGGATAGGTACTTATAATTTTTTACTCCGTCCGATTCAAAATATAAGAGTTTTGTGTTGCAAAATACGGCAGTGTCCTCATGAAGGAAGTCAAGAATTTGAAGGGTTTATCATCTTTTCATTAGTTCTCTTAATCCTTATTGTGTCCTCAAGGTCAAGGAGTATTTCCTATAAGTCTTTATGTTTTTATTAAGTCTTTCTTGATTTTATTGAATTTGACAAAGTGAAGAAGTCTCGGCAATAAATTAGCGTATTATTTCTCTCAACTTTCATATATTACCTACCCCTCCTGCGTTTGGATTTGTCAGGTGCCTGATACATTTATTCCTCTTATTTATTATAATACTAAAATAAGTTCTTTAAAATGAATACAAAAACTATTATAAGCTCATTTTTCACACCCTCACACATATTTATATAGTCTAATTGGTGAAATTCGTCCTCAAACAATTTACGATTGGTGACTGGGATTTCGAAACAAATTTTTATTTTATTTTATTTTAGATACTCTAACAATTTGCGTATTTGTACCATGGGTCCTTCTGTTCAAAAAACCGCTAGTCAACAAATTTTTAAAATATGCTCGCAACATAACAAGGGTATTTCCTATACTACCCACCCTAAACAATACCCAAACCCATCCGATCAATTTTCTTAGCTCCTTTCCCTGGAACAAAGAAAACAAGGAAAAATGGAAAAGAAGAAATCCTTCATGTCTTGATCCATAAAAGTAGATTGGAATAAAGAGATTTCATGGTGATTTTGCATTTCTAGCCGGCAAAGAAGAAGAAAAGAACTAAAAAACAATCATTTTTCAAAATCAATTTCTTACCCAATTGATTAATTTTGATTGATAAATATGAAACATGGAGCTAGAAAATTTTATGGACATAAATTACGAAACAGTTTCAGATTTTTTTTGTAATTTGATCTTAATCTCATTTAAGTTTCTATCTTAATTATATTTTTCCTGTTTTATTACTTCAATTAGAAGAAAAAGAGGGAAAAAAAAATAAAAGGTGCCATGGAAGAAAGAAATAGAAGGTTGAAGAAGAAAGGGAGGGGGAAGAAGAGGGTTTGGGGAAAATGGGTTAGTATATGAATTACCCAAAATACCCCTGATATTTTGAGTGAAATATTTTTAAAAATGTTGACTAACCGTTGATTAGAGGTTTTTTGAACAGAAGGACCACCCATGGTACAAATACGCAAATTGTTTGAGTATCTAAAACAAAACAAAAAAATTGTTTAGGGACCCAAGTCACCAATCGTAAATTGTTTGGGTACGAATTCCACCAATTAGCCATTTATATATACCCAAATGTTTTCAATATTATATTATTTTTTAATTTGACAAAATCAGAAACTTCAAGTCGGGGTGAAGTTTAAATTTTACATGATTCTTGAAAGGGAGAAAATTAAAACTAATGATATATTTTTAAAAAATTGAAATTTATAAGAGAAAAAAAATACTCCTTTAATTTCTTCTATGTATTACATGGCCCTCTCAAAATTTTATAAAATTTATTACATTATATATCCTTTTGTCGTTCATACCACTAGGAATTCAACATTTGACGATTGCAAAAAAAGTTTGGTTAGCTAATTCTTAAAAAAATGTAGAATGTAAGAAGTTAAAACCAATCAAGCACCAATATACTTTTCATTTATTATGTTATAAAATATAAAATAACAAATGAGGGGAATGATAATGACATGTAACAAGTTCTTTTGATCTAGAACTTATATGTCAAAAATATTTAGCCAAAAATGTTGAAACAAGAAAATTGAGATTAGAGAACACAATTTAAAGAACTGAAAAGGAAAAAAGAAAATTGCAATCTAAGCCGTGTACATAACAATAGAAGCAAAGGAGAAGACGTGTGAATAATGAATTCATCCAAACAGGGAACAAGATAGAATATACCTTTGTAATTCATTTACATGTCTTTTATTATGTGTCAATAATTTATTCTAATTATACCCTCAACATATCTTTTATTGAAAAAGTGAAAGAAAATGAGGAAGGATGGGGTATTATTGGAATTTTGGTGGAAAGATTATTGTTTGTTTGAGTTCCTTAATTTTTTCAAAGTGTCCTACACGACCTATATTGAGGAATTGAGGGAGTACTACCTCAATTCCTTAATATAAGACTTTCATTACATATTGCGAAAATTAATAAAGCAAAAATTAAGATATTTTTTAATCAAAATATCAATATTATATTCTTAAATAAAATTAGTGGTATACAAAGTTTGGCAATTGCATGTCATTATTACGTCATCAATAAATAGTTGGTACATTTAGAGAAGCATTTTTAACTCAAAAAATTACATTTCAAATTCCACATACCTATTTCGATAATATCAACTTTTTTAAAACATGTCATCATTTACCTCAAATTCTGTTTCAATTCAACAAGGAAAATTTTAGAGGGACTGATGAGATTAAACTCAACTTATTAATTTGGACCCAATAGTATTAAATAAGACCAAGTTTAAAGTAAAAACGTTGGGTAAAATGGTCGAGACCCAAGAAAGAAGTGCTTGACTTAGGTCCACAAAATAGCTATAAAGCTACAGAATCGGATCAAGGACATCCTTTGAGCCGAACTTTTAGCACGATCCAGCACGTACAATTCCATTCTGACGGACAGATTAAGCACGTGACAACTATTCGGCCGAACTAGGATCAATGGACAACCCCAAAAGAATGCGATGGGAATTTCGTAATAAAAGTTGTGCTACTCCACCCCACACCGTAGAAGGTATGGTAAAAATCCTTTGGCAATGCCCCTATAAATAGTGGTCATCCGATTTCATTTACTCAAAGTCTTTCAAGCTCTCGAAAATATCGCTAATTTATTTATACTCTCATCAATTAAACTAATTATAGCATCGTAGCTTGGTTGATGTTTTCTCTCACTTTATCTAACTTTGCTAGTTTTAGCAGGCAATTAAGTACTTAGCTCAAATCATAAGCCTGACTTCCAACCTGAGACATTTCTCTCTTTCCTTAGCTCGGCTAATACTCCCACATACAAGTAGCTCGGCGATTTATGTTCGAGCTCTTTCCTTTACCCGCTATCTACACAATAATTTAACTACCCCTAATTAGACCTATCGGACACGTATCATTGACCATGTTCCATTTCCCTTTTACAACCTCGATCCAAATTGTAAAAATTAAGCTACTTATCTCAAGTGAATATCTTGATAGAAAAATTATGATTTAATTACGAATTCAGATATGCTATAACAGCAAGTACATTAAAAGGAACTTCTTGTTCCATAGACAAGCTTCCGAACGCTTAAACCCTATTCTAGCAAGTTCATGAGTAGCAAGACTAGTTACCATTGCTACGTGTTTACTTCCTAATTTCTCTTTTATCGGGCTTAAAAGGAAATGTTGAAACCATTTTGTACGATACAAATTACAACACTGAACTTTCTCAAATAAAAATCACAACATTGAGCACTCTATAGTATATCAACCAAGCACTTGTGTTAATAAAACTTTCTAAATCTCTTAACTATATCATTCATTTACTATAGCTAAAAAAAGACATATTATAGAAACTCGAAAACCATAAAAGCTCACACTAATTACTTATTTTAAAACAAGTTTTAACCTTACCACGTTTTTTTTTTCTTACTAAGAAACAAAAATCCCCGCATCACCTATATATATATATATATATTATATTTTTTTAACAAGGAAAAATAAAAAGCCAAAAAAACGAATAATTAAAATACTTGAACATTATAACATGGGTAGGCAGACAGCTGTCATTCTTGCATTTGCAACTAGTGTAGAAAACATGAAATGTAAAAGGGAATAATTCCTCGAGAAGAGTAATCTACAAATTAGTACTACATGAAATACTCCAAAAAGTTTACTACGACTCTAAACAATTCAATAGATTAACAATCAAGAACAGCAGTCACATGTACTTCCTCCATCGTAGAGGTTGTATCCCAGTGGGGAACACTTCTGTCTGGGATTGAGAGGTCCCAGATTCGATACCAGATCAGACTGTCCAGTTTGTTAATCCCCCTAATTCCAAAAAATATATATATATGTACTTCATCCATTCTTAAATATATGAATTTCAGAATAAATAACAAAAGTTAAGAAAGTAAATATTAAGATATTTTAAAAAAAAAAATATCAATATTATTATTTTAAATAAAATTAGTGACATACAAGTAATATTTAAGATAATAATATTAATATTTTATTTAACAAACACTTTAGATTTGACTTTCTGAATTTTCGCTATTTATTCTGAAAATTTTATATTTAGGAATGAAGGTATATACAATTTTCGTTATAAAAAAGACAATGAATGTCATCATTAATGTACAAAGGAGACGATGATTAATGATGAGTTTCCTAGGTATCTATCATTGTTAAAAATACTTCCTGAAAATAGTTTCTAACACCAATGAATAAATTAAAATTAGGTCTGAAAGTCAACTGATATAAATATTACTCAGTAATCCCACAAGGAATCTAAACCTTGAAGATCCTCAAATGATCTGTTGCTTCCAATGTCTCTTTTGATCATCAATGATGTTAAGTCTGTGTTCATATTATCATTGCTAATTCCAGTTTCTTGTGATGGGCTAACCATGGAATTGTTTGATGAGAATTGTTCAACTTTGCATTGTCTTTCTTGATCTGATATTCCTTGGTTTGCCCCTAGATAACTCATGATTGAACCAATATTTCTCTCTTGATTGTGATAATTTCCAATGAAGTTGGGGTTTGGAAGTGAAATTTGAGGGTTAAAAAGGTAATTTGGCATATGATTATTGTGGCAAGAAGTACTTGATTGGTATGAATTCTTTAAAGCAGTTTTATAATCTGAAGAATTAATATTCAAGGCTGTGGAAAAGTAGGGTGCTGAAGAAGAAGAAGAAGCACCTCTGAATTCATCTTCCTCATGAGTACTAGAGCTAGGAAGATCCATCAATGGTGGTAATGAAGGACTATCAAGAATATGATCAAAAAAAATGAATCAGCCCTTGGAAGATCTCTTCTTATTCCAACAGCATTTTTGTGAAAAACTTTACATACAACCCATTCATCCTGTTATAATATAAAATAAATAAAAAAATAAATAGAGGGAAATCATTAAATTCTTTTCAAGAGGCAGTCAGATATCATACTCATTCTGATTTAATATCAAGGTTTTAGTTGAGGCGTTTTACCGGTATTAGGTATTCGTATCAACTAGTCCGATTAAATTGAATAAGCATTGTAACTTGTTGGGGGAAATGGCATAATTCTGTGATAAAATACTTCCAAAGTAGTTTGAACACTCAACCTTAATCTGAGCAAGTTTGATTGATCACAAGTGTAATCAGATAAACTAAAATCACTTTACAAGTTGAGGGGTTTTAAAGATAAATAATTTTGGATAATTTCAACTCAAAGGGATCAAAGAAAAGAGAAAAGGGAAGAAATGATCAAAAAGTCTCCTTTTGAAGATAAAGCAAAACCAAATAAAAAAAGAAAAGCAAAGAAAAAGCAACCTACCTTTGCTCCTTTAGGAAAGTTGTAATAGGAAAATCTGCCTTCAAGTCTATATTCATGCATTACCCAATTAGTGTTTTCTCCTTTAGGAGCTCTTCCTTTGTAGAAAACAAGAGTCTTCTTCATTCCTACAAGACAACCTTTGCCTCTGTAAATTTCCTTATCTTTTCCAGTTGCTTTCCAATATCCAGATTCTGTTGCCCTATTTGTTCTCATCCCTGTTGGATATTTTCTATCTCTTTGGCAAAAAAAGAACCATTCTTTTTCTCCCATCTTGGCTCTCTCTGCACCACACAACAGCTCATCATCATTAGTCTTCCAAATTCACAAAAAATATATCAATAACAATTCGTTGGTACTAACCAAAAATCTCGAAACATCGATTGCTTATTGAACTTTCTAATCACATCAAACATAAATCTAAATTTCAAAATAAAAATATTTTGCAAATAGCTGAAATGTCAATGAAAGGTCACATACCAAATGGAACCGAGTAATGAATTCAACCAAAATAACAAACAAAAAAAAATTCTTAAAAATAAATAAATAAAAAGAAATATACAAACACAATTATATGTTTTTTTTTATATTTATTTATTTATTTTTGGACCTCACCAGAGGAGGAGCCCATGTAGGGCGGATAGAAGCCCGGCTGAGCGGGTGCCCCATGAGGGGAGTAGAAGTGCCTCACAAAGGAGGAGAACTAGAAGCCCGGCTAGCGAGTGCCCCATGAAGGAGAGTAGAAGACCCACACAAGGGAACCCAAGAAATGGCAATTAAATCATTCTCCTTGTGTGAGGGGTAGAAGCCCGGCTGAGCGGGTGCCCCATGAGAGGGAGTAGAAGTGCCTCTCATAGGAGGAGAACTAGAAGCCCGGCTATCGGGTGCCCCGTGAAGGGGAGTAGTAGATCCACACAAGGGAATCCAAGAAATGATAATTAAATCATTCCCCTTGTGTGAGGGGTATCGAACCCACAACCTCAAGGTTGTGGGCAGACCATCGACCCACTGGGCTATGGACCTTATGATAACACAATTATATGTTAATAAAGGAGAGGATGTTATTTACAAATGATACAGATCATACGAGTTGGGATTGTTGACAATGGACTTGGCCTAATTTAATCCCTCAAAAGGTACCTCAAGAGGGGGAAGATTATCCAATCCTTAACTAGTCGATCTGGGATTCTCAACAGGGATTAAATCTATAAAAAATAATAATAACAGGTGATTAAGAAAAAATTACTTGATAAATCCCATGGTTCACACTTGTTCATATCAACTTCAGCAATAGCTTTAGCTGAGAATCCATTATTAATAACTTTCTCTGAAAGATAGTGAGTTATGATCTCTTCATCTGTGGGATGAAATCTGAAACCAGGAGGTAAGTCCAGAATATCATCTTCTTCATTCAATACCACAGCAGTTCCTTCCATATTTTGTTTCCCTTTTTTTTTTCCTTGAAAAATAATTCTTGATCTTTTCTGAACTTGAATATATATTTGGAGAATTAGAAAGAAACTGAAAAAAAACCCTTTTTACGGAAGAAGCTAAACTGAAAAATAAAGGTAAGAAAAAGATAACTTTATTATCTACTAGAAAGGAGATTTTTTTTAAGAAAGCAATTGAGAAAGTAGAACAAAGACAAGGAGGGGATGTTATATAGAAATGAGGCATCTTATGAAAGACTCTAATACAAAAGGACCCGTAAGCTGCAAGGCACTTGTTAAGGAAGCCTCGTGGATCTTTTTCATAATAATTTAATCTTATTATTTTTCATTGGATCTTTTTTACACTAAATACTCTGCAAACTTTTCTATAACATTCTTAATTATAATATTTTTCACACATAAAGATTATCTTATTTAATGTTTTTTTTATAATCAAGTATCATAAGGTGTTATCGAGAGGTCGAAGATGATCTGAACAAAATTATTATTTTAAAAAAAATATGAAATGTAAAATTCCCTAACTATGTTTGAAATTTGGATGTGAAAATAAAAGGAAAGAAAAGTGCATCTTCTAAGGGAAAGAAGATGGGGACTTCAAGAGGGGCAACTAATTGACTTCATTAAAGAATTATCTTTATCAGCCAAACCTAATCCACCTTTTGGTTTTATTTTAAAGTTTTCATATAATTTAATGGCAAAATGACTCAGACAGTCTCTGTTCAATTGTTAGGAATTTGCTAAGTAGATATTAAATTGATGAATCCATCAATCTTTTCTATTGACATGCTAAACAGATACTTTTCTGCTACTGGTCTTTTTGGTTTATTCCCAAGAACAAAACTCTATTTATTTATTTTTTAAATAATACTCCCTCCATTCCTATTTAATTGTCGTTTAGGAGATATATATATGTATCAAAATTAATTGTTATTTACATGTCTTTTATTAGGTGTCAACAATTTATTCCAATTATACCCTCAACATATCTTTTATTGGAAAAGTGAAAGAGGAGGAGGAAGGAAGGAATGGGTATTATTGGAATTGTGGTGGAAAAATTATTGTTTGTTTGAATTCTTTAATTTTTTTTAAAGCGTCCTAAACGACCTATATTGAAGAATGGAGGGAGTAGTTTTTTAGTGGTAAGCTCTTGGTATTTTGTTCCTTAATCAGTTTAGTGGTAGAGAAGATGCTGCATTGAGTTTTCCTAACTTTTCTTTTATTACTATTTTTCTAAATTGACTTGACTTGGATTTAGAGAATAGGTTGAATCATTCTTTCCTACACAAATCTATGTCTGAATATGAATTTAATTTTTTAATTTTAGTTTTCCATTTTTTGTTGTTAACAAACTGGCCAAACAGAAAGGAGGAAGAGTAAGATAAATTAGCGATACATGTCTAAAAACTATTTTTGTTTGTGGTTATGATACAAAACTATATTTACAAAAGCTCAATACTTAAACAATTTATATTTGGTGCTTTAGGTCTTCCCTACCATATTTTTTTCAGTCAAATGTTACTGTTAATTTGAAATTTGATCGAATCCGGTCAACCCTAAAATTTTAAAGGGCATTTATGACAATTTCTATTAAACACCCTTCCCCGACCCCCACCCCATCGCTCTTCTTCTTCTTCTTCAACATTGCAACAAAATTATTTTCTTTTTTCTTTTTCTTCTTAATCCTCCTCATCTACCATCGCCACCTTCCTCACCCACTATCTGCCCCCTTCCAAAGTACACACCACTCTAATGCAGTGTTCAGAAAGTTGGCCATGAATGATTATTTATGCAAGGGAACCCATAATAATAATCTTGCAAGCTTTCCTCCATAAATCCACTTTCAATCTTGTAATTTCTTATTTCTATTTGAAATTGCGCGCAATGAAAGATGAATAATTTGATGACTAATTCATTCACAAGCTATGTAAATTTAAACACCCAAAATGCCTAATTCCCACCTGACCAATTCATTCACATACAAAGAAATCAATAAATCAATCCCTAACAAATTAACTAATTTAGAAATCCCAAATTTCTGTCCAAGCATATGAATCCCATTAAGAAAACCTATGGCTAAATAAATCAAATGAGCCATCCCCAAACCAGTCGAAATCGGAAAACTCAAAGTAAACAAACCAATAATTCTAAGATTGGCGGCTTTCGGCTGATTGCCGAGATCGACATCGGAGTTGGTCTGATTTCTTTAGGTTTTTCTTGTGCGGGAAAATTAATTTCAGGTGGATGGTAGAGTTGCGCAGAAGTGCAATGATGAAGTTGATGGCTTTGTTGATTGAGACTTTTTCTTTTTATTTGAGCTGTGAATGGGAGGGTGGAGGGAGAGGGAGTGGTATTTAATGTGGAAACTCTCAAAAATACCATTGATACTTTTAGGTTTAGCGGGTTAAAATTTTAAATTAACAGTTGACTGAAAGAAATTTAGATAGAAGGACCATCCCACCAAATATAAGTTGTATTGATACTAAAGTTTTTAAAAACATTGTATTTGGACTAAAATTACAAAATTGAAATAGTTTTTGAACATGTAACAATTTTCCGGAAGAGTAATCAATATAGAAATTCTAAAATACTTTGCTTTGAAATATAATATTCAATTTATTAGGCTATTGTTAATATTTTGTATTGTCGAGGAGGTTGAGCTTATATTATTTCAAAAATTGACCGGCATCTAATTATTTAACTCGACCATTTTGATTATGATCAAATATACATTAATGTCTGATGATACAAAATTCTGTAATTCTAAAGTATTAGTTATTTTTAAAAGATTTTTAACCCGTAATCTTGTTCTAAACTAGCTTTAAGATCTTTGACATGAAAAAAAAATGAAAAGAAAAACATATATCCATAATTATTATTCTCGAACAACTATAACAATTTTAAATTTATACTAGATTAAAGGCCATGTACTATATAAATCTTGTGAGTGACACAAAATAAAAAATTCACAAAACTTATCATAAGCATTGTACACATAATTGGTCGGTATTTATATGATAACTGTACTCTCTATGGCTGCACAAAGGATAAATTCTATCAACGGACTTTGTCATTTTGTACGAACAAATTGTGTATTAGACATTCAATAGTTATGAATCACGGCATTAGCATGGGTGAAAATCGTATGTATCCGTATGTATATTCATTTTTATATCCAACCAATAAAAATTCATTATATGATTTTTTTAAAATTATATGGTAGTGATTATTGGATCAAAAATTTAGAATCAAATTTGTATCAAGAAGAAATAATGTCACATTAAATGCTAACAATAATTTTCATTTTAAACTTTTTGATCCTTATTTGAACCAAAAAATTTTATCCAACAATCATTATTAAAATTATATATACACATGGTGAATTATAATTGGTTAAGCATATGAATAAGTACACATGCGAGTACACACAATTATTTGCCTTAGCGTAGTTAGTGAACCATCTTTTCTGGATTGAAAGGTCTTAAACTCTATTGACAGACTTTGTCACTTTATGCGAATATATTGTCTATTATGTACTATCTCCCTTTATAAATATAAAACTTTCATTACATGTTGTGAAAATTAAAAAAGAAAAAATTAATATTTCAATATTACTCTCTTAAATATAATTAGTGATATACAAATTATAGTTAAGAGAGTAATATTTATATTTTAATTACAAAAACATCTAAATTTTTATTTTCTTAATTTTTGCAACATGTAAAAAAAAATCTTATATTTATGAATGGAGGGAGTATTTAATATTGATATGTTACTATTTAAAATGTTTCTATAAATAAATATCTACACAACATTTGGAATATTAAAAACATTTTTTTTCCCAACTGAAGAACTCGAAATGCTGTTGCAAATGAAATTCCGTAAGACTTACTACTTGTCGTAAACTTGGAATATTCCGATAATTTCCTTACTGATTTTACAATACCAGTTGAGAACTATCGTTCGGTTTCTTTTCTCTTCTAAGTTTACTTTTAAAAAAATCTAATGCTTTATGAAAAAATAAATCGTGAGGAGAAAATTACAAATTTTATTCATTGTCGGTCAAGATAACAAAACTAAAGACATAAAAAAATATATATATTGTGCATCCATACATTTGAAAAATATCTATAAAGTTCTTTGGAGAAATTACTTTGGAACTTCTTAAATTCATTATGTTAAAAATTTTGCATTAATTTCTAAAATACTTTCTATTTTTTTTTATAAAAGAACGATTTTGAAGACTTAAGAAAGTATGCCCAACAACGAAAAAGAAGCCTACTGTAGAAATTGTTTCCCAAAATTGAAAATCTAAAAACGTATGATAATGTTATTTCCTAAGGCTTTGTTTGACATGTAACGGGGAGTGGGAGGGGAAGGGGGGTGAAAATTGTTTGTACCCGTCTGTGTATCTATTACTGTGCCAACTAATAAGAATTCGTCATGTGATCATTTTTTTAATTATATATGCACATAGTGAATTGTAATTGGTTGAGAGGCATATAAATGTGTAAATAGACGGATACAGACGATTGTTTACCGGGAAGAGGAAGAGGAGGGGAGCGTCACTATTTACTTTCTCTGGTGAAAGTAAATTCATTTACAGCCAAAAGGGAATGGGATGTAAATTTCAACTAGTTTGTATCATTAATTTAAATAATTTATTTGATTAAAATGACTATTTTGTTTTCTAAAAAATTAAATTAAGGAATTAGAAGAGAGCATAAGGGGCTTGAAGGTCTTTTACATAAAAAATAATTTTTAACCTCTTTAATTTTGGGATGTAACTAGGCCAAACAGAAATCCTATCCAAAGTAGTAAACCTCTCCCCCTCTCCTCCTCCTATACTTTCCTGTCCTACCAAATGCCAAAGGGTGGTGTTTTTTTCCCTTTTTCTCTTTTTAATGGATTATTCTTCATAAAATTATTTGTATGTTATTTTTTATAAACGATAAAAGTTAAATTTTTTGATGTGTATTCTTACATTTATTAACATTATGAAAACAATTATATTTTTTTTTTTGAAGTCTGACTGGGTGGTTGCCTTATGTAGGGGAGAGAGATGCTTTAGAGGAGGAGGTTGGAAGCAATAGAAAGGAAAATTTTAAAGTTTGCCTCACGTAGAAGGAGGGTATCGAACTTCCGACCTCCCGGTCGTGAGCAGGTGCCCACCCCACTGGAGTAAGATATCTTACCTATTATGAAAACAACTCTAGTTACCACATATGATATTTATACTCAAATATTTTTAAAAGTTTCAAAATACAATCAAAACTAACAGGAAAACAAAGAATATTTTGTCGCTTTATTATGAACAGAAAAATGCATTAATATTAAGTTTTCCAAAATTTTCCATCAGAGCATATATTAATTGGCCCATTAATAGATCGCAGAAGTCACAGTCAGAGTAACGTCGTCTAGCAGCTTCCAAGTCGAATTCAGAAATGGTCCAGTCTTTGACTAACGCCGTCATTTGGTTAGAATTGTAGTTTTGAAGATACACGAAATGCCACGCGTTTTTCTTTTGCTTTCCTGAAGTGTAAAACCATATTTATTCCATCTGTTTCCTTCCTCGAAACAAAAATCCGCGGTTTTTGGAATTGGGAATCTAAGGACACGGAAATTGTTGAACCATAATTTTAAAATCTATGATTGATTGATGAATTATTGTATCAATAAAATATTAAAATGATCTTAGTGGAACCAGGAAGAAAATCAGGAATTTAACTTTTGATGGCAAAAACTGCAATAGTATACATAATTATTTATATAAATTGCAAAACAAATATTGAGAGACGAATTTAATAAAATATTCCGAAGTAAATTTAAAATTTACTATGTATAAAGTATTTTTAAAAATTTTGGGGACGACTGTCATCCCGCACCCTTGCCTTCGTCCCTGAGTGGACCTAAAATCAACATCTATATGTTTCTGTGTTGATTTTGTAAAACATGATTCTTTTTATATTTTTCTTTGAAAGAGGTACCACTTGATCATACAAAAATATTATTGCTTGATTATAAATTGCATTTTCTTTTTCTTTTGAAATTCAAAATGAAACGTTCAATTTTCTAAAAACAATTCATGAAAAAATGTATGTTAAATTTTATGTGAACGAAATATAGAATGAGAAATTATTTATTAAATTGCATGAAAATTAGTGGTACTTGTTTATATGACTTTACTCTTAGTTCGATTATTGCATATGAAAATAAAGTATATTTCGTGTACTTCTTCAGAAATCACTCACAAAAAAATAAAATATTAGTTGCTTTTACCAATAAATATCTTAGATTGGACAAAAAATATTTTTTTTTTCCTTTACGACATTAAGAATGAAAATGTTCAAATTGGAATAACTGTGCTAGCTCTTACAACAAATACCATGTATCTCAGAAGAAACTTCTAATGACTATAATTTACGAACCTAGTTTTGAGATAAAACTTTGAAGAATCAAACTATGAAAAAACTAATTCTTTAACCCGGATAGGGGTTTATTTAGAGAACTCAGTTTTTTAGGATTTTTATAGATCACAAGTTTTTTTTTAGGAGGATCATTACCGATTTTTCACTTTCTTTCATTCGTCACTTGAATCTCCAACTTATTAGTTAAAGGGGAATTCTATTATCACTTGAACTACACTTAATTGTCAAAACATAAAATTTGTTATTGTGAGAAGTGCGGGGTTTCAAGCTGTGTTACAACTATATCATCCACACCGGATCATAATCCGCATCATTAATTGTCTTGTACTATATTGTACCAAATTAATTTGTGTAGTACAATTGGTAGTACATAGTGTCTTGTATAAATATGATATGAAATGTACATTTTAGCAATCAATCAATATAAGGAATTATTTTCCCCAAAGTATCATATTTTATTCTTCATGGTATCAGAGCAATATCTCTTTATATCACATAATATCTCTTCCCCTCTTTTATAATATTTCATTTCCTTACTCTGGTAACACGTTTATTTGCTGAACAATATTTTCAAAAAAAAAAAAAAAATCTTTTGTTTCCTTTCTCTTTTCAATTCATGATTTAAAATTAATTTCTGTAGCAAAAGGTAGTATTCCTTGCATACTCTTCCCCACACGTTTTTTTTAATAACAAATATTAAATTCATTTCCTTACTCATATCTTTCAGAGAGTCAAAATCCACACCATTCCTATTTTCTAATCAAAATTGCTTACACGTTTTGTCTTTTCCTGGTTTCTTTAGCCTAAATTTTTTTTTCTTCTGAGAGTCGTCCTTTGCTATCATCCTTCGTCTATAGGAATTTTTCTGTCATTCACTCTCATGGCTTCTTCTATTGCTTCCGCTTCGTCCGAAATCACTGCTTTCAGTCCTTATCACTTAACCTCTACCGAAAATCCCTCTCTCTCTATCATTAGTTTTCAACTCACTTCTCGCAATTACCATCACTGGTCACGCGCTATGCGCCTTTCACTCCTTGCTAAAAACAAAATCGGTTTCATCGATGGGACAATTCCCATGCCAGCCGCTGATGACAAACTCTTCAATGCCTGGCAGCAATTAAACAACATGGTCTTATCATGGATTCTCAACTCGGTGTCCCCATCCATTGCCTCCAAAGTGTCATTTGGCTCGATTCACGCGAGAGGTATGGAATGATCTTAAGGCTCGTTTCTCTCAGAATGACGCATTCAGATTATCTGACTTGTTCGAAGAAATACAAAATTATAAGCAAGGTAATCTAAATGTCAATGAATATTTCAATAATCTTAAGGTTTTGTGGGATGAGATGAATGTTATTCGCCCTCTTCCTAATTGCACTTGTGTACCCAAATGTTCTTGTGATATGCTTAAAACTATAAGAGGGTATTTAGAGGCTGATTATGTTATTCGTTTTCTTAAGGGGTTAAATGAAACTTTTTCGACTGTTCGGTCACAAATTTTACTCACCAAACCCCTCCCCCCCATTCATGAAGTATTCTCCATGGCTCAACAACACGAAAGGTCGTTTACTTATGCACTTTCTCATTCACCTGCGCCACAAACTGTTAGTTTTCCCACACAAACTCCCCAAACTGTGGCTTTCCAAACCACTGCCTTTTCAAACCAAGGGAAGGGTTATCCTAAAAATACTAGGAAAAAATCTTGTGTGCTCATTTTGTGGAAAACGAGGGTCATGCTCATGATACATGTTATAAGAAGCACGGCTTCCCGCTAAGCCATCGCCACAAAGGGCATTCTTCTCAACCATCGACCCCATCAAGTTTCGTTTTGGGAAATGCGATCGCTCAAGGTATTCCTCCACTACCTCAGCTCAGTTCCGCTTTAATCCCTCGCTGCATTTTCGTGCCCGGACAACAGTTCCATGGAAAAACTCATTCCGCTAGTCCGGAAGTTCAGATCCAAGCAAACCATAATGCACATGCTTCCACTCCCGTGGCCCTACATGCTGCTTTTCAATCGGCTTCTTCAAATACTGATTTGACTTCAGGTAATAAGTTACATACCATGCAATGGATTATTGATTCCGGGGCAACTCATCATATTTCATCATCTTTGCATGTTTTCTCTGACTATCATGCACTTCCTTATACTACTATTCGTTTGCCAAATGGTGATTTTACAATAGCTACTCATCAAGGAACCATTTGCTTAAATTCTGATCTAAAATTAACTAATGTACTATATGCTCCCTCATTTTCTTTTAATCTATTATCTTTAGGTCAACTTCTTCAAGATCGAAGTCTTTTTGTCTTTCTCTTCGCTAACTTTTGTTTCATTCAGGATCTTATGAAGCAGAAGACGATTGGTTCAGCTAAACTCGATAATGGTCTTTACATTCTGCACCCCTCCCCTTGTTCTTTTCCTTCATTTGTTTCAAACATTATGAACATTTCTACTATTTCCCCTATGAATAAGGGTGCAATTTTTTCTGATGATTTGTTATGGCATTTTCGTTTGGGACATCTCTCTTTTCCTAGATTGAAATTAGCGCAAAAAATTGATTCTCATATTATTGCTAAGCATGCTGAATATTGCTCTATATGCCCGTTAGCTAAACAAACAAAATCCCCTTTTTCCTTAAGTAATTCTACTTCCAAAGATTGCTTTGATTTAATTCATGTTGATATATGGGGGCCTTATAAAACTCACACCATACATGGTCACCTGTATTTTCTCACTATTGTTGATGACTTTAGCCGTTTTACTTGGATTTTTCTCATGAAAACAAAATCTGAAACTCGACCTCTTGTTAAACAATTTTGTCAACTTATCTTAACACAGTTTAACACACACATCAAAACTATTCGTTCTGATAATGGTCCAGAATTTATCATGCCCGATTTTTACAGTGAAAAAGGCATCATACACCAAAAAACTTGCGTTGAAACCCCCCAACAAAATGGGGTCGTCGAAAGAAAACATCGTCATATTTTAAACGTAGCCCGCGCACTTAAGTTCCAATCTAACCTCCCATCTGCTTACTGGGGTTATTTTGTCACTCATGCTGTTCATCTCATCAACATTACCCCTACCCCTTTACTTTCAAACAAAACACCACATGACATACTTTTTCAAAAACCACCCACATATACTCACCTTCGTGTCTTTGGTTGTCTTGCATATGCTTCTACATTATCCTCCCACCGCTCAAAATTTGACTCTAGGAGTCGTCCCTCCATCTTTTTAGGTTATCCCAGTCACACCAAAGGATATATCTTGTTAGATTTTCATACACACTCCATTTTCACCTCTCGCCACGTCACATTTTTTGAACATATTTTTCCTCACCCACCTCTCAGCCCGGCACCTCAAGATCAAATATCTTTACCACTTCCCTCTTTCCAAGAGATACCTTTTCTCTCCCCCCATACCGACCCTTTCCCACATCCACCACAAATCTCCTCCACAGACACATCATTCTCCTCCACAATCTAGTCCTCCCTCACCCACCCCACCCCTTCACCCTCCTCCACTTCGCCGCTCTACGAGAATCTCTCATCGTCCATCTCACTTGAACGATTTCCATTGTTCCATGGCTCAAACTTCTCTTCCCTCAAACAAACGTATTACAACTCCTCATTCATTAGATATTGTTCATACTCATCACTCCTTATCCCCGGGTCATAAATCTTTTGCATTGTCTGTAACTTCTCACCTTGAGCCTCAGTGTTACAGAGAAGCTGTCAAGCATGCAGAATGGAGACACGCAATGCAATTGGAAATTGATGCCTTGGAAGCAAATCACACTTGGAAACTTGTTCCTCTTCCTACCAATGTCAAACCTATTGGCTGCAAATGGGTATATCGGATCAAGTATCTCGCTAGTGGCATTATTGAACGTCTTAAAGCCCGTTTGGTTGCCAAAGGTTTTAATCAGCAAGCCGGTATTGATTATCTTGAAACCTTTTCCCCAGTGGCTAAAATGACAACTGTCCGCGTCCTTCTTGCCATTGCTGCTGCATGTGGTTGGTTCCTAGAGCAACTTGACATTAATAATGCATATCTGCATGGGGACCTTATTGAGGATGTATACATGCAACCCCCTCCTGGTTTTTCTGCCCCTCCAGGTTATGTTTGCAAGCTCCAAAAATCTCTATATGGGCTTAAGCAGGCTGGTCGTCAATGGAATAAGAAACTCACCAATGCTCTTTTTTCACAAGGTTTCTCTCAAGCTGTTAGTGATCCTAGCCTTTTCATTCGTCAACAAGGTACATCCTTCACTGTCCTTCTGGTCTATGTTGATGACGTCATCCTTTCTGGCAATGATTATGATGCCATCTCTTCCATCAAACGGTTCCTTCATGAGTCATTCAAAATCAAAGATCTTGGACCAGTAAAATATTTTTTAGGCTTGGAAATTGCTCGCTCATCCAAAGGGATAAATGTCTGTCAGCGAAAATATTCTCTAGAACTTCTTCAACAAAATGGATTTCTTGGTTGTAAACCGGCTATCACTCCAATGGACCCCTCATATCAATGCTCAAAGGATGATTCTACACCTCTTTCTGACAATACCTCATATCGCAGTCTCATTGGCAAACTTCTCTATCTTACTCATACACGGCCGGACATTTCTCACGCTGTCCAACAGTTATCTCAGTTCCTTGATCATCCAACAGAGCTTCATCTTAAAGCAGCTCATAGAATTTTACGCTATCTCAAAGGTTCTCCTGCCAAAGGCTTGTTTTTCCCTTCTACATCAAATCTTCGACTTAGTGCATATTCTGACTCTGATTGGGCAGGTTGTTCCGACACTCGTCGTTCTACTACTGGGTTTTGTGTTTTCCTTGGGTCGTCATTAATATCTTGGAAGTCTAAAAAGCAGCACACGGTCTCCCGTAGTTCTTCAGAGGCAGAATATCGTGCTCTTGCCACCACCACTTGTGAACTTCAATGGCTAAAATACCTTCTCCATGACCTTCTTATACCACATCCTCAAGCCATCCCTCTTTTTTGTGACAATAAGAGTGCCTTATATCTTACCACAAACCCTGCCTTCCATGAGCGCACTAAACACATTGAGATTGATTGCCACATTGTTCGAGAAAAAACGCAAACTGGACTTGTAAAACCTTTACCTATCCCTTCACATTCTCAACTAGCCGACCTCTTCACCAAGAGTCTCGCTTCTCCCCGTTTCACATTTCTTATTCACTCTCTTGGCCTCCTAGATATTTTCTCTCCCAAGTCCAGTTTGAGGGAGCGTGTTACAACTATATCATCCACACCGGATCATAATCCGCATCATTAATTGTCTTGTACTATATTGTACCAAATTAATTTGTGTAGTACAATTGGTAGTACATAGTGTCTTGTATAAATATGATATGAAATGTACATTTTAGCAATCAATCAATATAAGGAATTATTTTCCCCAAAGTATCATATTTTATTCTTCAAGCTGGATTTGTTTTGTCAAAAAAAAAGAAAATGTGTATTTTTTCCCGAAATCAAAATCTAATTTAGGTGAAGCCTAGCTAATATTTTCTCCTTTTCAACTTGAAAATATAATTTTTATTTTTTTCTAAAGTAAATGCCTACTTTCTCAAAACTTCTATAATTAACTTTATATATTTAATGGACACAAGTTTCACTAATTTATGGGTCCTACCACTATAAATATCACTCAACAAAAATAGGGTCTTTTCTAAACCTGTCGGGGCACTCGTTATTTCAGATAAAATAGACAATATATCCCCCCTCCCCTCCCCCCCTCCCAAAAAAAAAAAGGGAAAAAAAAGTATATCAAAATTTAAAATCCTACCAAAAATAAGGAATTTTAAGGGGAATAGAAAACTTAAATTATTATATAAAATAACTTAATCCGTATTAACATATGTTGAAGGCATGCGATAAAAAAAATCAATAAAGATAGTATGATAAATTACGTTTACTCAAATAAATCTTCTTTATTATGGTAAAAAATAAGTGTGGAGACTCTGTTGAGTATACCTAAGAAACTAAACTTAACAAAACAAAGAAACATTTGAATTGTGGGAGCCACCGACCCTAAGACTACCATTGTGAGGGGGGGAGTGCAACTCTATTAAGGAAGCAAAAAACCTAAAAAGGATAACAAAAACAAATTATTTCAAAGTGTTGACTTTAGGGGATGGAAATTGGAAATGCAGCAATTTGAGCTGAGCTGCCTTGGAAGCTCCTCTTCTTCTCTCTTTACTTGCTTCCAGGGATATTTTGCTGATCGCATATGGTGAAATAGCTACATTATTTCTTACATTACCAGTTCTTGTTTCCATTTTTTTTCCTCCTTATTGAGGCTAGATAATGATTTCTTGCAGGAAAACTCAGTGTATATCATTAAGTGATCTAGTGTAGTACATGTGGAGGAGAAAACCCGGTGGATCTCCAAACTATTGAGTAGAGGCTCTAGTCCTCATTGCATAATTTGTCAATCTACCAGCTGGATTTTTTTTATTTTTTTTATTTTTTTATTTTTAATAAAAGCCACCAGCGTGGTGGGTCGGACCCCCGTTTATTAATATAGCCAAAGGCAAAGGAGGGGGACTTAAACCAAAACCTCCAAAACAAATATACAAGAAATAGCAAAGGTAAAATGCAATCATGGACATTTATTTTATGCCCATGGGTGATACAAAAACCTAAGCTATCATGCAAAGCGAGAAAAACCAACATGTCTCATAAAATGGCAGTTGAAACAGTACAAAGGATGAGAAGAGTCCTATCTTCTAAATATTACAATAGATAAAGGACCTATTTGATGCGGACATATGGAGTTCCACACTGATCAAGTTTGATGAGGCCTTGTATCGAAGATGGTAATAAATGGAAATTGGATAAAATAATTGAGTTACACGTAGTTGTGGCAAGATTTGCCAAAGCATCTGCAACCGAATTGACCTCGCGAAAAACATGAACCAACCTGCAATTACCAAAAAGAGAAACAACACGACGAAAGGAAACATCCAATGTCCAAGAAGAGATACGACCCACAGCTATTGCATTAACAAGAACTTGAGAATCCGACTGAATGATAAAGTCCGAGAAACCACGATCCTGTGCCATCCGTAAACCCTCCAATAGAGCAAGTAATTCCGCTGCCATACTCGTAATTGAATCACCCAGAAATATAGAGAAAGCCGCTAGAAAGGTACTAGTGCTATGACGAAAAACGCCACCAATGCCAGCAGGTCCTGGATTACCTTTCGAAGCCCCATCAATATTAAGCACAATACCCGTATAGTTAGTGTCACATCCCCATCTTAACACCATAGTTTTCCTAGGAACAAAAGTGATAGAGTGCAACAAACCTCGGGCTTTAAGCAACAGAGAAGTATAGTCCCGAAATTGAGCAAGAATACCGGATTTAGTGGTGACTTTCCCATCATAGATGAAACGACAGCGAGCTTTCCACAAAATCCAGCAGGCAGAACAGGCCATTAGAAGAACTATCGATCTTGAACGAAAATTTGGAGCAAACCACCATAAGGACAACATAGCTCGAATATCAGCAAAACATGCATCCGGGAGAATCAAATTAACCGAATTTGCCGCCTCTTGCCAAACTACACGTGCAAGCTTACAATATACAAAAATGTGGTTGTATGTCTCTAAGCCGGAATAACAGGAGCAGTGAGAAGCTAGTGACACGCCATAGCGCTGCCTATCCTCATCCAAAGCTAGAAACTGGTTCATTAGTTTCCACATGAATAAAGAAATAGATAATGGGAGTACCTTATGCTAAATGCAAATCCGCGAGAGGAGTGTAGCCCCAGAATTACTAATAATATCCAAAACCGATGCAATCTTAAAAACTCCTTTAGAATCGGGCATCCAAATGATTTTATCGCAATCCGCAAAAAGCGAGAAAACTGGTAGAGATGCGGCAAAAGCCGCCGGTACTTGATTCCACATCGCTCTCCTTTTCCAGTCTTGATCAATAAAGTAATCACAAATCCGGTGAGTCCCCAGTAAGTCTGACAGGTGTGGTGCAACCGAATCAAGCGAGCCCTGATGTGTGAAATTTTCATAATAAAAATTAGAATCCCCATTTCGCAACAGAATATCAATATTTTCCTCCACTGCATCCTTGATCGAAAGCATTCGTTGCCAAGTAGGCGAACAAGCCAACACAACCTTCCCTTGCTTGGCATGATTCAATCCCGCACAGTACCGAGTTTTCAAATATTCTGCCCACAATGAAGTGCCTGTATGAAAATTCCACCATATTTTCCAAGAAAAAGCCATATAAAATTGTTTTAATGAACGTGTTCCCACTCCGTTACATTCAACCGAGCGAGACATTTTATCCTAGGACATCCAATGACGGCGCTCTTTCCCATCCGTTTGGCCCCAAACAAACCTAGAGAACATGTTCTCCAATTTGGACAGAAGCAATTGAGGAACATTGCAAGTAGTCAAGATATGAAGTGTCATAGAGTTAAGGACCGCACGAACCAATAAAAGTCTACTAGCTATAGACAACAGGGATCTCTGCCATCCTTCCAATCTAGTAGCAACTTTGTCAATTAAAGAGTCAAAGTATCTTACCTTAGATCTCCCTGGATATAGGGGACAACCAAGATAGGTCATCGGAAAATCACCCTCAACGAAACTAGTCACCTCCTGTATCATTCTTCGCTGGCTCGATGCTATCTTAGTAGAAGCACAATAGGAGGACTTGCCCACATTGACTCGCTGTCCAGAGGCCTTTTCGTAAGTAGCAATAAACTTCATAATTGTATGCAAGTTCCGTTTTTTACCATTAGTAAAAATAATAACATCATCCGCAAAAGCCAAATGGGAAATGATAAATGGTTGCCTGGGAACATGATATACGGAAAGAGATCCCGAATTTGTTAAAGCATTCAGACCCCGGGAAAGACCCTCAGCCGCAAGAATGAAAAGAAGTGGAGATAGAGGATCACCTTGCTTGACCCGCATGACTATAACCATATGAAACACCATTGACCAAGACCGAAAAACCATTTTGAGTTTAGTATATTACGGATCAGGTGAATAAAATACGGACCAAAGACAAATCGTTGCAATACTTGAAGAATGAAAGAGCGTGATACTCGGTCAAAAGCTTTCATCATGTCGAGTTTAATGATTAAATTTCCACCCCGCACCTTATGATTGATAGAATGCACAAGTTCCATCGCAAGTAAAATATTGTCGGAGATAGATCGACCCTTAACAAAGCCCGTTTGATTCTGAGATATCAAAGTTGGTAATAGAACACCCAGTCGAGTCGCAATAACTTTGTGATCACCTTATTTGCAAAATTACATAGAGAAATGGGTCTAAAACCCGTGAGATGAGTTGGATTCTGAGTCTTTGGAAGAAGTATAATAAGAGTGCTCGCCATTGCTTGAGGCATTGGAAGTCCTACCCAAAAATCTCAAACTGCTTGCACCATGTCACTCCCCACTACCACCTGAAAACTCATCCGGACCTGCTGCACTTTGTTTATCCAATGAAAAAAGGGCTGCCCGAACCTCCAAATCGGATGGAAGAGCCGAGAGGGTCCTAGTAACCGAATATTCAATCAATGATGGAATGGTTCCCAATATTTCGTCCATTTGCTGCGGTTGGTCCGTATCAGAATATAACTAGGTGAAAAAACGATGAGCTTCAATCCCGATCTCCTTCTCTTCCGATAACCATTCACCATTATCAGTTTGTAATGTTGAGATATGCAAACGTTTGTACTCTTACACATAGCATGAAAATATTTAGTATTGCCTTCGCCATCTTGTATCCACTTTATTCTTGATTTTTGCCTCCAAAATGTTTCTTCAGCATCTAAGTAAAAGTGGTAATTCTGTTTTGCTTCCATCCATGCGAATTTTATATCATCCGCAGGAGCAGCATCAAAGGCAGCCTCAGCCACAGCTACCGATTGTTCGGCTTGTTGTAACTGCGTGGTAACATTGCCAAAGCAGGTTTTATTCCAAACACGCAATACTCTCTTCAGGCGTTTCAATTTGCCGACCAATACAACCATACCATTCCCCTCTAAATGATCATCCCAGCTTGACTGTATCATAGGAATAAATTGAGAGTGCTTGGACCACATATTCTGGTATCTGAATGAGGAAGAAAATCCCCCACCACTATTTCTTGCAAATTTAAGTAACAAAGGACAATGATCCGACACAGATCTATGCAAATGCTCCAATTTTGTCATAGGAAAAAAAATCATGCCAGTTAGTGTTCACTAGAATACGATCAAGGCGTCGCAATAAAGGCGGTGAAGAACTTCGGCACCATGTATACGGGCTACCAATAAAAGGTATATCCAGCAAACCACAATCACCAATCATATCTACAAACTCAGAAATAGGCAAAGAAGCAGGAATAGACCCCAAACTTTCTGTTGCACTGAAAACCACGTTAAAATCTCCTCCAACCAACCAGGGGACGTCATGTTGTGAATTAAATAATCGTAACTCATCCCATAACACCCTTCGTTGCGTGTAGGCACATTTGGCATAAACAAAAGATAGATAGACTGAAGTCCCAGCGTAGTTATTCACCAAAACAGTCAACAATTGTTCTAAATTACCAACCACAGAAATGTCTAAACTACCATTCCAAAACAACCATATTTTACTAGTAATATTACTTGCCCCCATGTCAAATCCAAGATGGAGGACATAAAATGGTAAATCAGTGATATCCAACATAGGTTCTATAATTGCAAGTAAAGGTGGAGCATTATCAGATTTAATTTGTCGAAGCCGGGCAATAGATTCCTTATTCCCAACTCCCCGGATATTCCATATGAAACAGTTCATGCTATTCATATAAATGGATTAAAGAAGTATGAGTGTCCCTTAATTACCTTTAGTTTTCTCCTCAAGACGAGAAGACTTCCGTGAAGCAGCCTTTGATTGTTTTTTGGGCCTGCCGGCTCTGGTTTGCAGTTCCTGGACCGGTAGAGCATTGAGAGCGGGATCAATGTCGGGCTGCTCCAAAGTGGATAATGTCAATACATTCACCGATGATTCATCTGATTGGCCTGCCAAAGACAAGGAACCTCCCCCTTCGGCAACAGGAGCCATTGCTTGTATGGCTGGTCCGCTCGGTTCCTGTTCTATCAAGAGAGTATCCGTTCCCAAAAATCCTCCCTCTGCCTCTATAGGCGAAGAGATGGGTCCATCAAGCTCTCCTGAGACTTGGTCTTCTGACCGAGAGCCCCCTTCAACAACGGGCGCTACAGCCAGGTCTTCAAAAGCTGAGACTATTGCAACCAGCAAAGGTAGAGGAGCTGAGACAGGGGTCGAGACAGGGGCCGGGGTAATATCCGGGTCGGGCATTGTCTCAGAGCTTGAACTGGGCAGAATTGTCGGGTCAGTAGCACAAGACGGGGCAACTGCTATAGCAGAACCCGAACCAGTCCGAATGGATTCTGTAGTCGCCGGAGCAGCGTCCTTAGTCGGCAACTGGGCCAAAAATTCCGCTGTATCCGTTAATACCTTGCCCCTGCAGATTGAGACATTCTGGGAGCAGTGGAAATTAATTTATCACATCCCACCCCAATATCATCGATTCCTCTAGTGATTGGAGATGACAAATCAATTGGTTCCATCAAAGATTCCGGTACAACCGGTGTAATCAATGACGCAATTGTTGATTCCAGTACTTGATTCGGCTCAATAGTGTTATTGGTTTGCGGAGATGGAGAGGCCAAATCTATCGGCGCAACAGTAGTGGCGTGGTCCGATGCCGGTTGGATTGAAGGGTTCTCTTTCTCCGGTACTACAGTTCGTGAAGGGCCGGAATCCGTGGCTATTTTCAGCCAGACAGCCGGTCTTGTGTTCTTCTTTTGAACCACAATCCCAGATGACAAGTACTTTAATACATCCTTTTCCGAGTTTCCATTGCCAGTTGCCATAGGCGGTACCGCCTTGGCTTTTCCTGTAGTCTGCACATTTGGTCGGACAATCGGGGGTTTGACCGGTGGCACCAAAGCATGCTTAGAGCACTGTTTTTCCGAGTGTCCGATTCGCATACAATTCAAACAATATTCCGGCAGATTATCATAGCTAATCGTTTGCCAAAAACCTTTCCCGGTCTTAGCATGGGTAATACGAACCCGATTGGGCAAATTGGAAAGTAAATCAACTTCGACACACACCTTTGCAATGCTTGGGCGAGTGGCGGCATCCAAAGAAATCGGCTGACCCACGACACTTGCTAGGGAGAATAACTTGGATTTATTGTAAAGAGGATAAGGCAATCCTTCAAATCCAATCCAAACCGGTACAATGGAGGGTTCTTCATGGACAGTAAAATCATATGTCCATTTAAAAACCCTCATCGATGAACCGAAAAAATTCCATATGCATTGCCTCCATAATCGGAAATAGTCCTCTTCAAGATCAAATTTGATTAATACATGTCTTGCATCCATTCGGCCAATCCAAAAATTTCCTCGAAAACCCACTTTGTGAAAGGCTTTTCGAAGAGAATCCAATGTTGGGGCATATTTATGAAACTTACCCACTAATGTAAATCGTAACGGACTAATAAGGAGATCGTGTTCATCCTCCGAAATTATCAAATTTGGTTCTCCTTTGTAAACATCAAGCGGAGAAATTGGAATGGAGGCAGCCACAGACGAGGGAGGGGAGAGAAGCTCCGCGAAACTTTTCTGTTTCCATAGTGTAGGGGTGGCGGCAACAGCCACCACAGTGGGGTGGCCGGCTGCCATCAGCAGCCAAGAGCAGGTGGAGAAAGCAGTATAGGGGAGATCCGATTTTTTAGGAATCGGCAAGTTTTTTCGAAAGCTTGGTGCTTACACGGCTTGTGTGATCTTATGTTTCAGAATCATCTACCAGCTGGATTATTACAAGATCTGTAGATAAAAAATAAATTGCCTATTCTAATCCCCATTATACTTTTAATTTGACTAACAATGTGCCCTATGGGGGAGAAATCTTCCTCTATCTGATGAACCCGGTTAACTAGTGTTTTATATTCTGTACAAGGAAAAGTTGATATCGTTGAGCTGATGCAAAACGAAATCCTTCCAGAAGTGCCTTGGCTTCAACATATTCAGGGCTTGGTGATTTGTGAATAAATTTTACGTCCCTGCTGTAAAAATGCCTTCATGGTTGCGCACGATCACACCTAGACCTCCGGAGTTATTATTCCATTCTCCATCAACGTTAATGTTTAGGGAACCATACTCAGGGGGTTTCCATTTAAAGCAGGATGGTTGTTGCAAAAGCGCTGGAGGTTCCACTGTATACATGGGAGTAAACATTTTTTCCTTTCCTTATAACATATATCTGATTTGGTCAAAATTCGTTAAAGGTTGTCGTACTCTGATCAACCCCAATGATGATGCAAAAATATTGATGAATTTAGCAGTATCAATTAGAGAAAGATTAGCAATCTCCTCTGGTATATGACGCTTCCCTTCGAAAATAGCTCGGTTTAGATTGCACCACGCAATATAGGCAAATATAGTGGAAGTCTCTTCATGCCCTTCTAGAATAGGCTTTAAACAATATGAAAATACATCCTTCTTTAGCAAGGCATGTATATCAAAACTGGTTTGGCTCCATACTTCCATGGCTGGTGGGGAATGAGAAAAGTGCATGCACTGCAATTTCAATCGTCTCGTGACAGATAGGACAATGATGTTTTATAATATTTACTCGTCGTGATAAGACCTTGCAAGTAGGCAGAATTCGCTGAAAATTTTTCCAAAACAAAATTTCCAGCTTTGGCGGGATGGGTAGTTTCTAGACTTATTTCCAGTTATCGAAAGGTGTTTAGCTTGGAGGTTGAGGGAGCCTCATGCTTTCCACTATTAATGTCAATTTGGAGGTGGTATCCGGACTTTACGGAGTAATGTCCATTTTTTGTATACCCTCAAACTAGACGATCTGGCGGCCGTGCATGGTATAGTTGTACCTTCATATAAGGAGAATAATGCTTCCAACAAAGCCATATTCCATTTACAGTTTTTGTGGTCAATGAGTCTAGAGACGGAAATCATCCATTGATATATATATATATATATATATATATATATATATATATATATATATATATAAGGGCTAATGTAATCAATCTTGTTTTGATGATAACAAGACATTGAGAAGTCTAATGTTTGTGTGAGCTTGTGTTTCAATGATAGGATATTATGAACTCACACATTCATTGAAAGGTAGCTTCTTGTGGACATAAAAAATCATTCTACAACAAGAAGAAACTACATATTGCAAGTCTTCAATGACACAAGCTTAAATGCCATACACAATGCCATTGAGAGATATTTCAAAATCAAAGGAAGATCTTCTTGTAGATTTCAAAGGTCATTCTACAAACAAGAAGAGTCTTCATTTTGCAAGTCTCCATAGCACAAGCCAAAAGGTCATCCACAATGATAATGGAAGTTATTGCAAAATCAAAGGAAGATCAACAAGTGTTGAAGTCCAAGATGCTAAAATTTAACAAGACTACAAAGGACTTCATCACAAGAAGTGGTCTCAAGTCCAAGCTCAAAGAGGAACTCATCTTGAAGACTTGAAGACTTGAAGACCAAGAAGAAGATTAGTCAAGATGTTAATAGGTATATCCTTGTGACTAATCTTATTTGATGAATGTTAGTGTATAGTATGATGAAGCTCATACTCGTGCATGTTTTCAAAACCATATCTCATACTTTGATTTAATCTTTCAAAGGTTTTGTAAAACTTTCTTTAAGTGTTGGTTAATGCCCAAGATCTTTAAAATGTTTTAAATATCTTTCAAAAACACTTAAGCATGAGTTTGAGAATATTAGAAAGTTGATCAAGTGGAAAAACTACTTGTGGACTGAAGTCCAATCGACTGGGTCCTAGACCTCGGGCGACCTGATGAAGTCCGGTCGACCGACATGTGTTGTTTGGTTGACCGAAGTGTCTTTTGTACTTTATCACTTTTGAACGTTCCAATACTCCAACGACTATAAAAATCTCGGAAGGCCTACTTCAGGTCGGTCGACCGGCACTTGCCCGGGTCTACCGGACCACTTATCATGGTCTACCGAGATCAAGACAGAAGCCTATGAACTTAACTTTGGAACTACTATGGGCAACTGACTCCTTAGTCTGGTCGACCGAAGCTGTCCTGTCAAGGAAAAAATATAGTCGTTGTAACTCGATTTACTTGCTATTTTTGGACCCTATAAATAGCCTTTTAGGCTTAATTTTGTTCTTTGCTCAAGCCAATAGAGGGGCCTTAGTTTAGAAGTTTTAGACAAGAAAATCAAACACTTTCATGAGCTTAATTCTTTCAATCATTCATCAAAACATTTATATTTGAGAAAGAGCTTCAACTTATTCTTTCATTCTCAAATATGAATTAGAGCTTCAATTGTAATATCCAATATTTAGAGGAATTTTTCTTTATTGAGCTTAAATGTAAAATCTCATTTGTTGAGATTATCTTTTCTTGTAATGGGTTGTGTGGTAAGGCTTGTTTGTGAGAGTGGTGGTTTTGGGCCTCCATTAGTTGGAGTGTATCTTTCTTGTAATCATAGGAACTAGAGTGAGTGGTGAACCCGAAATAGAAGTACGGTTGAATGTGTTTGTAAAACCTCCTCACTTAGTAGACTAGGTTAGAGAAAGAGTTCCCAATGGTGGAAGGTTACATGAGTGTGTAAAAGATCATTAGTAGGTTTGTCCTTCCATGTAATCTCTCAAGACAAGCTAGTGGAAAGTTGCCAAAAATCTTGGGTGTGTCCCACGGTAGTGGATGTAGATCGTTGTGATCGAACCATTCTACATCATTGTGATTGATCTTATAACTCTATCTTTTTACTTTCAAGTTATTTCATTATACTTGTGCTTATATTCACATGAACTTGATTGTATGAGCTATAATTGTTTATATAGAGTTACTCAACTTGCTTGTTGCTTGGGCATAGGAATTGCATTTAGAGATCCTAATAGCTTTATATATCTATTGTTAAATGATATTCCTCATGACTTTTGTGTTTTGTTCTTACAAGCTTTGCATATAGGAATCTTGACCTAGACAATCCTTGATCATATTCATTGTCTTGTATTCCTATGTGTTTCATTCTAAACACATAAGTCATCTAAGTGATAATCATTTAATTCACTTTATATGCTTAATGAACATAATTGTTGTTAAGGTGATCACTTAAGAAAAGAATTTAGTAGAAAAGTATAAAATTTGAGAACTTTATTCACCCCTATAAGGTTCTCCCCCTTCGGGTATTGCAAATGTCCTACGGGTATTTCAAGCCACTTATCTCCCTAGATACTATCACATAAGTCATTACCAATCCTCCATCGATTGAAGTAGTTCTTGACTTTTAAGGATCCATTGCCAGATTAAAGAGGTACAACCTTTAAGTTGTAGAGTTAGAAACCTATCCAGGGGAAAATATTTCGCATGTTGAGCAAAGCGAAAATGGTTAGTGAATAATACGCCAACCTTACTTTGTTACCAATGCTCTATTAAAAGCCTCTATATCACGAAAACCAAGTCCTCCTTGATCTTTTGGTTTACATAATTTTGTCTAAGCTCTCCAATAGATCTTTTTGTAATTTTCATCTCCACCCCATAAACAAGTACGCATCATGCTAGTAATGGATTCTATTATATACTTGGATAGAAGAAAACAAGACATTCAATATGTGGGAATAACTTGAACCACTAACTTTATTAGTACTACCAGGGCTGCAAAAGACAAAGTCTTCTCCTTCCAACTGCTCAGTTTTTTCCAGACTTTATCTACAACAAACTGAAAAGCCTTTTTTTTTAGATCGTACTGTCATGTAGGGAAACCACACATACTTCCCTTTTACATCACTCTCCGGAATTTGGAGAATGGAAAAAGGCTAAGTTTAATGTCCTCCGGGGTGCCTTTACAGTAGAGCAGGTTTGAATTGTCGTACTTTATTAGTTGGCCAGAGCAGGCTTCGTATGTTCATAGAATCTCTCTTAGTCTTCGTAGGCACACCTCTTAAGCTTTAGCGAAGAAAAGAGAGTCATCTGCAATGCGCAGGTGCGTGACAGAAGCACTACCTCAAAATTGAAATCATGTTAAGGGCCCCCATTCCTGAACATAACAGATTAGTGAGGATAGTCCTACCGTGAAAATGAGAAAAATAATAGGGGAGAGAGGGTGTTCTTGTCGTATCCGCTTAAAGGGCCTAAAGGACCTTGTAGAGACTCCATTGAGCAGGATGCTGATACAATTCATTACAAGGGAGAGGAACTTTGTCGGGAAATTCATACAGTTCATTACCATCTCCAAGTAGTTCCACTCAACTCTATGAAAATATTTTCTCATGTCTAGCTTAACTGCTAGTTTATGGGAGCCGTTTGGTCGATTTTCCTGTAAACTATGGAACACCTCAAAAGAGACAATGGTATTATCAGTTATAAGTCTACTTTTCAAGAAGGCGCTTTGGGCTTCATCAATGGAGAAATTCGTCACTAGCTTTAGACGATTAGTCAAAACTTTGGAAATAAGCTTGTATACCCATTACATAGACTAATGGGGCGAAAATTCATCATAGTAATAGTTTTTTTTTTTATCTTTGAAATAAGAGCAATGTGAGTCGAATTCTTAGCTGATAAATCATGTCCATCATTCAGAACCTGAAGGATAAAGCTAGTGACCGAGCCACCCAGAATATGCCATAACATTTGTAGAAAACGTACGTGTTTTCCATCTGGCCCTGGCACTTTGTGTGGGTGCATTTGTTTAAGTGCTGTAATGATTTCAGCCTCAATGAAAGCCTGGACTAAAGTACAAAACTCACTGGCATCTAGTTTACTGGCAAGCAAATGAGGCGATTGACTCACTCCGCTAGAGTTTGACTTAAACATTTTATTTTCAAAACAATCAATCGTTACTTCCTCAATATCATACTCTTCATCCTTTAGGCTTCTATATGGGTCAACAATCTCTTCAATGTAATTTGTTTTCTTCCTCTGCGGTGCCTTTTTATAGAAATAAGAGGTGTTTCTATCTCTCTCTGCAAGCCATGTAGCTTTGTTGCGGGCTTTCCAATAGTCTTCCCCTAGATCTTGAATTTTTTCCAAGTCTTTTGAAATTTCTAGTTCTTGGGAGAAAGAGTAGTTGGGGAGTCCTCGTCGTTTCTGAATTGCATCCAGTTTATTTTGCTTGATCTCTAATTTTTTTCTCAAGGTTTCCCACAACTCTAGTGCTCCATTTTAGAAGGTCGTCTTGAAAGCCAGAAAAGGCTGAACTGAATCATGTCGTTGTACGTTCAGAAGGAGAAGACTATGTTTGTCTGGAATATTCCAAACATTATGGTTCTTTAAACCAGAGTGGTTCAAACCGAAGGTGCCTTGATTTGTTTTTAGTTTTTTTTTACGTCTTCGGCTAGGAAGCATGCCAAGAAGAATAGAGAGGTGACCACTATCTTTGGTGGATAAACGATGGATAGTCATTTTTGGAAAGAGTGTGCGTCGGGAAGGAGTAGCTTATCCCCTATCCAGACGGACAAAAACTTCTCCAGAACCTTCCCTAAAGTTGCACCAAGTATATGGGCTTCCAAAAAAACCCAGATCACATAGCCCGCATTCATATAATGTTATTCTTATTCTTATTATTATTATGGTGGAAAATATTATTATTATTATTATTATTATTATTATTTGGAAAATGAACAAAGAAATGAAAGAAATTTGCACAATGCATGTTTATAAAGAGGGGTCAAAGTAGTATCTCTATGTTTTTTAATAGAGATCTTTCTAGATAGTTTAGCATAAATTAGGAAGGAAAAAACAACAAATATTTTTACTATTATATCCTTAGTTAATTTAGTTTGTTCTCAAACACTAATTCTTCTCTTTCTCTCTATATTAGGGCAATGTTAGAGAAAAAAAGTATTGAAAGTTGAAAATAACATATATTTAGGGAAGCGATGGAGAGAATAAAAAGACTTCTCATTAGAAAATTGAAGTAGTAGTTTAGTTAGTGAAATAATATTTTCTTATTTCACTAGATTTAGAGGTTTGGATTTCGATATACTGACGAATGTCCATTCGCACTCCCTTTCCCATCTCCATTCTCCCTCTCCCAAAAAAGAAAGAAGAAAAAGGAAAAAAAAAAAAGGATTAGGAGTAGAAGTAGGTTTTCTAATTTATAATTATTCACTTCTTGTTTTACCTTGGAAAAGAAGAGGTTTTCTAGTTATAGAAATTGGTTTAATGATGTGTCTACGTACAATAATGTTTGTGTACAAAAATACTTCATTCGAGTATATACAGAATTCTTGGGTTTATATAAACATATCCTCTTTCCTTTTATTTAATTATGTAACTTCTTGCATTTTGCTTTGAGATATAACCTACATGACTTATAGTACAAAATACTACCTTCTTTTCTCTTTTTGCTATTCATAGGGGAAAAAACAAAGGAGATTTCATTGCTTTTCTACTAAAATATATCCAAACATTGGAAAGATCTTAATCAAGAGTTTACATACTTTGCTATATTAGGAGCAACTATGTTACCAGTTATTCTTACACAAATTTACGAGTAGATATAGAACATCCGTAATAGTGTTCACAATATAAACAATAGGTGAGAGATTATCTCAGCATCGCCTGTAATTGATACGTTCTGGACAAAGGGGTCTGTGTTGTAAAGTAACCCGAGCTAATAGATTCCGCAAGAAGGAGAATTGGACTCGCGAGAAAGAATACAATCAAAGGTGGTGGAGATGTTCACACCCACTCTATGATGCTTACGTTAGCTTTTTGGGAGAGAAAGAAACATAGAGAATATATTAAGGAAAATGCATTCTAGAGTAATGTTCTCTGGGTAATTATTTTATGAAACCTGATGTTATATCTTCAGGATGATACTTAAACAAACTCATTCTTAAGTTTTTTAAAGAAATCGTTTCGTCTTCCACCAATGCATAACATCCATGCGGCTAATAATAAACCGCACCGGAGTTACTTTTTTACTGTCCTATAGTGGTCCTGGTCAATAGATTCCTTCACTTGCAAAAAAATAACTTTTACAATCTTTGTTTCACTGTTCACCTTCTCTGGTTATTTCCACCAGTTAAATGTAGCATTCCGACTATCGTATCAATCAAGGATTCAATCTATAGTCTTTTAAAGCCAACAGAGCTACTCCTCATCCCCATAAACAAAAAGACCACGTTTAGTAGTGCTTTGGGTTTCTGTATTGTTAAAAACTTGTCCATAGGAATTACCGCCCAGAAACCGCTCGTCGTTTTCACTCTCTGACACACTACTATTGTTATGCCTACAAAACGATCCATTCACCAAGATAAGAGGTCTCAACCCGAGCCTGTTCAGATAAAATGGTGAAAGTGATATTAAGGTAAGCTCGGGGGAGGTAACGGTGAGGTTCCCATATGATATGCATGTGAGGGAATATGAGCTTTTCTTTATGAAGCCCAATGAATCTATAAATGAGATGAACACTGGGTTCACCAATGTTGTTAATGGGTTGAGATCATATGGAAAGGAATACACTATGGGTGAAATGAATAGGAAGATCCTCAACTCACTTCCTAAAAGTTGGGAGGGCAAAGCTCTAGTGTTTGAAGAAGCTAAGAATTTGAAAACTTATCCCACGGAAGAGCTTATTGGTTCTCTTCTCACCTATGAGCTCACACACAAAAAGGATGATCACGTTGAAAAGGCAAAGAAGAGTCTTGCTCTAAAGACTATTCTTGATCTCAATGAATCCAACAATTCAAGTGATGAAGAAGATATCGACTTGGATGATGAGACCATGGCTTTAGTTGTAAAGCGTATGAAGAAAATGTTTTCCGGGAAAGGAAGGAAATTCTTTCAAAATAAAAGAAAACAAAATCCCAATGAGATGAGATGCTATGAATGTGGAAGCACTCAACATCTCATAGGAGAATGTCCTTCCGTCAAAGAAAATGAGCCCAAGGAAGACAAAAATAATAAATTCTTCAAACCAAAGTATGCTAAGGGCATGATAAGCACTTGGGATCAAGAAGGAAGTGGCAATGAAGAAGAAGAGGAAAATGCCAATGTTTGCTTCATGGCTTATGGGAATGAGGTACATCTTACATCTTCTACTTCTACTTCTCATGATGATGATGAAGATGATCCTAATGAACTTTTATGTGATATGTATGATCAACTTAGGAAATGTGCTAAGCAAAATCAAGAGATGAAACTTAAAATTGAATCCTTGCTTGAAGAAAGATCTAAGTTGCTTAGTGAAAACAAAAAGCTATGTAATGATGTTGATTGTTTGAAAATAGACAATGAAAAGCTTACTACTACTTGCAACACTTCCTCATTAAAGTATCTAGAAGCTTATGATAAATTGTCTTCTCTTGAATGCAAACTTGTTGAGTTTGATAGTTTAAAGACCAAAGTTGTTGAGCTTACTTCTCTTGTTGATAAGTTCTCCAAAGGAACAAAAGATCTTGATCATATTCTTTGTATACAACGGACTCCAAATGATAAACATGGTTTAAGTTATTCACATTCATATCCTATTGATATTGCTAGCTCTTCTAGACCACCTAGAAATCACTTTGTGCATGCTAGTACTTCTCATAAACAAAAGAGATACCATGAGCATATTCACAAATCTTATAAGCCATCTATTCGTTGCACATATTGTGGTAAATTTGGTCACACTAGTACTAGATGTTATGTGAAAAGAAAAATTGAAAAAGGAGTTAAAACTATATGGAGAATCAAGCGTGTCTTAACTAACCCTCAAGGACCCAAGCAAATATGGGTACCAAAAGTCACTCTTTCTCCTTTGTCTTAGGTACTTGCAAACAAGGTAGATACTCCGGCTCAATGGTTTCTTGATAGTGGATGTTGTCCCCATATGACCGGAGATGCCTCATTAGTCAAAGACATGGAACCTATCTATGAAGGTTATGTCATATTTGGGGACAAAAAGAAAGGTAGAATTCTTGGCATTGGGAATGTTGGTAAAGATTCTTCAACTCTTGTTAAGAATGTTCTTCTTGTTGATAGTCTCAAATATAACTTGCTTAGCATTAGCCAACTTTGTGATAATGGTTTTGATGTTACATTTAGCAAAAAGGCATGCTCTATTATTGATAGCTCTTCTCATGAAAAAGTGCTTGTTGCAAAAAGAACCGGTATGTTTATATGCTTAATTTGGATGATATTGTTGCATGCGATTTTAAATGCTTATCCATAAATGAAGATGATGCCTTCTTATGGCACCATCGGCTTGGTCATGTGAGCTTGGATCTTTTGAATAAACTTTCCTCTAAAGAGCTAGTGCGTGGGCTTCCAAAAGTGAAATATGAGAAAAACCATCTTTGTGATGCTTGTCAATTTGGAAAACAAATAAAAACTTCTTTTAAGCCTAAACAAATGGTTTCACTTCTAAACCACTTGAACTTGTTCATCTAAATCTTTTTGGACCGATGAGGACCACTAGCTTAGGTGGTAAGAGGTATGTCTTTGTTATTGTGGATGACTTTTCAAGATTTACTTGGGTAATTTTTCTTGCACAAAAAGATGACACCTTTCTTGAGTTTTCAAATCTTTTCAAAAAGGTACAAAACTCACTTGAACTAAAACTTGTTTCCTTGAGAAGTGAAATGGAAAGGAATTTAACAATCAATTCTTTGAAGAGTTTTGTAATGAAAATAGCATTACTCATAACTTCTCGGCTCCAAGAACCCCTCAACAAAATGGTGTTGTTGAAAGGAAAAATAGAACTTTACAAGAAATGGCTAGGTCTATGCTTTGTGAAAATTCTTTACCAAAATATTTTTGGGCCGAAGCCGTAAACACCGCTTGTTATATTGTTAATAGAGTTCTTTTAAGACCATTTGTTGGAAAAACCCCTTTTGAGCTCATCTTTGGAAAAATACCCTCAATCTCATATTTCAAGGTTTTTGGTTGCAAATGCTTTGTGCTTAACATCAAAGATAGCCTTGGAAAATTTGACAAGAAATCCGATGAAGGAATATTTCTTGGCTATTCTTCTAACAAGAAGGCTTATAGGGTATATAACAAAAGAACCTTGTGTAATGAAGAGTCTATGCATGTGTCTTTTGATGAATCTAACATCTACTTGTCTAGAAGAGATGATGATGATGATTTAGGTATGCCTTTGGAAAGAGAAAATGAAATCCATCAAGCTCCTATGTTGGATGTTGACACTAAGGATATGGAGGACATTGAGATTACTCAAAATGATCCCCAAGTCGCCCAAAGCAATGATTCTTCAACAAACGAGCTACCAAAGGATTGGATATACAAGTAAGGTCACCCTCAAGAGCAAATCATTGGTGATCCATCCGAAGGTGTCAAAACAAGGCGGTACTTCATAGATAATCTTGCTTTACTTTCTTCTATAGAACCTAAGAACATTCATGAAGCATTATGTGATTATTTTTGGATTTTGGCTATGCAAGAGGAACTTAATCAATTTGAAAGAAATCAAGTTTGGACATTAGTCCGTAGACCAATTGATCGCCTCATTATTGGAACAAAATGGATTTTCCGAAATAAACTTGATGAGCTTGGGGAGATCATTAGAAATAAAGCTAGACTTGTTGCCCAAAGATTCAATCAAGAGGAGGGCATTGATTTTGAGGAAACTTTTGCTCCCGTAGCTAGACTTGAATCTATTAGAATGCTTCTTGCTTTTGCTTGCTTTAAAGGTATTAAACTTTTTCAAATGGATGTGAAAAGTGCATTTCTAAATGGCTTCATTGAGGAGGAAGTGTATGTTGAACAACCTCCCGGTTTTATACATGAAAAATTTCCAAATCATGTTTACAAACTTACAAAAGCTATGTATGGTTTAAAACAAGCTCCTCGTGCTTGGTATGAGCGATTGAGCAAGTTTCTCATTTCTATCGGTTTTTCAAGAGGTCTTGTAGACACCACTCTTTTCATTAAAATGAATGCATCTCATGACATCTTACTTGTGCAAATATATGTTGATGATATTATTTTTGGTTCAACTAATGAAGTTCTTTGTGAAGAATTTGCTAAACTAATGCAAGATGAATTTGAGATGAGCATGATGGGAGAGCTCAATTATTTCCTTGGACTTCAAATCAAACAAACTAATGAAGGAATTTTCATCAACCAAGCCAAGTACACGAAAGAACTACTCAAACGGTTTGGGATGGATGGTGCAAAGGAAAGAAAAACTCCAATGAGTGCAACCATCAAGCTTGACAAGGATGAAAAAGGTAAATCGGTAGATGAAACAAGGTATAGAGGTATGATTGGCTCTCTTCTTTATCTTACCGCTAGTAGGCCGGATATTATGTTTGCCGTTTGCTTGTGTGCTAGATTTCAATCATGTCCTAAAGAATCTCATTTAGTTGCCGTTAAACGTATTCTTAGATATCTCATAGGTTCTTTTGATTATGGTTTGTGGTATCCTCATAGTACATCTTTTGATCTAATAGGATATTCGGATGCCGATTATGCGGGATGTCGTATTGAACGTAAAAGTACTAGTGGTCATTGTCATTTTCTTGGTCATGCATTAGTCTCATGGTATAGCAAGAAACAAGCATGTGTATCTCTTTCCACCGCCGAAGCGGAATATATTGCCGCCGGTAGTTGTTGTGCTCAAATTTTATGGATGATGCATACTCTTGTGGATTATGGCTTTGCATTTCATCATGTTCCCATCTTGTGTGATAACACTAGTGCAATCAATTTAACTAAGAATCCCATTCAGCATTCTAGGACTAAACATATAGAAATCAAGCATCATTTCATTAGAGATCATGTCGCTAAAGGTGATGTTTGCATAAACTTCATTAGCACCGATGAACAACTTGTCGATATTTTTCACAAAACCACTTAGCACCGAAAGATTTGAATATCTCAGGCGTTGCCTCGGAATCACAAAATTCCAGGACTGATGTGTGTATTAAGTGTGCAGGAGGAAAACAGGGGAACCTCGGATCAACAGCCAAAGGCTCGGATGATCCGAAACTGGACGGTCGACCGAACTAGTTTTGCCTTGAACCGGACCCTCGACAGAAGATCTACTGAGACTGTTCGGATCAACCTTCGGTCGACCCTCTCTGGAAACGGTCGACCGAAGTCATCGGATTAACAGCTTATATCTATCTTACCCGAATGACTTTTCATTTCATCTCCTCTTATTAAAACGATTCTCTCTCAAATTTCTCTTCTCTCTAACCTAAATTCTTCCTACCCAAGCCAAATTGATTCTTCAATTCATCATCCAATCACTCTTAATCTTCAAATTGAGTGAAATTCTTCAATTTTTTTTACCTCGGATTACCCAAGCTTTATACCTAATCCGAAATGGTGAGAACAAAGCACCCTAATAAAAGAGGCAACGATGATGAGGACACTCCTCCTCGCAAGAATCCTCCTAGAATTCTACCCAAAAGACCACTTGAAAAAGGGATTTCTCTCAAAGAACCCTCACAAACCCCATCAAAGAAAGGAAGGATGAAGCAAAGTGCTCAAAAGGTTGTGGGTAAAGGAAATAAGATTCAAGAGTCCATTTCAAGCCATTCGGAGGACGATTCCTTTTCTTCTCCTTCAAGGGTATTTCCACCCTCAAATTTTGAGTTTAGTGGATCATCAAACTTCTATACAACAAAGGTAACTAATCCTTTTTACAATGCATCTGCTAAGAAATTGTTTGACAATCTGTCAAATTCAAAGAGAGGATTCATGACTTCATATGTGAGAGATGAATACATGTTTGGTCAAGGAAAATGCTTAGATGAAGTTTTGGGGTTATTTGAGGATATGGGGTGGATCAATCTATTTGATATTGATGAAATCACTTATCCCTCCCTTGTGTATGAGTTTGGTGCTAATTTAAGGCAAGAAAGTGATGATGGTTATGAAATTCTATATAAATCTTGTGTTGGAAAAATGGAGTTTGTATTTTCTGAGAAGATGTTCTGTGAAGCTATAGGAGTCAAATATGTGGCTTATGCCAAAATATTTTATAAGAACATAATGAATTCGGATGATGCCGGTCTTTTTAATATGAAACTTTTCATATCCGAATTTAGTATTCAAGGCAACTTTTCCGATTCAAAGGATAGGGAAATAGACAAATTGGACGAATTTGGACGAATTCTTCATTTCTTTGTATCCAATATTGTTGCTCCGGTCAAAGGACATATGTCGTCTATCACCTTCCTTCAAATGGTTATCATGCAACATCTATTGGAAAGGAAGCCTTTGAACTTTGCTCATTTAGCTCTTCAACATTTCATGGCTGCGATCAAAGGATCAAGGAATTTCATACCATATGGAAATATGTTTACAAGGCTTTTTCAAAGATTCGGCCTTGATTTACACGATCCTTTAAAGAAAAAATTCGTCAAAATTGATGAGGCCTGTTTTCACCGAATGAAGATGATCTATATTGACAATCAATGGAAGATCATTCGGAAGACAACTAATGATGAGCTTGGTGCTGCGATCCTTGCTAGAAACGTATCCAATTATATGCTCGAAACACTCAAAAAGATTAAAAAGCAAAGGATGCTTGAAAAGAAAAAGATTGGAACATCCTCCAAACCTACAAATGATTATTCTAGTAATGAGCAAGAAGAGTTTGATGCACACAACTCACAAAGTTCAAGCAAACATGCTTCATTGGAAAAGAGTCAAGACGAAGCATCTCATTCTTCATCACATAATACTTCCAAAGGCACTCCTCCAAAGATGTCACGAATCAACAAAATGTTAGCCTTAGTAAAGAAAATGGCAAGTCAGTTTGAGTCAATGTCGAAGGAGATTGTTTGCATTAAAGACGATGTGCAAAACGTATCTGCCAAGGTGGATAAGGCTATAAAAATGCAAAAAGACTTAGCTAAGCAGCTACGCCTTTCAAGTGATGATGGAGGCAATCAAAGATAAATCCGTTTTTTGGCACGTCTATTTTGTTTAAAAGTTTCATTTTGGCATTATTGAACTGCTTTAACTACTTATGCTTATGACTTATTTTCGTACTTAAAAATGTTTATGTTTTGGTAAAGCACTCATTTATATTGGTTATTAATGTCTTTTTGATTATGCCAAAGGGGGAGAATAGTTTATTGATCTTGCTTAACTGTTTATTGAAAACTGATTGTCTGTTTGTGTGAGAGTTATTGAAAGAAAGTTCCAGGAGACAGCTCGATTGCGGCAGAATCGTCGCGAAAAATTTCCCCGCCTGGGTCGACCGAAGATAGGTGACCATAAGCTCGGTCGACCGAGATCCATGCAGTCTCATATTCAAATTCTGATTTTTGCTTAACTGTTTATTGAAAACTGATTGTCTGTTTGTGTGAGAGTTATTGAAAGAAAGTTTCAGGAGACAGCTCAGTTGCAGGGCAGAATCGTCGCAGAAAAATTTCCCTCGCCTGGTCGATCGAAGATAGGTGACCATAAGCTCGGTCGACCGAGATCCATGCAGTCTCATATTCAAATTCTGATTTTTGCTGCTATCAACTGCTGGAACTTAAGGGAGTTTTCTTAATATATCTGTTATTGTTTTTATCTTTTATATGGCATGTTTTGAGGGGGAGCATTTAAAATGATTAATAAGTTTAATTCTCAAAACTAGCCTTGTGTTTTGGAAGGAAGGAGGAAAGGAGGATGGTAGGTATTTAGGGCTCTTCTAAGAGTCCCTAATGTGATGGAAAAAGAAGTTAAAGTACTAGTGTTTGTATTTCTCACAAGTTTATCTTCTAAAACACTAGTCTTCACTCTTAATTGTTTTTAAATCCTTTTTGCCATGCTTCCTTGTTCTTACTATTGTTCGTATTCTATCTAATTACATCAAAGTTTGTCATAATCAAAAAGGGGGAGATTGTAAGCCCTAAGGGCGAACAAACTCTGTTTTTGATAATGGTCAAACATTTGATGTTGTGACTAATGTCTTATATCTTTGTGATAGAATATCGAAACTCGTTGTGGAAGCTCTAAGTTCTTCAATCAAGCTATAAACAAGATCTTCAAGGCACATATCATCAAGATTGAAGATTGAAGACTTAGGTTTGGTTAGGATAGCTTTATATTTATTCGTCGTTATCTTATAAGCTCTCTAACCAATGCTCTAAATGAACTTAAGCATACAACACTATGGTCTTGCATACATATTAAACACGTTTTTCATAAGGCTAAGTTTCAAAATAAGCCTTACTTGTGTTCACTTTTCAAAAGCCTTTGTTTTCAAAGTTCATGTCTTTTAAAACGGTTTTTCGAAATGCTTTTAAGTGTTACAATATCAAGAAAACCTTTTAGACTTCAAAAGATTTCATTAAAAGTGAAAAATCAACTTCTCTCTAAGTACAGGAAGTCGGATCATCCGACCTTTCCTCGGATCAACCGAGGAGAAATTGAGAGTTGCATTTTACAGGCTCGGTCGACCGAAGCCTTGTTCGGTCGACCAAAGTTATGTTCGGTCCACCGAGGTCCTTAAACGGTCAACCGAACTCTGAAAAAACTAGCCGTTATCTGACCGTTTTAAAGTCGTTTTTTGGACGTTTTTGAATACTATAAAAGCTCTAAAGCTGTATATTCCTACTACACCAACCAGAACTGATCTACATTGAATATACAAAAGCTCTAGCTCCTCAAAAGCATATCCACCTCTTTTTATGTATTGAAAAGTTCAAATCCATCTCATATATGCAAGACACAAAGTGTTGAATTCAAAAGTTCAAAAGAGCATTAAAGTGTGATCTTAAAAGGTATCCTTACTCCACTTCTTGAGTGTGAAAATTGTATCTTTATATCTTCATCTTTCCCTTTCTAAGTGATTGGGTATTAGTTGTGTTTAGTCCTACTTAGTGTTGGGCTTTGTACTCTTAGTGAGTGTTGATTGTAATTGTGGTTATTTGAGTAAAACTCTTTGTGAGTTAGCCACAAGTGTAAAAAGATCTTCTTAGTGAAGTTGTTGAAAATCCTTGGGAGAAACTCAAGGTAGTGGACGTAGATTCTTTGTGAATCGAACCACTCTAAATCCTGCGTCTTGCTCTTCTTGTTTTCATATTTGCTCTACAAATCTCCAAGCTTCATATACAAGTTCTACACTTCTATATCTCAAAGAAAAAGAAGCCACTTTTTATAAAAACCCAATTCACCCCCCTCTTGTGTTTTTCAAGATCCATGCTCACATGACCAAGCCTACGGTGCCATAAGAATGCATCATCTTCATTTATGGATAAGCATTTAAAATCGCATGCAACAAGATCATCTAATGACAACATATAAACATTACCGGTTCTATTAGCAACAAGCACTTTTTCATGAGAAGAGCTATCAACAATAGAGCAAGCCTTTTTGCTAAACATAACATCAAAAACATAATCACAAAGTTGACTAATACTAAGCAAATTATATTTGAGGCTATCAACAAGAAGAACATGCTTAACAAGAGTTGATGAACCTTTACCAACATTTCCAATGCCAAGGATTCTACCCTTCTTTTTGTCACCAAACGTGACATAACCTTCATAGATAGGTTCCATGTCTTTGACTAATGAGGCATCTCCGGTCATGTGACAAAATCATACACATTGAGATATCATAGCGCCGGAGCCTCCCTTTAACTTACAAGAACCTATAAGAGCAAAGGAAGAGTAACTTTTGGTACCCACTTTTGTTTGGGTCCATGGGGGTTAGTTGAAGTATGCTTAACTCTCCAAATGGTTTTTACTCCCCTTTCAATCTTTTTCTTCACATAACATCTAATACTAGTGTGACCATATTTTCCACAATAAGTGCAACAATTATGTGACTCAAAAGATTTGTGAACATGCTTAACAAATCTATTTGCCCTATGTGGCGTTCTAGCATTCACAACATGATTCTTAGGTATACGAGAAGAGCTAGAAATAACAACATGATTAGCAAGACCATGTTTATCATGAGAAGCACGTTGCATACCAAGAATTTGATCAAGATTTTTCTTACCCTTAGTAAAGTTTTCAACAAGAAGGGTAAGGTCATTAACTTTGTTCTTCAAATGATCAAACTCAACAAGTTTGTTTTCAAGGGATGACAATTTAACACAAGCTTCTTTGTATTGTAATGAAGATGCTTTACAAGTAGTAATGAGACTCTCATTTTCAGATTTCAAGCAATTAACATCATCACACATCTTTTTATTTTCATCAACCAACTTAGATCTTTCTTCAAGCAAAGATTCAATTTTAAGCTTCATATCTTTGTTTTGCTTTGCACATTTTTTCAATTGATCATACATCTCACATAAAAGCTCATTAGGATCATCATCATAAGAATTTGAAGTGGAGGGAGAAGGATGTACCTCATTACCAAATGCCATAAGACACATGTGGTCTTTTTCTTCTTGATCATCATCACTTCCTTCTTCATCCCAAAGGCTTAACATGCACTTTGAGTTTTTGAGATTAAAGAACAATTTTTCTTCCTCTTCATGATTAATGATGAAATCAAGATCAATACCCTTTTTAGGAACATTTTTCCTTTTCTTCATCTCGAAGGTGAGTAGAGAGACAATAAGTTCCTCCGTTGAATATGTCTTTAAGTCCTTGGCTTCTTCAATGACAAGAGCTTTTGTTTCCCAACTTTTAGGAAGAGAATTGAGAATCTTCCTATTCATCTCACCCATAGTGTACTCTTTACCATAGGACTTCAAGCCATTTATCACATTGGTGAATCTAGTATTCATCTCATTGATTGATTCATTAGGCTTCATGGAGAATAACTCATATTCTCTAACTAGAGAGTTCAACCTTGACCCATTGACTTGATTTGTGCCTTCATGAGTAACTTCAAGCACTTTCCACATAGTGTGGGTGGATTTGCTTCCACGGACACGGTTGTATTCATCTTGATCCAAGGCACAACTAAGAATATTCATTGCCTTATAATTTCGAGTCATTTTCTTGGACTCAACTTCATTTAGCTCACGGTCCGACTTTGGAATTTGAACACCATCCACCACTTTCATTGGTACATATGGACCTTCTTCAAATATATGCCATAAAGAATAATCTAAGGAGTACACATATATCTTGAATCGGTTTTTCCAAGCATTATAGTTGTTTCCATCAAAGAGTGGTGGTCTATTGGTGGAAGACCCCTCTAAGAAAGCTAAGGCGGAATTTCCAGCCATAATCTTTACTTCAAGCGATTAAGCTAAAGGTGAAGACGAGGCTCTGATACCAATTGTAAAACACAAGAGAGGAGGGGGGGTAAATTGGGTTTTAAAATAATCTTGTATTCTTTTCCAAATCTAAGCAAGGCTAGTGTAAGTTTGAGCAAGATGAATAAAAACAAAACGAAAGCCAACCACAAGACAAGGGATTTATAGTGGTTCGATTCACTTAGAATCTACATCCACTACTTGAGTCTTACCCAAGGATTTTCAACAACTTCACTAAGAAGAATATTACACTTGTGGATAACTCACTAAGAGTTTTACAACTCAGCCACAATACACCAACTCAATAAGAGAGCTTGCCCACACTAAGTAGGACTTTCAATACAAAACTCTCTAAGAGTAAATTGCCCACACATAAGATGCACACTCTTTGTCTTGCTTTAGATAGATCACTTTTGAATGATTTAGATCATAGAGATGAAGAGCATTTTCATTGAAAGTGTTTAAGACTTGATAAGGAATCAATGTATATTTGATGTGCAAGCCATGGAGTCATTCAGCAGCTTTAGAGCTTATATACATTTCGAAATATGCTGAAAAAACGATTCTGCAACAGCCATATAACGGCTAGTATTGCAGAGTTCGGTTGACCGAACTAGGACCTCGGATGAACCGAGCACAAGTTCGGTTGAGCCTACCATCGGTCGACCGAACCAAGCAACTCCCACAATCTTCAACTCTCTGTTTCGGTTCGGTCGATCCGAGGAAAGCGTCTGAGTATGAGAGATGTTGAGTTTTCACTAGTTTTGAAATCTTTTGAAGTCTAAAAGGTTTTCCAAAAAGGTAACAAGTAAGAACATTTGGAAAACCATTCTAAAGGTCTTAGACTTTGAAATCAAAGGCTTTTGAGATAAGAACACATATAAGGATCCTTTTGAAACTTAGCCTTTTGAAAACGTGTTTATGAGCATGCAAGACTAGAGTGTTGTACGTTTATGTTCATAAGAGCATTGGTTAGAGCTTATAAGATAAAGACTTATAAAGACAAAGCTATCCTAACCAAACCTAAGTCTTCAATCTTCAATCTCGACAAGATGTGCCTTTAAGTATAACTTTGAATCTTGATCATGGCTTGATTGAAGTACTTAGAGCTTCCATTATGACTTCGATATTCTATCACAAAGATCGAGATCATTAGACACAAAATCAAATGTTTGTCCATTATCAAAAACTGAGTTTGTTCGCCCTTAGAGCTTACAACTTTGTTTTCTGAAGGGAGATAGAAGTAATATGCTTTAGTTTCTTTAGGATATCCACAAACAAACACTTGTCTGATTTAGGGGCGAGTTTGTCAGATAACAAGCGTTTTACATACGCCTCAAATCCCCAAATTTTGAGAAATGACAAACTAGGTCGTTTCCCAGTCCATATCTCATATGGAGTTTTCTGAACCACTTTAGAAGGAACTCTATTCAATATAAATGCAGTAGTTTCTAGGGCGTAGACCCAAAAGGAAATTGAAAGATTGGTCTGACTCATCATAAATCGTACCATATCTAATAAGGTGCGATTCCTCCGTTCTGACACGCCATTCCATTGTGGTGTGCCAGGACGAGTTAATTGTGAAACAATTCCACAACCTCTAAGATGTTCGTCAAACTCTTGGTTAAGGTATTCGACACCTCGATCTGATCGAAGTATTTTAATACTTTTACTAAGTTGATTTTGTATTTCATTTTGAAATTCTTTGAATCTTCCAAAAGATTCTGATTTATGTTTCATTAGATTGACGTAGCCATATCTACTGAAATCATCTGTGAATGTGATGAAGTACTGAAACCCTCCTCTAGCACTTGTGTTTTTTGGTCCACAAACATCTGTATGTATGAGGCCCAACAAATCAGAATCTCTCTCACTTTGTCCAGTAAAGGGAGCTTTAGTTATTTTGCCTAAAAAGCAAGAATCACATGTCTCATAAGACTCTAAGTCAAATGATGTCAAAATTCCATCTTTATGGAGTTTTGATATGCGTTTCTCATTTATGTGGCCCAAACGACAGTGCCAAAAGTAGATTTGGTTTAAGTAATTGGATTTAAACCTCTTAGTATTAATGTTATAGATGGGCCTTTTAATGGATTCATCGAGGTTAAGAACATTAAGCCCATTCATCAAAGAGGCATCTCCATAGAAGGTACGATCTTTATGAATGGTGCAAATTTTATTCAGAATATTTAATTCAAAACCTTCAATATCCAAACAAGAAACTGAAATAATATTCCTACTCAAAGTTGGAACATAAAGACAATTATTCAGTTCTATAATAAGGCCACTTGGCAAAACTAAATTAAATGTCCCGGTAGTTACATAAACAACTCTTGCTCCGTTCGCTACTCTCTGGTCCACTTCTCCTTTTGCCAGTGATCTACTCCTTTTGAACCCCTGAACATTTGCACAAATGTGAGATCCACAACCGGTATCTAATACCCATGAAGTAGGAGCAGACATGTTAATTTCAATAACATAAATACTTGGAGAGACAGTCAAACTAGCTTTTCCCTTTTTCTTCTCTTCCAAATAGAGCTTGCAGTTCCGTTTCCAATGACCTGGTTCATTGCAATGGAAGCAAACTCCTTCCTTTGGTGCCTTGGCCTTGGGTTTGGGCTTGTTATTTCCTTTGCCCTTCTTGGCCATGGGCCTTTCCTTTCCTTTCTTCTTGAAATTCCCTTTTTGAACCATGAAGACTTCAGGGGTCTTCTTAATGTTCAGTTCAGCCTGCTTGATCATCCCGTGTATTTCGTGTATGGTCTTCTCCATGGCATGCATGTTGAAGTTCATAACAAATTGGTCATACTCCGGTGGGAGTGAGCCCAAGATCATATCTGTGGCCATGTCATGACCTACGGTAGCCCCAAGTTTCTCAAGTTGGTCAAAATAGCCCTTCATCTTAAGAACATGTACACTTACAGAGGTGCTAGGGGCCATTTTACAACTATTCAACGCCTTAGTAGTGAGGAATCTTTCATGACGAGCTTGTTCTTGGAACATTTCCTTGAGCTGGCCCATCGTCTGGAAAGCCTCAACTCCTTCAAACTGTTTTTGAAGGCCACTGCTCATTGTGACTATCATGAGACAAGTCACATCGTTAGAGTCATCAAAATGCTTCTTCCAAGCATCTCTTTCAGCTCTAGGGGCGTTGTTTACAGGCTGTTCAGGAATGTACGTATCAAGAACGTATAGCTTTCTTTCCTGCTTAAGGACAATCCATAAGTTGCGCTCCCAATAAAGGAAATTGGTCCCGCTTAGTTTTTCCTTCTCAAGGACGGATCGCAATGAATTGTGTGAAGTATTGGTTGCCATTATCTACATTAAATTATTTGCAAAGTTATTAGTTTTGAACAAAAAATCTTTCCACAATTTCAACACTTGATAAATAGTGGAAAATAACATTTTACGATAGTTATAAGTTAGCTTTGGCTTATCCCCATAATTAAAGTAAAATCAACCAATGAGAATGACATCTTTATGCCCCGACTATTTCTCATTTTATGCCCTAGGCTCAAAACTATTTTGGTAGCCTAGTTAAGTCGAACCATGTCTAAGCATATGGAAATCACTATTTTCCCATCTCCTTTGGTTAGATAACCACTTATCTGTTGCTTTGGCAAGCAGACAAAATGATGATCCAAGCTCAAGGAGTGCTTAGGATATGGTAGGCATTTTAATACTTAATTAAAACGATTTATATGACGTATAACAATCAATCCTCATAAAACATAAAATAAGCATCACATGCAAGATATCAAGCGTAAATGTAAATGATATAGCATGGCCTAATCCTATAATGACTCCCACGAGTCTTGTGGGAGCCAAGGGTCAATCTAAGTCTATATCCATCTCATGGATAAAGTCTTCGATCCAGCGTCCTCCAATCTTGTTACATAATTACATGGGCATACCCAACCTTCAATGTAAAGCAGTAAAACTAATCTAAGAAAGCGATTACATTTTACAACATTGAAAAACGGCTCGCAGGCCGTATTATAAAATTACAACCCAAAATATGTAAGACAAGAGGGGTATAGTAGACCATGATATTCACCATGCTAAAACTTACATAAAGCATAATGAAATAAAAGCGAGTACATAAACAAAGTCTTAGGTCAACGGAACGTGTACGATCGCGAGACGCAGACGGCGGTCCCGCTGAGTTTTTCTGATTCTTCACCAGTTCATCGAATGAGTTTTTCTGCCCAGATTTAACCCTAAATTTCCTAACATATATAATCGAATTATGCATTGGTTAATCTGATTAACGCAGGAATCATAACCAAATTAATCGATTTAAACGATAACATAAACAGTTTATGCGGTACAATCGGATTATTGAAAGAGTCATAAACAGTTTATGCATATTATAATCACAGAAACATATGATAGGCAGACAAAGAAACAATCTTTTCTGTTTTTCACAAATACACATACCAAATCGAATTTGATGTATGTTACGATGTGATTAACAATATCGAATTCGAATCGTATGAGCAAGGCTTTGATACCACTGAAGGGAATCAAGGGCGGAAACTCGTTCCAAACACCCATGAGTCCTCTCCTGAAGGATTCGCTCATACAAAACGAATCGAAAAATTACAAGAAAAAGACTTACGTTTGTTGGCTCAAGAATCTGATTCTTGAATGAAAGATTCTGTCTTTGGGCTCTCAGCAACGATCACCTTGAGTCTTCCCTTGCGGAATTACTCCCTACCGGTATCCACGCGACGAAACGAGCAGCGATTGCTAGCTCTTCGTTTTTCTGAGTTTCGGGAATTAGAGAGAAAGGGAGGCAGAAAACAGTTTTCTGGATTTCTTGGTATTTCGGCTGAAAAAAATGTCTAACCCTAGGGTTTCGGCCAAGAGAGGTTTATATAGGGAATGAGAGGTTGTTTCCAGAACAACTCCCACGTCCGCTCCACCTCTTCTGGCAGTGGGAGTCTTTAACTCCCACGTCCCCTAGAATTCTGCTGGTAGTGGGAGTCTTTATCGGATAACAACTCCCACATAATCCCAGCTATACCGAAAATGCCCCTTATCTCTAATTCGAATAATAACGTCTTATTATCCTCAGAAGAATTAATGGTGATAATGACAAAAATATTTGTTGAAAGCCTAATCTCTTCAACTGAGTTCAATGGAAAGAAGCAAGTCTAGTTTACAAATAAGATGTCAAGATGGCTTCCTCAGGAGTTTGATAGCTTAGATGTTGGGGTTGTGCTTATAGGTATATCTTGTAAACCCAACCTTTTCTCTATACAATTGAATCACTCAGAAAAGCACATGCTCTAAAATGTTTTGCATAGTCATGGAATAGGTTTTGAAAATCAACTTTCAAACCTTTGATCCTTGTGATCAAATGGGATTTATGTTATGAAAATACTTTCAAAAGGTTCTTCTACTCAGCTGATTTTAAGTGATGCTATGTTTTGGTTGAAACAACTTCCTCATTTGTTAAAACGATTTCAGATTTGTTTTGTGAAAAATCTGATGAGTGTGGTTTACCTTGATTTGTGCTCGGTTAATCGGTGTTCTTAGTTGCTCTGTTTCTGGACAACTGCTCAACATATGACTGGGGTTCCAAAAAACTGCGAGATGACATATAATTCCAGTCCCGTGGAATGTTTCCATCGATGCTTCTCCGGCAACACAGGTTGTCACTGTCGATGCCAAAAACTAGTTGTTACTCAACAAACATTTTCTATAGAAACCCATTTTGAACCTCCATATAATATTTTATAGTTGGTTATTGAGGTAAGAAGTTGAGGTGTTCATATCTAAAAATTTATAACTTTTCTCAAATCATTCCAAACTCAATACTTGTCTTAATCATTGTAATTCTTCTCTATTTAGTGAAAAGTGAAGGTGCTTCATAGTTTATATCCATCACATTGAACGTGATATTGTTGTAACTCTTGCTACTCTCATCTAGTACCTCTTGGTGAAGTTTTGTAGAAAGATGATGCGAAACCGTGATGTTTTATATCAAGGTTCGGCTTTTTAGCAGATCTTTCTCTATCTCGAAATAGTTTCTATGGGAATATACTCAACACAACTCCAAGCAGGCTAAGTATCAATGAAGGCTGAAACACCACAACTAGAGAAACAAGCTAGTTGATACAGTAACTCAAAGAATATGAAGTTCTACCGGAAATTCATAAACAAGTATCTAAGGAATAACCTTAATCAAAATATCAATATATCAAGTCTAAGTAGTATGTTGGCCAAAATCTCTCTTTAAATAGAGTGAAGATTTCGGTTCCACGCAACAAATAAGGAAGACCCCTACTTTAGGTAAGGCTCTTGAAAGTTAACTTCCTAAAACAAAATATTACCTAATATGATGGACAACAAGTCCTATTAGGTAACAAATTCCCTTATTCTTAGCGGCCAACATGACTAATAATAATAAATACTATAAACTAAATTTTCTAGACTTTAATGTACAAAAAGACTAAAATACCCTTTAAATTCGTCCCAATTCTAGACAGCTTGTTGGGCCAACTTGCATGACTATTTCGGATATCAAGAAGGAAGAATATGATATTGTGATCTCATAGATGTTGTAGATCTGCCTCTTATCTTTAATATGCAACTAGAATTAGCTCCATTGGATATCTATATTGAAAGATATGATCATTATACCGAAAAGTAGCAAAGCTGTCCATTCCTTGTACATTTGTGATACTTAAGAGGTTGACTTGTACAACATTCCTAGATGTAATTTAGAGTCCTCTTTGTATCTTAATACACGTACCCTTGAGTTGGGCAGCCCCGAGGTTGGTACCGCGTCAAAAGTTCTCTTCATAAGCATTACCATGAAGGTGAATATTAAAGAAGAGTTTGGTTGTTCAAGTGTAAAACTCTTATTGAGATTTCAACATTTTTATTTGGTTGATCCCATCATTTCTTCTGTAGGGATTCCTTAGTGGCATTTGTGAAAGTCCTTGGGTGAGGCTCAAGGCAGTGGATGTAGGAACTTTGTGAATCGAACCACTATAAATATCTTGTGTTGTGTTTGTAGGTATCTTGGTACAATGGTATACATCTTCTCCAAAAAAAAATGTTCGAAAGAGTAGAAAAGATTCAAAATCCAATTCACCACCTCCCCTTCTCGTGTTTTCAATATGTATTAGAGCGTGGTTTTCTTGAAAATATCTTATCTTCTTGATGCAAAGATCATGGGTGGTGACTTCATCTTAGTATTTGATGAAGGACTACCAATCTCACAATCACCAATATTTGATTGTGCCAGATCGACTAGTGGTTATTCAGGTTCAAAATTTCATAGGCTCGTGTGATTTAAATTTGTTGAAAGTTCTTGGATAAGGACCTTATATGCCTTCTAAGATAATGATAGGATGTGTATTAGAAACATCTCAAAATGAATTTGATGAATATGATATAGCCAAAATGACATTTAGTTTCAAAACTATGCATATTCTGTGTTGTGATCTTGCTGAGGATATCTCTTGCCAAGTCTACAAGATTGAAAAGGAAAAGAAATGCTTGATATTCTCAAAAGGTCTTATGGTAAACAACTTGCTCTAGAGGAGCCTGGACAAGATATGCCTCAATGATGGAAAGTTCATTCTAACGAAGAAGGCGATGATGAGTCCATAAGTAGTGAGCGTTAGGATATGATCAATGAATAAAAATTGGAGCATGACAATCACTTTAGTATTCCTATATATAAGAAGATGACTCTGAAAGGAAGAAATTCGGAATCTCCACAAAATAGCAGCAGGAAATTAATAGGATTCCATTCATTTACAGGATCTTTTCACGAGAAAGAACAAGTACATTGTGAATAGCAATATTACCTTTACTTCTACCAAAATAGCCAAACACCTGCATGGATTTTGCTACTTTGAATCACCAACGGAAATGTGTCAAACTCCCATCTCTATAGGTATCCACAAAATCAACCTAGTTCTTGTTCGTCGAGTCTCTGATACTAGTCACGAGTACGTCAAACCATGAAGACGGTCTTCGGGAGCTTCGGTGATATAGAATGGACAAAGAACAAAAAACCGGAAAAATGAGAGAGAAGAAAAACGTACTCTTTAGTGTTCTTGAGAGGGTGCTAGAGAGAGAGAGAGAGAGAGAGGAAAAATTATGAGATTTATTTTCTGTAAGCCCTAAGGGCGAACAAACTCTGTTTTTGATAATGGTCAAACATTTGATGTTGTGACTAATGTCTTATATCTTTGTGATAGAATATCGAAACTCGTTGTGGAAGCTCTAAGTTCTTCAATCAAGCTATAAAAAAGATCTTCAAGGCACATATCATCAAGATTGAAGATTGAAGACTTAGGTTTGGTTAGGATAGCTTTATATTTATTAGTCGTGATCTTTAAGCTCTCTAACCAATGCTCTTAATGAACTTAAGTATACAACACTATAGTCTTGCATACATATTAAACACGTTTTCAAAAGGCTAAGTTTTAAAAACGATCTTTAAATGTGTTCGTATTTCAAAAGCCTTTGTTTTCAAAGTTCATGTCTTTTAAAACGGTTTTTCGAAATGCTTTTAATTGTTACCTTTTGGGAAAATCTTTTAGACTTCAATAGATTTCAAAACGTGTGAAAAATCAACTCAGGAAGGTCGGTCAACCGAGCTCAAGCTCGGATCAACCGAGCAGAAACTGAGAGGTTTGAAAGTTTGGTTCGGTCGACCATAGGGGAGGTCGGTCGACCGACCTATGTTCGGATCATCCGACCTTTTCTTTCGGTTCAACCGAGGAGATACTGAGAGTTGCATTTTACAGGCTCGGTCGACCTAAGCCATTGTTCGGTCGACCGGAGTTGTGTTCGGTCCACCGAGGTCCCTCAACGGTCAACCGAACTCTGAAAAAAACTAGCCGTTATCTGACCGTTTTAAAGTCGTTTTTTGGACGTTTTTGAATACTATAAAAGCTCTAAAGCTGTATATTCCTATTACACCAACCAGAACTGATCTACATTGAATATACAAAAGTTCTAACTCTCCAAAAGTATATCCATCTCTTTTTATGTGTTAAAAAGTTCAAATCCATCTCATATATGCAAGACACAAAGTGTTGAATTCAAAAGTTCAAAAGAGCATTAAAGTGTGATCTTAAAAGGTATCCTTACTCCACTTCTTGAGTGTGAAAATTGTATCTTTATATCTTCATCTTTTCCCTTTCTAAGTGATTGGGTATTAGTTGTGTTTAGTCCTACTTAGTGTTGGGCTTTGTACTCTTAGTGAGTGTTGATTGTAATTGTGGTTATTTGAGTAAAACTCTTTGTGAGTTAGCCACAAGTGTAAAAAGATCTTCTTAGTGAAGTTGTTGAAAATCCTTGGGTGAAACTCAAGGTAGTGGACGTAGATTCTTTGTGAATCGAACCACTCTAAATTCGGTGTCTTGCACTTCTTGTTTTCATATTTGCTCTACAAATCTCCAAGCTTCATATACAAGTTCTTCACTTCTATATCTCAAAGAAAAAGAAGCCACTTTTTATAAAAACCCAATTCACCCCCACCTCTTGTGTTTTTCAATTGGTATCGAGCCTCGTCTTCACCTTTAGCTTAATAGCTTGAAGTAAAGATAAATGGCCGGAAATTCCGCATTAGCTTACCTAGAGGATCTTCCACAAATAGACCACCTCTCTTTGATGGAAATAATTTTAATGCTTGGAAAGATCGCTTCAAAATATATGTGTGCTCTATAGACTATTCCTTATGGCATATTTTTTGAAGAAGGTCCTTATGTTCCTATGAAGATGGTGGATGGTGTTCAAATTCCTAAATTGGACAATGAGCTTGATGAAGATGAGTCAAAGAAAATGACTCTAAATTATCGAGCTATGAACATCATGAGTTGTGCTCTCAATCCGGATGAGTACAATCGGAGTGCGTGGAAGCAAATCCGCTCACAAGATGTGGAAAACCTTAGAAGTCACTCATGAGGGGGACTAATCAAGTCAAAGAATCAAAGCTTAACATGCTTGTGAGGGAATATGAGCTTTTCTCTATGAAGCCCAATGAATCTATAAATGAGATGAACACTAGGTTCACCAATGTTGTTAATGGGTTGAGATCATATGGAAAGGAATACACTATGGGTGAAATGAATAGGAAGATCCTCAACTCACTTCCTAGAAAGTTGGGAGGGCAAAGCTCTAGTGATTGAAGAAGCTAAGAATTTGAAAACTTATCCCACGGAAGAGCTTATTGGTTCTCTTCTCACCTATGAGCTCACTCACAAAAAGGATGATCACGTTGAAAAGGCAAAGAAGAGTCTTGCTCTAAAGACTATTCTTGATCTCAATGAATCCAACAATTCAAGTGATGAAGAAGATATCGACTTGGATGATGAGACCATGGCTTTAGTAGTAAAGCGTATGAAGAAAATGTTTTCCGGGAAAGGAAGGAAATTCTTTCAAAATAAAAGAAAACAAAATCCCAATGGGATGAGATGCTATGAATGTGGAAGCACTCAACATCTCATAGGAGAATGTCCTTCCGTCAAAGAAAAGGAGCCCAAGGAAGACAAAAAGAAGAAATTCTTCAAACCAAAGTATGCAAAGGGCATGATAAGCACTTGGGATCAAGAAGGAAGTGGCAATGAAGAAGAAGAGGAAAATGCCAATATTTGCTTCATGGCTTTTGGAAATGAGGTACATCTTACATCTTCTACTTCTACTTCTCATGATGATGATGAAGATGATCCAAATGAAATTTTATGTGATATGTATGATCAACTTAAGAAATGTGCTAAGCAAAATCAAGAGATGAAACTTAAAATTGAATCCTTGCTTGAAGAAAGATCTAAGTTGCTTAGTGAAAACAAAAAGCTAGGTAATGATGTTGATTGTTTGAAAATAGACAATGAAAAGCTTACTACTACTTGCAACACTTCCTCATTAAAGTATCTTGAAGCTTATGATAAATTGTCTTCTCTTGAATGCAAACTTGTTGAGTTTGATAGTTTAAAGACCAAAGTTGTTGAGCTTACTTCTCTTGTTGATAAATTCTCCAAAGGAACAAAAGATCTTGATCATATTCTTTGTATGCAACGGACTCCAAATGTTAAACATGGATTAGGTTATTCACATTCAAATCCTATTATCTTGAAGCTTATGATAAATTGTCTTCTCTTGAATGCAAACTTGTTGAGTTTGATAGTTTAAAGACCAAAGTTGTTGAGCTTACTTCTCTTGTTGATAAATTCTCCAAAGGAACAAAAGATCTTGATCATATTCTTTGTATGCAACGGACTCCAAATGTTAAACATGGATTAGGTTATTCACATTCAAATCCTATTAATATTGCTAGCTCTTCTAGACCACCTAGAAATCACTTTGTGCATGCTAGTACTTCTCATAAACAAAAGAGATATCATGAGCATATTCACAAATCTTATAAGCCATCTATTCGTTGCACATATTGTGGTAAATTTGGTCACACTAGTACTAGATGTTATGTGAAAAGAAAAATTGAAAAAGGAGTTAAAACTATATGGAGAATCAAGCGTGTCTTAACTAACCCTCAAGGACCCAAACAAATATGGGTACCAAAAGTCACTCCTTCTCCTTTGTCTTAGGTACTTGCAAGCAAGGTAGATGCTCCGGCTCAATGGTTTCTTGATAGTGGATGTTGTCGCCATATGACCGGAGATGCCTCATTAGTCAAAGACATGGAACCTATCTATGAAGGTTATGTCACATTTGGGGACAAAAAGAAAGGTAGAATTCTTGGCATTGGGAATGTTGGTAAAGATTCGTCAACTCATGTTAAGAATGTTCTCCTTGTTGATAGTCTCAAATATAACTTGCTTAGCATTAGCCAACATTGTGATAATGGTTTTGATGTTACATTTAGCAAAAAGGCATGCTCTATTATTGATAGCTCTTCTCATGATAAAGTGCTTGCTACAAAAAGAACCGGTAATGTTTATATGCTTAATTTGGATGATATTGTTGCATGCGATTTTAAATGCTTATCTATAAATGATGATGATGCCTTCTTATGGCACCGTCGGCTTGGTCATGTAAGCATGGATCTTTTGAATAAACTTTCCTCTAAAGAGCTAGTGCGTGGGCTTCCAAAAGTGAACTATGAGAAAAACCGTCTTTGTGATGCTTGTCAATTTGGAAAACAAACAAAAACTTCTTTTAAGCCTAAACAAATGGTTACCACTTCTAAACCACTTGAACTTGTTCATCTAGATCTTTTTGGTCCAATGAGGACCACTAGCTTAGGTGGTAAGAAGTATGTCTTTGTTATTGTGGATGACTTTTCAAGATTCACTTGGGTAATTTTTCTTGCACAAAAAGATGACACCTTTCATGAGTTTTCAAATCTTTTCAAAAAAGGTTCAAAACTCACTTGAACTAAAACTTGTTTCCTTGAGAAGTGATAATGGAAAGGAATTTAACAATCAATTCTTTGAAGAATTTTGTAATGAAAATGGCATTACTCATAACTTCTCGGCTCCAAGAACCCCTCAACAAAATGGTGTTGTTGAAAGGAAAAATAGAACTTTACAAGAAATGGCTAGGTCTATGCTTTGTGAAAATTCTTTACCAAAATATTTTTGGGCCGAAGCCGTAAACACCGCTTGTTATATTGTTAATAGAGTTCTTTTAAGACCATTTGTTGGAAAAACCCCTTTTGAACTTATTTTTGGAAAAATACCCTCAATCTCATATTTCAAGGTTTTTGGCTGCAAATGCTTTGTGCTTAACATCAAAGATAGCCTTGGAAAATTTGACAAGAAATCCGATGAAGGAATATTTCTTGGCTATTCTTCTAACAAGAAGGCTTATAGGGTTTATAACAAAAGAACCTTGTGTATTGAAGAGTCTATGCATGTGTCTTTTGATGAATCTAACATCTACTTGTCTAGAAGAGATGATGATGATTTAGGTATGCCTTTGGAAAGAGAAAATGAAATCCATCAAGCTCCTATGTTGGATATTGACACTAAGGATAAGGAGGACTTTGAGATTACTCAAAATGTTCCCCATGTCGCTCAAAGCAATGATTCTTCAACAAACGAGCTACCAAAGGATTGGATATACAAGCAAGGTCACCCTCAAGAGCATATCATTGGTGATCCATCCGAAGGTGTCAAAACAAGGCGGTACTTCATAGATAATCTTGCTTTACTTTCTTCTATAGAACCTAAGAACATTCATGAAGCATTATGTGATTATTTTTGGATTTTGGCTATGCAAGAGGAACTTAATCAATTTGAAAGAAATCAAGTTTGGACATTAGTCCCTAGACCAATTGATCGCCTCATTATTGGAACAAAATGGATTTTCCGAAATAAACTTGATGAGCTTGGGAAGATTATTAGAAATAAAGCTAGACTTGTTGCCCAAGGATTCAATCAAGAGGAGGGCATTGATTTTGAGGAAACTTTTGCTCCCGTAGCTAGACTTGAATCTATTAGAATGCTTCTTGCTTTTGCTTGCTTTAAAGGTATTAAACTTTTTCAAATGGATGTGAAAAGTGCATTTCTAAATGGATTCATTGAGGAGGAAGTGTATGTTGAACAACCTCCCGGTTTTATACATGAAAAATTTCCAAATCATGTTTACAAACTTACAAAAGCTATGTATGGTTTAAAACAAGCTCCTCGTGCTTGGTATGAGCGATTGAGCAAGTTTCTCATTTCTATCGGTTTTTCAAGAGGTCTTGTTGACACCACTCTTTTCATTAAAATGAATGCATCTCATGACATCTTACTTGTGCAAATATATGTTGATGATATTATTTTTGGTTCAACTAATGAAGTTCTTTGTGAAGAATTTGCTAAACTAATGCAAGATGAATTTGAGATGAGCATGATGGGAGAGCTCAATTATTTCCTTGGACTTCAGATCAAACAAACTAATGAAGGAATTTTCATCAACCAAGCCAAGTACACAAAAGAACTACTCAAACGGTTTGGGATGGATGGTGCAAAGGAAAGCAAAACACCAATGAGTGCAACCATCAAGCTTGACAAGGATGAAAAAGGTAAATCGGTAGATGAAACAAGGTATAGAGGTATGATTGGCTCTCTTCTTTATCTTACCGCTAGTAGGCCGGATATTATGTTTGTTGTTTGCTTGTGTGCTAGATTTCAATCATGTCCTAAAGAATCTCATCTAGTTGCCGTTAAACGCATTCTTAGATATCTCATAGGTTCTTTTGATTATGGGTTATGGTATCCTCGGAGTACATCTTTTGATCTAATAGGATATTCGGATGCCGATTATGCGGGATGTCGTATTGAACGTAAAAGTACTAGTGGTCATTGTCATTTTCTTGGTCATGCATTAGTCTCATGGTATAGCAAGAAACAAGCATGTGTATCTCTTTCCACCGCCGAAGCGGAATATATTGCCGCCGGTAGTTGCTGTGCTCAAATTTTTTGGATGATGCATACTCTTGTGGATTATGGCTTTGCATTTCATCATGTTCCCATCTTGTGTGATAACACTAGTGCAATCAATTTAACTAAGAATCCTATTCAGCACTCTAGGACTAAACATATAGAAATCAAACATCATTTCATTAGAGATCATGTCGCTAAAGGTGATGTTTGCATAAACTTCATTAGCACCGATGAACAACTTGCTGATATTTTCACAAAACCACTTAGCACCGAAAGATTTGATTATCTCAGGCGGTGCCTCGGAATCACAAAATTCCAGGACTGATGTGTTTATTAAGTGTGCAGGAGGAAAACAGGGGAACCTCGGATCAACAGCCACAGGCTCGGATGATCCGAACTGGACGGTCGACCGAACTATCTTTAGTGCAACCGAACCCTCAACCGAAGAACTACTGAGACTGTTCGGATCAACCTTCGGTCGACCCTCTCTGGAAACGGTCGACCGAAGTCATCGGGTTACAGCTTTTATATATCATCACCCGAATGACTTTTCATTTCATCCCCACTTATGAAACCGATTCTCTCTCAAATTTCTCATCTCTCTAACCTAAATTCTTCCTACCCAAGCCAAATTGTTCCTTCAATTCATCATTCAATCACTTTTAATCTTCAAATTGAGTGAAATTCTCCAATTTTCAAATTAAGTGAAATTCTCCAATTCTCCAAATTGTTCCTTCGGATTACCCAAACTCTCACTCTTCTTGATTATAACTAATCCGAAATGGTGAGGACAAAATACCCTAGCAAAAGAGGCAATGATGATAGTGACACGCCTCCGCGCAAAAATCAAACCAAACGACCCCTTGAAAAAGGGATTTCTCTCAAAGAACCATCACAAATTCCTTTGAAGAAAGGAAAGGTAAAGCAAGTTTCTCAAAAGGGTAAAGGAAAGAAGATTCAAGAATCAATTTCAAGCCATTCGGAGGACGATTCCTTTTCTTCTCCCTCAAGGGTATCTCCACCCTCAAATTTTGAGTTTGGTGATTCATCAAACTTCTACACTACAAAGGTAACTAATTCTTTCTACAATGCTTCTGCTAAGAAAGTGTTTGACAATCTTTCTAATTCAAAAAGAGGATTCATGACTACCTATTTAAGAGATGAGAATGTGTTTGCTCACGGTAGAGGATTAGATGAAGTAATGGGGCTATTTGATGATATGGGTTGGATAAACCTATTTGATATTAATGATGACATTTGCCCCTCATTAGTTTACGAGTTTGGTGCTAATTTGAGGCAAATATACGATGATGGTTCTGAAATTCAATATCAATCTTGTGTTGGAAAAATGGAGTTCGTGTTTTACGAGAAAATGTTACGTGAAGCTTTAGGAGTCAAATATGTGGCTTATGCCAAAAGATTTTATAAGAACATGATGAATTCGGATGATGCCAGTCTCTTTAATATGAAACATTTCATATCCGAATTTAGTATTCAAGGCAACTTTTCTGATTCAAAGGATAGGGAAATAGACAAATTGGATGAATTTGGACGAATTCTTCATTTCTTCGTATCCAATATTGTTGCTCCGGTCAAAGGACATAAGTCGTCTATCACCTTCCTCCAAATGGTTATCATGCAACATCTATTGGAAAGGAAGCCTTTGAACTTTGCTCATTTAGCTCTTCAACATTTCATGGCTGCGATCAAAGGATCAAGGAATTTCATACCATATGGAAATGTGTTTACTAGGCTTTTTCAAAGATTCGGCCTTGATTTGCAAGATCCTTTAAAGAAAAAGGTCGTCAAAATTGATGAGGCTTGTTTTCACCGAATGAAGATGATCTATATTGACAATAAATGGAAGTTCAAGACAACTAATGATGAGCTTGGTGCTGCGATCCTTGCTAGAAACGTATCCAATTATATGCTCAAAACACTGCAAAAGATTGAAAAGCAAAGGGGTAAAGCACCTACGAAGCCGAGAAGTGATCCTCATAGTGATGAGCAAGAAGATGTCCAAGAACGTAATTCAGTTAGCTCAAGCGAAAAGGCATCATCAGAAAGTATCCGTGAAGAAGAACCTGATTTTCCAACACAAGAAACTTCCAAAAATCATCCTCGAAAAGAGAACCGAATAGATAAGATGTTTGCTTTGACAAAGAAAATTGCGCGAAAAGTCGAGGTGGTAGTGGAAGAGATAAGTTGCATCAAAGATAATGTGCAAAAAGTGTCCGACAAAGTGGACAAGTTAGCCAAGGATTTGAGTCTTTCAAGTCCTGATAAAGAAGATCAACATTGAGACTTGAAACCTTTGATTGGTTATATTTGTGCTTATGCTTATGTTTATTGAACTATGAATGTTTTATGCTTATGTTTTAAACTATTTATACTTTGGTGATTGAATTCTTTTTTATTATGCCAAAGGGGGAGAAATATTGTTTTTATCTTGCTTAATTGTTTTTTGAAAACTGACTGTCTGTTTGTGTGAAAGTTATTGAAAGAAAGTTTCAGGAGTCAGCTTAGTTGCAGCAGAATGCTGCAGAAAATTTCCCTTGCTTTGGTCGACCGAAGATGTGGTGACCAAAAGCTCGGTCGTCCGAGATCCATGCAGTATCAGAATTCATGTCTATTTTTGCTGCTATCAACTGCTGGAACTTAAGGGAGTTTTCTTAATATATTTTATACTGTTCTATCTTTGTTATGGCATGTTTTGAGGGGGAGCATTTACTATTTATAATTTTTTAAATTTGTCAAAACTAGCCTTGTATTTGGAAGGAAGGAGGAAAGGAGGATGGTAGGTATTTAGGGCTCTTCTAAGAGTCCCTAATGTGATGGCAAAAGAAGTTAAAATACTAGTGTTTGTATTTCTCTCAAGTTTATCTTCTAAAACACTAGTCTTCACTCTTATTTGGTTTTAAATCCTTTTTGCCATGCTTCCTTGTTCTTACTATTGTTCGTATTCTATCTAATTACATCAAATTTGTCATAATCAAAAAGGGGGAGATTGTAAGCCCTAAGGGCGAACAAACTCTGTTTTTGATAATGGTCAAACATTTGATGTTGTGACTAATGTCTTATATCTTTGTGATAGAATATCGAAACTCGTTGTGGAAGCTCTAAGTTCTTCAATCAAGCTATAAAAAAGATCTTCAAGGCACATTTCATCAAGATTGAAGATTGAAGACTTAGGTTTGGTTAGGATAGCTTTATATTTATTAGTCGTTATCTTTAAGCTCTCTAACCAATGCTCTTAATGAACTTTAAGTATACAACACTATAGTCTTGCATACATATTAAACACGTTTTCAAAAGGCTAAGTTTTAAAAACGATCTTTAAATGTGTTTGTATTTCAAAAGCCTTTGTTTTCAAAGTTCATGTCTTTTAAAACGGTTTTTCGAAATGCTTTTAATTGTTACCTTTTGGGAAAATCTTTTAGACTTCATTAGATTTCAAAACGTGTGAAAAATCAACTTAGGAAGGTCGGTCAACCGAGCTCAAGCTCGGATCAACCGAGCAGAAACTGAGAGGTTTGAAAGTTTGGTTCGGTCGACCATAGGGGAGGTCGGTCGACCGACCTATGTTCGGATCATTCGACCTTTTCTTTCGGTTCAACCGAGGAGATACTGAGAGTTGCATTTTACAGGCTCGGTCGACCTAAGCCATTGTTCGGTCGACCGGAGTTGTGTTCGGTCCACCGAGGTCCCTCAACGGTCAACCGAACTCTGAAAAAAACTAGCCGTTATCTGACCGTTTTAAAGTCGTTTTTTGGACGTTTTTGAATACTATAAAAGCTCTAAAGCTGTATATTCCTATTACACCAACCAGAACTGATCTACATTGAATATACAAAAGCTCTAACTCTCCAAAAGTATATCCATCTCTTTTTATGTGTTAAAAAGTTCAAATCCATCTCATATATGCAAGACACAAAGTGTTGAATTCAAAAGTTCAAAAGAGCATTAAAGTGTGATCTTAAAAGGTATCCTTACTCCACTTCTTGAGTGTGAAAATTGTATCTTTATATCTTCATCTTTTCCCTTTCTAAGTGATTGGGTATTAGTTGTGTTTAGTCCTACTTAGTGTTGGGCTTTGTACTCTTAGTGAGTGTTGATTGTAATTGTGGTTATTTGAGTAAAACTCTTTGTGAGTTAGCCACAAGTGTAAAAAGATCTTCTTAGTGAAGTTGTTGAAAATCCATGGGTGAAACTCAAGGTAGTGGACGTAGATTCTTTGTGAATCGAACCACTCTAAATTCGGTGTCTAGCACTTCTTGTTTTCATATTTGCTCTACAAATCTCCAAGCTTCATATACAAGTTCTTCACTTCTATATCTCAAAGAAAAAGAAGCCACTTTTTATAAAACCCAATTCACCCCCCCCCTCTTGTGTTTTTCATTTTCCTTTTACTATCGGCTGGGATGGGGAAAAATGAGAAGTGAGAAAATGATAAACAATTTATCATGTTGTGTTAGTGGAACTACGCACTAACTTCACCTCCCCACTACTCCCTACACACACACACACACACACAAGCTTTCTCTTTTTACCAGCTTGGCTTGGTCCAACAAGTCCATTGGACCGGATTTCTGGTTCAATGGACCGATTCAGTTCAACTAGACCGGTCTGATTGAACCGGAATGATTTTATTAATCTAGTATTAATCTGCCCAATCCAATTGAGCCCGCACAATCTAATTGAGGACCTATATCAAATGTAAACTCCAACAAGCCCAATCCAGTTGATAATAGTGTGCGACGCTGAAGATATATGTTATGTTGGTCGTGACAACAATTGTGAATAGTATTGAGAGGTATCTAGCAACACATCATTACTCCTAATTCACAAATAGTCCCAGTGATTCAAGTAATCACAATTTTAATCTTTTGTACTACTCTCTTTGTCCTCGATATCTTGATTTAGCATAAGTCACGGAGTATGTCAAACTTTTATAGTTCAATCACTCAGTTTCTTGATTCCCGAGTAGACTAATTAAATGACATCAATATCTCATATTAATTCATTTCTTCATGGTCATGAATTAGTCTCACCCTATCAAGAGGCCCAAGATATCACTCCTATTATATAGAAGGGACAAATCCTCTATCTATCACACTCCATCCTAACATGGTTCCTAAATACAACAAACAAATACCTTTATAGCCCATCTAGTTATAGACGGCGTTTGACACCATCAAAGCATACCATTAGCCAAGTAGGAAATCTTGTGTGATCTCAAGTCGAAGGATATAGATATAAACAGAATCATTATAAGAACACGGTTGACATTCATATAACAATCCATGAAATGTTCTTATAAGAGGGTTAACCCAGTATCAAATACCCATGTGTTTGACTTAATATCACCATATTTAATCACAACACATGCTAGTCTCCACACATTATTGTTGTCCTCTACATTCCACAATAATGATTGACTAGGGACATTTAGAATATTTCAATGTAACAATTACATAAATATCTAATGACGTTATTATGTTTTAATACAATTACACTACCGTAATCAAAACAATAATAATGGAATTCTTGCCTTTAATATTTCATCACATGAAAATGAAAATACAACAGTCTCCCACTTGTACTAAAGACAACAACCTTGCCTTTTAGTGCATATTATACATAAGAACTATATCTAAGACTAACCCTTTTGGTATCTAATACCCATACTACAAGTACTACGATCATGTTGTTGTTGTGTCAGTGGCTTTGCCAGTGTATGTACTTTGCAAACCCTCACATCTCCTCTATCAACTATCTCACGGATCAGGTGAAACCACGACAGTATATGTTTGGACCTTTGGTGAGACCGTTGTTTATTTGATTGAGCTACGTCCCCATTGTTGTCACAATAGAGATCAATCACATTCGAAATGCTAGGCACCACACCAAGTTCAGAAATGAACTTACGTATCCAAATTGCTTCCTTAGCAGCATCTAATTCAGCTATATACTCGGCTTTGGTTGTAGAATCAGCAACAATTGCTTGCTTTGAACTCCTCCAGCTCACTGCACCGCCATTTAAGCAAAACACATAACCCGGTTGCAATCTAAAGTCGTCTCTATCGGTTTGGAAACTAGCATCAGTGTAACCACTTACAATGAGTTCGTCTTCCCCACCATAGATTAAGAACGTGTCCTTAGTCCGTCGCAAATACTTAAGGATTTTCTTGATGGCTATCTAGTGACGTTCACCGTACGTAGACTGGTATTTTCTCGTTATACTCAAAGCATACAAGACATCTTGGCGAGTACACAACATGGAATACATGATAGATCCAATTGCCGAAGCATCCAGAATCTCACTCATGCGTTCTTTCTTATCCAAGTACTTAGCACATTGTTGTCCTTGAAGAACAGTACCAAGTGTTATAGGACAAAGGCTCTTTTTGGACTCTTGCATACTAAACCGATTTAACACTTTGTCTATACATGTTCTTTGACTTAGGCCAAAAAGTCTGCGTGATCTATCTCTATAGATTATAACCCCTAAGATGAAGCTTGTTTCACCTAAGTCCTTCATAGAGAAACATTGCCCCAACCAAACCTTTACAGATTCCAAGGTTGGAATGTCATTCCATATAAGTAGTATGTCATCTACATACAAAACTAGGAACACAACCGAGGTTCCACTAAACTTTTTATAAACACAAGGTTCATCAACATTCTTGATAAAAACTGAACTCGCGTACCGCTTAATCAAAACGTCGATTCCAGCTTCTAGAACTTGTTTTATTCCATAAATTGACTTCATTAGCTTACATACTTTATTGTCATTATTTGGACCGACAAAACGTTCGAGATGTATCACATACACGTCCTCATCAAGGTTTCCGTTAAGGAAAGTTGTTTTGACATTCATTTGCTAGATCTCATAATCATAGTATGATGCTATTGCAAGCAAGATTCGAATGGATTTGAACATAACTACAGGGAAAAATATTTCATTATAGTTAATACCATGAATTTTTTTAACCTTTAGCGACAAGTCGCCCTTGTACGTTTGAATGTTCCCTTTGTTAGAAGAATAACCGGGTCATACACATAAGCGCAGCGAAAATAACTTTGACCCGCCTCTATCAGGATCTTTCACGAGTAAGTACCTACGACTATGGGATAGTGTTTTACCTTATATGGATGCTAGAATGGCTGAAACGCTTTCAGCGGTTTGTTGTAACGAACGGAACACCACGCTTGCAGGCTCCGTCTCTTCCGGTATCCACTCGATCTTCCGGAGATGGTCTTCTACTACTTGGTGCTAGCCAACGCCTTGTAGAAGCTTTGAAGACACTCTTCAATGGATGGAGTATGAACGACCTTTTCAAGAACAAGAAACAAGCTTTCTAACTTCTTTTCTATTAGCAAAAAATGCAAGAAAAAAGTCCAGAAATTTGTCTTGTCTTTTTCTCTCTAAAACTCACTTTTTCTCTCTATTCTCTTAGCTTCAAAAGGCTGGAGAAAAATGATTAGTATGATAGGAAAAATCTGAATTTTTCCTCTAGTCTATCAAGAGAGAGTGGGGTGAGATAATGGGGGAAGTTGGAGATCATGGAGAGAATTACTCCTCCACTCTCTCCACCACTTCAACCACCATCAAGAGGGCTGAATTTATGTCTAACATTCCAGCCATAAGGTCGGTCCAAATGGGTCGGTCGGCCCAATCATATTGGTCGGCCCAACCCGATTAAGGGCCCAATCCAATCCCGGTCCGGCCCGGCCCAATCGAATTGGCGCACCTTAGATTAAATGTACTCCAACACCCTTCCATGTCAGTTTTTAATTTAATAACCCACTTGCACCCTATTGGGGTCACCCCCTCAGGTGCATCAACTAGCACTGTCAAACGGGTTGATCCGGTCCAGTCCGTCGCGGATTACCCTAAAACGGACCGGGCCGGATTTGGACCAATTTTTGCGGACCAAGAAAATCCTAGTCCATACCCGTCCATAAGAAATCTGCGGGTTAAACGGGCCGGTCCGCGGACCAAATTAATTTTAAAAATAAATTTTTAAAAAATAAAATAAAGCTTAAAAATGACTTTTTTTTGTTTTTATTTTTAAAAATTGAAAAGAAAAATTGAAAAAAAAGAATATAAAGCTTAAAAATTGAGTTTTGTTGTTTATTTTTGAAAATATTTGTAAAACAAATTGTAAAAATGAGAAGTAAAACTTTAAAAAATATGTTTTTATATATATTAATTTAAATGCGGGTTGGTCCGGGTCCGGTCCGCCTTGGTCCGTGGTCCAAACGGAGCGGGCTAAAATGGCCCGCATTTAAACGGACCATGAATAGCTTGGTCCAAATCCGTCCCAAAAACGCGGATCACGGACCGGTCTGCGGACTAGTGGTCCGTTTGACAGTGCTAGCATCAACCAAGATCCATACTTTCTTAGTGTACATGAAATCCATCTCGAAACTCATGGCCTCAAGCCATTTCTCATAATCTAGACTAGTAATTGATTGTTTATAGGTTGTAGACTCATTATGATCAATAAACATAACATCACCATGTTCTGTTACAAAAAAATCCAAATTTTTCTGGTGATCTACGAGCTCTACTAGACCTACGCAATTCTTGTGTTTCCGGAACTAGCTCCACCACACCTTATGTAGCTTGTTCCAATTATACTGGTCACTTGTGCTTAGAACTTCACAAAGTTTCGGAACTTCATTAAGTCCACGTGGCTCCCACTTGTTTTCCCAGATAGGAATTCCCTTTCCAGAAAAACTCCATTATGAGCAACAAACACTTTGTTCTCGTTAGGGATGTAGAAGTAGTACCCTCTATTTTCCTTAGGATACTCGACAAATATGCATTTGACCAACTTTGGGCTGAGCTTGTCCAAAGCTGGATGTTTCACAAACGCCTCACAACCCCAAATATTTATGAAAGACATACTAGGATGCCTCCCAATCCATATATGATATGGTGTCGTTTCAACATATTTAGATGGAGCTCTGTTTAGTGTTAAAGCGGCTGCTTCTAAAGCATGTCCCCAAAATGAGTTTGGAAGACTTGTGTAACTCATCATATATCGAACCATATCTAATAAAGTTCGATTTCTCCTTTCGGATATACCATTATATTATATAATAGGTGGTGGAGTTGTGAAACAATTCCAAAACCCTTTAGATAATCACGGAATTCTTGACTTAAGTATTCCCCACCTCGATCGGATCGAAGTATCTTAATACATTTACCTAGTTGGTTTTCTACTTCACACTTGTACTCTTTAAACTTTTCAAAGGCCTCGGACTTGTGTTTCATTACACAAGATCTTGTCACGAGAAAGAACCATTACCTTGTGCATAGAAATATTACCTTTCTTTTAACCAAAAGAGCAAAAAATTTGTCCGAATTTTGCTAATTTGAATCACCAACGACAGCGTGTCAAACTCCCGTCTCTACCGGTATCCACACAATCAACCTAGTGTTTGTTCGTCGAGTCTCTAATGCTACTCACGAGTACTTCGAACCTTAAAGACGATCTTCAGGAGCTTCGGTGATATAGAATGGATAAAGAAAAAAAAATTAGGAGAAATGAGAGATAAGAAAAACAATTTTTCTACTCTTTAGTGTTCTTGAGATAGTGTTAGAGAGAGGGGAAAAATTCTGAGTTTTCTTTTCTTTTACTCTCGGCTGGGATGGGGGAAAATGAGAAGTGAGAAAATGATGAACAATTCATCCTATATTGTTAGTGGAACCACCCACTAACTCCATCTCCCCACTACTCCCTACACACACACACACACTCCCTCACACTATCTATTTTTGCTGGCTTGGCTTGGTCCAACCAGTCCATTGGACCGAATTTCTAGTTCTATGGTCTTGTTCGGTTCAACTATACCAGTTTAGTCCAAAAGAGCCGGTTCAAAAGGATCGATTTGATTAATCTAGTATTAATCTGCCCAATCCAATTGAGCCCCCCAATCTAATTGAGCACCTATATCAAATGTAAACTCGAACAGACTCTTCATCATTGCTCTTGATGAAATAAGAAACTATATGCATAATGACAGAAGATACCAATGACGCTCTCATTGACAATGATGTTCTTGACTGGGATGAAAGAAAAAAACCGTGGAAGGCTCAATGTCAATTGAGGATGAAGAATCGGAGGAATATCGCAATGCTCTCTCACCTAACACAACTTAGAAGATACTTTTAGCACATTGTACCAAAAGGAAGAAAAGACTCGAGATGAATGCTTGTCCACAACATCTATTTGCCATAATGAAGATATACAATATGCTATTGAAAGGATCCAAAAGAGTGAAGATACACAATCTAAAGTTAAAAGGGTAATATGCTCAGGAAGTAGAAGAGATAAAGAAATAATGCAAAAAACTGTTGAGGAAGGCCTCATATGTATTTTGATTCAACATAACTAATCAACCATATGCTACTAATATGCGGTCATGGCTCTTCATTGAATGAGCATTGAGCTTATAAGCTTCAATCTTGCCAGTTCTCTCATGCCTAGTACATACTCCATATTATATCATGTTACAAGCTCTTACATCCTGTCACTATGCAGCTTCCTGAAATACAGTAGAACTTGCCTTATTTGAGACAAAATCTGGAATAAACTAAATCGCTTGCCTATGTGATCAGTCAATTCTATGAAAGCATGGTTAAACAAAAGTTTGTACAGTTGTGCCGTCTCCATATCTAACCATTATTCATATCAACCAAGTTAACCTTCTAGAAACCACATTGTTCTAGTAAGTGAGTATTTATGTGATGAAGTTCCCATCAGTTAACCGCTTATTTGTGGGAGACTCTAGAATTGACATGTGGAACATAAAGTCACTTCAGACCTTTCACTTTCCATATCCATCCATCTATGTTTAATCCCTTTCTACTTTCACATCCTTGATCATTTTCTCTCCTTCATAATCAATCATTCGGACCTAAAATCTATTCCACTCCAAAAAATATTCCCTCATAAAAAATTTGAAATCCTTTTTCCCCTACCCGTTTCCTAATAATAAATTCTATTTTCCCCAAATTTCACTCTGACTAAGTTTCTCACCAACTCTACTCCATCAAGGGATGATTCTCGAATGAACCCTCTTGAAGAAGATCCATCCTCATTTCCAGCAATCAAACAACCTAAGGGGGTTAAGATCACTATACGGGAACCCATCTCTCCAAAATCTAAAATTAAAATGGGAAGAGGATAGGAAGAGAAAGTTTTGACTCTCGATATAGACTCGGAATCATCATCAGGTGGTCAAAATCATCCTCGAGTGCACAAGGTTACCAATCTAGAAAGGGCAAACCTTCAAATTCATCAAGGTAAATGAAAAATTCTTCTTTAGTTAACCTTCAAAAGTAAGTTTTGACTCACACGAGGTACCCGTGAAGAGATTAACACCCATGAATCGTCCCTGGAAGGATCCACTCATACTCTGTGAATCGAAAGGAACTGAAAAAGACTTACAATTTTTCAGTTAGATTCTGATTTCAGATGCTGTGATAACCACCAAAAGTTGTCCCTTGCGGAATGGCTCTCTACCTATATCTACGTGACGATATGAGCAGCGAGTACTAACTCTGTATTTTTTGATCTGGAAAATCTAGAGAGAAGGGATGACAATTTTTTTTTTAATTTCGGGTTTTAGCTTTTTGCGGCTCTGAAAAGTATGACCTAGGGTTTCGCCCAAAAGAGGAGTATATAGGGCATGAGAGTTTGATGAAGAACCGCAAGGTTCGACTTAAGTTGAGCCCGATCTTTCTTCAATTCTCGAACTAGTTTCTATGGGAATTTAATCAACGCAACTCTAAGGGAAGGTTAATTAACAATGGAGGCTGAAACACCACAACTAGAGAAACAAGCTAGTTGATACAGTAACTCAAGAATGAATGAATTTCTATCCAGAAGTTCAAACACGAGAAGCTAAGGAATAACCTTACCAAAATATCAATATATCTAACGTACGTATTACAATGGCTGAAATCTCCCTTAAGTAAGGTTGAGATTTCGGTTGAAACTCATAAAAGAAATAAGAGTCCTTAAAGGATTAAGACTCTTGAAAACAAATAAGAGTCCTTGAAGAAGTAGGACTCTTAAATAACAACTTGCTATCAAGTAACTACCTAACAAGAAAGTGGCGGCTAGAAAGGATACTAACTACCAAATCTATGAAGAGTCATAGTTGCATTAGGACTCTTTATTAACAAACTAACTAACACATGGACAACATGTCCTTTATTATAGCAACTACTTGCTATTACACGGCTAAAAGGGAAATAACAATACTTAAAATAATTAAAGTCTAGAATAGCCTAGAATAGGCTAATATAGACTTTAATATGTAAAAAGACCAAAATGCCCTTTTTAGCCACTTTGCTTCTTTGGGCCGATTTGTATCTTCTGGAAAGTTAAGAGGTTGACTTTGTCATTATCTTCTAGATGAAGGTTCACTTCCTCTTTAACTTTGATGTCTCGGATTAGGGCTGCCATATTCTTTAAGGTCTTGATCGATCTTGATCTTGTCATTGGTCCTTGAATGTTGACAAGAGGATCTTTGAAGTAGGGCTGCCCTTGTCTTGGTCCCGTATCATCCCCTCCCCCTTGAAAAGCATGATTCGTCCCCGAATCATCATCGTGATCAGCCACCAAGTCTTCATCAAAATCAAAAGAAGATAAGTCAGAAACATTAAAAGTAGAATGTACGCCATACTCACCTTTTAAATCGATTTTGTATGCGTTATCATTGACCCTTGAAACAACTTGGAATGGTCCATCGCCCCTTGGATGTAATTTACTCTTTCTTTCATTTGGGAAACGATCTTTCCGAAGATGTAACCAAACCCAATCACCAATATCAAAGGAAATGTGCTTGCGGCCCTTGTTGGCTTTATTTGCCATTTGTTTATTCCTTTTCTTGATATTCTCGGCTACTTGTTGATGTAACCTTTGTATATAATCAGCTCTAGAATCACCTTCTATATTATAATACTCATCAACAGGTAAAGGAGTTAAATCCAACGGGGTTAAGGGATTAAAACCATAAACAACTTCAAACGGAGAATTATTTGTAGTAGAATGTAGAGTTCTATTATATGCAAATTCAGCAATAGGTAAACATTCTTCCCATCCTTTTAAGTTCTTTTGAATTAAAGCACGAAGTAAGACCCCTACAGTTCTATTTGTTACCTCAGTTTGGCCGTCGGTTTGAGGATGACTAGATGTGGAAAATAGCAATTTAGTCCCCAATTTATTCCATAATGTCTTCCAAAAGTAACTTAAGAACTTTACGTCCCTGTCACTTACTATTGTTCTTGGAATTCCATGAAGCCGCACTACTTCTTTTAGGAATAAATCAGCCACATGACTTGCATCGTTTGTTTTCCTACAAGGAACAAAATGAGACATTTTAGAAAAACGATCTACGACGACCATGATACTATCATTACCTCTTTGAGATCTCGGTAATCCTAAGATGAAATCCATGGATAAGTCAATCCAAGGTGAAGAAGGAACAGGTAAAGGCATATATAATCCATGAGCTTTGCTTGTACTTTTAGCTTGTTTACATTTGAAGCAAAGTTCACATATTTTCCTAACATCCCTTTTCATTTTAGGCCAATAAAAGTGTTCATGTAAAATATCTAAAGTTTTAACAACACCAAAATGACCCATTAAACCGCCACCATGTGCTTCCCTAACAATTAACTCTCTAATAGAACATGAATGAATACACAATCTATTGTTTTTAAACAAGAAATCTTCAAACCTATAATATGAATTTTGAGCCGAGAGGTCACATTGAGCATATAAATCTGAAAATTCTGAATCATCCTTATATAATGCTTTGATATGATCAAACCCAAGTAATTTAGCATGCATTAAAGAAAGTAAAGTAAGAGAGCATCGGCAACGATGTTTTCTTTACCTTTTTTGTATTTGATGATGTAAGGAAAAGTATCGATAAAAGAAACCCACCTTGCATGTCTTTTATTCAACTTACTTTGGCCTTTAAGATACTTGATTGACTCGTGATCGGTATGAATGACAAATTCTCTTGCGATCAAATAGTGTTGCCAAGTCTCCAAGGCTCGAACAATGGCATATAGTTCTTTATCATAAGTAGGATAATTAAGCGAAGCATTGCTTAATTTCTCACTAAAATATGCTAAAGGCTTACCTTGTTGTTGCAAAAACAACCCCTATACCTAAACCTGAAGCATCACATTCAACTTCAAACATTAAATCAAAATTAGGTATAGCTAAAATGGGAGAACAAGTAAGTAATTGTTTCATCTTCTCAAAACATTCCTCTTGCGGCTTGTCCCAAAAAAATGAGACATCCTTCTTCATTACTTCATTTAATGGGGCAGCCATCGTGCTAAAATCACGAATAAAACGCCTATAAAAGCTTGCTAACCCATAAAACGATCTAACTTGTGTCACACTTGTTGGTCTCGGCCATTCTTGAATGACTTGTATTTTAACCGGATCAACACAAATACCTTGAGAACTAACTATATAGCCAAGAAAGTTAACCGAATTAGTGCAAAAAACACATTTTTCAAGTTTAGCATATAAGGTTTACTCTCTTAAAATAGTAAAAACAGCTTTAAGATGTTCTAGATACTCCTCTAAGCTTTTACTATAAACAAGAATATCATCGAAATAAACTACAACAAACTTGCCAAAACAGTGTCTAAATATGTAGTTCATTAATCTCATGAAAGTACTAGGTGCATTAGTAAGACCAAAAGGCATAACAATCCATTCATATAATCCATATTTAGTCTTAAAAGCAGTTTTCCATTCATCACCTTCTTTCATTCTAATTTGGTGATAGCCTTGAGTTAAATCAATTTTAGAAAATATCAAAGCGCCACTTAACTCATCTAGCATATCATCTAAGCGAAGAATCGGATGTCTATATTTAATAGTTATTTTATTAATATCACGACAATCCGTACATAATCTGAAAGTCCCTTCTCTTTTAGGTACTAAAATGACAGGACTAGCACAAGGACTTAAATATTCTCTTACCTGCTCCTTTTCAAGGAGTAAATCGACTTGCCTTTGTATTTCTCGGGTTTCATCCGGATTGGCTCGGTAGGCAGCCCGGTTTGGCAAACTTGCTCCCAGAATGAAGTCGATTTGATGCTCGATTCCTCGAATTGGAGCAGCCCCCTCGGCAATTCCTTGGGAAATACATCTTGGAATTCCTTCAAAAGATCAAAAGCAAGACTAGGAAGAGAAGATGATGTTAGATTAAAAGAAAAATTATTAGAAGGGAGAGACCTTTCGGTTTCTCGGAATACCAACAAAACAAGGGGTTGTTTTGCTCGTATTGCCCTATCTACATTTCCTTGGCTTGTAAACAAACACTCTTTTCTCTCTTTGATGGAACTTGCCTTTTGTCTCACTAAGTTCACGGCTTTTACCTCATTTTTCCTCGCGGTTTTTACCTCAAGGGTTGGGACACTCGGCTTTTTCCCCTCACTCTCTTTTCTTTGCTTTTCTCTCTTTTCTCTATTGATGGCCATTTGTTTATGAATCTCACAAGCTGCATTTAAAGATAAAGGAATTAGTTTAAACTTTACATCATCCTTTTGAAGCACATATGTATTTTCTCTACCCATGTGATTTGCACTTCGATCGTATTGCCATGGCCTTCCCAATATTATGTGACTTGCAGTCATCGGGACTACATCACATAAAACCGAGTCCTTATATCTCCCGATCTCGAACTCTATCTCAACTTGCTTATCTACCTTGATTTCACCATTATTATTCAACCACGATAATTTATAAGGCATAGGATGTGCCTTACATGGTAAATCAAGTGCGTAAAACCATATCATAAGAGCAAACATTTGTACAACTTCCATTATCAATAATGACTAAAATAGATTGACCTTTTACCTCACATTTGATTTGGAAGAGATTACTTCTATGTTGGTGAAGATCATCCAAAGGTTGAGAATAAAGAAGTTTCCATGTAACCAAAATGTTCCCACTACCCGAATCTTCCTCATATTGTTCGGTTTCTTCCTCCAAATCGGGTGTCTCGGCTTCTTCATCACTTACCCACGATCCATCGTCCAACATTATCATTGTATGCTTTGTAGGGCAGTCCCTAGCAATATGTCCTTTGCCCCTACATTTAAAGCATTCACGAGGCACAATTGGAGTCGAATTTACCTTTGTATTGCCCGGATTTGATGTGTTTTGAGACCTTGCTGCCCCAAACTGTCCCGGGGCTGTTTTGCCCTCATAAAATACCTCTTTGCCTTTGTTTTGGTTCGGCAAAACAGTAGAAAATTGCTGAGTTGAATTCGGCTTCCTCCAAGCTTGGAAAGTTGTCGGTTTTGCATTTAAACCCTTCTCCTTTTGGTGCCTTTCAATTTGCTCAGCAAAATATAACATATCAGTAATATTATCAAGGTTAGCACGTTCTACCTTCATCCGGATTTTGTCATTGAGGCCAGCCAAGAACCGAGCCATTGTTGCTTCATCACTTTCACAAATATCGGCGCGAATCATTGCAATTTCCATGGCTTTGTAGTATTCATCGACGGATTTATCGCCTTGATTTAATCTTTGTAGACGGTTGTAAAGTTCCCTTAAGTAGTTTAAAGGAACAAAACGTCGTTTCATAACCGCTTTCATCTCAACCCAAGTAGAAATTTCCGATTGTTCCACTTTTGCCCTTGTTGCTGATTCTTTGTCCCACCAAATGGATGCATATCCATAAAACTCCATGGCTGCTAACTTTACTTTCTTTTCTTCCGAATAGTTATGAACAGCAAAAACATGGTTAATTTTATGAATCCAATCTAAAAATAATTCGGGATCATTTGTACCTTCAAAAGGGGGAATCTTGGTCTTGATGGAACCAAGATTGGCATCAACTTGCTGAATGTAATCCCCTCTTCTCGGCTGATATACCGGATTGTTGATAATCCAATTTGCTTGAATTGCCGGGATTGCCGGATTTACCACATTTACCCTCGGCAATTGTGGTGCCCTTGGCGGTTCCATGTTCTCAACCCTTTGAAGATGTGTCTCGGCATTGTCTTGAGCACGTTGCTGATTTTGAATTGTCAATTGTGCCAAGATATCCGCCATTTGTTGCTTTAATTCCGCAAATTCCTTTTGTGTTACCATTGAATCCGGATTAAAGACTTCGTCTTTCTTTGATGGTGAACCTTGGAAAGACATAGTTATAAGATAAGAAAAACAAAAGAAAACACTCAAAAACGTTAGATAGCAAAGAAAGATTCACTCTTTATTCCAACACCGCTCGTATAGAACTTCAAACTCTAGATTTAAAGAATGGGTTCCTAACTTGTTGCGTTGACACAAGGCTGAAAAATAAGGAAAGAAATCCTATCTTTGACGTAAACAAAAAAGCTTTAGAAAGAAAAAGATGAAGAAACGAATTCCTAATCGAGAAAAGAAACCGGTTCTTGATGATCTTGATCTTCTTGATGTTCTTGATTTTCTTGATCTTCTTGATCTTCTTGTTTGCTTGAATTTTCCCTTGATCTTGACCGAATTTATCAAGTAGTGAGGCTCTATCGCTATCAAAACTCAATTTATGGTATGTGTGTCGGCTCAAAATTACAAGGAGGAACGTTTGCCAATTCTTGGACGAGGCTCGATCGCTATCAATCCAAGAAGTTTGTTTTTGGCTTTATAGTTCACTATTCTATCTATACTAACTTGGCTGCCAATTTCTTTACACCAAGAGGCTTTTTCTTTATAACAATCGCCTGCCAATATTCATATAATGCCGCGGCTTTTGTATTTTGTTTTGGTCAATTTCTGCAAACAAGAAAAAAAATTTGTGCGTAGGGTACACCGGGAATTAGAGAAGAACCTTTTGCTCTGATACCACCTGATGAAGAACCGCAAGGTTCGACTTAAGTTGAGCCCGATCATTCTTCAATTCTCGAACTAGTTTCTATGGGAATTTAATCAACGCAACTCTAAGGGAAATTTAATTAACAATGGAGGCTGAAACACCACAACTAGAGAAACAAGCTAGTTGATACAGTAACTCAAGAATGAATGAATTTCTATCCAAAAGTTCAAACACGAGAAGCTAAGGAATAACCTTACCAAAATATCAATATATCTAACGTACGTATTACAATGGCTGAAATCTCCCTTAAGTAAGGTTGAGATTTCGGTTGAAACTCATAAAAGAAATAAGAGTCCTTAAAGGATTAAGACTCTTGAAAACAAATAAGAGTCCTTGAAGAAGTAGGACTCTTAAATAACAACTTGCTATCAAGTAACTACCTAACAAGAAAGTGGCGGCTAGAAAGGATACTAACTACCAAATCTATGAAGAGTCCTAGTTGGATTAGGACTCTTTATTAACAAACTAACTAACACATGGACAACATGTCCTTTATTATAGCAACTACTTGCTATTACACGGCTAAAAGGGAAATAACAATACTTAAAATAATTAAAGTCTAGAATAGTCTAGAATAGGCTAATATAGACTTTAATATGTAAAAAGGACCAAAAATTCCCTTTTTAGCCGATTTGTATCTTCTGGAAAGTTAAGAGGTTGACTTTGTCATTATCTTCTAGATGAAGGTTCACTTCCTCTTTAACTTTGATGTCTCAGATTAGGGCTGCCATATTCTTTAAGGTCTTGATCGATCTTGATCTTGTCATTGGTCCTTGAATGTTGACAAGAGGATCTTTGAAGTAGGGCTGCCCTTGTCTTGGTCCCGTATCAGAGTTTGTTTCAAAAATCAACTCCCACGTAATCGCAGCCTCTTTTGGTAGTGAGAGTTTTTATCGCATAATAACTCCCACGTAATACCAGCGAAAGCCAAATACCGAAATTGCTCATCCTTAATCTCTAATTCGAATAATAACATTTTATTATTCTCAGAAAAATAAATATCAGATACAATGAACCTAGATTCATTGAATCTTAACATAAAGCCTGTTAACTCATCTTTGCATCTGACCCTGTAGGTTCATATCACAATGGCAATGAAAACATACTTAGTAGTAGTATGTGTTCATAAATCACAAGCGGTCCCTAGCAGGAGATTGTGACTACCCAGAGTGAATGAATGATCAGTGGAACCTAATCTTAATCCACTATTTAATCCCTTTGTCTCGCGAAATCCAAATTAAGCATAAGGCATGGTAGTTGTCACCATTATAAAGCTTAATTATATTTATGCTCAATCTCCGGGTAGACTGTTCCAACAAATAGTATTTAATAACCACTTTATTAAATACATTTGAGCACGGTCATGCATTTAAACAGCCTTCCCTATCGAGGAGCCCACGGATATCCCTCTCTAATAAGAGATGGACAAATCCCTTACAATGCCTCTCACATTCAAGCCAGGATGAGATACTACATCTGATCATCAGTCGTATTAATTACTCGATTAAAAGTAACGTTCAACTGAGTCAAAACGTAGGTCCATTCATGCTGGAAACGATGGAGACATAAGGTCTAAGTAATACTTATGACTGAAAGAACCATAAAGTATTACTTCTCCTTCGTATCACGTCCAATGCAATATATATTCATTATGTATCTATGATATCATTTGTATCCATTACACATGATCACTAAAACATGATCATCAATCAAACAACCCGGACCCATGATTTCGGTTGGGATTCCGGATGGTGGAGGAGTTATTCCAATCCCTTTCCTTAGGGATTTCATTATCGTCTGCCAGTGGGAACAAAGTTCTTTGGACTGTGGTTATTGATGTTCTTTGCACTAATACGGTGGATGCCCAATGATGCGTTCCTTACTAATGGGTAGCTAAGTTCTCTTTGGGTAGTAACTAACCAAACGTGCTCGGGGTAAGAAGTAGAGGCTTAGCAAAGCTATCTGAATGTGGGAGAACTAGTGGAGTTGTGTGCAAAGGGGGGGGGAGAGAGAGAGAGAGAGAGAGAGAAAGAGAGCTCGGGTAAGGGACCGAGCTTTGAATCCGAATTGGAGACCTAATCGCCTGCTAAGACAAGCAAAGTTAGAGAGGGTGAAGGAAGACCTCAAACCCTCTTTGATGCTAAAGCTAGTTCACATTTTAGAGTGAGAAATGAACTTAGCGTAATTTTCGAGAGCTGGTAGAACATAGAGTAAATGAAGTGGGATGACCACTATTTATATAGGGCATTGCCCATATTTTGAACAGTACGAGGTGCTAGAACCCTAGCTTTTATTACAGATTTGTTACCGCGTTTTTGTGGACTGTTCATAGAGCTCGGTACGACCGAGTAGCCCTTAGACACTAGATAATTCTGTCCGAGTGGATTTGCGCATGTTGGGTCAGCAGAGAGCTCGACCCAAGGTCTTGACTTAAGCCAGCTATTTCTCGGCTTGGCCTAAATCATTTAGCCCAAACTATTGTCTTGTGCTTAATAGCATTGTAGCCCATTGGCTCCAAGCTATTGTCTTCAGTGTAATCTTATTAATGGGAAAAAATGACATTTCACACTTATGTTAAATTGATTTTGATGACAATTCAATCTGAGTACCCAAATTGATAAAATTGGAAGAATAAGTACCGAATTGATAGTTAGGGTGGGGTTAACGATATTTTTTAAAATTTAACTCTTAATGATATCCACACAACTAATTCGTAAATAAAAAGTGTATATACAGATACAATTTCTCTATTTGGAGTTAACCATGGACTTTTCTCTAAAGAAACGAATAAAAATAAAAATAAAAGTGTGTATATTTAATTTTGAATAAAAAGATTGATCTTTTACCCGAAATAGCATTACATAATCGTAATACAGAACAATAAATGACCTGTGCGAACCAGAACTTAACAAAATGTGCATGTACGGGGCTGCTTGAATCCTACTGCTTCGATTTTGATTTCGTAAGCATAATTTTGGAATAGAGTAGTGTTTATGCTATTTCAACTTTGAGGAAGACTATTTTTTTTTTTTTGGTAGTAAAAAAGTTTGGGTGGGTTCGACTTCGGTCACCACCAAGAGTCAGGGCAGGCCTTAGGGATCATAGGTCGCTTACAAAGTTTGGAACAGAGTAGTGTTTCTGCTATTTCAACTTTGAGGTAGACTATTTTTTATTTTTTTTATTTTGGGTAGTAAAAAAGTTTGGGTGGATTCGGCTCTGGTCACCACCAAGAGTCAGGGCAGGCCTTAGGGATCATAGGTCGCTTACAAAGGTACTTACAAATCACCCATCAATACAGCCCTTACGTCGGCAGCGGGAATTGAACACTTAACCTTTGTAAGGACGTGCTAAATCCTTACCAACTGAGCCAATTTGTGTTGTTGAGGAAGACTATTGCTTGCTGCTTCTAAGGGTTTTTTTTTCCTCCAAATTTTGTGGTTCAATTTTGGTCAAAGCAAGAGATGACATATATGAGCCTTCAGCACAAGGCAACATAGTTGGTTGACAGCAGTGTTTTGTGTTGGCATATTTTATTTTTCTAAATTCAAACTATTTTATTGCGGCTAGTTATAAGATTTGGTTTTGATGTTAAATACCCATTTTTAGTATAATATTAATAGTCGTGTCAGTTTATTTAGAGAGATAATTTTCGATATTTATCTGATTTCTATCTGTTTTTTTTAAAAAAAGGGTATTAGTTATACATAAATAACTATTTTTGAATGGCTAATAATATTTTTTTAAACATTTAATCGAAAATCATGGTTCGAGATGCCTTAACATGTTACTAAACATTCCTTATTGCAGCGGAACCAGTTCGGTAATAATAATTTTCTTTAATTTTTAGATTTTTTAAAGTAATAACTTGCAATTAAAATAGGTACTTATTCACTTTTGAATTCATTGGCAAATATTTAATTTTAAAAGAAAAGAGAGATTATCTTTTAACGCAAAACGAGTTAACTTATTGCTTAATGCCACATACGTGCATAACTTGGAAATTTCTTCACATAAGTACCTACAAAACTTATATGATCCTTAATAAAAAAAATTATATGAACCTGCTCGCTGGGAAGATCCAGCTTTAATTTTTCTGAGAAAAACATTATAATTTTTTTTCGTAGATTCGTAACAGTTGTTTATGTTCAAAGCTCAACTTTGGTCCCTTAAACTAGGAATGGCAATAGGAGCGAATGGCGGTGGAGACCATTATCTCCAGTCCCGATTCCACCTCCTGCCTCTTATCCTCATTTTCGGCCCAGCTCGGCTATTGGAAATGAATGTGAAGTTCATCCTTCTATCAGGTGGGCACCCATTCCTAATTGGAAAGTTAGTGAACTTTTGAAAATTATCCGTCAAATATATACAACTTTTATAAAAAAATACATAATTGTAAACAACAAATATTTAATACATGTTAAACGAAATAACACTATCTAAAAAGATACTAGTTTACTCCCTAAAATGATGGGGTTTCTAAACGTTTACAAGAGAGGAGTCTTAAAAAAAGTTCGAAAATTTTCGGTGTCTTTGCAATTTTGAAGTTTTTTTTGTATTTTTAAATATTTTTTGTGTTTTTTTTATTTAATACTTTATGCTGGACAGGTGGGACGGGCCTGGGCGAGTCAAGGTGGGGTTGGGGATATTATTTCTCCCGCCACAGCCCGGCCCGATAGTGAGACAAAATTCATTCCCGTCTCCACCCATCTCTGACTTAAACTATGGAATCTCCATCCAAATTGGGCCAGAACGAATTGGATCTCTGATTCAGTTGGGTTCATTTAAATTCTTAGTTATTATTCTAAATGACAGATTAGTATAAGTTCATCATTTCAAAGAATAGAAAAGGTTAATTAATAAGTTGAGTATAAATTTATAACGATGAAGTCAAAAAAATCTATGATTGCATTTGATTATTATTCTCATAGAAATATCACAATCACAATCAACAAATTCAACAAATTGAAGTATCAGTGTCACATTGACATCATTTGGAAATCTTGTTCACTAATCTTCTTGGTTGCTTCACAGCATTATTTTATTTACAATAAAAGGTGCACAACTTTTAGGCTTAAAAAGAGGCGTAGTCATTGCATAGTCCCCACCACAGTCTTGTGTCTTATTGGTTCAGACAAATGGATGTGCCTTTTGAGTCATTGACACTACACAAAAATATTCTCCAAGATGATCTTGCATCCAGTCATCCTGGAATTCCTTATATATATTGAGTCCGTAAGGAAACTTCTGTTCTGAATTATGTTACATCAACTATAATATTATTAATAATGAGATCCAGCCCAGAAGTATAGGAGTGGGCTTTAGCCATCTGGACTCAACAAAGAAACCTTAGTCCAAAGTCCATGAAATGGTCCTAAAGGTCATGGGCTCAGACAAGGACCAGGCGATGATATTTCCGTGAATAAATCTAAGCTCTACTCAGCCTACATTTTTAAGAGGTATGACTCAAATATATAGGGCAATGACCTTTATAAATAGAGCCCTTCTGATGTGAATATCAAAGACCTATATATTGGTAAAATTTCACTTGTACTAGTGGCGAGTGCTCGAGCTAACACTACAAGAAAACAGTTAAATAGCGACCGTCTTTAGCGACCGAAATTTTCGGTCACAAATTTAACGACGGAATACCGACCGAATAGAAATCGAAAACAAATCGGTCGTTATTCCGTCGCTCATCCGTCGGCCACATCAGTCTCGTTGACCAAATTGAAACGTCGTCGGTTTGTTCACCCTTAACGACCAAATACCGACGGATATTAACGACCGTTTACCGACGGAATATATAACGACTGAATACCGACGGAAATTAACGACCGAATACCGACGGAATACATAACGGTGTTTATTTGTATAGTAATAAATGAAGGACACAAAACGACGTCATTTTATTTTCGTTAACGACCGACTACCGACAGACTTTAACGACGGATTACCGACGGAAAATATACCGACGGAATAACGACCGAATAACGACCGAAATTAGGTCGCTATTATTTTCCAATTCCGTCGCTATTCGGTCGCTATTATTTTCCCGATTTCCGTTTTTTATAAAATAGCGGGGTTTTTAAGGATATATAGAAACATTTTACCTAATAGTAACTAAAATAGGAAAAATACATATACAAAGTCTTAGGTCAGCGGAACGACGAATCTGCGCTACGCAGACGGCGGTGCATTTATGTGTGCATTTATGTGAATCATTAAGTGAGGGAGTTAAAATTTTATTAATTGATTATTAATAAATAAATAATTACTAAAATATTCATATTAGTTCGTACTCACATTTAGAACGATGTCGGTTTTCGGATTTATAAGTTTTTACTAAATCCGTCGCTATTCGGTCGCTATTAAGCTAAGGGGCGACCGAATAGCGACGAAATTTGCGAAGGCCGTCGCTATTCGGTCGCTATCATTTTCCCGGATTCTGTTTTTTTATAAAATAGCGGGGTTCTTAAGGATATATAGAAACATTTTGCCTATGTTAGTTACTATTAGGTAAAATGTTTCTATATATCCTTAAAAACCCCGCTATTTTACAAAAAACGGAATCCGGGAGAATAATAGCGACCGAATATGCTATGTCAGTTGCTATTCGGTCGCCCTACCCTAACCCTAACCCTAATTCCATCGCTATTATTAAATGCCTAAACGACATCGTTTGCTTTTTTGCGGGCTCATTTATTTGAAAAATTGGACAAGTTTTAAGCATGCTAAGTGGCGACCGAATAGCGACGGAATTGGCAAATTCCGTCGCTATTCGGTCGCTATTATTAAATGCCTAAACGACATCATTTGCTTTTTCGCGCATTTGCTTTTTCGCGGGCTCATTTATTTGAAAAATTGGACAAGTGTTAAGCATACTAAGTGGCGACCGAATAGCGACGGAATTGGCAAATTCCGTCGCTATTATTAAATGCCTAAACGACATCGTTTTCTTTTTCGCGGGCTCATTTATTTGAAAAATTGGACAAGTGTTAAGCATGCTAAGTGGCGACCGAATAGCGACGGAATTGGAAAATTCCGTCGCGATTCGGTCGCTATTATTAAATGCCTAAATGGCATCGTTTGCTATTTCGCGGGCTAATTTATTTGAAAATTGGACAATGTTAAGCATGCTAAGTGGCGACCGAATAGCGACCGAATTTGCCAATTCCGTCGCTATTATTAAATGTTTAAACGATGTCGTTTTGTGCGTTTTATTTCTATAAATATATCTAAGGCAGGATGCCTCTCCCTCATTCTTCATTCTGCCCAGCCACGACCTCCACCTTCACCACCACCTCTTCCAGCGATTTCCCCCCAAATCCCCTCCCTCCTTCTAGCGCCACCACCTCCGGCACCTCCAAGGCATCGCCACCACCTCTGATTTCAGTTGGGTTTTTTAGGGTTTAGGTGAGAATCTTGCATTTTCTAGCTTTTTTCTTAACAATTGGAATAAATACATCTATTTTGAGAAGATTAAAACAAAAATGGAGGGGAGGTAGTACTGATTTCTGCTTGGATTTTAATATATGGGTTTTCTATAATGTCTTGCAATTTTTTTTTGCCAATTCTTATAATTTCTTGCAATTTTTTTTGCCAATTCTCGAAATTTTTCTTTGTTTTTTCAAATGTAGTTTTTTAACATCCAATGTAGTTTTCTTGGTGTATTATTGAAATGTATGCTAATTGTATAATATGTGAGTTTTGATAATTCAAAGTGTGTGAGTGTTGAAATGTAATGAGAAGTGCACACTTTGATTGTTAGTGTTGTATTGTAAATGAGAAGTGTAAACTTGCTTTTTTGGGTTTATTGATTATTTTTTTCTATTTGGGATCTTATTAATACTGCTTTTCGGTTTGTATTTACGTGCGTATTGCTGTTTTTTTTATAATAGGGATTTAATTTAATTTCAAATTTATTTTTTTTAAATAAAAAAACATTTTAGCGACCGAATATTCGGTCGCTAAATTTCCCGTCGGTATTCGGTCGTTAACCAGTCAAAAGTCAACAATATTGACCATTCGGTCGCTATTCCGTCGGTAAATAGAGACCGATTATTCGGTCGCTAGACTTTCCGTAGGTATTCGGTCGTTATATTGTCAAAGTCAAAAGTCAACAATGTTGACCATTCGGTCGGTATTCGGTCGTTATTTACCGACCAATTATTCGGTCGCTAGAATTTCCGTCGGTATTCAGTCGTTAACCAGTCAAAAGTCAACAATGATGACGATTCAGTAGGTATTCGGTCGGTAAATAGCGACCGAATATTCGGTCGCTATATATTCCGTCGGTATTCGGTCGGTAATTTGCTTAGCGACGAAAAATACACGACCACGTCATTCGGTCGTTAATCGGTCGCTAAACCGATTACCGACGGAAACGGCCGTCGCTGTTTCCCTGTTTTCTTGTAGTGTAAAAAGTTTAAGGATGAGCCTAACAATTGGGTCAAGAGAGTCCTAAGACCAAAGAATGTAGCTTGAACAAATGTTGGTTTCCCTTAACAAAGTTTGCGTGGATGATAGCAGTGGCGCATTTCCATGCAACGTGTATGATAGCATAGGGCGTAAGTTCCACCCACGTTTAAAACAAGATTTCAGCTAGCCTATGTGACAAATCACCTTTGAGACAGTTTAGTGTAACGGTCTTAAAATCCGATATATGAATCCAATTGAGCTAATTCCAGATGTATTCGAAAATCTAAGAAACATATCTACAACTTTCATGAAGAGCACAAAATTAGAATTTGTCGTTTTGGAGTCCTACATCATACGTTAAGTTGCTGAATAAAGCTGTCCAGATTTTTAGGCGAATTTTAAGCTTGCTTAAATTTAAATCCTTTCTTGTATTTCTTTCATATTATGTTTAGTTGCTTTATTTTGTGTGTTATGGACTTGGGACATGTTGTCCATTAGTTTTCTAACAAATTGTATCGGACGTGATCGAAGTAATACTTCATGGTCCTTAGTCATAAATATTACTTCCTCAATACTATTTTAGAATCCTTAGACCTTATGTCTCCATTGATTCTAGCATGAATTGAGCCAGGTTTTGACTCAGTCGGACGTTATTTTTAATCGAGTAATCAATACGACTGATGATCGGATATAGCGTCCTATCATGGCTTGAATGTGAGAGGCATTGTAAGGAATTTGTCCCTCTCTATATATGAGAGAGATATCCATGGGCCCCTCGATAGGGAAAAACTGTTTAAGTGCATGGCCATGCTCAAATGTATTTGATAAAGTGATGTATTTGATAAAGTGGTTATCAAATACTATTTATTGGAACAGTTTACCCGGAGATCGAGCATAAACACTATTAAGCTTAATAAGGGTGACGACTACCATGCCTTATGCTTAATTAGGATATCGCGAGACAAAGGGATTAAATAGTGGATTGATATTAGGTTCCACCGTAAAATCATTCACTATGGGTAGTCACAATATCCTGCTAGGGACCATTTGTGATTTATGAACACATACTACTACTAAGTATGTTTTCATTGCCATTGTGGTATGAACCTACAGGGTCACACACATAGACGAGCTAACGAGCTTCATGTCCAGATTCAATGAATCTAGAATGTGTCTAGATGCATTGTATTTGACATTTATTTTTCTGAGAATAATAAAGCGGTATTATTCGAATTAGAGATAAGGGCATTTTCAGTATAGCTGGGATTACGTGGGAGTTATTATCCGATAAAGACTCCCACTACCAGCAGAAGTCTAGAGGACGTGGGAGTTATAGACTCCCACTGCCAAAAGAGGTGGATAGGACGTGGGAGTTGGGGGATTGCATGGGCCTGGCCCAACTTTTTCTTATTGGTCATGACATTGCACCCAAAAGTGGAGGAGAAACATTTGTGTCCAGGACGGAAGCCCCACTTCCGTCTCGGGTTCCGTCCTGGCTGACGTGGCAGTTTTCCCTACGTCAGCCAGGACGGAAAATTTTTTTTTGGAAAAAAGCCTGACATGGCGAGGCGCGTAGGGAAAACCGCCACATCAGCCAGGACGCATGTGGGACTTCCGTCCTCAACCCGAGACGGAAGTGGGACTTCTATCCTGGACACAAATGTTTCTCCTCTACTTTTGGGTGCCATGTCATGACCAATAAAAAAAAGCTGGGCCAGGCCCATGCAATCCCTTGGGAGTTGTGCTTGAAACAGTCTCTCACTCCCTATATAAACTTCTCTTGGCTGAAACTCTAGGGGTTAATACTTTTCAGCCGAAATACCAAAAGGACCTAGAAAATCAGATTTTCTATTCTGCCTCTCCCTTTTCTCTCTAATTCCCGAAACTCAGAAAAACGAAGAGCTAGCAATCACTATTCGTTTTGTCGCGTGGATACCGATAGAGGGACATTCCACAAAGGGAAATCCATTGGTGGTAGCAACGTATCCAAGAAACAGCATCTTTCATTCAAGAATCAGATTCTTGAACCCGAAAAGTAAGTTCCAGTCTAGATAAATTTCGATTCCTATGGTATGAACGGATCATTCGGGAGAGGACTCATGGGTGTTTAGAACGAGTTTCTGCCTATGAATCCCTTAACCATCTTGATGCACTGTAGGTCATGTATTTGTAATAGTTGTTTTTTTTCCTGAGCCTCCACTCCTTAGTCCCATTTTTTGTATCTTTATTCTGTTAATACAAACTTCTTTTCTTTCAGTTGATCTGTGTTTCTTTGGCCCTGTTTTTTTATCCATAAGTTTTCGACCCTTGTTGTGTTGTGATTTTGATATTGATCCGGTGAAACCAATGGTCCTCGTGAACCCCTTTGTACTTCGCCGGCTCTGTTTGAGGATATATGCTAGGTTTATATTTGAAAGATATGCCTATTTTTTACTCTGGATCATTTGGTCTCTGCAGTACCTAGGGGATGTAGATAGTATTTGGGGAGAAAGGTTTATTCTTGCCCCTTATTCCCCATATATTTTTTTGGCAGGTGTACATCACTTTAAGGTATATCTGAACCTTGATGTTTTCATTATTTCATACCCAATGCTCCGGGGTGTTTCCGTATAAGAAAGATTCCTAGAACACGGGAGGTGTGTTCTAAAATTTGTTGATTTTTTGTATTGACTTTCTTCGATGTAGTGTCGCTCAGGAGACACTACAAGAGTGAAGAAATTTAGAGAGAATTATTTTGTGAGCATATACCATTTTGTCACAAATAAGAGGTTTATTGTGACAAAATATTTTGTTTGTCACAATTGTAGTGTTACTGTCGACGATTTAAAGTCTTTTATAATTAAGTTGTCACTATTACTATATTAATAGTGTCGTAATTTCTTTTATCACTAAAGTTTTGTCACTAATTGCATATGCGCTCTGGCGCCAATATTTTTTGAAGGGGATGAAAATTAGTTGTGACAAAAAAAAATATTTTGCTCACTAGTATTTCAATTTATTGCGACAAAAAGTGCTTTGTCACACTACTTAAGCCTTTTATGATGAAAATTTGTGACACTAAAGTTCAATTAGTTAGTGTTAGCTGGATGTGGTCACAAATGAAACGTTTATTGTGACAAAACATGGATGGTCACTATTGTTTGTACTACTGGTGACGACTTATCATTGGAATCGACTTCCACATCTTAACTTCCAAAATTTATCTCATCATCACTAATAATAATGTATTCATCATAATCAAATTATATTTTTCTTCAATACTCATTGTATCAATATAATCGGATTTCCTTCAACGATTATTACAACTAAATCAGAGCTACATACATGTACCAAATCATTATCATCCTTTCTACACCACAAAAAACTCTTTAGGACGAAATATTTCGTGACAAAGATATGTTCGTCACGAAATGTCCATCTTTCTTGACGTGACCGATTTCGTCACGAAAAATATGTCATTTATGAAGAAAAACACATCAGTCTATCACAAAAAAAAATAGTTTCTTTGTCACGAAACGTTGACAAATTGTGACGAAGACATTTTTTCGTCACGATAGGTATGACTTTCAGTGAGGAAAATGTCTTTGTCACGAAAATTTTAGTCCTAAAAAGTATTTTTTTTTTTTTTTATAATATATAATTTGAATATGATATAGTTATATCATTCTTCTCCTCTCACGTTGAATGTATATTTCTTTTAAAATTAAAAAGGAAATTGGCATTGCGACGGAAACTGAGGGAAGGTATAAATATTTTTTGTTTTTGTAAAAAAAAGTATAAATTTACAGATATATATGCTATATTTTGGAATATAATTTTAATTTTTATATTTGTTTATTAATACTTTAAATTTATTACTAAAATATAGAATACATATACAATAATTTTATTCATATTTTGATTACAACACCATACACAAATACATAGATTATGTTTTTGAAATATATTTTGAAAGAAAAATTAAATACAATTAATTATTTACATTTTAATGAGAGTGCATGAATTTTAATTTGATTCATGAAGAAATAAAAATCAAAACACAAAGAGAAATTTAAATAATTAAAGGTTCAAAAAAAAACTCTATTATAATAAATATAATAGGAGGAACAACAATTAACAAATGATCGGTTAGCCCAGCGGCCCGCCGCACGACATACATGCGGGAGGTCGCGGGGTTCAATTATCATCCTCTTGAGAAGGGAGAGACTTTATTCTACATTATTCAAACGTGGCTTGACTTGGCGGCTAAGGGAGAGACTTTATTCTACATTATTCAAAAGTGACTTGACTTGGTGACTCGGCTCGGCTCTACGGGGGGAGGGGATCGACTCTACTATAATAAATATACAAGTGACAAAAAAAATTTGTAACAATTAATTACTATTTTTTTAACTAAACTCGGTCGACACTATAAAAAGTATTTTAGTGTCACAATGTCGTCACTATAAATATAAATACTGTGACGACTTAATTCGTCACAATTTAATTCTTTTTTTGTCAAAACTATTGTCACCCATTTATTTTTGTTGTGACCTCTTTTTTGTCACTTCTTGTAATGTTTTTTGCTTCGAGAATTTAGTCACATAAACATTGAGTAATTGTGACCAATCACAAATTGTCGTCACAATTTCATCGGTGACGGAGGTATTTGTGACGGCAAGTGAAGACTTCAAAAAATGCTCACAAGTGATAATAGTGACCTAAAATTGACCATACTGAATATCATTTTTCTTGTAGTGAGATTAGATCATGCTTGCAAGGTCATGGATAATCTTGAGATTAGATCATGCTTGCGAGGAGGTCGGGGATGACCTCTAGGGTCCTGAGTACCTAGGAAACAGATAATTCACTTGACACTTGGGCTGGGACCCGAGGCGTTTGATAATAAGACCATTCATGTCATGAGTGAAGGTCAGGACGGAACACGTAATCCTAGATAGGGAAGATCGTTCAAAGTAGGGAGACCGAGTCGGAACCCAAGATCTAGAATAGGGTAACTTGTGCCAAGTATGGAGATCGATTCATAACTCAGGATCTCAAATAGGGCAGCTTGTGCCAAGTAGGGAGATCGGGTCCCGACATAGGATCTCAAATAGGGCAGCTTGTGTCAAATAACGAGATTGGCTCGGAACCCAGGATCTCAAATAGGGTATCTTGTGTCAAGTAGATCAGGTCGAAACCTATGATCTCAAATAGGGCATCTTGTACCAAGTAGGGAGATCGGGTCGGAACCCAAGATTTCAGTTAGTAATCACAATAATCATATAATGAAAAGTAAATCTTATTACATATAAATTTTGGTTTTGCTAGCGGACCAAGGCGATCCTTATTACAACCGTACAGCCTATAAAAATAGTAAATAATAAAGCAATGGTCGGCTGACTGGCAAACCGGGACATAAGGGGTGTTGCGTTGAGATAGATTCAAAAGAGTTGGGGTTGTTCGACATGCTGGTGATACTATAATTAGGAACTTTGAGTCTGACTTTGACAAAGAGTTTGATTTAGGAGGGAACAATTCAGAAAAAAAATTATGAATACATGTCTCGTGAGTCATAATCAAGTGATGCAACATCATTTGATGAAATTGACTATGACAACCTTGATGATGACCATATGATTTTGGGTGAGATTGAGAAAAAGGAGCCCCAAGTTGAGAAAAACTTAAAGGAAAAAAAAATAAGAAGAATGTTGAGAACAAAGGGAAATCTGCTATGGCTGTTAAAATTGTTGTTCAGGAAGATAAGACAGTGTCAGATAGCTCTAAGTCTGTACAATATGATTTAGATGAGCTAATCAGCAATAGTTCATCAGATAATATAGATACAGCATGTCAAAAAAAAAAGGTGGTCAAATTTAGTCCAGTTCTAGACATGTTGAATCCTTCTTTCAAGTTGGGTATGATTTTCAGTGGCAATGATGAACTTAAAGAGGCTGTCAGAAACCACAAGGCAAGAGACAATGTTGTAAGGTTTAAAAGGTCCAATAGCATTAGCTTTCAAGCTACGTGTTATGGGAAAAGAAACACATGCAAATGTGAGCTATATGTTGCTAAGGTTGGGTGGATTTCTGATACGCAAAATCTATACTAGCAAGTATACTAGGTCGATGTTGTAGTAGTCAAGGTCAATCCCACAGAGAATAATGAATAATTAATTCCTAAGTAAATAATTCTACAATGATCAAAAGCAAAGTAAAATAAATCCGATGGTTGATGATGATTTAATTTAACTAAATTAATTAACTAACATAAAACAAATAACTTAAACAAGAAGTTTGATAAGAGAAAGATCTAAGGCACATGAATTCACTAAATTAACCAATATATTATCCTAACGATATGTTATTCTTGAGTGAGCTTAATTAATCGATCGATTTCCAATTATATCTAATAACCTCTTTCAAGGCTTATCAAACCTATTCTCATGAATAAACCAACTATATGTCTATGTTGATTTTAACCCATAAAAATGCATTAAACATATGAAATCATAAAGATCGCACAAACCATACAAGTATATGTCTATCTTGCATGCAATTTATGTTCATATTATTTAACCTAATTAACAAGGTCAGCTGTCGCAAATCTTCCAGAGTTGATGTAAAGACAATTTGAAATGTAGCTAATCACACAAAAGCATTAAGAACAATATTAAGAAATTAATTCCACAACACTAATCGAATAACAAAATCAATAGAATAACATATAAAATTAATCTAGCTACATCATGGCCTTAGAATAAATATTTAGCTCATACTAGAGAAAAATTCAATAACAAATTAAAATCTAGAATAATCTAATAATGACCTCCTTTTCCTAAGACTATTAAAGAGTATTTATAGAACTAGAAATCTCCTAACTTAAGGTAATTGACATAGATCAAAACTCTCGCACTCTTCTAAAGTAGTTGACATAAAATACAACTCTTCAAGATTCTTTAAGGTAGTTGAAATACACCAAAACTCTTCTAGTCCATAAAAGATATATCTTCAATTCTAGCAGCTTCTTTCTTGTTCTGCAAGTTTGGTTCACTTTTACCCTTCAAAAGACTATTTTACCCCTACAAATGCAAACACATAAAAGTGAGGATTATACCATTCTAAGCTCAAAACTCGATATGTAAATACTTTTTGAAGCTCAAAATTACTATTAAAGTAGAAGAAAATATAGATAAATTTACGAGTTATCAAATTCCCCCCAACTTAAACATTTGCTTGTCCTCAAGCAATTTAGACACAAGGTAGGACTGACAGACAAAACTCTTTAAGGACAAGTAGAAAGAAACCATGGAATCAGCAAGTTTAACAACTCAAATATTAATCTCCAATCATTCCAATATAACAAGTGCCACAAATACAAGTAATGAAATAGTATTAGGCAATTCATTCAATCTCTCATTATTATTTCATGAAAAGTATGCATTCAAGAAGCTTGTATTAAGAACTAGACAAACAGACCTTTATCTTTCACAACTCTTTTTGCTACAATTCAATCCATAGGTACCCTTGTGCAATGTGCTTTTATTTTGACTCACGAATATATAGAATTAAAGTAAAACTAAGTAAGATCATTCAATTCCTTTACCACTTTTAAAGTTTCTATTGGGACTCGTAGTGCACCAGGGAGTGTGAACTTTCTTATCACTCGTTTAGTGGCGTGCTAATTTCGCATACTCATAATCTTCCATTTTTCAAGATCAGCGGAGTAAAACCCAATTTATACTTTTATCGCGGGCACCAAGGAGTGTGAACTTTCTTATCACTCGTTTAGTGGTGTGCTCATTTCGCATGCTCATACTCTTAGTGTGTTGATTTTTTTTTCTTTTTTCATCTTATTTATAACCAAGAGCAGTGGAGTAGAACCCGAAATAAACATTCGACATTTTGTCGCATTTTTTTTTTTAATTAAAAGAATTACCTAGTCGTCCTTTAAAACGATATATTCAGAGTCAAGAGTTGCGTAGTGTATTGGGTAACCATAAATTGAATTAACAACAAAACAAGGGTTATCTTAAAAGGTCTCAAAGTCTAAGTCCATATACAAGTTCTATCACATATACATAGACACAAGATAATCACTCAATTTTTTTTTTTTTTTAATTTTCCATTTTTTCTAGTGGCACGAGTCAAATATTGGAAATCATGGAGAATAATGCTTAAAGTTGTTGAAATTAACGTATCCACAATTAATTAATTTTTACTTTTTCTTTTTATGATTTTTTGGATTTTTTATTTTTTCTAATAATATGCAAAACTACTAAAAAAATATCAAATAAACATAACGAAAACAAATAAAATAAAGCACTAAAGGTAAACATAAACAATCCCTAACTCAATTCCCCCGAACTTAAATCGAACATTGTCCTCAATGTGAAAATAAAGAGTAAAAGATAAAGGGAAGAGAACAATAATGCCCTGATTAAAGTGGGAACGAGAAGAAGTGGCCTCACGGCTCCTCGGGCCATGCCTCCCACGACCACCTAATCCGTCTTCGTCTCGTGAATGTGAAACTTCAATGATTAATGGGTGCTTGGTAAAAAAAAAAGAAGAAAAATTGTGAATAAGAGGCACACAAAAACTGGAAATAGGTAGGAGGATTTGGTTTTAGAAAAGGAAAAGGAAAATAAAAATAAAAGAAAATTAGAAAAGAAAACAATTTGGTGTGAACAGAGAGGAAAAAAAAAATTCGTGCGGGGTAAAGGGAGAGGAAAAAAAAGTGTGAAGACAAGGGAAAATTCTGATATAGACATGGGTTATATGTGGGGTTGTGGACCACTTGGTCCACAATCAACCACATCACCTCTTTTCATTAAAATAAAAAATAAAAAATTCTTCATAGGGCCCACCTGTTTTTATTATTTTAATCAAAACTGTGATGTGGCTGAATATGGATCAAGTGGTACTTGGTAGGCCTGGTCCACAACAGAACCGTTCGAAGACAAGAGGGGAGGGGATCAGGTGTAGGCTGGCACTTTGGTAAAATTGTTACATTAAAAAAAATAAACTAAATAAAATCCTAAATTTCCTGCGCAGGATGTTTGGAATGTGCCTTTGCAGGCATTTTACTGTTAAATGTCAAAAAAAACAATTTCCTTTTTCATTTTATTTTATTTTTTACTTAATTTTTATTTATTTTTTAATTCAGCTATAATTAAAAACAAATTTTTTTTCCTTCTTCTTTTTACTTACGAAAAAGAATAAATAAATAAAAAATTAAAAACATTGAATTTAATAATAATAATAATAATAATAATAATAATAAATGCTCGTTTAACGTGAGATCACCACACGTGCATTTTGGGTGCAAACCAAGAAAGATAATGAAAATTATCGTTCTTATGGAGTAGCGTCGTCCACTTTTTATTTATTGACGCATTACCTGAAAAGGGACTTAGGGAGGATGCCAAAGATTGTAGGGTACTTTGAAATTGTCAAAATCTTCACCGAAATTGCGTGTGCTTTGTTGCTCATTGTCAATCCTCTTGTCATGGAGCAATTCCAATCCCTCTTTAAACATTTGATCGTTCTCATGAGTTCCAATTGGAAGTCCACCAAATTCACTTATCTCCAAGGTTCTTTTTACACCTGAAAAATATAAAGAATTAAGTACAGGTAAATCAGATGACCCTTCAAGACAAGTATATTCAAATTGAGAGTGAGAAGGAATAAAATTGAAATCAAATGGCGGTGGCTTCTCGGCAGATGGAACAGGTCTTTGTAAGCTCTTTCCCAAATCCTCAAATTGCTCATTTTTACAAGCCAGATTAGGAAGATGTGTATTAGGATGTGAAACATCTTCAATGGTAGCCTCCTTATATTCTTCTTTTTCAACCTCATCCTGCAAAATAAATTCAAAAGTCTTATGAGTTAAATTATCTTTAAAATCATGTGCAAGAGAAGTATTAGAATTAACAAGATAACAAGAATCAGTCTCTGGAGAAACTTTCATCGTCTTATACATATTAAAAACAACCTCTTCATTTTTAACCCTAAGAGTAACCTTTCCTAGTTGTACATCTATCAAAGCTCTACTAGTAGCAAGGAAAGGTCTACCAAGAATGAGAGGCACCTCTCTATCCTCATCAATATCCACTACTACAAAGTCTGCAGGAAAAATAAATTTATCCACTTTAATAAGAACATCTTCAATTATACCACAAGGATAAATTATAGACCTATCTGCTAGTTGCAATGTCATATTAGTAGATTTCACCTTACCTAGCCCCAACTTTTCAGAAATAGACAAAGGAATTAAATTAATGCTAGCACCTAGATCACATAATGCATTATCAAAGTTTAATTGCCCAATAGTACAAGTAATAGAGAAACTCCCTGGATCTTTCAATTTCTGGGGCAACTTCCTTTTCAGAACGGCAGAGCAGTCCTCCGTAAGCATTACTGTCTCACAATCGTCGAGCTTACGCTTGTTTGTTAGCATCTCCTTCATGAATTTCGCGTACCTCGGCATTTGCTCCAAAGCCTCTGCAAAAGGAATGTTAATATGCAACTTTTTAAATACATCCAAAAACTTAAAGAATTGTTTATCGATATTTTTCTTTGCAAGTCTTTGGGGAAAGGGAATAGGAGGAACATAAGGTGGAGGAGGAATATAAGGTTTAGAGTCTCCCTCTTTTGGCTTATCCTCCTTTGAAGAATCTATTGTTTTGTCGCCCTCATTCTTTTCCTTTTCAGCTTCTTTAGGCTTTTCCACTGATTGTATTTGATTTCCACTCCTGGTGGTCACTACATGAACTCGCTCCACGAGATTTTTCTCTATGTCACTAGGAAGTATCTCTGAAGCTCTATCTTTTAATTTTCTACCACATTGACCAATTTGAACCTCCAAGTCGTTGATAGAAACTTGACTTGTATGAGCAAATAGGTCTATCTTAGCCTCCAACTTTTGTAAGTATTGAATCAAAGTTTCCTCATATTGAGGTGTCCTTTCTTGTGTTGGAGGAGGCTGTTGTGGAAGAGCCATATATTGCTGCTGAGTATCTTGATCTATCCATGAAAAATTTGAGTGTTGCCTCCTCCCCGGATTATAAGTGTTGGAGTAAGGATCATTCCATTGAGACATGCATTGCCTCTCCGCTCCCATATAATATGCTTCCTGGTATGGTGGATATCCAAAATTGTTCTGGTTGCCTCTTTGATTCATGAGGAGGCTAACTTGATTTGTCAATTCAGCCAATTTGGAAACCACCTCGAATGTTGTTGTCATGCCTAAAAAAAAAAAAAAAAAAAAAAAATAAAAAGCAAAGTAAAATTAAAATCACAAAGAAATAAAATTAATCAAATATTCCCCGGCAACGGCGCCAAAAACTTGATACGCAAAATCTATACTAGCAAGTGTACTAGGTCGATGTTGTAGTAGTCAAGATCGATCCCACAGAGAATAATGATTAATTCATTTCTAAGTAACTAATTCTACAATTATCAAAAGCAAGTAAAATAAATTCGATGGTTGATGATGATAAACTAAATTAATTAACTAACATAAAACAAATAACTTGAATAAGAAGTTTGATAAGAGAAAGATCTAAGGCACATGAATTCACTAAATTAACCAATATATTATCCTTACGAGATGTTTTTCTAGAGTGAGTTTCATTAATCGATCGATTTCCAATTATATCTAATAACCTCTTTCAAGGCTTATCAAACCTATTCTCATGAATAAACCAACTATATGTCTATGTTGATTTTAACCCATAAAAATGCATTAAACATATGAAATCATAAAGATCGCACAAACCATACAAATATATGTCTATCTTGCATGCAATTTATGTTCAGATTATTTAACCTAATTAACAAGGTCAGCTGTCGCAAATCTTCCAAGTTAATGTAAAGACAATTTGAGTGGTAGCTAATCACACAAAAGCATTAAGAACAATAATAAGAAATTAATTTCACAACAGTCATCGAATAACAAAATCACAAGAATAATATATAAAATTAATCTAGCTACATCATGGCCTTAGAATAAATATTTAGCTCATACTAGAGAAAAATTCAATAACAAATTAAAATCTATAATAATCTAATAATGACCTCCTTTTCCTAAGACTATTAAAGAGTATTTATAGAACTAGAAATCTCCTAGCTTAAGGTAATTGACATAGATCAAAACTGTCCCACTCTTCTAAAGTAGTTGACATAAAATACAACTCTTAAAGATTCTTTAAGGTAGTTGAAATACACCAAAACTCTTCTAGTCCGTAAAAGATATATCTTCAATTCTAGCAGCTTCTTTCTTGTTCTGCAAGTTTGGTTCACTTTTACCCTTCAAAAGACTATTTTACCCCTACAAATGCAAACACATAAAAGTGAGGATTATACCATTCTAAGCTCAAAACTCGATATGTAAATACTTTTTGAAGCTCAAAATTACTATTAAAGTAGAAGAAAATATAGATAAATTTACAAGTTATCAATTTCAGATTGGCAGATTAGGAAGTTGTCAAAAAGGCATAGGTGTGTAGCACATGGAGATGGAGGAGAATGTGTTTTCTGAGGAGGCTAAAAATGAATATTCTGGGACATAATTTGGTGAATCTAACATTTATTCACAAGGAAATCAAAATGAAGAGATGAATGTTGATGTTTAATTGGAAGAGGTGATAAATGAAGAACAAGATGAGGGAGCTGATGTGGGGACTCAACCTGTTTCCCAAGTTGTTCAAGCAGAAAATGGTGCAGAAACTAGTACATTGGTAAGTTGTGTAAGACTTTTTAATTATATAGATTGAAATGGCTATTCCAATGCCTATTTGTTTGTGATTTGAAGGTTGAAACAGGTACAAAAGTAAATAGGACATGCAAAATCTGCAAGCAACCCGAACATAATCAAAGGACATGCCAAATTGAAAGGGGTGTGGATTAGGGAAAATTCTATGGTAGAGCCGTCCTTATGGGACTGGCTCCACAACCCTCTCACATGAGTTGGGACAGGGCTTACCTCGTAAGTAGGTCATACCCCAACTCATGTGAGAGAGACGTTGGGTAAGTCCCACAGTGACCCGTGAATTAGGAACAACATTTCATACTTTTAACTTGTGAATTGAGAAGACTACTTTTTTTTTTGTCTTTTTTGGGGATTGGGGTTATTCTGGACATGTATAGATACTTGTGGGATATTTACAGTTTATCTCTTCCCCTTTGTTTTTGCTTATTTTGGTGAGATGAATATTTGACATCCTGGTGTTTTGTACAACTATGGCGGTAGAAGAACAACTTTATTCCCATCTTTTTTGCTTGAGTAAATCCCCAGAATGTTATAACAATTATCCAATTTCATTAGTATTTTCATACTCCATGATGCTTTACATTTCCCATATCAATGTTGCAGAAGTAGCTAGTCGGTCGCCAGATTAGTAACTAGCAAGTAGTCGGCGACTGGTTGGCTTACCTAGATTACAAGTCCCTTATTCTATATATTATATTAGTCAAACAAAATTCCATAAAAAATTAACAATCAAATACTAGTCAAATCAAATTATACAAAGTCCATCCATAATAATTAAATTCAATACCATAATAAGTAATAACAAGTTCAAATACCAAAATAATCAAACGACGTAGTTTTTAGCAGAAAATTGAGTTTAAAAAAAAGTTAGCAAAGTCGTTTTGACTAATTTGATCGACTCGTTACCGATTTTGACCGATTAAGTTGGTCAAGTAATTTTTTACCCCGGCTAGTCAGTTAAGTGACGACTATCGATTTTTTACCGACTAAGCCGATTCTTACAACACTGTCCCAAATTATGCAAACATTAACATAGCATTTCATTACTTAATTGGCAAACAGAAAATACACATGGTTCATGTCATCAGTACAAACTAATCCAAGCTAAACATCAATATACTTCCGCAGACACATAAAGTGTTCCTAAATGCAAGGAACATAGCTAGAACAAAAGCAATAAAGGCTAAAACTTTGCACAGATAAATTATTTTTCCAAACTTTTGCTCCATTGATTTTAGCTCATCCTCTTTCCTGTTCAAAAGAATCACCAGTTGTGCATTTTGTTCTTTCTTTTTTTCAAGCTTCCAGAGAAGTGTATCCCGCCCATCTGGCACATTCTCCAACGCATCAACTCTCTTCAATAGTACGTGTATTATTTGTTTCGATCGATGGCATATCGGATCATCTAGCCACTCTAAAAATTTACATCCCACATCCTAAAAAAATCATCCAATATAGACTTGGGCGATAAAATTTCTAATAAAAACATCTACATAATCACACATAAGACCCAATGAACTTAATTTTTTGAATTGGTAGCATATTTACTATTGAATCAATACAATTGAAGAATCTTCCACCCGGATTATCGTCTGTCCAAGATGTTCATACTGCAACGGGCTTGGGATTGGGGCACTTGCAGAACTTTGGATGATTCTTGGAATTTTTAAATGTTCTTGGTGACGACATTGAGCTTGATGAAGACATTTTTCACAACCACAATTCTTTGATACCGAATTGGCCTACTACCATTGGATTAACTTAATGAAGAACAAGAGAAAGTAGATGATGGATTAATGGTTGAGCATGAGTATTTATCTGAACATTCAAATTGGGTTATTTATAGGGTTTAAGTGAGAAAGAAAATGAAGCTGATGGAGAGAAATGGTGGGTTAAATGTTGGGGCTTGATGAAGAAATTTCAGACATTTTTGCTCTTGGTCCCGGTACCCGTGGTGTTTTTTTGCCTGATTTGATGCTTGAATCACTAATTGGACACTATTAGTAACCCGTAAATTATTGGTGTTAAAAATAGCTTAATAAATTATTTATGCTAAAAACCGAATTTTGATAAATAGTTAGTGCTACAAATATCGATTTTGTCATTTGAATTATAGTATCTATATTAAATGTCAAACATTAAACTGCTAAATTGGTATCTAATTAAATCTTTATCTAGGATTCCTCCTCTCTTGCTCTCAAACTCCAGCTATATATAGATCTAGTTGTAGCGGAACTTCCTACTTGAGTGCTTGATTAGGTTCATTTGGTTACATGAAATCTATTTTGACACCACATTTGAATTCCTGGTAAATTTCGCACCTCTCCCCAACCCGAAAAATTTGCACGCGGCACTCCTACCTTGGCACTTCGGCGCCTCTCCTACCCGCAGAAAATTTTCACGTAACTTTCTAAATGTTTTTTTTTTTTTTTGTGCAACCGTTTTGTATATTTATTTATTTATTTTTATCATACTTGTTGTTTCATCTAGTTTTTGGCGAATGGATGTATTCTTAATATATTAGAGAGAAAAGGTAAAATATACAAATAAAAAGATAAGGGTATCAACAAGAAAAAAAAGTCGAAATAGTATCCAATTACAAACTTTTATTGTAACCGACCAAAGAAGACTAAGACTATTCACTTACCAGAACACTGGACAAAAGTTATGGGTTCAATATGATTTTGCTAAAGTCCTTGGGCCTCATTAACGATGTCCACAACTTGACTCTAGGGAGACACGGTCCAACTTTATTATGGGTGACATAGATCTCATTTCAGTCACCCTCTCGGTCACAAGATAGTTTAATAATGCTTGTTAAATGGAGTCCTCAATCATTAGGACGATCTGAATTAGAATTGTTGTACCATATTTGGAAATTAACCAATTTAATCATTTATGTATTTTTCATCTGCCAAATAGGTTATGTTTGTTTAATTACAACAACAACAATAAAGCCTTTAATCCCAAGTATATGGGGTCAACTACAGAATTTCTGTGTGGTCATACGCACGAATACATTATCTCCATCTCCTTCTATCAAAAACATCATAACTTCCTATAAGTCTAACAAATCCATATCATTTTTTATGACTTTTGTCCAAACCTTCTTCGGCCTCCCCTACCTCTTACAACCTCATACCTCCATCCTTCAAATTTGTTAAATTATATACAAATTAGTCGTCAATGTATTTTCGACTGCCAAAATGGTCCTTCCGTTCAATTTATGTTTTGACAAAACCCGTCAAGTGAGACACATGACTCTCAAGTTAGGACTTCATTACAATCCACAAAAAAGAAAAACTATGAACGCACAATTGCAAAATAAAGTATATTAGGTACTAAAATTAACCCCAAAACTCATCCCTTCATTCACCTTGCTTCTTATACCAAACACCGTTGTCATCCACCGTAACCCCCCCAACCAACCACCACCTATTCCATTACCGGCAAGCCCTTTCCAGAAACGGTCGCACATCCCAAACACAAACATCCCCTTATGAAACAGATTCAAAGACAAAGCAATAATTGTTGGAGAAATTGGTTTTTCTCAAAGAATTAATTGTAATTAAAGTGTTGAGAGGACATTTTTAGCCAATATTATTGTATATGTTACACCGCTCAGTTTTGAATGTTATTGAGATTATCACGAAGTGGGTTGCGCAAGCTTCGCGATGATATATAACATGTGAGAAAATCAATTCATGGTGTGAATGATAAATTGGCGTAAAGTGGGGTTGTTGAAATGTGGTAAATGAGTTTTTAAACCCATATCTCACATGGGAAACCTATGGAAGTGAAATTCACTTTATAAGGAAAAGTGGTTCACATGAGTTAATGTGTTACCAATATTATACCCCATGTAAGAACCTAGTGCGCGCCCGTGCAGGGGGTGCAAAACGAAGGTCTATCGATACTAAAATAGCTCGAACTTGTGTGCAAGCGCGACCTGCATACACGAATGTCGGACCAAAACTCGCAGGCTTGATCAGCCTACATTTTGCTACTGGTTTTGAATTGTTTGGTATTCGAATTTGCTGGGAATACAATTCAAACTATAACAGTCTGTGTGTTATGGCTGGACTGTTACATCTTCTGCAATTCATTTCAAATGAATATGGTTGACTGTAACAGCCAACATAATACCAGTGTTATTGCTGAGCAGTTACAATGCTGGACTTGCAGCCTATAAGAAAATCCATCCGAAATTCCCCTCTCTTCCTCCACATTATGCTAATTTTTCTGCATTTCATAACATACTGTCTAAGAGTTCTACTGATCAAAAGGGATTCGAAGTTGATGTTAATGAGTGTGTGGGCATTGTACCTTAGGAGTTCAGTGTTCCAGAGATCTAAAGCAATAAAGGCGAGCATATTGAACTTAAGGACAAGCGATTTACTACTGACATGTCCAGGATTTAAATCTAAAAGTCAATAACATTTCTTATTTGTTTTACTGTAGTTTGTTTACTGTTTTTGCATAATTCCGATATAGTATCAGTGTGTAATTTTCCTATTCTATCTTCCATTTCTAGTACTGGTTGTTTAATACTATTATAATCAATATTTAAAAACAGTAGCTACCTTTAATTTTCAGTAAAAACAGAAAATATTCAACCGTCTTAAGTTCAATATTATTTTTCTGTTGTTGTTCCTATTAATTGATTACTAACTTCGGTTTTGGTTTTTTATTATAGAAATGAGCAATACTGAAAATCGATCTGCTGCAACGACATTAGTTCTGGTTCCGGTAATGTTCCTGTTGGTATTCCAACTACTTTGGTTCCCCCTTTCGGGAATCAGACATAGAAGGTTCCATTAAACTTGGAGTTTGAAATCTATGACTCATTTGGACGCTTTCTCTTAGCGTTATTCCTTCAGTTGTCAGTTTCAACTACATTAGCCTTATCCATGGAGCTATTGGGCTTGTTACTCATCTTCCGTGAGTCATGTTCAATCCTTAGTTTTCAATAGGTATGTGCCTTTTATAGGCTGCAAATCCAGCCTTGTAACTGCTCATCAATAACAGTAGTATTATGTTGGCTGTTACAGTCAACCACATTCATTTGAAATGAATTGCAGAAGATGTAGCAGTCCAGCCATTACACTGCCATAATACACAGACTGTTACAGTTTTAATTGTATTCCCAGCAAATTCAAATACCAAAAAATTCAAAACAAGTAGCAAAACATAAGTTAATCAGGCCCGCGAGTTTTGGTCCGACATTCGTGTACGCACACAAGTTCGAGCTATTTTGGTATCGATAGACCTTCGTTTTGTACCCTTGCACGAGCGCGCACGAAGTTCTTACATGGGACATAATATTGGTAACACGTTTTAAACCCATGTGAACCACTTTTCCTTATAAATTGAATTTCACTTCCATAGGTTTCCCATGTGGGTTGTGAGTTTAAAAACCCATTTACCATATTTCAACAACCCCACTTTACGCCAATTTATCATTCACACCATGAATTGATTTTTTCACATGTTATATATCATTTTGAAGCTTGCGTAACCCACTTTGTGATAATCTCAATAACATTCAAAATCGAGCGGTTTAACATAGAGCTTTCAAAACGGGCATATGTCTGTGGGCATACCCGCCCCGTGAGATTAATGGGCGGGTATGGGGCTATGAATTTCATACCCCTTTAAATGCGGGTATCAACGGGCATACCCGTGCGGGTAATGGGCAATGCGGGTATGAGCAGGTTGCATCCGGGCATGCCCACTTTTTTTTATTATTATTAATTTTGGATAGGGATTAATAAGTCTCTTTAGTCATCTCCAAAATGAACAAGAGTAATATATCTCCACTATCTTCTTGCATACGTTCTTACCAAACATAGGAATCATCCTCTTCTTAAAAATGTACAATCTCAAATATGTGTACGCAATTGGATTCACGGTTTCATTTCTGAAGGTAACTAAATTATGTTCTAACTTATCATTTATCATTTACCATTCATAATGTTTTAACTTCTTAAGGTGTGTGTTTTATATATGAAGATGATGAGGAGGAATTAACATTATCTAAAATGGATTCAAATAATACTTCTAGTGTTAATGATTTAGATCAATAGATGGAGGATATTAAAAAAAATAATATGTATTTTTTGCTGCTTTGACTTCAGCAATATGTTTGTTAAGTTTGGACAGTTGATGTTGAATTATTCTTGAAATTGTGGATTTTGATTTTATTATAATTTTTTTTAAACTATTTTGATTATTGAGGAGTATGATTTGATTGTTCTTAAACTATTTTGGATTTTTTCGGATTTGATCTACTTTTTTAAGAAATTAATAATAAGGATCGCGGGCATTCGACGGGCAGGTATGGGCATCCCTTTTAATTGCCCGTTAAAAAAGCGGGCATGCCCGCCCATCCCCATTTAAGGCATGCTCACGATAGGGCGGGACGGGTGGGCATACCCGTTTTGACAGTATTAGTGTAACATATAATAATATTGACTCAAAAATTTCCTCACGACACTTTAATTACAATTAATTCTTTAAGAAAAAACAATTTCTCCAACAACAATCACAAACAAAGAATCTGCAAATAATCAAACTAATCAAACTCAAAGAAATTCATAATAATAATTTCACAATTTCAGTAATCCATATATCTTGAATGAATCTCAACCTGGAATTTCTCGAATCTATTGGATTTTTAAGGAGTTTTAAAATCCATAGGTATTCAATTTGGATTTTAAAAAGTCCATTAAAATCTAGAGGTATTCAATTTAGATTTTAAAAAGTCCATTAAAATCTAGAGGTATTCAAAACTCTATAGATTCTCATAGATTTCATTAAAGGTAGGATTTTGATGGATTTCATAGGTTTAAATGTGTATGGTGAAATCTCTTATTTTTTCTCAAGATTTTGATTTTCTCTCATTAATATTAAAATTAAAATGTCTTTGATAATTTTATCTTAAATTACAATTTTTTTAGTAATCTCATTTCTATAAAATTATAAGAAAAACAAAGAAATATTTCAAACTACAAAAAAAAAATGAGATTTTTTTTAAGATCGTTAGAAAACTTAATATGAAATGTTTATTTCCCAAAAAGAAGTCATAATATCCAAACAATTTTCTTCTTGATCTTCAAATAGAAAAACAATTTATTCTCTATTTAACCACAAATTTTTATTTTTCACATGAATTTCATTTTCCTGAAAGAGAAAATCAAAGAAAAAAAAAGTTCAAACAAAACTTATCACAAAACATATCTTAATTAAACCAAATAAAAAAAATACCAGTAAGTAAATTGTACAAACCCTGAACAAATAAATCAAAAAAGAGGCAGTTACGTGATCTAAAAAAAAATAAAAAACTATCGTCAAACTTTTTAAATTTTTAACAAAATGATTTAATTCCAAAAACAAAAGGATTGATAAACATATGTTGACTTTGGAAATTCAACACATTTGGATCGGTATAATACACTAATGAATCAGTCTTTTCTTTATTTTTTGGTGTTATTCAAATAATCTATATACTTTATAAATCAAAAGATATCCTGATAAATCAATCTAATAAAATCTGATAGACTCTGCGCAGACTCTGCATAGAGTTAAAACAATCCATAAAGTCAGCAGAATCCATAGACTTTTGAAAATCAGTTAAAATCTTTTAAAATCCGGATTGAATACACCCCCTAAAAGTATTTTCCAACAAATTCTTTCAAGCAAGCATCAAGCATAAATGGTGTTTTCGTTTATTAATTGTTGAATAATTTTATTGGGTGATTGATTAATTTAGGGGTATTTTGAGAGATTTCAAACACATTTCCTAGAAAATTCCCCCCACCCCCCACCAACCCACCAAAAAAACACCTTTGATCAATAGAACATCCAACAAACAAAGATTCAAAAGATCTGATTTTGAATAACTTTCGAAAAGCGGCACACTACATGGTGGATCCAAGCTTACTTAGCAATAGAATGCTCTACCCCAATCACACTATGGTATGAATTTCACATCATTGTTTCAATCTACTAAATTTAATATACATGCCACAAAGGGACAAGACAATTATCCTATATTTCGAAGAAGATGGCGATGAACAACAGATTATGTGGCGGTGTTGTGAATTTGGCCGTATGACGACAATCGGCGTGGGTGGTGGTGCGAAAAGGAAAAGATGAAAGAGAATAGGTAGAAGGTGAAGAAAAAATTGTGTTAATTTAATGGGATATCCATAGTTATGTTTTTTCAACAATTGAGTGCTCATATTCTAATTTCTTTTTTCAAAGAGGGAAATAGAGTAGAATTCTCAAAATACCCCTGAAAACAGTCATTTGTTGTGATCAACTTAACGTGGTTTTGTCAAAACAATAGACGGAAGGACCATCTTGGCAAGTCGAGAAAACGTTGATGACTAATTCATATACAATTACACAAATATGGCCTATTTTACAGATAAAAAAAATATGTAAATGACTAGTTTGATTAATTTCCCTACCATATTTAGTCCAACTGTATTAATTATAAAGGTTATGATGCATTAAAAAAAATAGCTTTTCTAAAATAAAATAAAAAACAAATAATAATCACAAATATTCTATTTTAAAAAGAAAAAAGTCCCGCATACGTGTAATGCACAAGGACCACCCTAGCTAGTGTTGCTGAAACCCAGAACTGAACAAAACCACATGGTCCGCACCAAACCATAAACAATGAACTCTCAAAATTGAAGTTCAAAACTGAACTTAGATTGCACAAGTTCTTGAAGAATGATCTATATGAACAGATCAAGACACACAAAGCACCTGAGCACCGGTGGCAGAACTAGGAGACGGGGCTGGTAGTAGCACTTCAAAAAAAAATTAAAATATCATATTTTCTTTAAGGAAAAAAAAAACGTTATGGAATTTACATCTTGCCCCTTCCCTCCATAAAAAGAATTTTTAAAGTTTTCCGCAATTATATATTTATACAGTTTATCCCAACGTATAATGTTTCTTGTTCTGTCCCTGGAAGCATCTGAAGAACAATGCAACTCTAGTTCTTCCGATTAAGTACACAAAAGGATGGTTATACAAGTAATTTAAGCCAATTAAAAGTTTAGGTACTTCATACATACTAGCTACGAAGACACTTTCATGTAGCACAATAGGAGCATAATTATTTTCATACACAAACTCAAAGTATTTAACAAAGAAACCCGCTTTAGATATAGGATGACTTAATTTCTATAGTGAAATCATGCCCCAGAGAAACAGAGTTATCAGAGGGCATTTATGTAATGACGCACAAGTAGAAGGCAAGGAAGGCACTATAAAGCTTCTTGGACATTGAAAGTTCACGAATCCTGCATGCACGAACAAATATAGGATTTACCGACAAACATAAATGAAAATGAGTAACAAGAGTACAGCTTGAAAGAAATTAATCAGATCAATTCACAAGGGGAAGCTCATAATTGACATAAGTGGAAGAATAGTCGAGAGACTTACAGTAGGGAACTATCTTCCACCTCTGATTATCACCCTTTTTCCATTCCCAGAGAACAATGGGAGTGCCATCACGGACACCCCCGTGATTTCTATCACCGTTAAAAGCATCTACATTAAGACGAATATTATTAACCATCCTTATTGCTCTGAAGGTGTCACCCAAATCCCTGCTCTCTGTCCACAGGACTGACTCATCGAGAACATCAGGATTATAAGGAGTCAACTGCACCTGTTGAAAATAACCACGAGCGTATTAGTGTTTGATGGAGTATATTGGTTTGGATGCTTGACAAATACTCAATTTGCAAAACGCAGATATCCAGCTTCAATATATACGCTGAACACTAGGGTAAAGATAGCTGATTAGACAGCTTATCCTAGAAATGATATTACAATTAATAATCCAAATCTTTTCAAGATAATTATTCTTCTCTCTGGATATAAGAGAGGACGACAATGATAAAAGAAAAGCAACTAAATAAACTAGAAAATAAGACCCAGAACTGCTGAACTAGCTTCAATCTTACATCATAATATTGAACTTTTCTTGTTTGTTTCTTTGAAGTGCTTACCTATGAGTAAATGCCGAAATTTCCGAGTCATGGGTGGTTCACATGTTCAGACTCCTAAATTTGGCCCGTCAGACTAGAACCAAAACAATCTATTGCAGCATTATGCATAATTAGTTGCAAAACCCAATAAACATGGTGATTAGCGCGGAGGATCAGCCACTTGTCTCCTAAACCTTGAAATACGGCTCGTGAAAAACAAGCCAAGCATAATGCTAACTTGGGCTAACTAAGCCTCTTTAAACTCTTGAATAATTTTATTGGGTGATTGATTAATTTAGGGGTATTTTGAGAGATTTCAAACACATTTCCTAGAAAATTCCCCCCACCCCCCACCAACCCACCAAAAAAACACCTTTGATCAATAGAACATCCAACAAACAAAGATTCAAAAGATCTGATTTTGAATAACTTTCGAAAGGCGGCACACTACATGGTGGATCCAAGCTTACTTAGCAATAGAATGCTCTACCCCAATCACACTATGGTATGAATTTCACATCATTGTTTCAATCTACTAAATTTAATATACATGCCACAAAGGGACAAAAAAATTATCCTATATTTCGGAGAAGATGGCGATGAACAACAGATTATGTGGTGGTGTTGTGAGTTTGGCCTATGACGACTATCGGCGTGGGTGGTGGTGCGAAAAGGAAAAGATGAAAGAGAATAGGTAGAAGATCAAGAAAAAATTGTGTTAATTTAACGGGACATCCATAGTTATATTTTTTTTAACAATTAGTGCACAAGGACCACCCTAGCAAGTATTGCTGAAACCCAGAACTGAACAAAACCACATGGTCTGCACCAAACCATAAACAATGAACTCTCAAAATTGAAGTTCAAAACTGAACTTAGATTGCACAAGTTCTTGAAGAATGATCTATATGAACAGATCAAGACGCACAAAGCACCTGAGCACCGGTGGCAGAACTAGGAGACGGGGCTGGCAGTAGCCCTTCAAAAAAATTAAAATATCATATTTTCTTTAAGGAAAAAAAAAAACCTTATAGAATTTACATCTTGCCCCTTCCCTCCATAAAAAGAATTTTTAAAGTTTTCCGCAGTTATATATTTATACAGTTTACCCCCAACGTATAATGTTTCTTGTTCCGTCCCTGGAAGCATCTGAAGAACAATGCAACTCTAGTTCTTCCGATTAAGTACACAAAAGGATGGTTATACAAGTAATTTAAGCCAATTAAAAGTTTAGGTACTTCATACATACTAGCCACGAAGACACTTTCATGTAGCACAATAGGAGCATAATTATTTTCATACACAAACTCAAAGTACTTAACAAAGAAACCGCTTTAGATATAGGATGACTTAATTTCTATAGTGAAATCATGCCCCAGAGAAACAGAGTTATCAGAGGGCATTTACGTAATGACGCACAAGTAGAAGGCAAGGAAGGCACTATAAAGCTTCTTGGACATTGAAAGTTAACGAATCCTGCATGCACGAACAAATATAGGATTTACCGACAAACATAAATGAAAATGAGTAACAAGAGTACAGCTCGAAAGAAATTAATCAGATCAATTCACAAGGGGAAGCTCATGACTATGGGTTTCTTCATAATTGACATAAGTGGAAGAAAAGTTGAGAGACTTACAGTAGGGAACAATCTTCCACCTCTGATTATCACCCTTTTTCCATTCCCAGAGAACAATGGGAGTGCCATCACGGACACCCCCGTGATTGCTATCACCGTTAAAAGCATCTACATTAAGACGAATATTATTAACCATCCTTATTGCTCTGAAGGTGTCACCCAAATCCCTGCTCTCTGTCCACAGGACTGACTCATCGAGAACATCAGGATTATAAGGAGTCAACTGCACCTGTTGAAAATAACCACGAGCGTATTAGTGTTTGATGGAGTATATAGGTTTGGATGCTTGACAAAGACTCAATTTGCAAAGTGCAGATATCCAACTTCAATATATACGCTGAACACTAGGGTAAAGATAGCTGATTAGACAGCTTAACCTAGAAATGATATTACAATTAATAATCCAAATCTTTTCAAGATAATTATTCTTCTCTCTGGATATAAGAGAGGACGACAATGATAAAAGAAAAGCAACTTAATAAACTAGAAAATAAGACCCAGAACTGCTGAACTAGCTTCAATCTTACATCATAATATTGAACTTTTCTTGTTTGTTTCTTTGAAGTGCTTTCCTATGAGTAAATGTCGAAATTTCCGAGTCATGGGTGGATTACATGTTCAGACTCCTAAATTTGGCCTGTCAGACTAGAACCAAAACAATCTATTTCAGCATTATGCATAATTAGTTGCAAAACCCAATAAATATGGTGATTAGCACGGAGGATCAGCCACTTGTCTCCTAAACCTTGAAATACGACTCGTGAAAAACAAGCAAATCATAATTCTAACTTGGGCTAACTAAGCCTCTTTAAACTCTTGAATCTTGATATATGTTTATACTCTATTCTGGCCCCGGCAGTAGCGTAAGCAGGGAGTCCATACAATTGAGGATCTCAAAACTCAGTTTTATCTACGAATTTGGACTTATAAAGAACTCGATGGTACATTTTGTTTCTTCAAACTTCGTAAAACATACTGGTAGAAGCTGGTACCTAGGAGTATGTGGTGCATAGTCCTAAAGTTAGTTGCTTCTATTTAAAATGTTGATCTCTCCTTTCTTTAATTTATTTAAAGAATTAGCCTCAAAATTTAAGTAATAGCTTTTATTTCTCAAATCAGCTAGAAAATTAAGAGCGGGAAATTGAGCATACTGGCTGAGTAGCGCCAATGGAGTGCTGAATGGCCTGCCCAGTGGCTTTGTTCACCAGTGCAAAACTCGGAAATCCTTCTTCATCCTTCACCCTTATGCTAAACCTCTCGTCCTTGACCCATTGCTGTAATATTCATTTTACAGAGCATAACCACAAGAAAATAACAATTAGTAAATCATCAACAACCCGGAAACACAAAATACTTTACAGATAAATCAAATTATGCTACAAAAGCAAAAGAATTCGACACAAGGCAATTTCTTGGATCACTTTTTTATGGTTTTGAAACACACTTTTAGGGAAAAACTTGATGCGCTGGGATCCCTTTCCACATAATTCAACAACCTATCAACACTTGATCAGATAAAAGTCTGCAAGTATTTGTTTTGTCAAATTCTTGTGAAATTTCATGATCAATTGGACTACCATTTCACAAGAAAAAATGAAACAGACTGAAAAGAATACGCAAAATACTATCTAGATAAATCAAGTTATACAACAAAAGAAAAATAATTCGATAAAATCCCTTTACAACGGCTATTTCTACTCTTGATCAAATCAAATTGCGCAAGTATTTTTGTCAAATTCTTGTGCAAAAGTATAATTTCATGATCAAATTCACTTTCATCTGGCAATAAAAAGAAAAATGGAACAAACTAAATTAATCTGCCCCAAAAAACAGGGAAAAACCCCCTAAAGAATCATATGCTTACTTGAAAAGGGTCTGAAGGATTAGAAGGAGCGAGAATGACTTTTCCATCACGAATAGTGAGAGAATAATTTGGCTCAGCCTTAGTAAACATTCTGACAGAAGGCCTATTACTGATCTCCGAGTTCTGATGAGAATTGTGGTGAACAATAGCAGGGAAATTCGGAGTGAACGGAGAATGATGAGAAACATGTTCAACAGAAGTATAGGAATCCACCGCCGGAGCAGGCGGTGGCGGAGCGTACCCGTAATCATTCATCGGTGGTGGTGGTCGAGCGTACCCGCAATCATCGTCGGGGCCTGTGTGTGAGCTGTGATAAACATGGGTGACTTGTGGTGGTGGTGGTGGTGGAAGGTCGGAGTCATAGTAAGAAGGTGATGGTTCAGGGCGGCCAGGTGGTGGATATTCATCTTCGTCGCTTCGGCGGTGGTGGTGGCCGTGGCGGTGGTGATGGGGGTAGTCCATCGGGGAGTGTTTGATCAAAATATAGAAATGGGTTGGAGAATTATTAGGGTCAAGGATTAGACTGACATTTTTGTGCTCGTATTTTTTTTTGACCTTTGTGCTCGTATTTTTTTTTGCCGGAATCGTTTTTTTGCCAAACAATGTTACTCAAATGTACACGTGAAAACGCAATTTATAAATAAAATAGGAACAATGGAAATAACAAACTAATCGTATGAAATAAATAGGTTGAAAATGTTTACAAGGATAAAAAAACAAATCCTATCTAAGGGGGTTGCGAGGGGGTGTATCTATGTGTTTGTCTCGGGTTAACCCGTAGATAGTACGTGCGGCCGTCCGCACTGCACTACCCTCCGGCGCCTCATAGAATACCGCCCCTTCGGTGTCGACCCGTAACTCCTCCTCTGGGGAATCGGGCTGCATCTTTGGCGTCTGCTGCTGAGTCGGGTCAATGCAAAGGCTAAAGGAGGGCGAACCAAAGTAAAGTTCCCGCTGTCCCGACGAAGACGGTCCCGCCCCCGGCGTCTCGAACAAAGATGCAGGTTGCTCGTACTCAGCCTGCGACGCCTCTTGCGAGGTTCCTTCTCCGGCGCCTAGCGATATTAAGCTCCTGAGTAGCATGGCGGGTCCTGCGGGTGCCCTGCCTCCCTACCTCCGCCCTCCCCTGAACATGCTCCCTGGGCCGTACGGAAGGCTGCTGGACGGCAGCTGCCACCACGTCGGGCACCTGTAATCTGCAAGAAACGGCCTTCCCGGCCGCTGCGAAGGCATCCTTGAGAGTATTTGAGGCCCAAGCGATTATTGACTTGTACTGGGCAACGGTGCGGTTGCCTGGCTTGTCGAACTCTTCAATTAGTAAATTGGCCGAGTCCTCTTGCAACAAAACAGATAAGTTAGTACGTTCAGGGGAAAAATATTGACGATGAATTAAAAAAGAACAAAACTTACCAGAAACGAGTCTGCCGTAGCTACATTCTGAATACCCGCTGGGAGTGGCTTGGGATCCCGATTTTGGGGGTTTGTCAGGTGCCTAACGGTAACGATATTGTACCAATCCATGTACTCGCGGGATGGTGCAATAACATTACCGATCGCTTCCGCATCTCCCTCCAGGGCATCGTATCGTCCTTCCCACATTGCGATGTAATGGTCGTGCTCTTTCTCGTAATTTTTGGTAGCGTTCGCCCTAACCCTATAGAGGTCTTTGCCCACCCGAGTGCCCTCTGTACCAGGCAGGATCGGTACCACCTGATGGAAGCCAAATTGCCGCATCACCCTGTCGGGTAGATGGTACTCTACCAACTGGAACCAGATAAGAGGGGTTCGGGCCCGACACGTCATCAGGAAATCTTGATCCCGTATCACCCTCTCTGCGTAGACAGAATCAGGGTACGGCCTCCACATGAACTGCGAAATAAGCAACAAAATTCTTAATACACCTAAACATAACACAATACACATATGAATTAAAAGCAAAGAAATCACCTCACTCCCTGTGTCGTGGTAATCAAATCCAACTGCTCGCGAAACACTAACAGCTGTCCTCTGGGGGCGTTGCGGAAGCTCCGGGGGATGTTCCACCTGGCCCCGTGGGGCCTACCGTCGTCGATCACGTCCGGAATCTTGCCGCGATTTGCAGGCGGAGCGATGAAATACGCTCCCACGCCCACAACTGCTCAAAACATAACACACGGTTAATAAATATTGAAGTCACGAATTAACAAGGAAATTTAAGTAAATTTAGATAGCTTGGACAAACCTGAATGAGAAGGCAACATCCGGCGATGTCCTTGAGTCAGTCGCGCACGAGATGCACATCTGGTGGTACAAATGTGCGAGGACACCGCTGGCCCAAGAGTGCTGGTCAAGCTCCAGGCGGTCACCACGCATGAGGAGCAGTAGTCGCATGCTCGTACTATTCCCAGACTTATCGGGGAATAAAAATGTTGCCATCAGCAAAAAAAATCAGGGCCTTAGCCCTCTGCTCTACCTCGATGGCACTAGCATCATCCCGGAGTGGCTCGCCAATGTGGGAAAATACCTCGCTAAGGAGTAAAGTATACTTGGAAATTCCACTCGGCGTTGGTCGGAATCCCGGTACATCGAACACGATGTCCATCCATTTATCGGAGGGATAACGTATCTGTCGCCTAACGACACAACGTGACCCCTAGTGGGCAGTCTGAAAAGGCACCCTACGTCCTCTAGGGTGATGGTCGCCTCCCCGCAAGGTAGGTGAAACGTGTGGGTCTCCGGGCGCCATCTCTCTACTAATGCAGTCACGAGTGCGTGATCTACATTCATTGCTCCTAATCTACAACAACCGCCTAAGCCTATAAGGTCTATAAGGTCTATAAGGTCTCGAACCCTAGGGTTCGTATCCCTGTTATACGCTTGGTAAAAAGGACCCGAACTACTTATAACCGTAAGAGGTACGTTCAGGCTAGGTTCCCCGTGCCATATACTTAGTGACCTATGGGACGGTTGTTTGTTCAACAAACTGGGATCAATAGGTCCTGGATGAAGATGAGCGGGATTGGCCATCTACACAAAAAAAATTTGAAAATACAATTTACAATGATTTCAAAATAATGGCAAAAATAATTAACAATTCAAGCAAATCACAATTTCATTATCAACCAATACATAATTTCCATATTCACAATTCACAATTTAGAAATATCAATTCCAATGTCACAATTCAATATTCACAAAAACCCTAATTACCAAATTAACAAAATGCATAAATTTTATTAATCAATTCAACAAAAAAAACCTTAAATATACTATTTTACAAATTTTCAAAATAAAATTACAATTTTTACAATTTTACCTCACTTTAAACAAATGTAGTTGATCTCAGTGACGGAGGGAAGACAGGGCGGTGGCGGTGACCGGCGGAGGGAGGGCAGGGTGGCGGCGGCGTGATAGAGCTCCGGTAGAAGAGGGTTGGGAGGTTTTTTTTTTTTTTTTTTGGGGAAGATGAAGTTTAATCGGGCTGGGGGAACTTATTGACTATCACCCGAAAACGGAAGTCCCACTTCCGTTTTCGCCCTAAAACGGAAGTGGGACTTCCGTTTTCACACGATGCCACGTCACCCACGCACGCTGTGCCACGTCATCTAAAACGGAATTCTCACTTCCGTTTTCGCCCAAAACGGAAGTGGTTTTGGCCAAAAATGTTCCCCCAAGAATTTTCGGTGCCATGTTTTGGTCTTTCTCCCTAATCAGTGTCAGTCTAATCATTTCCCCTTATATATAGAGTCAGTGAAGAGGTGGGGAGAGTCGTAGAGGAAATCGAATCGAGGTGGGGTAAAGGCGAGTCTGGATCCTATGCGAAATATTTTTTTAAATACATACGAAACGTTTCAAAACAATTGTTCTGATCGTCAAAACAGATGATAAATATTTCACGAGGTAAAAATAGAACAGGTGTTTCACTTTAAATTAATTTTAACAGTAAAAAATTTAATTCAACGGACGAGGAAGATTTTGCACGGAATTATCCTCGTTCCGCACGGGAACTAGAGTCGGATGATGGCATAATAGCCCGATGCTGCTTTTGAATTGAATGGCTAATAGTATATTTTGGTACCTAATGTTTGCTCAATTAGATTGTTTAGTCCCCTTGTATGTTTTTTTTTTATCATTTTTAGTTCTCAATGAATTTCAGTGAAAATATTTGATACTTCTGTCCACTTCTGTTAAAATGAAGAATGTGATATGTACATGACATGTTTTTAAGGGTAAAATAGGTAACTAAATAATTTCCCGTTAATTTTCTTTTTTCTTATTCCAACATTTTTTATTAATTTGTTTTGTATTTCATCTCCCTCCCCTATCTTCCTCTCCATCACCTAAGTTGTTCAGCCTTATACCTAAACCCTTAACTCCATCTTCTTCAACATTCATCCCACTGTTATCAACTTCAAAGAATTCGTCATTGCCCAATCCAAAGAATTTGCTTCAAGAAATCTAGATTTCATGAATCAATTCCAATTTCCTCTCCACTGCTACCAATTTCCTCAAAGAATTCATGAACAAATATGTTATTTTATGCTAAATAGAATTTTATTTTATGGGTTTTGTAGTGGATTATGTAAGCCCTGATGGCTAATGTGATCAATCTTGTTTTGATGAGAACAAGACATTGAGAAGTTCTAATATTTGTGTGGGCTTGTGTTTCAATGATATATTATTATGAACTCACACATGCATTGAAAAGTAGCTTCTTGTGGACATCAAAGATTATTCTACAACAAGAAGAATCTACATTTTGCAAGTCTTCAATGACACAAGTTTATGTTAGCCCTAAGGGCAAAGTGATAAATCTTGTTTTGATGATAACAAACCATTAATAAGTTCTAATGTTTGTGTGAGCATGTTCTTAATGATAGGATCCTTAACACTCACACCAACATTGATGAAAATGGTAAGTAAGCTCTTTGTGTACATCAAAGGTAAGCTCCTTGTGTACATCAAAGGTATGATCATACACAAGGAAGCTACACCTTGCAAGACTCCATAGCACAAGCTTGAAGTCAATAATATCAACATATCAAGAGCTACTAGATCCAACAAGAGTACAATTAAGTGATAGACTCCTTGACAAGAAGAGTGTGAAGTCCAATACACTACAACTTAAGAATGCTACAGGATTTTATCACTCCAACAAGACGTTAATCAAAGGCTTCAAGTCAAAGCTCTCAGATGATTTCATCTACAAGACATGAAGACCTCCAAGAAAATTAGTCTAATCTACATATGTATATTCTTTGTGACTAATATTCCCTTGAGAATACTAGGATATAAGAACGTTTAAAAGCTCAACTATGCATGTTTTCAAAAACTCATGTTTTATTTTGTTCAATCCTTTGAAATGGTTTTTGAAAACTAGTTTAAGTTTTGGTCAATGCCTAAGTTCTTTATAATGTGTTTTATATATTTAGAAAACACTTAGGCATGTGCATGAGAACATTAGAAACTTGACTAAGTAGAAAAATCACTTTGGGACTGCACTCCGGTCGACCTAGGTTTAGCCTCGGAAAACCAAAGCAGTCCCGGTTTACCGCCAAGTGTTGATGCGGTCGACCAGTGTGTTCTTTGAAGGGATTCATGGGCAGAAACTCGTTCTAAACACCCATGAGTCCTCTCCTGAAGGATCCGCTCATACAAAAACGAATCGAAAAATCGGGAAAAGACTTACGTTTTTGGCTTAAAGGTTGTATCTTTCGGCTCTCAGCAGCAACCACCTTGAGTCCTCCCTTGCGGAATTACTCCCTACAGGTATCCACGCGACGAAACGGGCAGCGAGTGCTAGCTCTTCGTTTTTCTGAGTTTTGGATTCTAGAGAGAAAAGGAGGCTGCCAGACCAGAAATCTGATTTCGGTTTTTGGGTATTTTGCGACTGATTCGATTTTCTCCTAGGGTTTCGGCCAAGAGAGGTTTATATAGGGTGTGAGAAGTTGTTTCAAAAACAACTCTCACGTCCTTACCACCTCTCCCGGCAGTGGGAGTCTTTAACTCCCACGACCCCTAGACTTTTGCTGGTAGTGGGAGTCTTTATCGAATAATAACTCCCACGTAATCCCAGCAAGAACCAAATACCTAAAATGCCCCTCCTTAATCTCTAATTTGAATAATAACGCTTTATTATAGATTCATTGAATCTGGACATAAAGCTCATTAGCTCGTCTATGCGTGTGACCCTATATGTTCATATCACAATGGCAATGAAAACATACTTAGTAGTAGTATGTGTTCATAAATCACAAGCGGTCCCTTGCAGGACATTGGGACTACCCAAAGTGAATGAATTTTCGGTGGAACCTAATATCAATCCACTATTTAATCCCTTTGTCTCGCGATATCATAATTAAGCATAAGGCATGGTAGTCGTCACCCTTATTAAGCTTATTAAGCATAATGTTAAATGTTAATTGCTCATATAGTGGTAAATGTGGTAATCTTGCTACTTGTTGCATTAATAGAAAAAGAATAGAAAGAGGTGCTAAGTCAATTTAGTTTGAAAAGAATTCCAAGGACCCATAAGAAAATGGGAACCAAAATTAAATTGTTTTGTAGGAAACATGGGTAATTCGGCCGATCGGATAAGGCACCGGTCGACCGCGGAAATTGTCAAATTGCCTCAGTCAAAGAAAGGATATCCCGGTCGAAATTCACCATTACTGCATTTAAATTTACGATTTTATAGAATATAAATATTTATGATAAAAATAGTAAGTTTCAAATTAAAAATGGTAAGATTACAAAATAAAGTAGTAATATTCAACATTTACTAGTTATTTATTAAAATTTGGTTTAAGTTTACCATTAAATATACAAAAGTTACTTGTGGAAAAAACCGGTCACTTGACTGGGGTGACGTGTCAAGCTCTAATTCGTCCATGTCATTTTGTTAATTGTTTTTTAAAAAAAATTGATAACCTGCTATTACACGTTATATTTTTCCACGTGTCAATTAATCATTGGTTGATCTCTAATTTTTAAGTGCCGAAAATTTAGCTTTTTGGCACCACAGCATATCTCAAAAACAATATTATATTTGAAAATATATTTTCTCCTCTTTATTTGTTTTCTTTTTATCCTGATATCTTTTCCTACTTTTTCTCAATAATATAATATATATTATATATTATATATTATAATGCTTCTCGTGTATATATATATATATATATATACACATACACACACACACACACTAATGACCCGTGCTATGCATGAGAACAAATTTAATTGTTAAGAAAATATTAAATAGCATAAATGTGAAAATGATACTCTACACTGATATTTTTGTTTGATTTTTCAAACTTACTCATATAGAAAAAGAAAATATATAAGAATCTTATATTTATATGCAAAATATCAAAAAAGGTTCTAGTAAGAGAAGAATATTTTTCCAATAATTGCTCTAGGTCGGCATTGTAAGTTTTCTTGTAAAAACAAATGAACCATCAAAAAAGAAAATAAAGTTTGTATCTCCAATTTATTGGGCAAATTCCAACTCAGTTAATGACACGATATAAATTAAATGACTCGATCAACTAAATTTTATTTTTTAAAATTTCGACCCTTTTAATAAAAAAATTAGTGAGCAATTTGCATGTGGGTGCGCAACAGAAAACTAAATGGTTCGGTTAACTAAAATAGGTTCGGTAATATAAATATAGATAGATTGTTAGAAATTATGATAGAATAAAATGGAATTGGTATTTTAATTTTTTTTAATTAATAGAATAAAAATTTATGATATGACCAATAATTCTAAAAAGTACATAACAATAAAGAAATATAAAAAATAACACATGAGTTATTTAACTTTTAGATGATAATTGTTTTCAGTTTATTTTTTTATTATCAATTGGAAGATATTTCAAGATTATTGGGGAAGTGGTTTAATATTTGAAGTTTATTAAGATAAAAATTAGTTTCTAATTAATTTAATTGATCTAAACTCTTCTAAACCAATCAAGATTTTGTAAAATCATTAAACCACAAAAAATTCTAGAAAATTCCCCGTTGGATTTTGAAGTCTTTGATTGGTTAAAACTGAAAACAGTTTCTGTAATATATATATATATATATATATATATATATATATCATGAGATTAAAATTGATGTTGTGAGACAACCCTATGGTCTACACATGATTTGTAGTCATATAATTATGGATAGTTCTATGCATACATGAAGGTCTTTTTTCAATGATATGCATGTTTTTATTAGTCTGTTCTTTGAACTTTTCTTGCAATAAGTTCTTTAAAATGCAATGGAAGGGATTAAGAATCATGTGGGCTCTTTATAAGGAGTTGAACACTTCCTGAGAGACAGTAGATTTCAAATGATGATTGAGGGCCTTAAAAAGTTCAATTAATGTGACTGTTCTCCATTTTTCACACTGTTTGATCCTAGCATGAAAGTGTCGAAAAATGATAGAAGTCCAATTGCTCAATTGGAGTATGCTAAAGTAATTGGTTGTCTTATGTATGTAATGTTATGCACTAGACCAGATATAGCCTTTGGAGAAGGCAAATTGAGTTGCAAAATGGAAGTTGCAATCGTAAAGTTCTTAGTCATATGATTATTAATATGTGATAAGAGTAAAGAATGTTGTTATGTTCCATCATTTTTAAGTTTATTGGGATTGTCTTAAATTTCAGTTTCTTGCACACTAAATAAAGTGTGGATAAAGTGAAAATTAGAGTTGACAAAAATGGTTTAAACCATAGTGTCAAACTCAAGTCTTTGGCCAAGGTTTGTAGAGAGAAACTGTAGTAGCATTCCAAGTGGATGGAACGGAACTACCCTCGTTTGGGACATGATGAAAGAAAGTCCAGCCTAAACTTTATAAAGTTGGGGTTTAGGGCTATTGTAAAGTTTCTAGAATGAAACTGGATGTATTTAATTGTGTTCCAAATAAGTGGAACTAAAGTGTCCCAATGTGAGACATGGATTAAGAGAAAAGCCCATCACAAAAAGACTGGTTATGTAAGGTTTTTGAACCTTAACAAGAAATTGGGAAAAAAGAATTGAATGCGTTATATAGTATATGCAAAATATTAAAGCATATCAGTTATGATTGTAGAATGAAAGATTCTATAATGGGAAAATATTATTGAATACAGAGAGATGATTTTCAATATTCGATTCAATTCTAAGGCATAAATATTGGAATGATGCTTTGATTCAAAGATGAAAATATAACAAGTATGAATAAAGAAGTGATAAGTTAATAGTCTTAAAAGACTTGAGGACTTATGTTCAAAAATTCTTTATGGTTCTTGTACATACAAGAAAGTTTATAGCTATATTTTTAAAGCTATGGTTAAAATTGATTTGACTAAATATAGAGTGATCACTGCTTATTTTGTAGGATGAAGTCAAAACTTGACGAATCCGTTGGCTAAATGATCTTACAAGAGATCTTGTGTTTTAATTGATAAATGGGATGTGACTTAAGCCCATGCTTTAGTCATATATGGTGGGTACTCAACTCAACGCTAAGTACAATGCTTAGTCTTGAGTTCAATGAGTTCAAACTCATCAATATGTGATGGTAAACACCAAATTATATAACCATCCAGGAGAGAAAAGTGCTTGAAATCCCAACATATATAAAGTAAGATTGGGCTTGCGCTCTTATTAAAACTACAGACGATTTCGTAAATGTGAAGTTGGTGTCTCTTCAAGAAGCTGAAGGGATTAGCTCTGATACATTTACGAGAGATACAGGACACACGGCCATTTATGTGTCATTTAAAGAATGTTTGTACTAGGAACTCAATTGTGTGATTATTTGTACTACATATCAAATTAGATGAATGATTCAAGGCTTTATCCACCATTTCACTTCAGATTTGTAGTTAAGAATTTTCACCAAGTGTTAGTTCAAATCGCGAGATACCAACATCTATGGAATTGGTTCTGATTGATTGTGTTTGGAACAACCAAAATTATCAATTAGAAATGGCAGAGGATTGTTGGAACCATTTCCAATTGAAAATGTGTGAACAACTGGAGAGATATGACCATATGAAAGTAACTCATGGTGAAGGAACACGAATGTACATACTTAAGGGATTCATGGGCAGAAACTCCTTCTAAACACCCATGAGTCCTCCTCCGAAGGATCCGCTCATACCAAAACGAATCAAAAAATACTTACGAAAGACTTACACTTTTGGGCTAAAGATTATGTCTTTCGGATATGTGTTGCTGTCACTACAGTCCTCCATTGCAAAATTATTCTCTACCGATATTCACGCGACAAAACGAGCAGCGAGTGCTAGCTCTTCGTTTTTCTGAGTTTTGGAATCTAGAGAGAAAAGGAGGCTGAAAAATCAGAAATCTGATTTCGGGTGTATTTATTTATGGCGGCTCAAGAAAACATAGTCTAGGGTTTCGGCCAAGAGAGGATTATATAGGATGTGAGAGTTTGTTCCAAAAACAACTCCCACGTCCTATCAACCTCTTCCGACAGTGGGAGTCTTTAACTCCTACGTCTTGTAAACCTCTACTGGTAGTGCGAGTCTTTATCGTATAATAACTCCCACGTAATCCCAGATATAACCAAATACCGAAAATGCCCTCCTTAATCTCTAATTCAAATAATAACGTTTTATTATACCCAGAGAAATAAATTTCAAATACAATGAACCTAGACACATTCTAGATTCATTGAATCTGGACATGAAGCTCGTTAACTCGTCTATGTGTGTGACCCTGTAGGTTCATATCACAATGGCAATGAAAACATACTTAGTAGTAGTATGTGTTCATAAATCACAAGCGGTCCCTAGCAGGACATTGTGACTGCCCAAAGTGAATGAATTTATGGTGGAACCTAATATCAATCCACTATTTAATCCATTTGTCTCGCGATATCCAAATTAAGCATAAGGCATGGTAGTTGTCACCCTTATAAAGCTTAATTATATTTGTGCTCGATCTCCAGGTAGACTGTTCCAATAAACGGTATTTAATAACCACTTTATCAAATACATTTGAGTACGGCCATGCATTTAGACAGTCTTCCCTATCGAGGGTGTCACACCCCGTATCCCGAGTGAAGACATGGCAGTACTTCAAGTCAATGAAGGACCGAACCCACTAACATATCACATTAAAAAAAATTACTTTTGAGTAAAGGAATGAGCCGCGAAACTCCATCTACATATGCAAAACAATAAAAGTAAAGGAATGAGCCGCGAAACTCAGTAAGGATCAAACAACCCCTGAGATGAAGTATCAAATAAGACTAAAAAACTTTCCTGTTTCCCAAAACTGTTTGAAAACACTAGACACAAAAACGAATTTAAAACGTTGACACAGCACTTGAAATACATTGTTCAGAATTGACACAACACTAGACTTTATCACAGAACAGAACGAAAACCTGATAGAGACAGCACGACTCGGGTGACTGAACAGAAAATGTCGATCGACCGGAGGTCGCCCAAGGAGCCTCGATCGATAGCATCAAAATAACAAAGGAAAATCATTTATGAAATCCCATTTTTACCAGCCCCAAAATGACTAATTTTAGACTCAAACCATATAGCAAATAAGACCTAAACAAGAACAAATAAGCTAATAGCCATACTTTTCATATCTTAACACTTATACATCATAATGCACTACAAGCACCATGCTCTACTCAAACAGAACAGACAGAAATACAGTTGTTAGACATTACGAGTATGGTTATCACTATGACACACAAATCCCACGGTTGAGCTCAATTATCTATTCACGACTCTATACCAATAACTGTAATGGCCCTAACAGCAGGCTTGGTAGGAAGCCCCGGAATAATATTAGCACATGGTTTCAGTATAACCCCCTGAACGAACGGGTCCAAACTTTTAAGGATCCATTCATATTGTGTCATCATTCATCACCATGAACTCCACAACAACCATTACAGTCCCAATGATGGCCTCATCAGGTGAAGGCCCAAACATATCTTAACATATCACATGAACTACCGGGTTCAACAGACAGAAATAATCGAATGAATCCTACTACAAAGTCCTGGAATTGTGTTAACAAAACAATAATCATATTTTGGCTCCTGAAATTGTCTTAGTTTTCCATTTGGTCAAGATATATATAGAGTCTTGTTGTCACAGAAATGTAAAAATTATAAATATTGTTCAAAATGCAAAAACAAATGGTGTTAGATATTTTTGAAGATAAATTCGTCCATTTTAGCTACTCGTGTAGTTCTTTGTTTTGTTTCCAGTTTGATGACGACATACATGATAAATTTTATTGTGTTTAAAGTTCCAGAATTGAGTTTTGGTGTAATATAAAGGCATAATGGATTTAAATTATAATCCCCATTGTCGTGTAATGAGCAGTCTTTCTTGTAGTATAAAACATTAGTCCATTTTTTCCAATCAATTCATGCAAGTACTCAACTATATAACTCTAGTGACCAAATTATAATTTACAGGAAGCCAAGAAATAAACATACAATTCCATACCGATAATCACATAAAATGCAAATAAATCCAGCACTTCATCCATTTTATGCAAGAAAACATGTAAAATAATTTGATAACAATTTCATAACTTTAGATGCGGAAATCGTGCATTTTAGCAACTGAAAAACAGAGGTGTAAGATCCTTACCTTAAATCCTTAGAAAAACGATAACGTACAAGTGCAGAAAACATCTGATTCCGCCCTCTACTTCTGACATACATTACGGAAAATCTAACGGTTAAAATCTAGATCCCTCTGGTCAGATTATAACCCCATCAGTCTAGTTTCTAAATAAAATGAATTACACCGATTGGAATTCGTATGTTACCTGTACGACGATTCTACCGGAACGGCGCAGAAAATGAAATCCTGCAAACCAGTACCCGCTCTTGGTGCGATATCCTCCAACTCTGAATTGGAAATGTGAATCCTCTTCCACGTCCTCGTAGCTTGTTTCGTCGTGATTAATTTACATATAAGGTTCGCTGAAATCCGACAAGGATTGCCCACTCAAAAATCCTCTCAAAATTGTAAAAAAACAAAGCTTTCAAAATCTCCTTTTTTTTTCTTCTCTATTGCTCACGGCTTTGGAGCGTTTCCTTATTTTCTTTGCTTTCTGGCACGTTTTTCGAGAGCAACTCCAAATCCCACGATTTGTTGTATCTTATTTTCTTTTGTTCCTTTTTATATTGGATCCCTGATCCAGTAATCCCACGAAACCCCCTGTCCCCCTTAAATTCCTTTTACTTTAATTCTTTATTTAATTTTCCTATTGTTTTGTAACTCCCTGATCCCAGGAATTCCCACTTCCCTTTCTATTTCTTTAAATTCATTTAATTATATAATAGTATCTTTTAAATTCTTTATTAATTCAAATCCATCATCTAAGTGAAATACAATTTAAGTCCCTTAATTACGATACGCGTGCAAAATGCTCTTCAATAAAATGCGTACATAATAAAATATGTAACATGTTGTAAAATTAAAAGGACACATAAACACGTAATCGCACGAAATAAATTACGTCTGCACAGTTACTTGCGAAGAATTAATTACACATCAAAAATCCCGTAAGCAAAAATTACAGTTATCACAGAGGGGCCAATGGATATCTCTCTCTAATGATAGAGAAGGACAAATCCCTTACAATACCTCTCACATTCAAGTCATGATAGGACACTACATCCGATCATCAATCGTATTAATTACTCGATTAAAAGTAACGTCCGACTGAGTCAAAACGTGGCTCCATTCATGCTAGAATCAATGGAGACATAAGGTCTAAGGATTCAAAAATAGTACTCCCTCCATTCCTAAATATAAGACTCTTTAGACAATTTGAGAAAATTAAGGAAGTTGTCATTTTTACCTAAACTTCCAATATTACCCAACCCTCCATCTCTTTCACTTATACGTCATAAAGAAAAGAAAGGAATATGTAGAGGGTATAATTGGAATAAATTGTTGACAACTAATAAAAGAACCTTAAACGACAATTAATTTGGATACCTAGATATCTCCTAAACGACAATTAATAGGGAATGGAGGGAGTATTGAGGAAATAACACTTATGAGTAAGGACCATGAAGTATTACTTCTCTAACGGATCACGCCCGATGCAATATATCCCAATATATTGCATCTATGATAAGATTTGTATTCATTACACATGATTAGTAAAACATAATCATCAATCAAACATCATACTAGTTTTATTTCATTGTAAAAAATACTACATAAAACCAGGGACAGTTAGAATAGTAATTGCATCAACTAATGAGTTTTACTATCAAATCACACATTTGGTGTTCAAAAGCAAATTTAACTATTCAAAAGACATGCTCAAAAAGATATAAAACGTAAAACATATGCTAATGGTTCTAGGGAACTACTAACACATACTAGGTATGATTGTTCAGGTAAAGACACCATGAAGGGTTAAGATATGGGGTCATATCCACAAGTATAGGTACTAGCCTATATATAAAATGATTGGATGCTCAAAGAATTGGAGAGATGGGAGATCAAGAAAAACCCGGAGAAATCCTAACACACCAACCAAACATTCTAAGATTGAATTTGAGAGTGCACTCAAATTCAAGTAAGGCTTCTTTGTATCCTTAGTAAATTTGCATCACAACCTTGCACAATAGGAAAAATATCACTTAAGGAAAGTGATGACACGCCTAGAAGTATTTCAGGTTCATTTGTGCATTTAAGAAGAAAAAGGATTCAAGATGAAGCAGCAGGAGGAAGTTTTTCTAACAGTGTTGTTAAGGTTCACGCCTCAGGCTCCAGGCTCGAGGGATATCCGTTCAAAATCTCAGGCGCTTTTCAAATCATTGAGATACGCGCCTTGAAAAAATTGTTCAAGACTTCAAGGCGCGCCTTTGTGTGATTAATTTGATTCTAATGAATGGTTGCTTGGAGAGTTAGAAAATGATGAGCGAGTATTTGATGATTCAAATTTGTCTTGGTTTGAGGTTTCTAGGGCAACTGGAGTAAATGAACCGCGCTACCCATCTAGGTAAAAAAGAACTAGTACTTCTCATCCTGAACTTTCGCCTCCTAATTTAAAACCATCACCTTCTTTATCTATCCCCTAGCATTGATGAGAATAATGTGTTGTAATTTTTATATAAATCTGGTTCACTGAAAAATAATTATCACATTTGCTTTTCTGAGATAAAGCTGATATACTTGATTTATCGATAAATGAGATAAACTGATAAATCGATATATCGATTTACGAGATAAATCGAAATACTTGATTTCTTGATAAATGGATAAATCGAAATACTCGATAAACGAGATAAATCGATATACTTGATTTATGAGATAAATCGAAATACTGATTTATCGATAAACAGATAAATCAAATACTCGATAAATGAGATAAATCGATATACTTGATTTATGGATAAATCGAAATAGGAAAACAGTTCAGAAAAAATAATAATCTGAGACAGGAAAACAGTTCAGAAAAATACTAATCTGAGACTATTAAACTGGACTGGAAAAATTATTCTAAAACTTTCTGAACAGAAATTATGCACTGGAAAATAATTTCTGGACAGAGAATCTGCACACTGGAAATTTAAATTTCTGCAGTAACGTTTACAGCAAAAAATTAAAACAGTATAAACAATACTGGTAACCTTAACCGGTTTGGATTTTCTCCTGGACGAGACAGCAGTCTACCGCTTCCCCTTAAGTTCACTATGTCCTGCCTTATCAGCTTCTGGCACTCCTTGAACACTGAACTCCAAGGTACAACGCCCAAACTCACTGTTTTTCTGAAGCAGAAGAAAAACAGTATCTGCGAATCTTTGTAGTAACAGCAGAACTCTCAGAATGTATGAAATGCAGAATAAGAAAAACTAGCAGAATGCAGTGGGGAAGGGAGGATTTCGGATAGCTTCCTTCCCGGCAACTTTGCTCGCCTTTTATAAGCAGACAAAATAAATCAGTATGACCATTGCATTACTCGGGCTTAATGCCCCCGATCACATAGAGCTTAATGCCAACCTTAATGCTTGATCATTACTCCCTTTAATGCCTTGATCATTCATAGTGACAATGGCATTACTCGACTTTAATGCCTTGATCATTACAGCAACAATAAGTCCAGCATGTCTTTGAAATTCAAAAAATTAAATCAGTAGCAAAACTCGGCTGATCAGGCCCGCGAGTTTTGGTCCGACATTCGTGTACCTGCGTACTGCACACAAGTTCAAGCTAATTTGGTATCAACAGACCTTTCGTTTGCACCCCCCCTGCGCGGGCGCACACGAGGTTATCACTTTAGGCATAATAGTGGTAATACAATTTAAACCCAAATAAACCACTTTAACATATAAAGTGTTTTTCTCTTTCATGGGTTTCCCATGTGGGATGTGCAACTTAAAACCCATTTACCACATTGCATTAACCCCACTTTATACCAATTTATCATTCACACCAATAATTGGTTTTCTCACATGTCATATATCATCACGAAGCTTGCGCAACCCACTTCGTGATAAACTCAATAACATTCAAAACCGAGCGGTGTAAAATATAAATATATTAGCTCAAATATGTCCTCACGACACATTAATTACACACTAATTCTTTGAGAAAAACAATTTCTCCAACAATCCCCCACATGAATGAAAAACTTTTAAAAAAATGCACATGAAATGCAATGCAAGAGTTCGGCGAGAATTCGTTGCATCAGGATAGGTAGTTGTTATCTTTGAACCTTCCCTAGTGAAATACCATCGGATACACTTGCTAACCAGTGGACGCGATGCCTTGAACTGTTCAGCGTTTTGTGTGTATCAAGACAACGATACTCACACAACGATTTCTCTAAACTGTTAATCGATTCTTTCGTTGTTGTCCATTTCGGCCCTGGACTGCCTTGGAAATGTTCATCGAATGCTCTAGAGATTTAGCCCTAAAGTCATCTCATAGAAGTGGCCCCTTCACATTCGATATAGGTGATCTCTTATTTAGAAGTATCCTGTCATACTTCACGTGATACGTATAAGGATCATTGAAAACTTTCGTTTATCCTCCAATGGACAGGTCTATCACTCTTTCACCTTAGGAATGAGCTGGGAACTCATTTTCCCGAGTGCTTTGTTCGACTCCCCACATTCGGTTGTCCCTTTGAACTCGCAATTGGGCTTTACAATTCGAGTAGGGTTGCCATCATGAGTGGTAATCAATTTTACGGGCTTTAGCCCCATTCCCTCGATGAAATCTCAACAAGATCTCTCGTTAGACCTTTTGTTAATGGGTCCGCTATATTTTCTTTGGATCTCACAAAATCCAAAACTATAACACCGGTTTTCAAAAAGTTTCTTTACTGGGATTTATGTCTACGACGTATATGTCTAGACTTCCCATTATACACATTATTCGTTGCTCTACCAATAGTCGACATGCTATCACAATGTAAGCTAAGTGGTGGCATTGGTTTTGAAAACATTGGAACATCTTCCAAAAAACCACGTAACCATTCGACCTCTTCGCTTTGCTAGATCCATAGCTATGAATTCCGATTCCATAGTTGATCTCATGATACAAGTTTGTTTGCATGATTTCCATGAAACCGCTGCACCTCCAATTACAAAAAATGTATCCGCTTGTGGATTTTATATTTTTGGAATCTGCTATCAATTTGCATCGGTGTACCGCTTCAAGTACAATTTGGATATCTAGTATAAAATAATCCATAGTTAGCAGTGTATCTTATATATCTAAGTACTCTAACTAACGCTCTCCAGTGCTCATAACTGGGATTACTTGTATACCTCGCCAGTCTATTGACTGAGTTTGCAATATCTGGTCTAGTACAGTCCATGAGATACATTAGACTGCCTATGATCCTAGAATATTCAAGTTGTCGCACTCCTTCTCCACGATTCTTGTGAAGATTAGCACCTACTTCCATAGGTTTTCTCGCAATTAAATCACTTCCTTTATCAAACTTGTCTAATATTTTTTCAATATAATGACTTTGAGAAAGTGAATATCCATCTGATGTTTTGGTAATCTTCATTCCAAGTATTACATCAGCATGTCCCATATCCTTCATATCGAAGTTTTGAGACAACAATTTCTTGGTAACTTTAATATTTTCTTTGTTACCAATAATTATCATGTCATCTACGTAGAGACAGACTATTACATAATTGTCTTTGCTTCCTTTCACGTAGACACATTTATCACTCTGGTTTATTTGAAAACCAATTGATAGCATTACACTATCAAACTTCTCATGCCATTGTTTAGGTGCTTGTTTTAATCCATACAGTGATTTAACAAGTCTACATACCTTGTTCTCTTGGCCTGGAACAACATACCCTTCAGGTTGTTCCATATAAATTTCTTCTTCCAGGTTCTCAGTTAAGAAAAAGTCTGTTTTCACATCCATTTGATGGATCTCCAAATCAAATAAGGCTGCAAAAGCAATAATTAGCCTGATTGATGTTTTTCTAGATACAGGGGCATAAGTGTCAAAATAATCGACACCCTCAGTTTGTCTGTATCCTTTAATTACAAGTCTTACCTTGTACTTGCCAATTGTTCCATCAGGTCTAATCTTTCTCTTAAAGATCCATTTGTGACCTAATGCTTTACAACCTGGTGGAAGTTCCACAAGTTCCCATATATGGTTTTGAAGAATTGAATTTATTTCACTATCAATTGCTTCTTTCCATAAGTCTGAATCTGGAGAAGTAATTGCTTCTCTATAAGTCAAAGGATCATTTTCTAACAAGTAAGTTAGAAAGTCTGGACCAAATGACTTTTCCCTTCTAGCTCTTTTGCTACGTCTGGGTTCTTCAACTTCTTCTTGAAGTTCTTTTTCCCCCACAATCTTCTCAACATGATTGTTTTTAGGGTCTAAGCTTGAACGCTTAATGTAAGGAAAAATCCCTTCAAAGAAGGAAGCATCCCTAGCCTCAATAATTGTATTTACATGCACTTCAGAGTTATCTGATTTATGCACTAAAAATCTATAAGCACTACTATCCCTGTGCATATCCTATAAACACACAATCTACCGTTTTAGGTCCTATTCTCGTCCCGCTTAGGGGCGGGAATTGCACCTTTGCTAGACATCCCCAAACTTTTATGAACTTATAAGAAGGTGCGTGACCTTTCCATAATTCATAAGGAGTTTTATCTAGTCTCTTATGTGGTAGTCTGTTTAGGATGTGATTTGCGGAAAGCAAAGCTTCCCCCCACAAATTCTGGGGTGAGCGGGAACTTATTAGCATTGCATTCATCATCTCTTTTAGAGTTACGTTTTTGCGTTACTGCTATTCCATTTTGTTCTGGAGTATAGGGAGCAGTTGTTTGATGAATTATTCCACTTTCAGCACACAACTGTTCAAATGGAGATACATATTCTCCACCCCTTTCACTTCTTAGCCTTTTAATTTTCTTGCCAAGTTGATTTTCAACTTCAGCTTTAAAATGGCTAAACATAGTTATTGCTTCGTCTTTACTTCTCATTAAGTAAACATAGCAAAATCTTGTGCAATCATCAATAAAAGTGATGAAATAACTTTTACCGCCTCTTGATTGCACATATTTTAAATCACATACATCTGTGTGAATTAAGTCTAACGGTTCTGAACTTCTTTCAATTGAATGAAAAGAGGATTTAGCTAGTTTTGCCTCAATACAAGTCTCGCACTTGTAATTTTTATTAATGTTAAATTTTGGAAGTAAGTTTAATGAAACTAACTTTTGTATACTTTTAATATTTACATGACCTAGTCTATCATGCCATAAATTAAAAGACTCAACAGAATAAGCAAATTTAACATCTTTATTAGCCTCTTGGGCAATTTTCCCAGCTGAGCTAGTGGAAGCCTCAGTTACATTAACGCCAAATGGCTCAGTACCTGGCAGTACAGTCATTACATTCATTTTAAATAAAGTACCAAACTAAATACCCTTTTCCCACAAAGGCACCACTCTTGGTAAGAATAAACTTGTTTGCTTCAAAGACAAGTCTAAAACCTTTGTTGTTCAAAGCACTATTCCCGAAATGAGGTTCTTCGGGATCTCCGGCACATGGCACACATCAGTCAGAGTCACCTCCTTTCCCGAAGTCATTTTTAGGACAACAGTGCCCTTTCCCTCTATCTTCGAGGTCGCAGAGTTCCCCATATAGCAGACTCCATCATCTATAGCTTGGTATGTCTTGAACATCCATTTATTAGTACAGATGTGACTAGTGGCCCCCGTATCAACAAACCACTCCTTTTGGTTGCCTCCAACCAAATTTACCTCTGAAACGACAGCTACCAGATGCATGTCTTCCATTCCAGAGCCTAGTCTTCCATCTTCTGCCACATTAACTTGGGCAGCCTTCTGATTCTGGTTCTTGTTCCCAGCACCAGGATTTCTCTTGTTCTTATTAGTTACCGCAACTCGACTGCGGCAATCCTTTGCTTTGTGGTTAGGTTTACCACACACATAGCAGGTTCCAGTAAACTTGGAGTTTGAACCCTTTGACTCATTTGGACGCTTTCTCTTAGCGTTATTCCTTGAGTTTACAGTTTCAACTACATTAGCCTTAGCCACAGAGCTACTAGGCTTCTGACTCATCTTTCTTGAGTCTTGTTCAATCCTCAGTTTCAACATCAGATCTTCCAGAGTCATTTCCTTCTTCTTGTGTTTCAGGTAATGCTTGAAATCATTCCAAGAAGGAGGGAGCTTCTAAATCAACAACGCCACTTGTAAAGAGTCGTTGATTCCCATGCCCTCAGCGGCAAGATCATGATAGATCTTTTGAAGCTCCTCACTTTGTTCAAGAACAGACTTTCCATCCACCATTCTGAAATCATGGAATCGAGCGGCTATAAACTTTTTGGACCCTGCATCGTCCACTGTATATTTTTTCAATAGAGATTCCCATAAATCTTTTGCAGTACTTTTTTCATAGTACAACTGATAAAGGGAATCATCTAAGTTCATTAATATACTGTGCCGACAAAGATAGTCCGCACTTAGCCACGCTCGTATCGTGGTTTCAGATTGAGGATCATTACTATCCTCCACCGGTTTATCCTCAGTGATAAACCGAATAAGATGTTGAGTGGTAAGGAAAAACATAACTTTTTCCTCCCACAACTTAAAGTTGCTGCCACCCTTAAACTTCTCGGGTTTGTCAAACTGACCAAACTGAATTGGTCGGTTTGGCATGGCAGCCACAAACGGTGGAAAGACGGTCTCAATACCGCCTGTTTGATTACCGAACTGAGGAACCGCTGTAGATGGAACCCCAACCGGAACATTACCGGAACCAGTACCAACATCAGTAGCAGCATGTTGATTTTCAGTATTTGCCATTTCTCTATAATAAAAACAAAACAAAGTTAGTAATTTATTATAGAAATAGCACCAGAAAATAAACACAGAAAAAATTACAGAAATTAGTGAACTTAAGACTGTTGTAATTTTTTATATAAATCAGTTCATTGAAAAAATATCACACTTGTTTTCTGAGATAAACCGATATACTTGATTTATCGATAAAATGAGATAAACCGATATACTCGATTTACGAGATAAATCGAAATACTGATTTCATCGATAAATGATATAAATCGAAATATCGATATGATATCTGATTTATGAGATAAATCGAAATACTGATTTCATCGATAAATGAGATAAATCGAAATACTCGATAAATGAGATAAATCGATATACTGATTTACGAGATAAACTGAAATAGGAAAACAGATTCGGAAAAAAATAATAATCGAGACAGAAAACAGCTTTGAAAAAAATACTAATCCGAGACTATTAAACTGGATCGGAAAAAATTATTCTAAAACTTTCACGAGCAGAAATTATGCACTGGAAAATAATTTCTGGACAGAGAATCTGCACACGGAAATTTAAATTTCTGCAGTAACGTTTACAGCAAAAAAATTAAAACAGTATAAACAATACTGGTAACCTTAACCGGTTTGGATTTTCTCCTGGACGAGACAGCAATCTACCGCTTCCCCTTAAGTTCACTATGTCCCTCGCCTTATCGACTCGGCACTCCTTGAACACCGAACTCCAAGGTACAACGCCCAAACTCACTGTTTTTCTGAAGCAGAAGAAAAACAGTATCTGCGAATCTTTGTAGTAACAGCAGAACTCTCAGAATGTATGAAATGCAGAATAAGAAAAACTAGCAGAATGCAGTGGGGAAGGGAGGATTTCGGATAGCTTCCTTCTGGCAGCTTGCTCTGCCTTTTATAGGCAGCAAAATAAATCTGTAACAACAATAAGTCCAGCATGTCTTTGAAATTCAAAAAATTAAATCAGTAGCAAAACTCGGCTGATCAGGCCCGCGAGTTTTGGTCCGACATTCGTGTACGCAGGCGTACACGCGACCTGCGTCCTGCACACAAGTTCAAGCTAATTTGGTATCAACAGACCTTTCGTTTGCTCCCCCTGCGCGGGCGCACACGAGGTTATCACTTTAGGCATAATAGTGGTAATACAATTTAAACCCAAATAAACCACTTTAACATATAAAGTGTTTTTCTCTTTCATGGGTTTCCCATGTGGGATGTGCAACTTAAAACCCATTTACCACATTGCATTAACCCCACTTTATACCAATTTATCATTCACACCAATAATTGGTTTTCTCACATGTCATATATCATCACGAAGCTTGCGCAACCCACTTCGTGATAAACTCAATAACATTCAAAACCGAGCGGTGTAAAATATAAATATATTAGCTCAAATATGTCCTCACGACACATTAATTACACACTAATTCTTTGAGAAAAACAATTTCTCCAACATAATGAAGATGAGGAAGAAGAAGCTCCCTTGGATAAATATAATCAAGTCGAAGACATTGCTCTTGAAGATGATTTTGATGATTATTGGCATTAGCTTTTGATTTGTTTTGTTTTATCTTACTATGTTTTTTTAGGGAATTATATTATTATGGTTATTTATTATTTTATTTTGTCTAAATTTGCATGCTATTAATATATAAATAATATTTATACAAGGTGCGTTTTTTCCGAAAGGCGTGCGCATTTTTTGCTCCTCGCCCCTCAAAGCTCCAAACCCCCACGCCTCAACGCCTTGACAACACTGATAAGGGGGAATAACTTTCAAGATTTGAACACGATCTCATTTCTGATTCTCTTAATTTTGTGCCATTTAAAATAGATAATTAATCATTTTACTTCAAGTTTTGTGAGAGAAAATATATACCATTGAGGGAAAAGAACTTGGAACTTTAGCATGTCTAAGTATTTGGTCAGTTTATTGGAACTGTTGGACATACCGTGTCATAGAAATTGTGTTTCAGTATTGGACCTCAAAGTATATTATTCTTGAACGAAAATAGTTCTAATATTTGAGGAATGGCTATTCTTATTCTGTATTGCATGATTTGGATATAGTTTTCCATAGCACTGGAGTAGAGTATGCTTATGTCTTAATATTGTAAGGTCATTTTCCAATGCCTCTGTACAGAGACAAAGTTAGGAATTTAGCGTTGGGGGACGAAACTGCAACAATATGAAACGGTAAAAAAAAAATTTGGGAGCCAAAATTGATAAAATATTACGAAATACATATAAAATTTACTATACCTATTAATATTTTTAAAAAATTTCGGGGCGACTGCCCCTGTCTTTGTCCCTACCTCTGTATTTGGCTGCAAATCAAAATGATTTGCTAATGCCCATTCTCAAATGCCTTACATGATTTATGGTTGACAGTAGGCCTGCAAACGGTTACAAACGGATACATAATTGTCTATTCCGGATCCATATCCATTTTTAATTTTTTCTACCATATCCGTATCCATATCCTAACGGATAATAAATATGTATTACCAGATCCGCTGATTTGGATACGAATACGGATATGGTAAAGTCCTGAAAAAGTCCAATCCTGAACTATACAATACAATACAATACAATATAATATAAAAATCCAAACCCGTCACAAATAATATCCAAATCTTTCTTTGTATTGCTCATCTCAATCTCATGCTCAACTTGTTGATCTTTTATTGCATCAATACCCAAATTGAGCTCGACCACTTCTCAAAATATAGTTTATTCAAAGTCTCAAGAATCATTGTCTTGTGGAGGGGAAGCTTTTTTCCGAGATCCAAAGTCTCAAAAAATAGTTTATTCAGATATTAAGTTTATTTAGTTGTTTGGGATATTAAGTTTTTACTTTCCAGAAACAAAAAAAAAAAAACAAAAAGATTAAGTAAATGGAAAAAGATCAAGTAAACCAAAACGAGAATCAACGGAACAAAAATATACCGGGGGGAGAGAGAGAAGAAGACGGAATAAACGCCGGAGAAGGGGGAATCGGAAACTGGGAAAGAGAGAGAGAAGAAGACGGAAGAAACGTCGGAGAAGGAGGAATCAGAAACTGGGAAAGAGAGAGAGAAGAAGAGGTGGATGTGTTAGGGTTTGTTGTCTTAATAACCCTTAAGAATATATATATATATATAAAGGACTAAAATGGCAATATAAATAATTAGCATATAAATCCTATAAAAAACTTATATTACAAAAAAAATCCTAAATCCTATAAATTTTGCAAAATATATTGTTTTAGGGAATATAATATATATATGGCAAATTCGCAAAAATAGTCATACAACAATTTACGATTTAGCGACTTAGGTACTTTATCTTTTTTTTTAGATCACACAACAATTTACGACTTGCAACATAGGTACTTCAGTCACTTTTTAAAGTCAGTCAACGGTTAGTCAACAATTTTTCAATTTTTTAAGTACGTGCAAAACGCCTTAAGACAGTGTTTTGAGGCAAAAAAACAGAGGCAGTGTCCTTCAAAACATGACAGACGCCTTACAAATCAAGACATGTGTTCGCTTTTGAATCAATTTTGCGATGAAAATTTTGAAAAATTGTTGACTAACCGTTGACTGACGGAAAAACTGACGGAAAGACCTAACTTGCAAGTCGTAAATTGTTGTGTGACCTAAAAAAAAGAAAAAAAAGATAAAGTACCTAAGCTGCCAGTCGTAAATTGTTGTATGACCATTTTTGCAATTTTGCCTATATATATATATATATATATATTGTTTTACCTAAAACGAATTCGGATTTAACGGATACGGTTTTTTATATTTCATATTCGTAACCATTTTATTACTCTTATACAGATTCGGATTCGAATGCGGATATATGGATCTGAAATTCTTACCATATCCTTAAAAAAAATACGGATACGGATAAAAATCCGCTCCGCTTGCAGGCCTAGTTGACAGTAATTACTCTCTCGAATAAAAAACACACTCCTCTAGTTTGCATGGTCACAGTAGTTAGTTTCTCACGTGTATATTGTACCATGACAACATATGAACAGTTAATTTCGTCATGTTCTAGTTTTTTTTCCCACTATCATAGTTATCCGAATGTGTTTTTAAATGCTACTCCCTCCATTCTTATCCAATTGTCGTTTAGGAGATATATATGTATCCAAATTAATTATTATTTACATATCTTTTATTAGTTGTCAACAATTTATTTCATTATACTCTTAACATATCTTTTATTGGAAAAGTTAAAGAGAGGGAGAAAGGGGTATTATTGGAATTGTGGTTTAAGTTACTTAATTTTTTTTTTAAGTGTCCCAAACGTCTTACATTGAGGAATGGAGGAAAGTATTTCACAATCTAAAGTTGATATGAGGAACACATCCCCTCTGAAGAAGATTCCTCCAGAAATGTTAATTTATTATTAGTATTTATCATGTTAGCTTCTCAAGTTCCAGCAGTATGTTTAAATTTATCAAGTCATCTGTTGAAATATGAAGTCCCCACATCGAGTGCCTAAGGAAGATTCAAATAACATATAAGTTCATGGGTTAACAATTCTTTCCTTGACCAATTGGTTTTGAAAAGATATGGAGGCCCATTGACTAATTTTCACATTGTATCTGAGCGGGTCCTTAGGCGGGATGATGGGCTTATAAAGCCCAAAGTGGGCTCTAATGGTCACCGTACGACCCAAGAAGGGCGGCGGGCCTTAAATTGACTCCCACCTCGATGTGAGGGGGAGTGTTGAAATATATATTTCACTCTTACAAAATAAAGAACTAGTGCATGGTATTTATGCATGTGTGTCTACACTATATTAATCAACTACTAATTATTTCAAACTACACAATATTTAGGCAATTATTATACATTGAGAAGAAACCAATATAGCATATGTCCTAATTAATTAAACTTGGATTAGCTATTTTCCTAATTAATTAGGTAACGCCTAAATAGTAACTTTTATATTCTAATACTCCCCCTCAAGTTGTAGTGTGGATACCGAGAACACCCAACTTGCTAACAAGATAATTAAATTGCCCTTGACCCAAAGCTTTGGTTAACATATCGACGAGTTGTTCCTTTGTTCCCACATGACAAGTAACAAGTGTTCCATCTTGAACCTTTTCTGAAACGAAATGACAATCGATCTCGATATGCTTAGTCTTTTCATGGAAGACTGGATTGGCAGCAATGTGGAGCGCTGACTGACTGTCACAATATAATTTAGCGGGGTCCTAAAGTGACTCAAAGAGATTTGAACAACTCTCTTAACCAAACTAGCTCACTTGTTGCATTAGCCATAGCTTTGTATTCGGTTTCAGCTGAAAATCCAGAGACAGCTTGTTGCTTCTTAGATCGCCAAGAAATAGGAGCATTTCCTAATTGAACAAAGTACCCCGTAACGGACCTCCTAGTTGTTGGACAAACAGCCCAATCAGAATCACAATAGGCCACTAGTCCTGCATTGGGAGTGTTTCTAAGAAGAAAAATTCAATTCGAACGGCAGCATCCCAATGTTTTCCCTTTGATTTTGCATGAAGTGGCTAAGATTATGAACAGTATAAGTGATGTCGGGCCTCGTTAGGGTGAGATAAAGTAATCGCCCCACTAATCGCCTATATTGTCTTGAATATCTAATTAACTTTCCACTATCATCCTCGGTTGTCAACTTGAGTTGTGTAGAACTTGATCGTGAACCAGATAAACCACATTTTGATAGCATGTCAACACCATGCTTTCTTTGACATAGAAACAAACCTTTTGGTGAATGTGCTACTTCTATGCCCGAGAATTACTTGAGAACTCCAAGGTCTTTGATTGTAAATTTAATGTCCAAGTACCCTTTTACTTCTTAGCATGTTTTGAGGTCGTTTCCAAACCTAGGTGGCAGAATCCAGGTGGTGGTTTCATGTAAATATCCTCTACAAGATCACTATGAAGGAAGGCATTGTTGACATCTAATTAGAAGATGCTCAAATTTTTGGGAAACTCCCAAAGCCAAAAGACATCGAACTGTGGTCATCTTGGCAACTGGACCAAAAGTCTCAGTGAAATCCTCCCCCTCGACCTGAGAGTAACCTTTAGCCACCACGCGAGATTTAGGGCGTTCTAGAGAACCATCATCTCGAAACTTCAATTTATAGACCCCAACAGTTGGAAACAAGCTTTTTTCCAGGAGGTAATGGGGCATTGACCCACATGTTGTTACTCTCAAGGGCGCGTATTTTGACTGCCATAGAGTCCGCCACATAGGGAACAAGCTGCTTCTGCATAACCGCGAGACTCGATATAACGGGAAAGAGAAGTCAAGTAACATTTATGGGAAGCAGAAAAATTATCATAAATTAAATAATTATTTAGTGGATAAATCATACATGAAGAAGCCGTTTGAAGAGGGTGAGCCGAGGGAGCAACAATGTTGCAAATATAATTGCGAAGTCGAACAAAAGGTTGAGTGTCGCGTGTGGACCGTCGAAGCTGGACATCCGGAGAAGAAAGTGTGCTTAAAGGGGGGGACATAAGCTCCCCCCGAATTGTTTAAAAAATCAGACGTCTGGAAAGTCTTGGATGAAGAGCCACTGGAAAGGATATTGGGCAGGACGGGATGAAGGGCTACTGAATGGATATCAGACGGCTGGGCCACTGATTTGGTTGGGGAATTTGGATATGGGCTGGTAAGGGAAGTATAGTGGGTTTTAAAATGGGCTCAAAGGCAGAGGATACACTGGGCTCCAGGATCCGCAAGTTATGGTCGCGGGTGGGCTGGATGGGTCGGACCGGTACTGGGCAGTGGGGTTGGGCTGTAAGTCTGTTGGACTGGGCACATTTCAGAAAGATCTGGACCAGTGGGCTCTTTTCTGGGCTCATTTTTTTTCGGGTTAGATTGGATTTATTTGGACCAGACGAACCGGATTTGTTTTTTTCTGGGCTGGTTTGAGTTGGACCAGCTGGACTAGAATAGTCTGGACTGGTCCAGGCATGGCTCGGCTGGTCCTGGTTAGAAAGGATTAAATCTACTGGTGCAGTGTCGTGTGGTCTAACTTGGGGTTTTTTTTGGGATTTGCATGGGCTTGGCCCGTTTTTCCCAGATCAGTCATAACATGGCACCCGGAAAAGTGGGACAAACATTTTTGTCCATAACGGAAGTCCCACTTCCGTCCCGGGGCCATAACGGAAGTGGGACTTCCGTTATGGCTGACGTGGCAGTTTTCCCCACGCGCAGTGCCACGTGGCCATAACGGAAGTCCCACTTCCGTTATTGCCCTGAACGCAGTGGGACTTCAGTTATGGTCCTCGCCAAAAAATACCCTACTAAAACCCCTAACTTTTGTCCAGTGACTTTGAGGACGGAATTCCCACTTCCGTCCCTCAACTTCCACCAATTTGCGGCGTGTAGTCACTTCTCACTTTTGCTTTTTTGACCCAAAAAAAATTCTGAACGGTTTTGGCAAATTCGTGTGCATTTATGACCGGTTTTCAGAGACTTGTCCAATAAAAAAAATAATTTTACAATTTCCAACCACATCTATAAAAACCCCTCCAAACCTCTCCACTCCACAACATACAACCTTTCTCAAACCCTTAAAAACCCTATCCTCCATATTACTAGCTTTGAAAATGAATAGCGAAATGAATCCTGGCCTGGAAGAGTATTTCAGATACCAATTTACAATTGCGGTCGGAAATCAAACCGATGGAAAAATGGTAGTATTGTATTTTGTGGATTAATTGCCATTTGGGTCCCCAACATATTTGCCCGCAGCCAATTTCATCCTTTTTCTTTTTTTTTTTTAACTTTTTCGGTCATCAATTTATTTTCAAACGACCACTTTCATCCCTTTAAACTTTTTTTCAGCCACTTTCATCCCCAATATATTTTTCAAATCGCCATCTTCATCTCAATATATTTTCTAGCACTACTTTTCATCCCAAAAAATTTTTCAAACGACCATTTTAAAAAGGATGAAAGTGGTCGTTTGAAAAATATATTGGGATGAAAGTAGCTGCTAGAAAAATATATTGGGGATGAAAATAGCTGAAAAAAGTTAAAAAAGGATGAAAGTGGGCTGTTTGAAAATATATTGGGATGTGAAAAGTTAAAAAAAAGAAAAAGGATGAAATTAGTCATACATAAATATGTTGGGGACCCAAATGGCAATTAATCTCGTATTTTTGTAATGAGTAATTTTTTTATTGTATGAAATGTGTTCGACTATCTAACTCATAATTTTGGATGTGTAGCGTCTTCCAGCGAAGTACACAAGTTGGTTGGAGCAAACCGGTCTCGGGCTAGCAAATTCTGTCTATCTGAAGGACGACCATGGGAATCAATGGTGCGTTTATGTAAACAAAATAGATGACACCTACTACCTAGACGGAGGTTTGCAACAATTTTTTGCGTGACAACAATCTTCGTCCCACAAATAAAGTTCATTTTATACCATCACCCATGAATGTATTAGATATTTTTGTTAAGGGAGGGCCCGGGATAGGTTACCTGAAGGGTGAATTATCGTATCCCTCAGACGGGGCATTTTTCCGGCAGAGTTTTCGAATAGACATTTACAAAACATATTTGGGACTTTCAAAACCGGTACGTTTTGTAATATTAAAATTTTTGTATTAAAATCGTTCATTTTACATTTATGTGTTGTAATGTTGTTTCCCGTGTACAGTGGATATGTCCGCAATACATGCAATGGCGTGTTAGAATGCAGCTTGGAATCCCCGAAGTACTACACATGCGCAACCTTCACGGTAACAAATTGACACTGCAAGTGACTAGAGACGAAAGGTCTGCGATCATTACTATTTTTTTGGGGGTGGGATGAGTTTGTTGTGTTTTCTAGATTACACCCGGGTGACCATGTAAAAATTCATCCGACTCTCTACGATATCCTTGATTACAGGGCCGGGAATGATGATTTTTTCGATTTATTACGTCAACTTTAATAATTTGTATTTGAAATGTAAGATGTTCGATGAAATTGAGACCGGGAAAAATCGAGAACATTCACAACAATTTTATAAATTCTAAACTATTACAATTCGGAGAATTTAAATACAATTACTGTGGAGGGGGTGGGGGTGGTTGCTGAAGATGTGCTAACATGGGGCAAGTCTTCCGGTTGTGACCGACTCGCTTACAGTGGCCGCACTTCTTTTCCCTTTGAGTGCCCCCTGTTCTCTGTGTCCATAGGCATTTGGTATCTCCGCCTCGAGGTCGACCCACTGCGTAGCTTTCATGTTAGGTGGGTGATATGTCAAATCAAAGGGGGGATCTCCAATGAGCGGGATCGAGTACGAGGGATATAAAATAGACTTGTAAGTATTCCTATAATGTTCGAGAGAATAGACGAGGGTGGATGAATCGAGAAGCATCCCTGCGTGCTCGATTTGGACACGGCAATGACATGGGAGCATGGAACTGAATAAGCAGCCCACTTATCACAGCTACACCCACGAACTGATAAGTTGACCGTGTACGTTTTTCCACCTTGGCCGGGTCCTCTATGTCGGGACATGACCCTATAGATACCTTGGTCCATGTGGTGTCGGTTTACAAGAAGAGTTGCTGCCTTTTCTTCGTACGCGAAATACTGCTCCCATATCCTCTTAGGGAAAGGCGTTTGACAACCATTTGCGTCTTGCCGGTGTTTGTCAAAATAATGTACAAGTTTAAAAAATATCATCTCCACGAGCGCTTTCAAAGGCAGCGCTCTAGACTGCTTTAGAACGCTATTAAGCGCCTCTGACATGTTTGTAGTCATGCAACCGAAACGCATTCCCCCGTCGTATGCCAGAGTCCACAACTCTTTGGGTTGCGGCATTAACCAGTTAAACGCATCCTCATCTTTTTGTTTTATACGCTCTAGATAAAGATCGCACTTAACCTTTTTCGGTTGGCTTGCAGCAATCCACACATAATCTTTCAATTCTTTGTTTTTTGCATGAGTGTGGAAATTGGACTGTAATGCCTAAGGCAGTATCGGTGCACTGCCTTTGGGGGTTGCCATCCGGTGAGGGTTGCCACGGCACTAAGAATGCCGGCATGACGATCGCTGATAAGACACACTTGAAGGTCTTTGACAACATGTTCCCTCAAGTGACTAAGGAACCACGTCCAAGTCAAAGATGATTCTGAATCGACCAACGCAAAAGCAAGGGGTAAAATCTGGTTGTTAGCATCCAGAGTGCTTGCAACCAGGAGAGTCCCTTTATAATTCCCCCTAAGGTGTGTCCCATCAACTGAAATTATGGGCCGGCACCACGGGTAACCGTCAACCAACGGTTGAAAAGTCCAGAACAATGACCTGAACACCTTCGGCCCATTATCGGTTTCTCGAGGGTGGTAGAGAAATTTGACTATCATACCCGGGTTTGAATCTTTTAATGCCCGGATATAATGCGGCAGTACCTGAAAAGTTGAATGCCAAGTACCAAAAAGTGTTTCTATAGCGTTTCTGCGGGCATACCAAGCTTTTCTATAGGTACAAGTCAAATTCATATCATTGGTACAAGCAGCCCTAATCAATTTAACAGATATTTCAGGATCTGCCTGAACAAGGTGTAGAATTTTTACCCCGATGTAGCTGGAGGACATGTTGCGTTTTTTGTTTTGGTCCATCAAGCAGCAGTGGCCCTGGTTAAGCTTTGTAACCTTCCACATTCCATCCACCCTGCTATGATTTACGCGAACGTACCAACTGCATCGGGCAATTTCGGTTGAATTTCTACAGACCCCGCTGAACCATTGTTTGTTGCTCCTCTCTCTTTTCCATTCCCTTAATGCCACCTTGTCATGCCACACGTTCACAGCCAACATTGCCTCGCGTTTATCCTTGAATTGCATCCCCAAGCAAATTTCTGGAATATTGGGATTCCATGTTTTAATTTTTTGTCCACCGTATGTGATTCCAGGTACTGGTTCCATGGAACCCATATCATTCCAACAGGCAAAATTTGCATAGTTACCGTACGATGGAACATTCCATTCTGGAATGGCCGCAGCAGTAGTAGAGGGAGTCGGTTCAGGCTCTTGTGTCCCCTCTTCAGTCATTAGTCCACCGGTTTGTTGTTGGATTTCGGGGTTGGCATCTTCCGCTACACCCTGTGCGTCTTCCTCGACCCCGTCGTCCTCGTGGTCTCCGGCACTATCGTCGGCGAAGTCGTCTTCCGTTTCTGGAACGCGGTCAATGTCGGATATTGGACCCAAAGAATCCATGAACGAATTATCATTAGAGGGTTCGTAAGTAGACGGTGGGGGCATATTTGGTAATGGATTTGGCTCCGAAAAATATGGTTGCGGAACAAAATATGGCTCCGGTGCAAAATGTGTTGTCGGTATTACAAAGCTATCTGAATGTCTCTGCACAGGTTCGAACAGGGCACCAACATGAATCCCTTGGAGTTTGAAATCCGTTTGGATTCCCCACAAACTCTCTAAACCTTCTTCCTCATTAAGGTTTACAACATCGTACGCCACCATGTTGAACGTCGGCATGAAGAATGGACGGATCATTATTAGCCGAACATTGACAGTACAAAGCTCGACTCCTTTGCGGCGACATATTCTATGGCAAAGTTGTCTGAATGAAATCCTTTGTATAACTTCAAAACTTTTTTCGCTAGGCTCGGCGAAACGGGGGTAACCCCCATATTCGTAAACTATATTGTGGTCGAAATGTAAATACAATCTCATTGGACATTCGAGTGCCATTTTAAAGCAAAACGAAATAAGGGGTTGAGGAAATATGAGGGTGTTTAGACGAAATAATATGGAAAATGGTGTTTGGAGTATGAAGAATGGATGGGAGGGTATTAAATTTTATAGAGAATTTTGCAGCAAAAGGGCAAAACCACTGCCGGTTGATAACGGAAGTGGGACTTCCGTTATGGCTCCAAGACGGAAGTCCCACTTCCGTTGCCTCCGCGTACCTTTCCTTCCTCTTTGAGACCGGGCCGGAACGGGTTCTCTCGGTTGCGTCACCGGTTCCAAAACCGCCGACTCTGCCACATCCGCAGCTCTCGATCTGCAGGTCAGGGACTTCCCGGCCGCCACGAACGCCTCTTTGATTGTCTTTGAAGCCCAGGAGACTAGGGACCTATAGTGGCCGATTGAGTTGGAAGCCGGCTTATCGAGCTCCGTTAGTATCAGTCTGTTCGCATCCGCCTGCAACATCAATTCTCGTGTCAGTATATTATAAACAAGGAAAAGCAATGTACACAAACAAAAATACAAAACTTACAATAATGTCCTCAGAAGGCGCGATGGGTTGAATGCCCATCGGGAGTGGACCGGCATCCTTGTTGCGTGGGTTTGTAAGGAGGTGAACGGTAATGAGATTGTACCAATCCATGTACTCACGGGTTGGTAAGATCACATTACCGTGGACCGGGACAGCGTTAGCCAGGCAATCCTGTCGGGCATCCCACATGGCTATGTAGTCTTCGTGCTTCTTCGCCCACTTCATATTCGGCCCCGCCATGTGGGTGTGGACGTCTACGCCCTCTGTCGTACCCTCCGCCACCGATGGGGCTGGTATCACCTGCTGGAACCCGAATTGCCTAGCAACCCGGTCCGGCAAGTGAAACTCAACCAACTCAAAACACACGAGTGGCGTGCGGGCCCGACAGGTGGATAGGAATCCGTCATCGCGTGAGACCCGAACGGCAATAACCCAGTCGGGGTACGGCCTCCACATGAACTGTAAAAAAAAATTGTACATTAGCAGGAATTAATTGCGCAAATAAAAACAAACACACGAAAAATACGATAAACCTTACCCCCTGAGCGTCCGTCAGTCGGTCAAGCTGGTCGCGAAACACCGTCAGCTGAGATTTCGGCGCGTTCTTGAAACTCCGGGCGGTGTTCCAACGCGCCCCGTACGCTCGGCCGTCCGCGGGAGGTTCATTCATAATCACTCCCCGGTTCGCCGGCTTGAGAAATGAAATGCGCTCCCACGCCCACAACTGGTACAAACAAACACACATTAATCATCAATTATTTGAAAATTAGCAGGTAAACAATAAAAAATATTCATTGACAATTACACAAACCTGGATCAACAGGCAACAGCCAGCTATGTCCTTAGAGTCAGCCTGTGCAGAGATGCACATGTGGCGGTATAGGTAGGACAGGACGGCGCTGGCCCAGGAATGCTGGTCATGGGTGAGGTCCCCGTCGCTGATGAGCAAGAGATAGCGCATGTTCCCTCGCGACCCGGACTTATCCGGGAAGAGGAAAGCTGCCATGCACAGGAAAATCAGGGCCCGGGCCCGCTGGTCAACCGCGAGGTGCGTGGCATCCTCGGCTAGGGGCTCAGAAATGTGGGCGTACACCTCTGCAAGGTCGAGGGCGTTGCCCTTAATAGACCTGGTGGGGGGGCGGAAACCTAGGATATGGTCCACACGCTCAATCCACTGACCCTTGGACATGTTGTAGTCCTCGTCCCACGTCACCACGTGGCCCCCGGTGGGCAGTCCTAGGAGGCAGCCTACGTCCTCTAGGGTGATGGTGACCTCACCGCACCGCAGATGGAATGAGTGCGTCTCGGGCCGCCACCGCTCTACTAATGCGGTGATCAGTGCGTGGTCTATCTTAATCTTACCTATCCGACAACAACCCCCGAAACCAAAATTGTCAATGAGATCTATCACTCTCTGGTTGCCCTCGCGTTGGTATGCGTCAAAAAAATGCCCGTCATTGCTAATGACCTTCAAACCCCTGTCTAGGACTACATCCCCGCCCCAAATCCTAAGTGCTCTATGTGACGTGTGTTTGTTCAACACACTGGGATCGTACGGACCGGGCATAAGGTGGGCAGGAAAAGCCATCTGTAACAAAAACTGTGCGATTTTTGTCAATAATAAGGACAGCATATTCTCAAAACTTGCAATTAAACTACGTAAGACTATCAAATTCACATAATTGCAATTCAAGTCCATAAGAATATCAAATTCACATAATTGCAACTACAATGCAATGCATAAGGATATCAAATTCACAAAATTGCACTTCTAGTCCATAAGAATATCAAATTCACATTATGCACTTACAATACATAAGGATATCACATTCACATAATTTCAATTCAAGTCCATAAAAATATCAAATTCACATAATTGCAACTACAATGCATAAGGATATCATATTCACAAAATTGCACTTTTAGTCCATACGAATTTCAAATTCACATTATACACTTACAATACATAAGGATATCACATTCACAAAATTGCATTTCAAGTCCATAAAAAAAACAAATTCACATAATTGCAATTACAATATATAAGGATATCACATTCACAAAATTGCAATTTTAGTCCATAATAATTTCAAATTCACAAAATATATATACATATACAATTCGCAAGAAAACAAAAATATCAAAACTATACATACAAAATACATTATTAAATAGAAGTAAACTTAAATAAAATACACTTAAATAAAATTAAAAAAATAAAAGGTATACCTCCAAATTTAAATTTGGGAGAGAGACAAAATGTTGATGGGGAGAGAGAGAGTGGCGGTGGAGGCGGCAGTGGCGGCGGCACCTCGGGACCGGCGCGGCGGCGGTGGGAAGGAGTGGCTGCAGCGGAGGGAGGGGAGGGGGTGGTTTTTTTTTGGGAGCTTTTTGCTTGCAAAACGCGGTGGGGGGAAGAAGAAGGGTTTTTTTTTAAAAAACTGGGAGCCCATAACGGAAGTCCCACTTCCGTTCCGGGGCAATAACGGAAGTGGGACTTCCGTTATGGCCACGTGGCACTGCGCGTGGGGAAAACTGCCACGTCAGCCATAACGGAAGTCCCACTTCCGTTATGGCCCCGGGACGGAAGTGGGACTTCCGTTATGGACAAAAATGTTTGTCCCACTTTTCCGGGTGCCATGTTATGACTGATCTGGGAAAAACGGGCCAAGCCCATGCAAATCCCGTTTTTTTTCTCGGATCTCTTTTGTAACAGGTGAAAGATTTTGTGATAAAGGTGCGAATGGAAAAATTTCTTCATAAAAGTAAACATCTCGAGACACAAATAATTTTCTAGAGTGTAGGCTATAGACTTTCCAACCCTTTTGTCCTATAGGATACCCGACAAATATATACTTGGTGGACCGTTCGGTAAATTTATCTCTCGTGCGATTTGTGTTACGAGCATCACAAAGAGACCCAAAAATACGAAGATGGTCAAATCTTGGTGTTTTTCCAAATAAAATTTCATAAGAAGTTTTATTATGTACAATTTTACTGGGATGTGATTAACAAGACACCCCGCGGTTAAAATACATTCCCCCAAAAACGAATTGATACCCGCCTATTTAGAATGTGCCTATTTTTTTTATTTATACCCGCCTATTTTGTTGAGGAGTATAGACACAAGATGTTTCGTGAAGGATACCGGTTTTCGAATAGAAATCTCTAAGACTTAAAAACTCAGTTCTATTATCACTCCTAACTCTTTTGATGACTCCTTGAAACTGGGTGGAGACCATTTTGTGAAAATTAATAAAGACATTTTTTGTTTAAGGAGACAAACCCAAACGGACCTAAAAAAATTATCCAACAAACAGAAAAAATAATGCGACCCAATCAATGAGGGTGTTTGATATTTACCCCATAAATCATAGTGTATTAGCTCGAAAGAACGTTTTGCCTTAATATTACTAAGAGGAAAAGGTAATCTAGAATCTTTGGCAAGATGGCAAACATCACAAGGTATATATTTATTGTTTGAGAGATTTATTGGAAAAGGAATATTAAGTAAAGTGCCAAAAGATGGGTGCCCGAGTCTACGGTGCCACAGTTGACAACTTTCTTCTGAACGAACAGCCGCCATTATTTCACCTTGGTGTGTCACATCTTTGAGACAATATGTGCCTCCACTTAGCTCACCTTCCACAATCAACGTCTTCCGGATTAGGTCATACACAACACAATACTCATCAAAGTAGGTGAAACATCATTGTAATTCCCGTAGAAGTTCAACATCATTCAGTGGCCGTCGCAGATTTTCGCCCAACATTTTGCTTTGTGACTGCAATCGACCTTCTCCTCTGATAACTGCAAACACAGAAAAAAATGGAGGAAGAAAGTACTTTGGATGCCACTTCTACAAGGTATAGTTCAGTATTTTTTAAATTTTTTTGTAAGTTTGTTTACATTTTTTTTTGTTTCTAACTCACTTTTGATGGTAATTAATGAAGCCAATATGAGATGCGATTTTTTCCGATGGATTGAGAAAGAATATGAACGGACTGTTGTTTACTCCGGAGAGGTCACTTGTATCAAAGACGATATTCAAATCATCCGTAAGATTGTTGATCAAAACAAGAATGTAAAACACAAGAGGGGAGGGGAGGGGGGGTGAATTGGGTTTTAATCGATCTTGCAAACTTTTTCGAATCTATTCAATGCTAGTGTAAGTTTGTGCAAGATGAACAAAAGCAAAACTAAAAACCAATCACAAGACAAAGGGTTTATAGTAGTTCGACTCACTCAGAATCAACATCCACTACCTTGAGCCGCACCCAAGGATTTTCAACAACTTCACTAAGAAGACTTTTTACACTTGTGGCTAACTCACAAAGAGTTTTACAACACAACCACAATACAAAACTCACTAAGAGTCAATTGCCCACACAAAGTAGGACTGATCAATTTGCCCACACAAAGTAGGACTTATACAAGAATAACCCTATCACTAAGAAAGGGAATTGAGATAGTTTAAGAACAAGGTTGTTCACTAGATACCTTTTAAGTACAAGAATATTTAGCTCTTTAGAACATAAGAATGCACACTCTTTGTCTTTCTTTAGAAAACTCACTCTTGAATGATTTAGATCAAAGAAATGAAGAGCATTTGCTTTGTGAGTGTTTAGACTTGATAAGAAATCAATGAATATTGTATGTGCAAGTCCTTTAGTCATTCTCTAGCTTTGGAGTATTTATACATTTCAAAATATGCTGAAAAAACGACTCTGCAACGGTCAAATAACGGCTAGTTTTTACAGAGTTCGGTTGACCGTTCAAGAGCTCGGTGAACCGAACACAGGCACTTCGGCCGACCGACCTGGCCTTAGGTCGACCGAGGCTCAACATCTCAACTCTCTGTTTGTGCTCGGTTGATCCGAGGAAAGCTCGGATGATCCGACCTTCTGAGCTTTGAGAGATGTTGATTTTTCACACGTTTTGAAATCTATTGAAGTCTAAAAGGTTTTCTCAATATGTAACAAGTAAGAGCATTTAGAAAACCATTTTAAAAGACTTATACTTTGAAATCAAAGGCTTTTGAGATATGAACACATATGAGAATCATTTTGAAACTTAGCCTTTTGAAAACGTGTTTATGATGTCTGAAGACTAGAGTGTTGTACGTTTATGTTCATAAGAGCATTGGTTAGAGCTTATCAGATAACGACTTATAAAGACAAAGCTATCCTAACCAAACCTAAGTCTTCAATCTTCAATCTCGACGAGATGCGCCTTTAAGTATAACTTTGAATCTTGATCATGGCTTGATTGAAGTACTTAGAGCTTCCATTTTGACTTCCGATATTCTATCACAAAGATTGAGATCATTAGACACAACATCAAATGTTTGTCCATTATCAAAAACTGAGTTTGTTCGCCCTTAGGGCTTACAATCTCCCCCTTTTTGATTATGACAAACTTTGATGTAATAAGATAGAATATGGATAACATTAATAACAAGGAAGCATGGCAAAAGGACAAAGATCAATTAAGAACAAATACTAGTGCTTAGAAGATAAAAACCCGGAAGACAAAAGCACTAGAATTATAACTTCTATTTGCCATAGCATCTAGGGACTCTTAGAAGAGCCCTATTTCCCAACCATCCTCCTTTCCTCCTTCCTTCCATAATATGTAGCTATCTTGTGTGTAATATACATACCTTAGTTTACACAAGAAGCTAACTTACCATTTTCATCAATGTTGATGTGAGTGCTAAGGATCCTATTATAAAGAACATGCTCACACAAACATTAGAACTATTAAAGGTTTGTTATCATCAAAACAACATAGGATATTTTGCCCTTCGGGCTAACAAAGAATGTATCTGCTAAGGTGGAAAATGCTATAAACAAATCCCTTTTTTTTTATTATTGGTTGTTGTAATTTTAATTCTAGTTAGGTAATTATGTTTTAATTTAGTACTGAAACTATTGTTGACGGGAGAGTTCAGCAGCGAAGTGTGGAAATGGAGGATAGTACAACAACAGCAAATTTGCTGCACATGGGGAATTTTCAGCAAGCGCATAAGTGTTTACTAATTGAGAACACATGTCCAGTCTTTAAAAATGTTATTCTGATGTTGAAGGACATCCTTCCTTGAACTACAGAACAAATATTTTTTATTTTATACTACAATTTTTAGGCATTCTTGGTGTATAAAAACTGGTCCAAGTAAACATATTTATACTACAATTTTTAGGCATTCTTGATGTTTAATATTCCTAACTTGGCGACATGGATGTTAATGCGGTGGAAATATTGATTTGATACAGTGTAATTGGTGGAAGAAGATGGACGATATAAATTGAAAATAAATGATGGAGAGTAGGTAGCTATACCTCAACACATGTATTTTAAGCACATCAACACATGTCTTAAGCTAAACACACATGTATTATCTCAAAAACACCAAATTCAAAAGAAACAAATGATGAAGCATAGGAAGTTATATCATCATTAATGGCAAAATCTTGTGTCAAGATTTGTTCTGACACACAAACCCACACAACGCATGTTTTTAGATAAACACACCAGTTAAAGAGAGATAAATGATGAAGCGTATGAAACTATATCATCATTATCATTAATGGTAAAATCTGATGTCCAGATTTGTTCTAACACACAAACCCATTCAAAGTCTTCACTTTGGTACCAGTTAAATCTGACACATCGGCTGTAGAGATGTATTTACTCAGTAAACACTGTATCGTTATCCCTGTTTAGAATCCACAACACATGTGTTACTCTAACTGTTTCTATTCTCAAAGCATATGTTTTATAAAATAATTTGTGTATAGCATTTTTTATTCAAAGGAAAGTGAATTAATTTTTTTGTTTCGAAATATATTTACAAGGATATTATTCACTCTGAACAAACGTTGTTCAAATGTTTTATTATTCGATTAAATCTTAACTGACGCTCGTCAATTACTTAGTACGCTCGTCTGAAATTTTGTTCACGAGTTGTAACACCTAAAAAGAACGAAATGACAGGTGTTCATACTCCCATGACACCTGTTTTGCAGTTCGTAACACGCAATAATTTGTACATGTGGACCAGATTATCGAATTTGGCCGGTGCTTCTAATTCAATTTGAATCGACGGCTGCGATTTGAAAGATGGTAAAAAGGCAGTGAGGTAATTTCACAAAAAACAAGTACAAAGGAAAGGGTCACCAAAACGTTCCATCTTCTGTTTGGATCTCAAAAAGGCCTTTTCATCTTCTTCAGTGAGACAGTCATTTTCATCTTCTATAAAACCCATATTTTCTCTCTGGCATTCTTCATCTTCCAACAAAAATCGAGAATCATCCAAAATCAAAGATACTAATCCTTTCCTAATCCTTAATCATCACTAAGCCTTCTTGGGTCAGATAAGTTTGAATCTTATTCAATTTAACGATGTCTACATCAGACGGTTCTACAAGTACAACGAAAGTTGTGAAATGGTTATTTAAATGTTCACTGGAGAAAATTATACCCATAAATGAAGATTTATTGGCTGATAGAGATATTAATATTCCAAGAAAGAGTATGTTAATGCAATCGGGATTTTGGGGTTTTTCCCAAATCAAAATTTCTTGTCTGCATGTAGAGTGGTTGAAATTTGCCATCAAGAACTATGATGAATCTGCAAAGTGTATCAAACTTGCAGAAGGAAGAAAAATAAATTTAAGTCCCCAAGACATGAATCGGGTTTACGACATGCCAATGGGGCCTAAACCTATCCCAAAAGATAAAGAACTAGATTTGATTTTTAAGATTGCAAATGTTAAGGAATACGCAAACAAATTTCTATTGTTCAAGGTATCCAACAGAGGTTATGTTGAACGGGACGTTCTTAAAGCCCAACTCCTAGATGCAGTGAAATGGACCCTGAAAGATAGTTGAGGTTATACATATTGTTTGTTTTAAGTTGTCTTTTCTTTGCAAATACGGTTGAGACCGTGAATGTACGATATGTGATGCTGTTTGAAGATAGTGTAAAGACTTGTAAACAATACAACTGGGCAGGCTTTTTTGACGATTTGGTTCACCGTGCACTCGTGATATCACATTCAAAGTTTGAAGTCGGACAAATCGTTTACAGAATTCCGGCTGATATGCACTTTGTATTGGTATGGTAGAACACCTATCTTTTCTTAGAGAACAACTGTTTTTTTCTTTTGTTTAACTGTGTCTGCTAGACACCACTTGTTTGTTATTATAGAACAGTTGTTTTAACTGAGCTCGCATGTTTTTACACAGCACAAATTTCCCTTGTAACAACGGTTTCTTCATATATTACACATGTTTTTCCTAAACACTTGTTTTCTTCCATAAAACACCTGTCTCAAATAAATTCATTTCTGTTTTGGCCTTACAGGTGCATTGTGTGGATTACCTAATGGGCTTTCACCTGACAGCGGAGAAGTACACTTGCGGTCTTTGGAACTTGGAAAGAATGTGTGAATATTTGAACAAATTATTCAGGGAAGGTGATTTCTATAATGCTAGGAAAGGCATTTTTGACGCCGAAGATGAAGTGCGTGCAAATATGCATAGGTTGCGACAACTTTTAGAAATAGGAGAACAATCTTGAATAATGCGATTGCTAAGAGGAGGTTATTGGTTAATGAGATTAATAGAGAAATTCAGGAGCTGCAACAAAAGTTATCTATTGAGGGCTCCGATGAATCCGATGATAATCCGCCTCTTGCGCAGTGGCCAGAAACTTTACGCAGGGGACGACACACTACCAAGAGGGAAAGAACATGTAAAGGTCATGTGAAAAAGGTCTAAAGCTCATGTGAAAAGAACATCTAAAGATCCGCCTCTTCATCAACCGAATGTTGAGGAAGCTGCTCATCATTTGATGGTTGGTGACGGCGAGCTTATTGAGAGGACGGATAAGGGGAATGCTATGGACGAGGATGTTCTTGGGAGGAAATTTAATGAGGCAATTGAAGAAGAAATTGAAAACTCTGTTGCGTCACAAGACAAGGCTGTTATTGAAAGTACGGTTCAGGAAGAGACACTTATTGAGAGGACGGATGAGGTGGATGCTTTGTAAGAGGATGTTCTTGTGAAGAATGTGGAGAATGAGACAAATGATGAACAAGTTGAAAACACTGTTGAGTCACAGGATCTTTCTGAAGATGAAAACTCCATTGCACAATTTATGGTAACGCGGAGGACTGCAGATCAGGATTCAGAAGCATCCAAAGTAATTCGTACAATGTTGGCATATTATGGAGATGTAAGTACAACCCTAACGCTGTACACTTGTTATTTCTTGTTGAAACGTTTTTCTCTTGATCAGGACATATGTTTACAAATTAAGAACACATGTCCTGACTTTAAAAATTTTATTCTGATCTTGAGAACATCTGTTCTGAACTAGAGAACAACTGCTTTTTATTTTAATACAAGACTAATAAATCTTTTGTATATATATCCAATTAGATTGTCATTGGGGATGAAGGTTCAACACCAGCACATTTGCCTGAAACTATTGTGAAAGGGGGAGTTCAGCAGCAAATTGTGGAAGTGGTTGATGGTACAATAGCAGCAAATTTTCCTGCAACCATTCTCGCACGGGGTGAATTTTCTGCAAGCGCACAGGTGTTTACAAATTTAGAACACATGGCCAGTCTTTAAAAATGTTATTCTGATGTTGAAGAACACCTGTTCTTAACTAGAGAACAAATATTTTTTATATGAATTAAAGACTAATAAATCTTTTGTAAATATATCCACATAGAGTGTCGATGGGGAGGAAGGTTCAACACGTGCACAATTGCCTGAAACTATTGTCGAAGGAGGAGTTCAGCAGCAAAATGTGGAATTGGAGGAAGGTATAACAACAACAATTTTTCCTGAATATATTGTCGCAGAAGGGGTTTCAGCAGCAAATTAAGGAAGTGAAGGAAGGCTCATCAACAAAAACAATTCTTGACACCATTGTCGAAGTGGGGGTTCAGCAGCAAACTGTGGAAGTGAAGGAAGGTTCGGCAGCAGCAAATTTGCGTGAAACCATTGTCGAAGGTGTGGTTCAGCGACAGCAAATTTTGGTTGAAACAATTGTTGCATGTGGAGTTCAGCAGACAATTTTGGAAATGAGGTAGGTACAGCAGCAACACATTTGCCAAAAAGAAATTTCGAGGGAAATAACAAGTGTTCTCTACTTTACAATATATGTTCTAAAATATAGAGAATACCCATTCTTCATTTTAGAACATGACTATTAAATCTTTTGTATATATTCAATTAGACCGTCGATCCGGAGGAAGGTTCAGAGCCAGCAAAATTGCCTGAAACCATTGTCGTAGAGGGGCTTAAGCATCAAATTGAGGAAGCAGATGAAGATACAACAGCCGCAATTTTGGAGAAGGATGATGAAGCGATTTTGAATTTGGATTCGCAGTCACCAATTGCAAATTTTTACAACGATGACGCTAGCCTAAATGACCAAGAGACAGCGCTGCTAGAATTCGCATGGAACGGGGATGATATGTGAGTTCCTTGTAGTACCCTGTTCGGAGCAGAACACCTGTCATTAAATTCTAAACACATGTCCTGTATTTCAGAAATTTTGTAATGTTTGATTGTGGTTGTGGTGAGCATGTGGGCAAGAAAGGATTTACAAACTTGTATGCCTGGCAAACCGCTTGTGGACGACGTTATAAACTCTTTTGCCCACATACTTAATGTTGAAGAAATAAAAGTTACAAACGGGCACATGAAGAAATTCTGCTTTACAACTGTTTTATCGGTACTTCTTTATACTTCGTTAGTAAAATATTTATTTGCATGTTATTTATTACAAGTAACATAATAATAATACATGTTTCGTTGTCAGAGCATCGCTGCAGGTTATTGGAACGGGAGTGATGTACCAATAGCGTTACCAAAACCTACAATCCTGTCTAAATTTGTTCAGGAACAAGTCATAGACGGGATGGATTATTTTCCTAGAGGTCCTGGAAATGTTTGTTGGGTGCCGGAGGGTGTTGAAACGGTAAGGACATGTTCTCTTATATTGTACACCTGTGTGTTACACTGAATACGTGTTTTCAATTTATATACACCTATTTTTAATATACACACATATGTTATGCGTTACTAAACACCTATTTTTTCCTTAGATTTTTGTCACTATTGTCGTTGGTGGACATTTCTAGGTTTACTCTTTGGATTTGAAATATAAAATATTTTACGTACTAAATAGCTTGTTAGTGGATGAAGAGGCACGCAATGCCAAGTACTTTCCACTTGGGGGTTACGTCTTGGCACATGTGGCTGCCTGGCTGAGAATGTACCAAACTGTGCGATACATATTCAAGGACTTCGAAAAAACTTTTTGGCAGGTCCCCATCCAGCCAGACGATGAAAAGAACTCTTGTGGAGTTTTCGACTGCAATTTTATGGAGCATTGGGTTGGGCATATTCTTTTAAGTCATTTTTATTCATGGCCACATGCGTCACACGTTGTTGCTTTGAGGAAGAAGCTCGTTGCTCGTATATTGGGACACCCAATCAATAGACTAGCAGGCACGATACTCCATAAGGCGTATGATTACAAGTTTCATAAGTAGAATGAATGTATATTTTGCATTATGTAATTTGTTTGACTTATGCAATATGTATGGACCACATGTTTTTTGTATACGGAACACATGTTTTTGTCTATGGACCACATGTTTTTGTCTAAGGATCACATGTTTTTGTCTACTGAACACATGAGCTAATACAACGGTACCCAGAGAAACGTACTTGGACTTGTTTACCTCGTCTTCGACCTTCAAGCTATTAAGAATATACAATTATTTAGCTTTAATATCCACCACATATACCCAAAAGTGGCTGAAGTAAACAATGGGGAGAAAGAACCGATTGAAGAATAAAAAGTGTCAGTATTAAAAGATTCTTCAAACATTTCCAAAACAGATGTTCTTTGAAAGAGAATACGTGTTCTTGGAAAGAGAATACGTGTGATTGTTAAGAGAACATGTGTTCTTATTTAGAATGTGGGCAAATGCATACAAGTCCTCATATCCTTCCTCCTCAACAGTTCGCACTCAAAATAAAACATAACAAGATTTCTGAAATACAAAACGAATTTTCAAAAAACAATAACATGTGTTCAATAATCAAGAACATGTGTTCCTACTTATACCCACATGTTCCGAATTTCAGCTGTTAATGTATGTATATTTTGTATTATGTTATGTAATTTTTTTTACTTATGCAAGATGTATGTTTTTTTTGGTCATTTATTGCATTTGAAAAACAACCAACAAAACATGTGTTCTTACCAATCACAAATGTGTTTGTACATATAACACACATGTTCCTAAAAATCTAACACCTATTTTGCAAAAGCGTCAAACCTTGTTACTTTTAGGAAGAAGCTCGTTGCTCGTATATTGGGACACCCAATCAATAGTCTAGCTGGCAAGATCATCCATACAGCTTATGATTTCAAATTTAACAAGTATAACATATAGCTTATGTAATTTATGTTATGTAATGTTTTTGACTTATGCAAGATGTATGCATATTTTGGGCGAACATAGATTAAAAACAACCAATAAACATGTGTTCATACTTGTAACACAGGTGTTTATTTCACTTAAAACATCTTCATACGCGTAACTCACATGTTCTGAATAAGTGTCGTCTGTTACATTTGCAAAACAACCCATAAAACATGTGTTCGTCTTTACACAACAGGTGTTCATGCATATAAGACACATGTTCAGCATATGAGAACACCTGTTTTAACTAAGAATGTACCCAAGTGTGCGATTTACAATCAAAGAATTTAAAAAATCATTTGGGCAAGTCCCCATCCAGCCAAACGATGAAACGAATTCTTGTTTTGTGTTTGTCTGCCGTTTTATTCAAAGTACAAAACGGGCGTCCAAACAGAAAACATGTGCTAATTCTAATAGTACATGTGTTCGTACCAATCAAACAGGTGTTCTTATAAAAAAAAGTGTTCCCATCCATACAACAGGTGTGAAGCAGTATATGTACATCAAACTGAATGTCATTATATTACGCTTTGGTGGAATTAAGACTACAAAACACAAAGATTACATTCCCATTTCCTGAAGGCATGTCAGCCACAAAACAAAAGAAAGAGACAGAAGTTTAAGGGTAAGGGTTTGATCATCAAAACATACATTTTTGCTACATAGTCACCACCAACATGCAAACTTTTCTTTAAATACAAAAAGCCAAACCCTACACCGCCATAACTCATTCCTCCGGACAACTGTCCTCTTCTGCGGTCTTGTGTTTCGATGAAGAGGACGAAAGGCAACGAGTGAAATCGACATCCCCTGCCCCAACGGAATTGAGGCTACAATTATCGGAGATCCATTCGAGGACTGCCAGAAATTCCCTATTGGGGGAAGGCGGCGGCGGAGGGGGATAGGGTTGGGGGATACAGGTTGTTGGTGGTGGAGTCAGAGTTGGAGTAGAAAGAAAACAACTCAGCCAGCCTGAGAATCTATTCCGGCGAGGTTGGACAGTTGGTAGTGCATTCAAAAAGTAATACCTTTATTCCATTGTTACAAAACCTTCTACGATACTATTTGCTTATAACAGGCTAGGGTTCCGGCGAAGACTTGCCCTTAGTCGGGCAGCACCAAAATCCTCAGCCAACATCTCTAATGTGGCCCTTAATTCTAAATTGTCCAGTGTTACCGGTGCATCATGACCAGTAACCATAAGAGAAGGGGCAACTCTAGATGAAGAAGCCATTTTTGTTGTTATTATTTGTAGCTTGTTTAACTCTACTAAGAACACCATGCTTAGCTATTAGTTTTTATAGTAAATTTTTATACCAATTAATTGCTAAAGTGGTTTGATGGATTTATGTGATAGATTTAGGTGAACAATTGAACTAATGCTTGAGTGTAGTGAGTATAGCGTTGTAGAAGGAGGACGATGGAAGAAATGAATGTTAGTGTAGTGATGATTCACATTTGCAGTTCGCGAACATAGCCGACATGCTTTTATGACGGTAGTAAGATACTCCCAAGAAATAGGGAGTGTTAGTCAAAGATTCATAGTACTATATGATATGATTACAAAACTAAATCAGATGTGTACATTGGACATGTGGGTTTCTCTATCGAATAGGTGTTTCTTGTGAGCATATTTTTTTTCCTACACATCTGTTTTTCCTTTGTAAACACATGTTTCCTTGTAACATCTGCTTTAACCTATTTAACACATGTTTTACCGAATATCATACACCTAAATCTTTACTTTGGTGCAAGTCATGCTGACGTTACTTTACTTCGAAGGATTTGAATCTCTGGTTCCTTTATTTAGTTTGCTTAATTGAATGACAGATTTATTGTTTGAGTGTTTTATGTTGTTTTTTCACACAAATTAAAAACATTGAAGTAATAAACAATAGTAAAGATATTACAGACAAACACATTTCATTAATAATGAAAATGAAATATGAACGTTCAAAATTCCATACCATACCCATGACTAGCATTCGACATTAATAGATTAAAGGACCTGAGAGTCTACCGGAGATGATGACCAGAGAGGATGATGTCAGAGATTTATTTACCAGAGAGGAGAGAATGGTTACTAACCTAACCTATTACATGCATATTTATGGTAAACACTATACAAATGATGACCAATCTGAACACATCCCATCAATGGGTACTCTACTATCCCTAGAAACCCAAAGTTCATTTATGGCCCTTGGAATAGGAACACATTTATAACATTCTTTGACACTCACAACTACCTATTGTCTCCACGGATCCAGTGTTGAATATGATAAGTTCCGCACATGCGGAAGTTTTCTCGTCTGTTGGATTACAATTTTAAAGTTAAATATTCTTTTTAAAACAACAGGTGTTCTGATTATCAGAACACGTGTTTTACTTTCAGAACACATGTTTTACGCCTCAGGACATTTGTTTTTAGTTTCAAAAACCTGTTCTTTTGAACCCAGAACACATGTTTTAAACACAAAAGCACATATTTTACGCCTCGGACCAGTTGTTTTGAGATTCAAAAACCTGTTCTTTTGAACCCAAAACACATGTTTTAAACACAAAAGCACATGTTTTACGCCTCGGACCAGTTGTTTTGAGATTCAACAGCAGATGCTTTTAAATCACAGAACACATGTATTAAGCTCACAACACCCATTTTTAATCTCCGAACACCTGTTCTGATGTGTTATGTACATTGTTGATCCATTAACCTAACATACATATTGCACATTTTATAACCTAACATACATAAGAAGTCGACAACAAAAATCCCAGGATAATAAAGAAGTTAAAACATTATATTTCAGGTCAACATAGTACAAACATTGTAGGGAAAATAAACAAACAAACTACAAATCCAAATCAAAGATTCAACAATAAACAGCTTCTTTTGGCAACAACATTTTTGATTCAAAGTGGTTCCGAGGTACCAAGATTGTCCATAGGCATTCCTTCTAGATTCACCGAAGAAGAAGTATTCTGAAGAATGCTTTGATTGCCACGATTACCCCTACAACGACCATGTCCTCTTCCTCTTCCCCGTCCTCATCCTCTTCCTACATTTTCAATACGCCCTCGTAAACGGTTCGACCGTGGACGTCTACGTCCTTGTTACCCTTGGATTATGCAGGATTGGTTGGTCGGACTGTTCGGTTGGATTAGTATCAGAATCATCAGAATGATCAGAAATACTATCTTCGGCCGCCGGAGTATATCTCATAAGTTGATCCAACGTGTACTCCAAATAAACTTTCATCATCTCATACCTCGAACCACACATCAAAGCAAGTTCAATACTTCGATTGAAAAGTGTCTCCAAGTGCTTGAATCTTTTGAATTCCGGTGTCATTTGAGGATAACCATCGTCGTTATACATTAGAATATGCCTACGAAAAATATCTTTCCTCCACCTTCTCAAAATGTATCTATCAGGAAGGGTAACAATTTTTTTATCTCTCAAAACCGCCAAAATGTGTCCACACAAAATTCCCTTCGACTCAAACTTCCTACAATTACATTTCAAAACACAACCTTCAGTTTTGTGCATGACCGTATAGACAAGTTCACTAACTTTTCTCAAGTTTGTTATTGATCTCTCCATTATTCTAAATTTCTCAAAATCATCCCCTTCCAATTCAAAATCTTGATCCCCCTCATCATTAAATTCGTTCTCTTCAATATACAAATGACAGCACAACATTCTTCTTATTTGCAACTAGAACTCTTCAAATATTTCATTTGTATATGCCCGCTGGAATTGTCTCTCCAATGGAAAATTTGTGATGCAATTCACACGCAAATTCTTAGTCTTGAACTCGGATGCAACCTCTTTCTCAATTTTATTTTTTATAGCAATTTCAAATTGCTCGACAAATTGCTTCAAAGTACTAGAGGAATGTACATACCCTTCAAAAAATGCATGCATTCCCTCACTCCCCTGAGTTGAAAGCATACTAGCCCAAAAGATGTGATTCACATAAACCGGAACCTAAAATTCCCGTTCTGCAAACAATTTCAAAAGCCATAGATCGCCTGCAACATTGTACTTATCAACAAATGCATTCCATTTTGCGACAAAACTTTCTTTGCTCAAACTCTCATACACAAGATTCAAGAACTCCTTCTTCGCCTGTACGAATTCTTGGATGCCCTTAAACTTTTCCGGAATTTTACACAGAATGCGCCAAATGCAATATCTACGGATAGTTCCTGGCATCTCAATTCTAATAGCATTTCCAATACTTTCACATTGATCACTCATTATTGCAATGGGTGCACGTCCACCCATTGCATCCAACCAGGATCTAAAAACCATTTATAAGTGTCGATATCCTCGCGAGATAACAGTGCAGAACCCAATAAAATTGATTGGCCATGATGATTTATACCAACAAGACAAACAAAGGGAATTTTGTACCTGTTTACTAGATAAATGGAATCAACACTCACATCATCTGAAAATTAAATAATTGTTTATGTTTTAAAATTAAATGCTTACACTTTTCCACAAATTACTTATGTAATTAATATCATAAATTAAAAGATACCTCACTTAGTTAAATGTTTTACGAATGTCAAATTTAAGATGCATAATTTTAGACATCTAGAGTACTGACAAAGCCAAGAATTTGGCGTTGGAACGAAAACTGCAACAGTAGAATATCAACTCTTCTATTTGGTACACCCCCTCCCCATCTCAAAGATTGAACATAACAGTTGGATCATCATTGTCATTTTGAATGTTTGTTTATTTACTTTCACAGAGATTAATGGAGTGTGGATCATAAAATTACAAGTCTTTATATTCCAATCTCTAATGTTGAAGTCTAGTGAAGATTTCAATTAAAGTATGAATAAATATAAGGGTAAACATGTCAAAATACGCAAAATTGAGCAAAGACTCCTCTCATACACAATGATCAAATTGAACAAAGAACAAACTTTTCATCTTATAAACCAATCGGTAATTTTCTACTTCTTAATCCGCTTAATCTAAATTTCAGAGATGCCTCCAAAGAAAACTATTTGATCGTGCTTGCAATTTAGTCAGACTTCAGCGTCTGCTATGCCCTCTACCTCCCAGTCAGGTTCATCATCTGGTTTTCAGTCGACACCGACATCTGCCCCTGTGACCGGTATGACACCTCCGTCACAGTTTTCCGATGTACACGTATCTCGGGATACGTCCGCGGCAGCATAGCCCAACGAGTCTACGCCTGTAGGAGGCTCAGCGACTCACCAGTCTGTTGTCCCAGATACGGCGACTGATACAAGTACTGGTGGAGCACCGATTGCACTAGATACTCGGATTCTCCTGCAACCTACTTATGGCACGTAAGTTAATTTCAAACTTATCTCCTTTATAAATCAAGTTAATTATAGTTCTTATAATCAATATAATCTCTAATTGAATTTTGTCGCTACTATTATAGTTTTAGATTGAACTCCAGTTGCTCCGCCGCAATTACCGGTATATTCCAAGGCCGTTTCAAGGGAGCATATAGCACAATAAAGGATGTTCCCATGGAAGAAGAATATATGTGGTGGGAAGAGTTTACAAGTCTATCAATTTTAATTATCTAACATTATTTCAAAATACATACAGGTTATCGATGGGCTCCTGAGCATGAGGAGGGCGTCAAGAGAGGTTGGCACACGATACTTAAGAGGAGACTCAACGGAATCATGAGTGACCATCGGAAAAAGAATAAGAAGCCGAAATGGGTTTCTGACACTGATTGGGACAGACCTAAAACGTATTGGGCAACTCCAGAATTTAAAGCAAAGTCTAAACAGGCATCAATAAACTGGAAGGAGGGGAGGGGCGGCAAAGGCCCAATGAAGCATACAGGTAGTTCCCTTAGCCACATTGAGCATCACCAGATACTGGTAATTGTATTATTTTTCAAATTCATTAAAATTTTGTGTTTTTTTACGTATTTAATGTTTCAATGCTTTTTGTAAAAAGGAAAATGAGGCGGGACATTCAATCCCATTCCCGGATAGCTACGATTAGTGTCATCAACACCATGCCGGCTCGAAGATAGAGGAATATGTTGATGACGATTCTAGACACCTATATGTAAGTATTTAATATTGGTTCCCCTTTTTTTGATTAGATATTTACTTGCATTTATCTGTAACCTTAAATTTTATTTGTCAGGGAGTGTTCCATTCTGTTTGTGATAACGCCGCAACCCAAGCTACTCAAGCAGGCCAGTCTCCTCCTGATTTGCCGACTCAGATTGCGCTCTCTGCTGAGGCAGTGGGCGGGCTAAAAAAGGGACGAGTTCGAGGACTCGGTTCCTTCTCCGTCGTGGTTAAGGCAATGATGGGAGGTAGCCAATCGGTCTCTCATTCAGAAATGGAACAAAAAATAACAAAACTGAACGGAAATTGGAAGAAGAAATTTGAAGATAACAATGAAGAGAAATAAGGCATTAGCTAGTACCTTATTTGATATGTTTTCAAATAGGGACGCTATATTAAGTCTCGTTGAGCTAGAAGCTAGATTGAGGAATTTAGATAACGATGAGTTAGATTCAGATTATGACGATGATCAAATAGCCGTAGATGATGTATTGGGCCGTCAATAGATATTGTAGTTTATTTTGTATATTATTCAACTTTTGTTATGTTTTTTTGTATGGTTGTTTTTGCATTATACTATTGTATTACTTATGTTATTTGTATACTGGTGAACTAGTTAAGTTTTGTGCTGGTATTGAATTTATTTGAGGATGTTTTTTGTTGAATTGTGACAGGGTGTATACTGTGTTTTAAGCATTCTGTTTCTGGAATACTGGACTTTTAACGACCGACTAGCGACGGACGAGCGACCATCTTAGGTTATAGGGTTAGGGTTTGGCGACCGAATAGCGATCGATCTCTTCACATACGTCGCTGTTCGGTCGCTAGGTAGCTATTTGGCACCCGAATAGATACCGTCAAACAAGTAAAACTTATACGTATTCACAAAACACCTATATAGACTCGAAGCAGCACAATTCAAGTAGTACATTTGTGTGTACATTTCCGTGAATCATTTAGTGATGGAATTAAAATTTTAGTAATTGATTATTAATAAAGAAATAATTACTAAATTATTCATATTAGTTCGTACTCGCATTCTGAACGATGTCGGTTTTCGGATTTATAATTTTTTTAACGTGGGCAACCGATATCTTCACATCCGTCGCTATTCGGTCGCTAGGTAGCTATTGGTAGACCGAATAGCGACCGAAATTGTCTAAGCGGTTGCAATTCGGTCGCTATATTTTTTAGGATTCCGTTTTTTATAAAATATCGGGGTTTTTAAGGATGTATAGAAATATTTTTCCTATTTTAGTTACTATTACTAATACACACACACACACACACATATAAACTTATACTTATTCACAAAATACCTATATAAACTCGAAGCAGCACAATTCAAGTAGTACATCGAGTTAGAATTTTAATAATTGATTATTAATAAACAAATAATTACTAAAAATATTCATATTAGTTCGTACTCGCATTCTGGACAATGGCCTTTTTCGGATTTATAACTTATTAACGTGGGCGACCGAATAGCGACCGATATCTTCACATCCGTCGCTATTCGGTCGCTATGTAGCTATTGGGCGACCGAATGGGGACCAAAATTGTCTAAGCGGTCGCAATTTGGTTTCCTATATTCCGTTTTTTATAAAATAGCGGGGTTTTTTAAGGATATATAGAAACATTTTGCCTGTTTTAGTTACTATTACTAATACACACACACACACACACACATTATGAAATATACATTAACTTGAATAGTCAAACAAGAAATGTCGTTTTGCCAGTTCGTGGGTTCATTATTATGAAAACTGTACAAGTGTTTATCATTCGTTAGGGCGACCGAATGTGCCAACGCGGTCGCTATTCGGTCGGTACATAAAAGGCACAAACAACGCCGTGTACTTTTTAATAGGCGACCGAATAGTTATCGCGGTCGGTAATCGGTTGCTAAAGTTTAATATGAAACAACGTAGTTCTGTTTTGAAATTACTGTAAAACAGAACACCCAGTCAAGTATCATGCTGTTATGAACGATTTGTGTCTAACTATTATAATTGGACATGTCACGGTGAGACATTCTTTCTAATGCCTCAAATTCCGTTTATTCATGAAACCTCTCATGATATGGATAATTCTAGAAGACATACGATACCCAACAATTATCGAGAGATGGTTCTTGTTGCGGCCAGACCAAGTTTTAATGAGTAGGAAAATAAGGACGTAGACGAACCTCCCAATCCAGAGGCACAAATGTTCTATGACATGTTGAAGGCTGTTGATAGCCCACTGTTCAAAGGTTGTACAAACCATTCACAGCTATCAATGACTGCTAGAATGTTGAGTATTAAGTCCGAAGACAACTTATCTGAAACTACTATAGATAAATTTACGCAGTTAATGAAAGAGGCGCTTCCTCCTCAAAGTAATGCTTTAGACGACTTTTACCAAATGAAGAAATTGGTTAAAGGCCTTGGATTACCGGTGCAAAAGATAGATGTTTGTTTTAACGGTTGTATATTGTACAGGAAATATGATGTTGGGAGTAGAGAATGCAAGTTTTGTGGCCATGCTAGGTATATTAAGAAAAAGAAATAAAAAAATACACGACAAAAAGAGATTGCTTGCAAAAAGATATATTATTTTCCAATTACTCCGAGATTGCAAACATTGTATGCATCTGAGAAAACTGCAAAACACATGACATGGCACTCAGACAGTGACAAGGAAAAGGGAATAATGAATCACCCACGGGACGGGGAAGCTTGGCAACTTTTGATAGAACACACACCGATTTTGCAGCGGAACCTCGGAATGTAAGGCTTGGGTTATGTACAGATGGTTTTACACCAGTTCTTCTAACACCTTATAATCTCCCCCTTGGATGTGTATGAAGAAAAATGTAAGGTTTTTAACTATCATTGTACCTGAACCCCAAAATCCAAAAGACAAGATTGCTGTGAACTTGTAGTCTCTCATTGATGAATTGAATCAGCTGGGGGTGAAGGTACGGAAACTTTTGACATCTTCAAAACACAAAATTTTAAACGGAGGGCTTCATTACTTTGGACAATTAGTGATTTTTCAGCATATGGAATGCTAAGTGGATGGAGTACAGCTGACATTCACGCTTGTCCATATTGTATGGAGGAAACACAAGCGTTCCATTTGCACACTGGAGGGAAACAATCATGGTTCGATTGCCACATATATTTCTTGTCACCTGATCATCCTTTTGGAGGAGATGCAAAGGGATTCCGAAAGGACCGGCGACAGGAGAGAGCAGACCCACCATCTCGCCTGACTTGGGATGAAATGTGGTTTAGAGTTAGAGATTATCCAAAAAATTACCGATACAGCTGAAGATATTGGTAAAGAGCAAGGCAGGGGTCGGGATCACAGTTGGGCCAAACGTAGCATATTTTGGGACTTACCTTATTGGAGGACACTTCTGATAAGACACAACATTGATGTCATGCATAATGAAAAAAATGAGTTTGATAACGTCTTTAACACCGTGTTGGACGTGAAGTGTAAAACTAAGGACAATGTTAAAGCTAGAGCGGATGTTGAAAGGTATTGCAGTCGGCCGGAATTGAATATTAAACAAGATGGCCGAGGAAAAGCCACGAAACCAAAGGCATGTTTCACTCTTACCAAGGCACAAAAACAGATGGTTTTGCAGTGGGTTTAAGAATTAAGGCTTCCAGATGGATATGCATCGAATTTGGCACGATGCGTTGATATGAAAGAGTTGAAAATATCTTAAATGAAGAGTCACGGTTGTCATGTATGTTAGAGGAATAACCGGGTCATACACATAAGCGCAGCGAAAATAACTTTGACCCGCCTCTATCAGGATCTTTCACGAGTAAGTACCTACGACTATGGGATAGTGTTTTACCTTATATGGATGCTAGAATGGCTGAAACGCTTTCAGCGGTTTGTTGTAACGAACGGAACACCACGCTTGCAGGCTCCGTCTCTTCCGGTATCCACTCGATCTTCCGGAGATGGTCTTCTACTGCTTGGTGCTAGCCAACGCCTTGTAGAAGCTTTGAAGACACTCTTCAATGGATGGAGTATGAACGACCTTTTCAAGAACAAGAAACAAGCTTTCTAACTTCTTTTCTATTAGCAAAAATGCAAGAAAAAAATCCAGAAATTTGTCTTGTCTTTTTCTCTCTAAAACTCACTTTTTCTCTCTATTCTCTTTGCTTCAAAAGGCTGGAGAAAACTGATTAGAATGATAGGAAAAATCTGAATTTTTCCTCTAGTCTATCAAGAGAGAGTGGGGTGAGATAATGGGGGAAGTGGGAGATCATGGAGAGAATTACTCCTCCACTCTCTCCACCACTTCAACCACCATCAAGAGGGCTGAATTTATGTCTAACATTCCAGCCATAAGGTCGGTCCAAACGGGTCGGTCGGCCCAATCATATTGGTCGGCCCAACCCGATTACGGGCCCAATCCAATCCTGAAGCCCGGCCCGGCCCAATCGAATTGGCGCACCTTAGATTAAATGTACTCCAACAAGCCCAATCCAGTTGATCTATGAATGCGACCCAAGAGGTAACCATGATGTTGGCCGTGACATCATATGTCACACGTAATGAGAGGTATCTAGCAACGCATCATTACCCCCAATTCATAAATATCTGGTGATTTATCATAATCACAACATTTGACATTTGTAGTTAAATCCTTTTGTCCTTGATATCTAGATTGAACACAAGTCATGGAAAAGTCACACTTGTATTGTCCAATCTTTTAGTTTCTTGATTCGCGAGTAGACTAATCAAATGACATCAATATCATATACTGATTCACTTGTTCATGGCCATGAATTAGTCAGACTCCATCAAGGGGCCCAAGATATCGCTCCTGCTATATAGGAGGGACAAATCCTTTCTGCATCCCACTCATCTTGAACAAGATTCGTGATATACCCAATAAATGCCTTTATTGCTCACCCAGTTACGGATAGCGTTTGACATTATCAAAGCATAACACTAGCCATGCAAGAACTCTTATGAGACCTCAAGTCGAAGGATCTCATATACAACCCAGTCAAAATTTTGAGAAACACCGTTGACTATTATATAACAACCCATGGTGTGTTTCTCATGTCGGGTCTGGCTCAAATGATAATGATTCTCTAATCATATATACCTATGTGACGATCCGATATCTTATATCAATCACTACACATACTAGTCTTGCGCATTATTATTGTCCTCGAAGATTCCAAAATAATGTTCGACTAGGGACGTTTCATAATAGTATCTCATAACAATTATAAATACTATTCTAAGGACATATTATTTATTTATGTTGTTAAGAACGCAGAAACATAATGAATAATACTGGAATTAATTGCCTTTTATTCATCAAAATGAAAATTACATTAAATACTGTACAATAATCTCCCCACTTGCACCGAAGACCCAAATTACAATAAATGGTCTTTAGGGCATACTAATGACTGTCTCTAAAGATCAGTCCCTCCGGATATCGGATACCCATGGAGCTAGTGTGACGATCATGCTCGCTGCCGCGACAGTGGCTTCGTCGGTGGATCGGCGACATTGTCCCGCCGAATCTACTCTACATATATGCACATCACCTCTCTCTATAATCTCGCGGATTAGGTGAAATCGCCGTAGTACATGTTTGGACCTCTCGGTGAGATCTAGGTTCCCTAGATTGTGAAATAGCCCCATTGTTGTCACAATAGAGGTCTATCGGGTTCGCAATACTAGGAACCACATCGAGGCTCGGAAATAAATTTCCCGATCCAAACCGCCTCCTTAGCCGCTTCACAAGCCGCTATGTACTCGGCCTCCGTCGTAGAATCCCGCTATGGTTGATTGCTTTGAACTCGCGCTACCACAAACGACCTCCATTCAAGTTAAACACATATCCCGATTGCAATCGGAAATCATCTCTCGCTCGGTTTGGAAACTAGCATCGGTGTAACCAGCTACAACGAGCTCATCCGCCTCTCCATAAATCAAGAATGTATCCTTAGTCCTTCGTAAGTACTTGAGGATATTCTTGACCGAGATCCAAATGACGTTCACCGTAATTAGATCGGGTATCTCGCTCGTAATGCTTAAGGCAAACGAGACATCCCAGGGCGAGTACATATCATGGCGTACATGATTGATCCTATGGCGTAAGCATAAGGAATCTCTTTCATGCGTTCTAATTCGGCAAAGCGTTTTAGAACACTCGTTCCTTCGACGTAACAAGTACCATGTGCCATAGGACAAAGTCCTTTCTTAGACTCTTGCATGCTAAACCGCTTTAGCACCTTGTCTATATATGTACTCGACTTAGGCCAATGAGTCTCCCCGGATCTATCTCTATAGATCTTGACTCCCATAATATAGTCGGGCTTCGCCTAAGTCTTTCATAGAGAAACACGTACTCAACCAAGCCTTTACAGTGCTTTAAGGTTGGTATGTCGTTTCCAATGAGTAGTATGTCATCTACATACAAAACCAGGAATACAATTGAGCTCCCACTAACCTTTTTGTAAACACAAGGCTCATCCTCATTTCTAATGAAGCCAAACTCACGGACGGCATCATTAAAACGGATGTTCCAGCCTTTCAAGAAGCTTTCGCTTGAGTCCATAAATGGATCTCTCGAAGCTTACATACTTTTCCAAACGATTCTCCCGGAGTGACAAAACCTTCAGCCGTGTCATATACACATCCTCATCAAGTTTTCCATTAAGGAAAGCGGTTTTGACATCCATTTGCCGATTTCGTAGTCATAGTAAGTCGCAATAGCAAGCAAAATCCGAATGGATTTGAACATAACTACAGGGGGAAAAAGTCTCATCATAGTCAATACCATGAATTTGTTTGAAACCTTTGCGACCGATCGCCCCTTGTATGTTTGTACATTCCCTTCCATGTCGGTTTTAATCTTAAAAACCCATTTGCACCCTATGGGAGTTACCCCTTCAGGTGGATCAACCAAGATCCAGACTTGGTTTGTGTACATGGAGTCCATTTCAGATCTCATGGCCTCAAGCCATTTCTCGTAATCGGGCTATTAATTGCCTGCTTTGTAGGTTGAAGGTTCATCGTGATCCACAAACATAACATCACCATGTTCTGTTATGAAAAATCCAAATTTTTTCCGGAGGTGGACGACTGAACTCTACTGGACTCTACGCAATTCTTGTGTTTCTTGAATCAGTGCTTTGGCCGCACAACCTGTTTGTGGCACTCGCCGCACAACAACTTGTGGAGTCTCGTTCAATTTCCATCTCATCATTAGTGCTAGTTTGAGAGTCCCGGAACTTCGAGAAGTTCTACGCTACTCCCACTTGTGTTTCTAGAAACAAATTCTTTTTCTAGAAAGACTCGCATGCGAGCAACAAACACTTTGTTCTCGTTAGGGATATAAAAGTAGTATCCTTTAGTTTCCTTAGGATAACCTACAAATATGCACTTTTCAGATTTCGGAGCCACTTATCGTAAGTCGAGCGTTTCACAAACGCTTCACGACCCCAAATCTTGAGGAAAGACAAACCGACGCTTCCCTACCCATAACTCGTATGGTGTCTTTGCAACCGATTTAGATGGAACGCGGTTAAGTGTTAAAGCTCGCTGTCTCTAGTGCGTGTCCCCAAAAGGAATTGGGCGAGCTCGTGTGACTCATCATAGAACGAACCATATCTAATAAGGTTCTGTTCCTCCTTTCGAATACACCATTCCATTGTGGAGTAGGCTGGAGGAGAAAGTTGTGAAACGATTCCACAAGCTTTTAGATAGTCACGAATTCTTGACTCAAGTATTCTCCTCCTCGATCGGATCGAAGAACCTTAATACTCTTGCCAAGTTGGTTTTCTACTTCAAGTTTAAACTCTTTAAACTTAGCAAATGCTTCGGATTTGTGTTTCATCAAGAACACATATCCATACCTACTGAAGTCATCAGTAAAGGTAATGAAGTAGAGGTAACCACCCCTTGCATGTATATTAAAAGGGTCACATACATCACTATGTATTAGTCCTAATAAATCATCAGCTCTTTCACCTAGCTTAGTGAAAGGTGATGCTATCATCTTACCCAATAAACAGGATTCGCATCGATCCTAAGACTCGAAGTCAAATGATTACAATAACCCATCTTTATGGAGTTTGGATATGCGATCTTCGTTTATGTGGCCTAAGCGACAATGCCAGAGGTATGTAGGATTAGAATCATTAGTTTTAATCCTTTTGGTATTTATATTTAAGATTGGCATATCAAGATCTAAAACATATAGACCATTAATCAAAGAGGCGCTTGCATAAAACATATTATCCGTAAATAACGACAATCGTTGGTTTTTTATCGAAATCTCAAAACCTTTCTTGTCCAAACAAGAAACTGAAATAATATTTTTAATTAAACTAGGTACATAGAAACAGTTTTCTAAACCCAAAACAAGCCCTGAAGGAAAAGTAAAAGTACAAGTCCCTACAAATTTAGTGGTCGCAACACGTGCTCCGTTGCTTACTCGTAGTTCCACTTCACCCTTTGCCAACTCTCTACTCCTTTGCAGTCCCTGCACATTAGTACAAATGTGATAACCACATCCGGTATCAAATACCCAAGAAGTAGTTGTATTTAAATTGATATCAATCATATTAACATCAATAACATAAATACCTGAGCTCTGAGCAACATTTGCTTTCTCCTTTTCCAACCTTTTCCCTGCAAGATAGCTTTTGCAGTTCCTTTTCCAGTGACCCTTTTCACCACAATGATGACAGATAGAGTCCTTGGCTACACCACCCTTAGGTTTCAGTGCATTGTTGAAAGTGGTTTGCTTGCCCTTGGGCTTACCTTTCGGTTTGCCTTTGGATCTCACAAAATCTTTGCCTTTGCCCTTTTGCACCATCAGTATGGTGTTGGGCTTGGACTTGCCTATTTCCTTCTCGGCAGTCCTTAGCATATTCAACAACTCAGGCAATGGCTTGTCAATTTCATTCATATGATAATTTAGAATGAACCGATCGAATGATTCGAGCAACGATTGCAAGATCAAATCGATCGACGACTCTTGTCCCAAAGGAAACCCCGCTTTTTCAAGGTTTTGAACATAACCTATCATCTTAAGAACGTGATTTCCTACCGGCATTCCCTCGGACATTTTGCACTCGAAAGAGAGATTTTGACACATCGAATCTCTCCCGGCGCGCTTGTCCCCTCGATATAGTTGCTTCAGATGAGCCAAACGATCTCATAAGCCCCCATGTCCTCATGTTGCTTCGAAGCTCGAGTTCATGGTGACAAGCATGAGGCTAGACACATCTAAAGCATCACTAACATGCTTCGATAAGCGATCCCTATCAGCCGTCAAGCGCGAGCCTCTGGTATAGCAGGAATAGGCTGTTCCAAGACATACAGCTTTCTTTCATGCTTGAGAACGATTCTTCGCGCCTCACCCGGATAGACATGTATGCACAGCTTTGGCATGTCCCATACTTATGTCGATCTAAGCCTTGACGAGGGCCAAACTTAGGAAGGCACTAATTAATATTTTAAATGAGGGATTTTGTTTTTAACAATCTCACCAGAAAGCATAAATAAAACAGTTTATGCTTATATACATATGCATCCAATACATAAAAGTAAAATGCAATAGTAATCACTAAGATCCTATTCGGTTTTTCCAAGCCAATGGAAAAACCGTGAAGTCAATCTAAGGTGTGAAAAGAAAAACATCTATTCTACACCGTCTTGACCTTCAGTTGGTTGCCTCCATATCTTCATCATCTCAGCTGTACCTTCTCCTAATCTAGAATTACAAAATTTCTAAGGAAACCTCGAGTTACATTCGAGGGGATATTCAAAGGAAAAATTACAACTTTTGATATTTAAAAGGCACGATACGCAGATCGTATTATAAAATAAAACCAACAGGGTAAAGGCGATTACTATGCATCATGCTCAATTAATATAACAACTTATGAAAAATAATGAGCAAAACAGTAAAATGAACATTTCATATTCTGCCTGGGTTCGGTTGACCGGCCACCACGGTCGACCGAAAAAGTACTGAGAGTACTCGGTCGACCAAACAGGCACTTCGGTCGACCGAAGACCAACTCGGATCGACCGAAGACCAACTCGGTTGATCCGAACCTAATACCATTTAGCTACTGTCTTGCCTCGGTCGACCGAAGATGAGTCCCGGTCGACCGAAGTGACAGAAACTGAGAGTTTTTCCAGCTTTTGAAGGACTTCAAAACTGGAAATTCTCAACAGATATACATACAAAAAGCTGGAAAAGCATGTCATACATGGTTTTAACAACATTTCTAGCAATCCTAAGGCATGCATAACATACATTCAAAATCTATAAAACACTATAGCACATTAAAGTCAATAGGGTACTCGGGAACCTGGCTCTGATACCACTGTTAGAGGAATAACCGGGTCATACACATAAGCGCAGCGGAAATAACTTTGACCCGCCTTTATCAGGATCTTTCACGAGTAAGTACCTACGACTATGGGATAGTGTTTTACCTTATATGGATGCTAGAATGGCTGAAACGCTTTCAGCGGTTTGTTGTAACGAACGGAACACCACGCTTGCAGGCTCCGTCTCTTCCGGTATCCACTCGATCTTCCGGAGATGGTCTTCTACTGCTTGGTGCTAGCCAACGCCTTGTAGAAGCTTTGAAGACACTCTTCAATGGATGGAGTATGAACGACCTTTTCAAGAACAAGAAACAAGCTTTCTAACTTCTTTTCTATTAGCAAAAATGCAAGAAAAAAATCCAGAAATTTGTCTTGTCTTTTTCTCTCTATTCTCTTTGCTTCAAAAGGCTGGAGAAAACTGATTAGAATGATAGGAAAAATCTGAATTTTTCCTCTAGTCTATCAAGAGAGAGTGGGGTGAGATAATGGGGGAAGTGGGAGATCATGGAGAGAATTACTCCTCCACTCTCTCCACCACTTCAACCACCATCAAGAGGGCTGAATTTATGTCTAACATTCCAACCATAAGGTCGGTCCAAACGGGTCGGTCGGCCCAATCATATTGGTCGGCCCAACCCGATTAAGGGCCCAATCCAATCCCGGCCCGGCCCGAAGCCTGGCCCGGCCCAATCGAATTGGCGCACCTTAGATTAAATGTACTCCAACAATGTATTCATGGAGAGACTTATCCCTATAGCACTCAGAGAAATACTACCGGCAAATGTTTTAGGACCATTGGCTGAACTTAGTCTGTTCTATAGAGATTTGTGTTCCCCAAATTGAGTGTGGCGCATATGCAATAATTGGAAGACACTATTGCTATTTTATTGTGCAAGTTAGAGAGAATATTTCCTCCGAGATTTTTTGATGTGATGAAACACTTGCCGATTCACCTTCCGTTCAAAGCCAATGTTGGTGGCCCGGTACAGTTTAGGTGGATGTACCCGTTCGAGAGGTAACAACCAATGTCTTTATGATCTCAACTTTATTTTTATTTTTCATGTACGTATTTACAATGTGATTAACTACTTATGCTTTAATTAGATACCTGCACCATCTAAAAAAGAAGATAAAAAACAAGGCCAGAATTGAGGGGTCAATTTGCAATGCATACTTGGTTGAAGAAACTGCTGCAATCTTTAGTAATTTTTTCGAACCCCACGTGAAAAAAAAGTTACAACCATTGGGCGAAATGATGGTGAAGACGAGACAAGTGGACCAGATGTATTATCAATTAGCAACTTATCTGGAAGATCATTTGGATAAAAAGAAAAGATTTTATTATCTGATAGAGATTTTAAAACAGCCATGAATTATATCCTTATGAATTGTGAAGAGGTCAAACCATACCTTCAGTAAGTAAATCCATCTATTGCTTCATTTTTGTTATATAACTAAAAGTAGCCAAATAATAATAGTCATTTAATTTGCAACTCAGGAAATTTGTCAGTGAAGTACATGACCAAACTCTGCAGATAACGAAGGAAGAACTTCAAAGCCGAGTTTATAATGATTTTTCCACATGGTTTGGAACTCATGTAAGTTGGTATTATTTAGAAATGTGCTTGTCTTAAGAATGCCTAATCTAATTTAACTTTTGTTGTTCTCAAAAGATACATAGCATTCCGGAACTTTCCGAAAAGTTGTTGAAAAATCTGTCATGGGGCCCGTCAAGGAGAGTGATGTCATACACCGGTTACTTTGTTAACGGTTGTAGATTTCACACAAAATCATACAGCGATGGAAAAGGAACAACAATCAGCAGGGTATAGGTTAAAGGAGATTATTACAGAGAGTTGAAGCAAGTCATTGAGGTTGATCTTGCTGAAGTACCTGACCAAAAATAATTCTTTTCAAATATGATTGGTTGATTCAACTCCAAATCGAGGTTTGAGGGTGCATCCTCAATATAAACTTGTAGAAATCAATAGGAAAACAACGTACTAGGGTTACGATCCATTTATATTTGCTCCCCTGTGTCAACAAGTATACTACACACATTATCCGGGTAGTAAGACAACATCTAGGGCTGATTGGTTGGCTGTTTGTCGTTCCAAACCACGTCTAGTTGACGTTCTTAGTGTTCCGGTACCGTATAAGAAGGAAGTACGCGAGGAGGAGACCAGTCGCATTGATCCAACTGTTACTGAAGTTGGTCAACTGGTACACCCGTCAGGGGAAATTGAAGTTTTACTTGTGGCCGGTACGACCAGTGTTGATGAAGATGATGATGATGAAATTATGTCGGGTGATGACAATTCTGAAGAAGATAATGAATTTATTGTTTGTAGCGCCCTAGAAGCATTGACATATGTTGTACGTTTTATATCTTTTTAAGCATGTCTTTTGATTAGTTAATTTTGCTTTTTAACATCAAATGTGTGATTTGATAGTTAAACTCATTCGCTTATGCAATTACTATTCTAACTGTCCCTAGTTTTATGGAATGTTCTTTACAATGAAATAAAACTAGTATGATGTTTGATTGATGATTATGTTTTACTAATCATGTGTAATGAATACAAATCTTATCACAGATGCAATATATTGGGATATATTGCATCGGACGTGATTCGTTAGAGAAGTAATACTTTATGGTCCATAGACATAAGTATAATTTAATCAATACTATTTTGGAATTCTTAGACCTTATGTATCCATTGATTCTAGCATGAATGAAGCCTCGGTTTGACTCAGTCGGGCGTTACTTTTAATCGAGTAATCAATACGACTGATGATCGGATGTAGTGTCCTATCATGGCTTGAATGTGAGAGGCATTGTAAGGAATTTGTCCCTCTCTATCATTAGAGAGAGATATCCATGGCCCCCTCGATAGGGAAGACTGTCTAAAAGCATGGTCGTGCTCAAATGTATATGATAAAGTGGTTATTAAATACTATTTGTTGGAACAGTCTATATGGTGATCCAGCATAAATACAATTAAGCTTAATAAGGGTGACAACTACCATGCCTTATGCTTAATTTGGATATCGCGAGACAAAGGGATTAATAGTGGATTGTTATTAGGTTCCACCGTAAATTCATTCACTTTGGGTAGTCACAATGTCATGCTAGGGACCACCTGTGATTTATGAACACATACTACTACTAAGTGTGTTTTCATTGCCATTGTGATATGAACCACAGGGTCACACGCATAGACGAGTAAACGATCTTCATATTCAGATTCAATGAATCTAGAATGTGTCTAGGTTCATTGTATCAGATATTTATTTCTCTGAGAATAATAAAACGTTATTATTTGAATTAGAGATTAAGGAGGGGCATTTTCGGTATTGAATTATAGCTGGGATTACGTGGGAGTTATTATCTGATAAAGACTCCCACTACCAGCAGAAGTCTAGAGGACGTGGGAGTTAAAGACTCCCACTGCCGGAAGAGGTTGGTAAGGACGTGGGAGTTGTTCTTGGAACAACCTCTCACACCCTATATTAACCTCTCTTGGCCGAAACCCTAGACGAAGTTTTCTTGAGCCACAATAAACAAATACACCCGAAATCAGATTTATGGTTTTTCCAGCCTCCTTTTATCTCTAGATTCCAAAACTCAGAAAAAAAAATAGCTAGCACTCTCTGCTCGTTTCTTCGCGTGGATACCGGTAGGTAGTAATTCTGCTAGGGAGGACTCTGGTGGCAGTAGCATACATCCGAAAGACATAATCTTTAGCCGAAAAATGTAAGTCTTTCGTAAGTATTTTTTTATTCGTTTTGGTATGAGAGGATCCTTCGGGGGAGGACTCATGGGTGTTTAGAACGAGTTTCTGTCCATAAATCCCTTTAGTGGTATTAGAGCCTTGCTCATACTATTCGAATTCGATTAAGTTAATCACATCATAACATGTATCAATTTCGATTTGGTATGTGTTTTCATTGCCATTGTGATATGAACCTACAGGGTCACACGCATAGACGAGTTAACGAGCTTCATTTCCAGATTCAATGAATCTAGAATGTGTCTAGGTTCATTGTATTTGACATTTATTTCTATGGGAATAGTAAAACGTTATTATTTGAATTAGCTATTAAGGAGGGGCATTTTCGGCATTTGGTTATAGCTGGGATTACGTGGGAGTTATTATCCAATAATGACTCCCATTACCAATAGAGGTTTACAAGACGTGAGAGTTAAAGACTCCCACTGCCGGAAGAGGTTGATAGGACGTGGGAGTTGTTCTTGGAACAAACTTTCACACCCTATATAATCCTCACTTGCCGAAACCCTAGACGAAGTTTGCTTGAGCAGCAATAAATAAATACACCCGAAATCAGATTTCTTGTTTTTCCAGCCTCCTTTTATATCTAGATTCCAAAACTCAGAAAAAATGAAGAGCTAGCACTCGCTGCTCGTTTTGTCGCGTGGATACCGGTAGATAGTAATTCTGCAAGGGAAGACTCTGGTGGCAGTAGCACACATCCGAAAGACAGAATCTTTAGCCAAAAAATGTGAGTCTTTCGTAAGTATTTTTCGATTCGTTTTGGTATGAGCGTATCTTTTGGGGGAGGACTCATGGGTGTTTAGAACGAGTTTCTTCCCATGAATCCCTTCATTTTTGTCAGAGAATGGTTAAAAATAAAATTATTAATTTCGTTATGTATTTGTTGTTGTGCTTTAATTCTTAATGTTTATTTTAGTAATCCATTTTTCTTGTATTATTAATCTCTTTGTCGTTTCACAACTAGCTTCTTGGAATTCCACATATTGAAGGCGAGTAATATTTGTTTTTTTTAGTACTTGATTACCATAAATTAATTAACGTATTGAAAGTGTTAATTTTATTCTTGAATTTTTCAGATTTCAACTCATTCACCACGGAGTATATGAGAAATGTAAACTTTTGGTTGTTCTGTAATCTAAATGAGAAGTGCACACTTTGATTGTGAGTGTTGTAATATAAATAAGAAGTGTAAATATGTGGTTTTAGTGAGATAACTGGTTATGTAATATTATTTTTGGGTTGTATTGATCATGTTTGCTATTTGGTATCTTTTTGATATTGTTTTAGGTTCGTATTGCTATTTGGGATCTTATTGATTTTGTTTATGTTTCGTATTCCTGCTTGGGATTTTTCTGATTTGTTTCAGTTTTGTAATGCTGTTTTTTTATATTAGGGGTTTAATTATATTTCAGATTTATTTTTTTAAATTAAAAAACATTTTGCGACGAAATAGCGATGGATTTTCAGTTGCTATTGGTTTAAAGTAAAAGTCAAATAAACACGAATCGGTCGCACATTCGTAGGTAATTACCGTCGCTAATCGGTCGGTATATAAGTCGACAATGTTGTCTTCCGTCGCTATATGGAGACGGTAAAATCGGTCGCTACAAGGGTCGTCGGCTGTCGGTCGTTACCAAGCCAAAGTCAAAGTCAACTGTAAGCCCTAAGGGCGAACAAACTCAGTTTTTTGATATTGGACAAACTTTTGATGTTGTGTCTAATGATCTTAATCTTTGTGATAGAATATCGGAACTCATTATGGAAGCTCTAAGTACTTCAATCAAGCCATTGGTATCAAGATTCAAAGTTATGCAAGGCTCATTTATCAAGATTGAAGATTGAAGACTTAGGTTTGGTTAGATTAGCTTTGTTATTATAAGTCGTTATCTTATAAGCTCTAACCAAAGCTCTCATGAACATAAGTTCTACACTCAAGTCTTGCATGTTTTCATAAACACGTTTTCAAAAAGGCTAAAGTTTCAAAATTATTCTCATATGTGTTCATTTCTCAAAAGCTTTTGATTTCAAAGTATAAGTCTTTTAAAACGGTTTTCTAAATGCTCTTACTTGTTACATATTGAGAAAACCTTTTAGACTTCAATAGATTTCAAAACGTGTGAAAAAACAACATCTCTCAAAGCTCAGAAGGTCGGATCGACCGAGATTAGTTCGGATCAACCGAAGAGAAGCTGAGAGTTGAGATGTTTTGGTTCGGTCGACCAAAAGGGAAGGTCGGTCGACCGACCTATGGTTCGGTCAACCGAGGTCAAACTTGGTCATCCGAGGTGTCTTGCTTCGGTCATCCGAGGTCCAGTTTGGTCAACCGAACTCTGCGGGAACTAGCTGTTATTTGACCGTTGCAGAGTCGATTTTTCAGCATATTTTCAAATGTATATATACTCTAAAGCTGAGAAATGTTTAGACAACGAAAATGACTTGCACATAACATTTACATTGATTTCTTATCAAGTCTAAACACTCTCAAAGAAAATACACTTCATCCTTATGATCTAAATCATTGAAGAGTGTTCTTTCAAAAGCAAGACAAAGTGTGTGCTACTTATGTTCAAAGAGCTTATCATTGTTGTACTTCAAAGGTAATATCTTTCACTTAGAAGAGTGAACAATCTTTGTATTAAACATTCCTATTCCCTTTCTTAGTGATTGGGTAATTGTTGTAAAAGTCCTACTTAGTGTGGGCAAGCTCTTAGTAAGTTTTTCTTGTGTGGTTGTGTTGTAAAATTCTTAGTGAGTTAGCCTCAAGTGTAAACATTCTTCTTAGTGAAGTTGTTTAAAATCCTTGGGTGCGGCTCAAGGTAGTGGATGTAGATTCTGAGTGAGTCGAACCACTATAAATCCTTTGTCTTGTTGTTGGGTTTTGCATTGCTTTTATTCATCTTGCTCAAACTTACACTAGCATTGCAAGGAATAGAAAAAGTTTCCAAGATTGATTAAAACCCAATTCACCCCCTCCCCCCCTCTTGTGTTTTACAATTGGTATCTGAGCCTCGTCTTCATCTTTAGCTTAATCGCTTGAAGAAAAGATTAATGGCCGGTTATTCCGCTTTAGCCTACCAAGAGGGATCTTCCACAAATAGACCACCTCTCTTTGATGGAAATAATTTCAATGCTTGGAAAGACCGTTTCAAAATCTGTGTGTGCTCTATAGACTACTCCTTATGGAAGATTTTTGAAGAAGGTCCTTATGTTCCTATGAAAGAGGTAGATGGTGTTCAAGTTCCAAAATTGGACAATGAGTTTAATCAAGATGAGTCCAAGAAAATGACTCTCAATTATCGAGCTATGAACATCATTAGTTGTGCTCTTAATACGGATGAGTACAATTGGGTACGTGGAAGCAAATCCGCTCACAAGATGTGGAAATCCTTAGAAGTCACCCATGAGGGGACTAATCAAGTCAAAGAATCAAAGCTCAACATGCTTGTGAGGGAATATGAGCTTTTCTCTATGAAGACAAATGAAACTATAAATGAGATAAACACTAGGTTCCAAATGTTGTCAATGGGTTGAGATCTTATGGAAAGGAATACACTATGGGTGAAATGAATAGGAAGATTATCAACTCACTTCCTAAAAGTTGGGAAGGAAAAGCTCTTGTTATTGAAGAAGCAAAGAACTTGAAGACTTATCCCACGGAGGAGCTCATCGGTTCTCTTCTCACTTATGAGCTCACACACAAAAAGGATGAGCATCTTGAAAAGGCAAAAATGAGTAGTGCTTTAAAGGCTATTCTTGATCTTGATGAATCCAATGATTCAAGTGATGAAGAAGACATCAACTTTGATGATGAGACCATGGATTTGGTGATAAAACGCATGAAGAAAATGTTTTCCGGGAAAGGAAGAAAATTCTTCCAAAATAGAAGAAAACAAAATCCTCATGGGATGAGATGCTATGAATGTGGAAGTGACCAACATATCATAGGAGAGTGCCCCGTCACCAAAGAAAAAGAGCTCAAGGAAAACAAAAAGAAAAAATTCTTTAAACCAAAGAATTTCAAGGGCATGCTAAGCACATGGGATCAAGAAGGGAGTGGTGATGAAGAAGAAGATGAAAATGCAAATGTTTGCTTCATGGCTTTTGGTAATGAGGTACATCTTTCTCCCTCTCCTTCAAATTCTTATAATGATAATGATGATGATGATGATGAGGATGATCCTAATGAACTCTTATGTGATATGTATGATCAATTGAAAAATTGTGCAAAGCAAAACAAAGCTATGAAGCTTAAAATTGAATCTTTGCTTGTTGATAACAAAAAGCTTTGTGATGAGGTTGATTGCTTGAAAATCGAAAATGAAAAGCTTATTGCTACATGCAACACTTCCTCATTAAAGTATCTAGAAGCCTATGATAAATTGTCTTCTCTTGAATGCAAACTTGTTGAGTTTGATGGCTTAAAAACCAAAGTTGTTGATCTCACCTCTCTTGTTGATAAGTTCTCCAAAGGAACAAAAAATCTTGATCAACTTCTTTGTGTGCAACGTGCTTCAAATGTTAAACATGGATTAGGTTATATTGCTAATCATGTTGCTATTGCTAGCTCTTCTAAGGCACCTAGAAATCAGTTTGTGCATGCTAGCACTTCACATAAGCAAAATAAATATCATGAGCATATTCATAAATTTGCTAAGCCATCTACTTGTTGCACATATTGTGGTAAATTTGGTCACACAAGTGTTAGATGCTTTGTGAAGAAGAAGATTGAAAAGGGAGTTAAAACCATTTGGAGAGTTAAGCGTATTTTAACTAACCCCCATGGACCCAAACAAAAGTGGGTACCAAAAGTTACTCTTCCCTTGCTCTTATAGGTTCTTGTTAGTTAAAGGGAAGCTCCAGCTCTATGATGTTTCAATGTGTATGATTTTATCACATAACCGGAGAAGAAGAAGTGCTTATGAAAGGTGTCAAATCTCTTTGCAATGGAAATATCACTTTGGTGATAAAGCTAAAGATGAGTATGATAAAGAAGATTGAGAAGCTCAAAGAAGTCATTGAAGGAACTCAAAGTACAAAAGCATTCATCAAATTCAATGAGATATTACTAAACTCAATCTCTTTCATTTCCTTGAACAATTATTGATCTTACTTTCCATATAATGTTCAGTTGTTCTTGAAATGGGCACCTTGGAGATTTTATAACATGTTTTACTCTTCATATGTTTTGATTGTTTTTGAGCATGTTATTAGAGAGCTTAATGATTTGATCTTTGTGATGAAATCTCCTTTTAACAACCCCCTCCCCTCTTTTATTTAGTGTCTTATGCTTTGGGGGAGTTTGTATATGCTATGTTTAGTTTTTACTTGATCTTTATTGCATATAGGGGTGTTGGTGTGTTTATATTCAAGTCTATAGCATTAATCTTATGTGGTTAATCGTCTAGATGCTTGACTTAGGATGTAAACTATATATGTGATGTATGCTAAATTGTCTTATTTTACATCATCACATCACTTGTTGGCTTGCCTTTCATCTTTTATATCTTATAGCCAACTTGTGTAAGTTATTTTGGAAGTTATATGTGTTATAAATGTTTATGTCTTTAATTGGTATCACATATACTCTCCCTTAATAACTTTGAGATCATATTCTTCATTTTCTTATCCATTGTGATCTCATTATAGTTTTTGGTTAGTATCACTTTAAGAGTTGCTACACTCATTTAGCGAACCATTAACTTGTTAGAGGAATGTACTCAAAGTGTTATCTTACACTTCCTCTACTTCTTTTGGTTGTGATACATGTGCTTAACTTATGAATTCATGGTATCACTTCCACTAGTACTTTGTTAGCTATATTTTCAAACATGTGTTACAATTGGCTATATTTACAATTGGTATCATGTTTTACAATTGGTCAATTGATATCAAACTTGGTTTTATCTCAAATAGCTAACATCGTATGTTTTATAAACGGGGAGATTGTGCTTAAAGGTTATATTCCTTATCTCCTTTGTTTTTTAGCTTAGGTTGATATTCTTTTTGAGCCATATATAACCATCTTTATATTTATGTGTCATTATGGACTCTTTGTATTTTGAAATCAACCAAGCTTATTCAAAAAGATCATTCTTCGTAAAATTGGTGTATTAACTTTGCTTGTGCTATGAATCTGTTTATGTTTTTGCAAGTACACCCTTATATCTTTGGAGTTTGAAGTCTTTTTTGATTAAGCCAAAGGGGGGAGAAAAATAGTGTATTAATCTTGCTAAAATGGTGTATTAATCTTGTGTATTAATCATGTTTTTTTTATCCTTTCCCTGCATGTTTTGAGGGGAGCTTTTTATATATCTTATGTCTCAAAACATATTAAATGGAAGGAAGGAGGAAAGGAGGTTGGTTGGGAAATAGGGCTCTTCTAAGAGTCCCTAGATTATATGGCAAAAAGAAGTTATCATGACTAAGTGCTTTTGTCTTCATTGGTTTTATCTTTTAAAGCACTAGTCATTGCTCTTAATTGATCTTTAACTTTTTGTCATGCTTCCTTGTTCTTAATTTTGTCCATATTCTATCTTATTACATAAAAGTTTGTCATAATCAAAAAGGGGGAGATTGTAAGCCCTAAGGGCGAACAAACTCAGTTTTTGATATTGGACAAACTTTTGATGTTGTGTCTAATGATCTTAATCTTTGTGATAGAATATCGGAACTCATTATGGAAGCTCTAAGTACTTCAATCAAGCCATTGGTATCAAGATTCAAAGTTATGCAAGGCTTATTTATCAAGATTGAAGATTGAAGACTTAGGTTTGGTTAGATTAGCTTTGTTATTATAAGTCGTTATCTTATAAGCTCTAACCAAAGCTCTCACGAACATAAGCTCTACACTCAAGTCTTGCATGTTTTCATAAACACGTTTTCAAAAGGCTAAAGTTTCAAAATGATTCTCATATGTGTTCATATCTCAGAAGCCTTTGATTTCAAAGTATAAGTCTTTTAAAACGGTTTCCTAAATGCTCTTACTTGTTACATATTGAGAAAACCTTTTAGACTTCAATAGATTTCAAAACGTGTGAAAAATCAACATCTCTAAAAGCTCAGAAGGTCGGATCGACCGAGATTAGTTCGGATCAACCGAAGAGAAGCTGAGAGTTGAGATGTTTTGGTTCGGTCGACCAAAAGGGAAGGTCGGTCGACCGACCTATGGTTCGGTCAACCGAGGTCTAAATTGGTCATCCGAGGTGTCATGCTTCGGTCATCTGAGGTCCAGTTCGGTCAACCGAACTCTGCGGGAACTAGCCGTTATTTGACCGTTGCAGAGTCGATTTTTCAGCATATTTTCAAATGTATATATACTCTAAAGCTGAGAAATGTTTAGACAACGAAAATGACTTGCACATAACATTTACATTGATTTCTTATCAAGTCTAAACACTCTCAAAGCAAATACACTTCATCCTTATGATCTAAATCATTGAAGAGTGTTCTTTCAAAAGCAAGACAAAGTGTGTGCTACTTATGTTCAAAGAGCTTATCATTGTTGTACTTCAAAGGTAATATCTTTCACTTAGAAGAGTGAACAATCTTTGTATTAAACATTCTTATTCCCTTTCTTAGTGATTGGGTAATTGTTGTAAAAGTCCTACTTAGTGTGGGCAAGCTCTTAGTGAGTTTTTCTTGTGTGGTTTTGTTGTAAAACTCTTAGTGAGTTAGCCACAAGTGTAAACATTCTTCTTAGTGAAGTTGTTTAAAATCCTTGGGTGCGGCTCAAGGTAGTGGATGTATATTCTGAGTGAGTCGAACCACTATAAATCCTTTGTCTTGTTGTTGGGTTTTGCATTGCTTTTATTCATTTTGCTCAAACTTACACTAGCATTGCAAAGAATAGAAAAAGTTTCTAAGATTGATTAAAACCCAATTCACCCCCCCCCCCTCTTGTGTTTTACATCAACAATATTGACAAAGTTGTCGGTCGTTGCCTAGTCAAAGTCAACAATATTTCGTTATTTGGCGACGGAATACGCTATCGCTAAACATTGGGTCGCTATTCGGTCGTTGCCTAGTCGAAGTCAAAAGTCAACAATATATTATGTTCGGTTGCTATTCCGTCGCTAAATTGCGACCCACATTTCAGTCGCCCGAAATGCAGTCGGTCGTTAACCGGCTTAGCGACGCAAAACACATGACCACGTGTTTCGGTCGCTACCATAGGAATAGCGACCGATTACCGACGGAAACGACCGTCACTGTTTCCCTGTTCTCTTGTAGTGTAACTCCTGCGCAAGCAATATATTATAAGTGATAAGATGCCCGTTAACAAACAATATTGATTATCTGAAATTATTTTTGGCAACAAAGTGGATAGTCTGATGTCAAGGACTTTTGAAATGACTTTGCTAGTAAATCTGCATAATGAGATGGACTTGTAATCTGCAAAAGAGGTAGGGTTGTCGCTTTTAGGGATGAGAAATATCATTGCACTAGCCATAGCCGTAGGTAGCGACACCCCCCCCCCCAAAAAAAATCCTGAATAGATTGAAGCACATCATCCCTGATAATATCCCATCATGCTTGGAATAAATGACCCGACAAGCCATCCGGACCTGCTACGCTGTTCTTACCAAAGGAGAAAACAACATATCGGACCCCATCCATGCAAGGTAAAGAAGAGAGGAATCAGTTATCCGCATCCGTTAAGAGCCATGGCACAAGGTCTAGCAAAGAGCTATCCCCGCCAACCAAGCTATCCTCTCCAAAAAATTTAGCAAAGTACTCGGCTGTTTGCTTCCCAATTTCTTTAGTCGTGGTAAGCCAAGAGCCATTATAATCCATTATTCCAGTAATAAGCATTTTCTTCCGACGATTTGTGCAATCATTATGAAAATACCTGGTGTTGGAATTCCCTTCTTCTAGACACTTGATTCGAGATCGTTGCTTCCAAAAAATCTCCTCCATAATCAAGGCATTCATATACACCTCCTTAGCAGCTTGCAATGATAATTTATGTTCATCTGATGGAGAATGATCAACGAGTTATTCCGAGAGTTTCAAGGCTGTCTCGGCTCTCTTCAAAGTGTGGTAACATTCCCGAAACCTTCCTTGTTCCAATGAGATAAAACTGCCTTTAATCGTCTCAATTTTTACATCAACACATTGAGGTCGTTCCCTTCCAAATGCTCTTCCCAACTTCGCTTCACCATCTCAATAAAATTTGAGTGTCTCATCCACATTGATTCAAATGGGAATGCAGAGAAGATGCCCAAAGTCGAGGACAATGGTCTGAGAAATCCCGAGTTAAATGGTCCACTCTTGTGATTGAATAAAATCCATTACATTGTGTATTAACCATAACCCTATCCAATCTCTGTAGCAATGGTGGTGATGAGCTACGACACCACGTAATGGTCTACCAGAGTAAGGCACTTCCAATAATCCCTTGTTTTGAACAGTTTCTGAGAACTTTGAGATAGATAGCATAGGCGGAATGGAGCCAAAGCTTTCACTTTGCCTGAGATCAACATTAAAATCACCTCCCAGAAGCTAGGGAGAATCATATTGGGAAGCTAAGGATTCTAGCTCTATCCATAGTGGCCTTCGTTGTGTGTAAGCATATTTAGCATAGACGAAAGAACAAAAAACAGGGCTGCCATAAAAATTTGAAAGATTCACATGCACAACTTGTTCATTCTCACCAACAACATCTAAACCGACCTTCCCATTCTAAAGGATCCAGATTTTAGTATTCACATTACCATGCCAAAATGAAAGCCCAAACGATTCACAAAAATAGATAAATATGCGGTAACATTGGCTCATGCAAAACTATGAACGAAAGACAATGATCCTTACTATGGTTATTGATACATCATTAGAAATATCACGAACATTCCAAATTCCGTAAATAAAATATATGAATTAAGTAAACGAGGTGTTACCAATTAACACATTTGATGTCCTTTCTTGGCAAGCCTAGAGGACTTTTGAATTTCACCCACTTGCACTTTTTGAAGGGATTCATGGGCGGAAACTCATTCCAAACACCCATGGATCCTCCCCTGAAGGATCCGCTCATATGAAACAATTCGAAAACAGCAATAAAGAACTTACGTTTCTTGGATTCAAGAAGCTACTTCTTGAATGGAGGAAGGCGTTTCTTGGATGCTAATCTGCCACCAACGGAATTCCCTTTGCGGAATGTCCCTCTACCGGTATCCACGCGACGAAACGGGCAGCGATTGCTAGCTCTTCGTCTTTCTGGGTTTCGGGAATCAGAGAGAAAAGGGAGAGGTAGAAAACTCTTTTCTGGATACTTAGGTATTTCGGCTAAAAAGCATTTACCTTCTAGGTTTCGGCTAAGAGATGTTATATAGAGTGTGAGAGTTTGTTACTAGAACAACTCTCACCTCTACTCAACTTCTCTCGGCAATGGAGTCTCAGAATCCCACGTTCCCTAGACTTTCGCTAGTAGTGGGAGTCCTTTTCGGATAATAACTCCCACGTAATCCCAGCTATAGGTAAAATACCGAAATTGCCCCTATCTCTAATTCGAATAATAAACACTTTATTATTTTCAGAAAGACAAATGTCAGATACAATGAACCTAGACACATTCTAGATTCATTGAATCTGGACATGAAGCTCGTTGGCTCGTCTATGCGTGTGACCCTGTAGGTTCATCTCACAATGGCAATGAAAACACACTTAGTAGTAGTATGTGTTCATAAATCACAAGCGGTCCCTAGCAGGACATTGTGACTACCCAAAGTGAATGAATATACAACGGAACCTAATATCAATCCACTATTTAATCCCTTTGTCACGCGATATCCTAATTAAGCATAAGGCACGGTGATCGTCACCCTTATTAAGCTTAATTGTATTTATGCTCGATCTCCAGGTAGACTGTTTCGACAAATAGCATTTGATAACCACTTTATCAAATACATTTTAGCACGGCCATGCATTTAAACAGTCTTTCCGTATCGAGGGGGCCCATGGATATCTCTCTCTAATAATAGAGAGGGACAAATTCCTTGCAATGTCTCTCACATTCAAGCTATGATAGGACACTACATCCGATCATCAGTCGTATTGATTACTCTGTACAAGTAACGTCCGACTGAGTCAAAACGTGGCTCCATTCATACTAGAATCAATGAAGACATAAGGTCTAAGGATTCTAAAATAGTATTGAGGAAGTAATACTTATGACTTAAGACCATGAAGTATTACTTCTCTGACGGATCACGTCCAATACAATGTATCCCTATATATTGCATCTATGATGTGATTTGTATCCATTACACATGATCAGTAAAACAAGATCATCAATCAACAATCATACTAGTTTTATTTCATAGTAATTAAGCATTACATAAAATTAGGGACTTTTAGAATAGTAATTACATAAGCTAATGAGTTTTACTATCAAATCACACATTTGATAATCAAAAGCAAAATTAACTATTCAATTACATGCTCAAAAGATAATAAAACGCACAACATGTGCTAATGGTCCTAGGGCACTACTAACACTTTTTGTTTGCCATGTTTCATTTTTGGCTACCCTATCACCAACGTTTCTTGCATTGTTGGGCTGGTTTCACTCAAATTATAGGGAGCGAGATCAACAGTGAGTTGTCCTCCTTCCACTACCTTTTCCGGGGGGTCTTCCCAAACTAGTGTTTTGGCGAAATCCACAAAGCTTTGCCATCCCTTGCTTATGTCCTCCTTGGACTGTGATCCCGTAGCAGTTCTTTTTTAAACAAGAACCCCGTGACACATGGAGTTGCGATGTTGTAGCCGTGTTCACATGAATGTCGTCGGGGTTTGTTGCTGGCTACGGCTATGCAACTGACAGTCCGCTAATTGACGACGGGCCACCAATCTCTATATTCTTCTTGACAGTGTATTAAGAAGAAAAATATACAACTTTTCCGTATTTCAAAACCTTTTCTTTAGTTGGTGTCTGGATAGCCATCTCCTTTTGTTTTCTTGCTTTATTTTTCAAAGTCACAGGGACATTAACCTATCCCTTTGCAGATTGATGTCTATATTCTGCCAATATCCCTTTCTTGTCCTTGCGTGTGGAATCCATATTCTGTTTTTCAAATCCTTCATCAAATCAACCTAAACACAGACCTGCGCCACGCTCGGCCACAAGATGCTCGCGGTTGGCTCATCAAGAACAAGAGGCGTCCCTTGCCGCCCTCGCCAAAGAAAATAGCACGAATTTATTGAACAGATGGATAGGAAGACCTCCAAATTGGTTCCATACGTGAACAATTGATGATTCCATCATCATATTATTAAAGTCGAATTTCCACTTGAAGACTCTCAGTCGCGAGCCTCCAAAAATCCATATGCCACTCCTCTAAAACCGGCAATAATCTTCTTCTTGGTCAAATGTGATGATTTTGTGCTACACGTCCAACCACCCGATCTAGAAGTTTCCTTTGAATTGCAGCTTATTAAAATCTTTTCAGAGGTTGTAGAAAGGTGGTGTATGCTGGGAGAAATTTCCAACTAGGGCTAGTTTCCAAGGGGCCTCCAATGCAGCCAATTCATCTTCATCAATGGTGAGTGAAGGTTCTCTCTTAAAAGAACCTAATTGTTTGATTGGAATCGTGGACAGAAGATCTGTGAAGGATTTTTTTGGCCACACCTCCCTCCCCCCCCCCCCCCGGAGAGAGTTTGATGTTGCATGGGAGTATATGGTTGAGAGAGTTTTTTGTTGGTTAAATTAAAGAATGAATTCAATGCACTGTAGAAATGCGGGGTTGACTAAAATAACTGTTTTCACACTAGCATTTAATTCTTTCGTTGACAATGGGAGAACATAATTACCGTGATGAAACCTTGCCTCCAAAGTACTTTATCTAATGACAAAAAGTGGTTCAAAAATTACCTAAGAAAACAGATAAAGTTAATGGCAATACCTTATCCCAAGCAAGCTGTTTGGTGAGTTGTGCAGCAAGATTCTCACAAAAAATACTCAACGCCGTACTTAGCGAGAAGTCCCCCCGATGCTCTAGCATCCATATCAATTTGTCCCTTCCATCTCGAGTGTTAACTCGCGGAAACATATGTAATAAGCAACCAGGCAGATTGCCGCTTAGAGCACCAAACAATTGAAATATCAATAATAGTATCATTTTGCTTATATAAAAAAATGTGCAATAATGTTTGAACATAAAATTTTCTCTCATTTCTTCTTTTATATTAAATAAAAACAGTGAAATTGCAAGCCCTAAGGGCGAACGAACTCGATTTTGGATAATGGACAAACACTTGATGTTGTGTCTAATGTTTTATATCTTTGTGATAGAATATCGGAACTTATAATGGAAGCTCTAAGTACTTTAATCAAGCCATGATCAAGATTCAAAGTCATATTATTCAAGGCTCATCTATCAAGATTGAAGATTGAAGACTTAGGTTTGGTTAGAATAGCTTTGTCTTTAATGGTCTTTATCCTATAAGCTCTAACCATTGCTCTTATGAACATAAACGTACATCACTCTAGTCTTGCATGCATCACAAACACGTTTTCAAAAGGCTAAAGTTTCAAAATGATTCTCATATGTGTTCATATCTCAAAAGCCTTTGATTTCAAAGTATAAGTCTTTTAAAACGGTTTTCTAATTGCTCTTACTTGTTACATATTGAGAAAACCTTTTAGACTTCAAAAGATTTCAAAACGTGTGAAAAATCAACATTTTTCAAAGTCAGAAGGTTGGATCATCCGAGCTTTTCTCGGATCGACCGAAGCAAAACAGAGAGTTGTAGCTCTTGGAAAAATGCTAGTTCGGTCGACCTAAGGGTCTGGTCGGTCGACCGACCTTGGGTTCGGCTCAACCGAGGTTGACTTCGGTCATCCGAGGTGTGATTTCGGTCAACCGAACTCTGTATAAACTAGCCGTTATTTGACCGTTGAAGAGTCGTTTTTCAGCCTATTTTGAAATGTATAAATACTCCAAAGCTAGAGAATGACTCCAAGACTTGCACTTCAAAGATACATTGATTTCTTATCAAGTCTAAACACTTTCAAAGTAAAATGCACTTCATTGCCATGATCTAAATCATTCAAAGGTGTTATTTCAAAAAGTAAGACAAAGAGTGGAATTCATATGTTCTAAAGAGCCAACAATTTTTGTACTTCAAAGGTATATATCTTTCACTTAGAAGAGTGAACAACCTTGTTATTTAACCCATCTTATTCCCTTTCTTAGTGATAGGGTTAATCTTGTAAAAGTCCTACTTTGTGTGGGCAAGTAACTCTTAGTGAGTTTGTGTATTGTGGTTGTGTTGTAAAACTCTTAGTGAGTTAGCCACAATTGTAAAAAAGTCTTCTTAGTGAAGTTGTTGCAAATCCTTGGGTGCGGCTCAAGGTAGTGGATGTAGATTCTAAGTGAATCGAACCACTCTAAATCCTTTGTCTTGTGTTTGGCTTTAGTTTTGCTTTTGTTCATCTTGCACAAACTTACACTAGCATTGAATAGATTCAAAAAGTTTGCAAGATCGATTAAAACCCAATTCACCCCCCCCCCCTCTTGTGTTTTACAGAAATCTTATATACTTTCACAAATATAAAATTTTGAGAAAAACGCATGTATATCTTGATTTTTGTTTTAATATTTACATTCAGACAAGCGGTAAAGCGGCAACATTGAATGTGTAATGTATTTGTACATGCACTTATTAGTAATATATTAATTACATACTGGAAAACATCTAATAAATAGATATTAACATCTCCTCATTTGCATTATTAGTATTTTTTATAGATCTTTTAAAACAATTTTATGATACTAAAATGATTCAACATACCATTGGTTATTTGTGTTCATATTTAGGTTATTAATGTATGCTTCATCGGTTAGTTAACAATAGATGGGTCATGTTTATTGTAGTTTCTCCTTTTGAAAAACTTACACTTAACAAATCAAATATTTATGATAAAATTATTTTTAATTTTCAAAACAAAATGTGCAATATTGTTCAATATACACATTCTCCCAATTCCTCTTTCACAAATATAAAATTTTGAGAAACTTCTCATGTGCATGTTTTAGTATATAAATGTTATACACCCACATATATATGGAAGTTTCCAATAACAGTGATGCATAAACGGGTAAAAAAAAGTGTTTCTCCATAAAAACTAAACCCTTATGCAGAGGAATGGAAGCCCGTATCTAAAGACAAGAGGTCTTTGTTCTAGACTTTCTGTCGTAGCCACTCTATCTCCAAAACTGAAGTTGTGAATAATTGTGAAATAAATATTATACATGGAAGAAGTTCTTGCACAATTTATGAAATAATAACTTTTTTTAATTAATAATTAAAAATTTATAATCTTCAAACTATTTATGGTTTAGATTCAATGCAAGTATTAATAGAACTTTTCGATGGATCTTTTAAAACATTTTCATGATAATTAGAGGATTCAATACCTCATTAATACCTTTTCTTGTTCAAGTTATTAATCTACGTGTTTGTTAAAAATAGAGGGGCAGTGTTTAATTTGTCGCTAGTTTCTCTTTTTGATGTACTTGTACTAAACCATTTAAATATAATATATATCGGAGTTTCTTGGATCTCTGAGTAGCCCTATCTGAAGTTCAAGCAACAACCTTGCATAAAAAATTCAGAGAGCAATCATTTGCCACTAAACTGGAATTCTTAAATGTTGCACAAGTGAATGTAACAGAATCTTCATCATCCGTATAGGTATGGATCAACTCTACAGTCTCAGGCAGATTACTATGTTGCATAAAGCTGATGATATCCACCATCATAAGAATTTATGTGCACCCAAAGCTTAGTAGATGGCAAGGTTGTTAAAATCGGGATTCTACGTAGAATCGGTGGAGGATGAAAAATCGTAAAATCGTGAATCGTAAAATAAATCGTAAAATCGTACCAAAAAATTAAAAAATATATTTTTATATATAAATAACAATAATTAACATATAAATCATATCATATGGTCTAACAATATGCGAAAATACATAAAACATAATTTCACAAGTTTTTTTAAAATATAAAAACGCGACAAAATATAATTTTTAACTTATAAATATTTCAAAACATCAAAATAAAATAAACCACAAAAATATCAGACCACCGATTCTGTAAATAAGCAACAAATATGAACACCAAGATGTTATTAAAACACGAAACTTAGAGAACTGAACAAATAATTTTGACCTTATTAATGAGTATTGAAATCCGCATGGAAATAGCCAATTTCTATCTAGAAATAGATGAAATCTGACTGGAAATAGCCATTTCAGACTAAAAATAGTTGAAATTCGCCTGGAAATAGTAAATTTGTAGAATCGGTAGAATCGTAAAATCGTACGATTTTACAATCCGATTCTAACGTATTTCGATTTTACTTCCGATTCAACTCGTTTCCTTCCTTAGAATAGTAAAATCGCTACGATTTTACGATTTAAATAGGGATTTTAACAATATTGGTAGATGACACTCCATATTATTCTGCTAACAGGTGCAAGAGAATTCGGATGTCAACATTTCCCCTCCTGCCGCCCTCCAGCTCCTCGATTGTCTTTGTCGCGGTTCCTCTGCCCATCATTCCTCGGATTAATTGCCATTTGGGTCCCCAACATATTTGCGCGCAGCCAATTTCATCCTTTTTTTTTTTTTTTTAACTTTTCACATCCCCAATATATTTTTACTATGCATCCCACTTTCATCCCTCAATATATTTTTCAAACAGCACCACTTTCATCCTTTTTAAAGTGGTCGTTTGAAAATTTTTTTGGGGATGAAAGTATCGCTAGAAAAATATATTGAGGGACTTGAAAATATATCGATGAAAGTGAAAAAAAAGTTTAAAGGGATGAAAGTGGTCGTTTAAAATAAATTGATGACCGAAAAAGTTAAAAAAAAAGAAAAAGGATGAAATTGGCTGCGCGCAAATATGTTGGGGACCCAAATGGCAATTAATCCTCATTCCTCTGTACATCATTTTTTTGCAACTGGACTACTCTTTTTTTTGTTTTTATTTATTTTTTTTTTTAGGAAAGCCACTTGTTGTGGTGGAGTGTTTGGCGTGGACCCCTACCCGCTTATTGATAGAGAAAATAATGTCAAAGAGTACATAGAGGGGGACTAAGCCAAAACCTCTAAATATGTGGAAACAAATCAACTTCATACAAAAGCAAAATGAGAGCTGATCCATTTATAAATATGGACCAGGTGTTACAAAAGATTCACTATAGTCTATTATGCATAAAAAACAAAAGCCTTACCATTATGAATGGCAAAGCCGATACATCATGCAACCTATACTAGGCAAAAATCGTGTAAATGAGACCATCCAGATGCGGCATAGAGAGCAAATGAAAATCTAGGAAATGCGAAGATAAGAAGTTCTCAATCTATCAAGCTTAAAGAGATCCCTTACCTCGAACGGTCAATCACCAAAAGAAGTATAAAAATGGACGCCCTCGAAACACAAGCAACATTCGCCAATGCAATAGCAGCCCTGTTAACCTCCCTATAGATGTGACGATGGTTCTATTCCCCATAAATAACAAAGCCTTGTGAAACAAATGAACAAGCTTCCAAGACGAAATAGAGCCATTAGTGATCGACCGCTTTAGCTAGAACTGCTTAATTTGTTTGGATTAAATTGGAGAAATCTCATGTCTAATCAGACCCGTGTGAAGAGCTTCCAGCTCCGCTCTCATGCTTGTTATATCCGCACAAATATAGATAGAAAAGGCAGAGACAAAACTCTCATCAATCCGTCTAATAACACCGACAATCCCAGCAGGCCCTGGATTCCCTTTTGAAGCAACATCTATATTAAGAACTACACATTCCTCTTCGACCCCATCCCTCTAACACAGGATCAATGTCCTCCCCAGACGATTATTACCACGACTTCGGCCATTGTGCAGCCCCTAGCATAAACAATCGTGTGAGTATATTCCCAAAATTGAGCCAATATACTCGACTAAGATATTGTTTTGGCCACATAAACAAATCGACAACTCGCCCCCCATAACATCCAGTAAACACAACAAAAGAAGAGCACAAATAAAAGATGGTGAGATGTCGAACACGTATACTACCACAAAGCTAACATATACCTAAGCCGGATAACCTGTCCATTTCAAAGCAGCATCCTAGCTCTACCAGCCGCCTCCCGCCAAAGAATCTGAGCCAATGGACAAGTAAAAAAATATGATCATAAGTTTCGACATTAGTGAGACAGGCAGAATGCGAAACAATAGGAATTCCTAATCTCATCCTATCCTCATCTAATGCCAAAACTTTATTCAACACTTTCCACATGAAAATAGAGACAGAAAGGGGAAGTACCTTCATCCATATGCATTCAAAAAGGGTGAGAGACCCAATCGAAAGCTTTCATCATGTCAAGCTTTTTGATGAAGTTTCCACCTCGTACCTTCTGTTTCATTGAATGCACTAATTCCATAGCTAACAAAATAATGTTTGTGATGGAGCGATCCTTAACAAAACTTGTTTGATTTGGACATACAATAAGAGGCAAAATAATAGCAAGCTGAGAGGCCATTACCTTAGAGATAATCTTATTGGCAAAGTTGCATAAAGAGATAAACCGAAACTCGCCAAGGTGTGCAAGATATAAACTCTTCGGTATCAAAACAATCAAAGTACTAGCCATTGCTTTTGGAATAAGCAAACCAGACAAGAAATCACAAACCGCCTACAATACATTCTTACAAACAATATCCAAGCAGTCTTGGAAAAATCCCCCTGAAAAGCCATCTAGACCAACTGCATTGTGCTTCCCCAAAGAGAAGACCGTTTCTCGGACTTCACATAAAGATGGGAGAGCCGAGAGCTGCCAATTGGCCGCTTCATCAACAATCTGAGGGATATTATCAAGAAGATCAGAGGCAAGGTAGGGAGGGCTCAACTCCGTGTACAAATATTGATAGTACCTTTTGGCCTCTACACCAATGTCGCCATCTTCAGTCAACCAATTTCATGTTTCATCTTGTAGCTTAGAAATGGTCATTCTACGTCGTTTATGAGTGCATAGGGTGCTAAAATACTTTTGATGGCTTCCCCCTCTCGTAGTCATTTAACCTCGAGATGTTTGTCGCCAAAAGGTCTCCTTGACATCAAGATATAATTGATATACCTGTTGCGCCTCATTCCAAAGTGTCAAATTTGTCTCAGTAAGACTTAGACTCTGCCAAAATCACTTGCTGCTCATCTTGCTTAACCCGACTATGCACAATATCAAACCTTAATACATTCCATTATTTTAAAGTCACTTTCAGTCGTTTAAGTTTCCTCATGAGAACCACTATCTCATTCCCATCAAGAGTCCTCCCCCAACAAGACGCTACAGTTTCCTGAAATGTTTCGTGCTTCGACCACATGTTCTGATATCTGAAGGAAGAAGTTTTGCCATGCCCCACTCGACTAATTTGAAAAAAAGAGTACAATGATCAGAGACAGTGCGATGCAAATGCTCAATATTGGTCACTGCAAAAAGGTCTTTCTACCGAGTGTTAATTAAAATCTTGTCCAATCATCTCAACAAGAAAGGTGAAGAACTCTGGAACCATGTGTAAGGGCTTTCTGTGAATGGAATGTCAAAAACACCACTATCCCCCAATGCTTCTGCAAATTCAAAAATATGAAGCGATGCGAGAAAGAGCTCAAGCTCTCTGAAACACTCAACACCACATTAAAATCACCCCCACCAACTAAGGGACATCATAAAGAGAACTAAAGGTGTAGTTCATCCCACAATGCCCTCCGTTGAGTGTAAGAGGATTAGCCTAAACAAAAGAATAATAAACATGATTGCCAACAAAATTGTTCACTAAAATAGTCAAGACTTGTTCAGAATTTCCAACTACTGAGACATCCAAAACACCATTACAAAACAACTATATCTTCCCCAAAATATTCCCCAATCCATATCAAAACCCAAGCATCTAACATACAATGGCAAATCATCAATATTTAACATAGGTTCCAAAAAAGCAATCAAAGAAATCCTATGTTCAAATTTTATTTGTTGAACATTCCAAATAGTTATATTCATAATTAAACAAATCATGATGGAATAAAGAGTACCTGTCATTGGGTCAAATTTGTTGCTTTGCCAGCAAGTCTGGTGGACTTCCGAGACGCGACATGTTGTTGTTTGTTGCGGGTCCTTGGAGGTCGTGACCCCTGCTCCACAACCGGCTCAATATACTGAGATAAATCAATAGTAATCTCCCCCACATCTTAAGTTTGAGTAGTGCTCGGTTCCATATCCACCTCCAACGCCGGCATATGGATCTTCGCAGCAAAATCAACAAACTCCACCCGAATTGCCCTCCTACGATCATCTGTGATGGGTGTCGTGCTCCCTAAGCAAGCTACTCGGGCTTGTCTAGCAGCTACTATTGGCGTGGTTGATGTCGAAATTATCCTTCCCTAACCCCGGAGGCGGTAGAGAAATCAAATTTCTGCAGAGAGGAAGGACGGACCCCCTAATCATCCGCATAGTGAGCAAGAGGCGGATTATCCCATGTAGCCACTGTTTCTGAATGTTCCATTTGGGTGGGCATTGCTGGGCCCTGATCCGGTTCAACCACAACTAGGTAAGCACCTATATCTGATGACCTATTAATTAAAACTGTAACCTTTCCTGTAGACATTTTATCAGGGTCCTTGGTTGGTTCACCCTCTACCTGCACCTGTGTTATAATATGCTTGATAGTCGGGTCAATACCCATAGCCGCGGCCTGAGCAACCGTTTCACCAATTTTCCCTGTTCCCACAGCATTAGGATTCACCATAACTGGGTCAATACTTATTCCTGCTGCCTGAAAAACCAGTTCACCTATCTCCCATGTTCCTACAGTAGTAGTATCCACCATAGGCTTATTCTCTTTACTTGTCGGCACAATGCCGCCATCATCCTTAGAACCCGAACTCGATGCATCAACCTGTGGCATAATCTTCTAGTTCGTGGGCAATGGAGGTCGAATTCTTTGAAACAAAAAAAACTCGTTTTCCCTAATCAACTTCTGTTACCCCCTTCCCCTTAATGACATCCGCGGATTCACTGTGCTTAGGGTCAGGATGTTCCAATCTAGGCGGTGTGATTGCCTCTTTTTAAAGTGATCATTAGAACGTCCTAGAGACATACAACTGGTGTATTAATCCAGAAGATCATCATATGTCATTGATTGCCAAAACCTCGTACCTGTTTTGGCCTGTCGTATCCATATCTGATTCAGTAATTCCTTCAGTAAATCAAGCTCGACGCAAACTCGAGCAATACTAGGTCTCGTAAGATTCATCGTCGTCTCATCCAATGCTAAATGCGTACCAACAACAGACGTCAAAGAGAAAATCTTCGCTTTATGAAAAAGATACAATGGGAGCGCCCATAAGCTTATCCATGACTGCAAAATCGAAGGTTCCTCATACACGCTGAAATTGAACGTCCAATGTGACTAAGCATAAAAGAAAACATGATCATTTTGTAATAATAATCCAGTGGATACAAAGTAATAACCATACTATATGATGCTAAACTCATGCAAACCCAGACCTATACCTTGGAAAGTCTAATATGAGCCATACCTTGTCTATCCATGTTACACAACCCGCGAGCAGCCGCTGGCAAGTCCGCAAAACTTTGATAGACAATGTGTGACTTGTTGCACAAGCAACATTTGCTAAAAAATCTACAACTTTATTAACTTCATGATAAACATGCTCAATGACGAAATCCTGCATAAGAGACAAAACATTATGAAAACAATTATCTAAAGACCGGGAACATACCTTACGCGCCTTTATTGCATTGGCCACCATGAGTGAGTTCGATTGAATTTCCATGTCCCGAACACCCAAGGAGAGAGCCAATTTCAATCCCTCGATTAAAGCTTCATACTCAGCCCAGGAATTAGTGCAAGTACCAATAAATGAAGATAAATCCCCAATGAATTTCCCACTCTCGTGCTGATGATACATCCTATCCCAAAGTCGCCCTGATTACCCCTCTAGGCCAAATGCATAAGATTCGAATTTTTTTTACGTACCAACAGAACAAATACTAGGTCTCGTAAGATTCGTCGTCGTCTCATCCAATGCTAAATGCGTACCGACAACAGACGTCAAAGAGAAAATCTTCGCTTTATGAAAAAGATACAATGGGAGCGCCCATAAGCTTATCCATGCCTGCAAAATCGAAGGTTCCTCATACACGCTGAAATTGAACGTCCACTTGAAAACCTGCATCCAAAGATTGCACAATTTCCTCTATCCCCAATGCCAAAATCGACAATAATCTTCCTCTTGTTGAAAGCGGATAACGATATGGTTGCTATTAAGCCATCCCACCCAAAATTCGGCGAGATCCTTCTTGAAGAGTTCCAACGAGGGGTAGCGCCTTTGAAACTTCCCTACGCAAGCGCGATACCATGATGCCTCCAGAATCGGGTGTTCATCTTCCTCAAACGTCAAACTCGAATCACCCTTGAATGCGTCAAGAATTGTGATCGGTAGTTGTAATGGTGTTGTGTTACCCACTTTGGTTTGTAGAATAATGTCCGCGAATGATTCTTGTTCCAAGTCCGCCCCCACCAGCCCATTGGGAAGCAGCAACCATTGCCGGCTCCGGCCTAGGCCTCCATGAGCATTCCGATTTCTTTTTTAGAGAAATCACGTTTTATGAGTTTAGTAGAACGATATTGTACAAAAGGGAAACTAAACCGGATTTGTGAATCGAAATGGAAATACTTGGATCTCTTTCTCTTGATGTGCTTGATCTCATCAGGAATCCTCTTACAGGCGAATAAAAGAAAAAATCTAAAATATTTATGGATGGTTTTGGTTGGAAACATTTGAGTAAAAAAGATGCGAGAGAAAAAGTTCATTGTTTTGCTATGAAAATGGCAACGGGGCTTGCCAGTGGAAAAAATGGTTGGCTTATAGTAAGAGGTCTCAAAGAAGAAACTTTTTGCCATTAAAACAAGTTGAATACGTTTTATGCCTATGAAAAACTATGATGGTCATTCCATATGTTTCCTTTTACATCTGGTTAACCTCTAACTAATTTATGTAAACAACATAAGTGCATTTTCCTAGCTAGATAACTTATATTCTATGGAACTTTATTATTATCGATTTACAATTTACAATAATCCATTAAATCAAATAAATCTAATAGAATATATTGCATAATTAAGACTCTATCAATCATACACCACAACATGCTATCTCCTATTATCGGCAAACTTTTTCCAACATTTGGTGAAATGCAGGCTTACAAATCAATCTATGCACTTGAGTTTCATAAAATTTTGTTCAAGGTAAAATTAATTCATGCTCTTTCATAACCCACAATTGGAACAAATATAACTCTTGATTTAGATCGGGTACTAGAAGATAGAGAGTTCTCCCATTTATCCATGGATGTATTCCTCAGTACACCAAAAGTTATGCTACCTATTGTGGTGGTTGGGGAGGGGGGTTGGAATGGACCCTACCCGTTTATTAAATAGGCCAAAATAGGAAAATAAAAGTACATGGATGGGGGGCTTAAGCCAAAACCTGCAAATAAGTGGAAACAAATCCACTTCCTACAAATTAACGAACAGTAATGAAATCAAATAAATCCAGTCCATTACAGATATGGAACAGATTGTACATCAAGGAGCCAATGTGACTAAGCATAAAAGAAAACATGATCATTTTATAATAATAATCCAGTTGATACAAAGTAATAACCATACTATATGATGCTAAACTCATGCAAACCCAGACCTATACCTTGGAAAGTCTAATATGAGCCATACCTTGTCTATCCATGTTACACAACCCGCGAGCAGCCGCTGGCAAGTCCGCAAAACTTTGATAGACAATGTGTGACTTGTTGTCACAAGCAACATTTGCTAAAAAATCTACAACTTTATTAACTTCATGATAAACATGCTCAATGACGAAATCCTGCATAAGAGACAAAACATTATGAAAACAATTATCTAAAGACCGGGAACATACCTTGCGCGCCTTTATTGCATTGGCCACCATGAGTGAGTCCGATTGAATTTCCATGTCCCGAACACCCAAGGAGAGAGCCAATTTCAATCCCTCGATTAAAGCTTCAAACTCAGCCCAGGAATTAGTGCAAGTACCAATAAATGAAGATAAATCCCCAATGAATTTCCCACTCTCGTGCTGATTGTACATCCTATCCCAATGTCGCCCTGATTACCCCTCGAGGCCCCATCAATATTCAGGATAGCTGCTGGTCCAGGCAATGGTGAAAGCCAGTAAAGAACCATAGTCCGTCCAGTACCCTACCTTGTTTAGGTCTATAATTTATATGTTTAGCTCTGCAAACCTCTATTAAATATGTCTCTAATATTAGTAGTGCAATAGGACCATTAGCATATGTTGTATATTTTATATCTTTTGAGCATGTAATTGAATAGCTAATTTTGCTTATGAACATCAAATGTGTGATTTGATAGTAAAACTCACTATTTTATGTAATTACTATTCTAGTTGTCCCTGGTTTTATGTAAGCTTCTTTACAATGAAATAAAACTAGTATGATATTTGATTGATGATTTTGTTTTACTAATCATGTGTAATGAATACAAATCATATCATAGATGCAATGTATTGAGATATATTATATCGGACGTGATCCATTAGAGAAGTAATACTTCATGGTCCTTAGTAATAAGTATTACTTCCTCAATACTATTTTTAGAATCCTTATACCTTATGTCTTCATTGATTCTAGCATGAATGGAGCTACGTTTTGACTCAGTCGGACGCTACTTTTAATAGAGTAATCAATACGACTGATGATCGGATGTAGCATCCTATCATGGCTTGAATGTGAGAGGCATTGTAAGGAATTTGTCCCTCTCTATTATTAGAGAGAGATATCCATGGGCCTCTCGATAGGGAAGACTGTCTAAATGCATGGCCGTGCTCACATGTATTTGATAAAGTGGTTATTAAATACTATTTGTTGGAAAGTCTACCTGGAGATCGAGCATAAATACAATTAAGCTTAATAAGGTTGACGACTACCATGCCTTATGCTTAATTAGGATATCGCGAGACAAAAGGATTAAATAGTGGATTGATATTAGGTTCTACCGTAAATTCATTCACTTTGGGTAGTCACAATGTCCTGCTAGGGACAAGTTGTGATTTATGAACACATACTACAACTATGTGTGTTTTCATTGCCATTGTGATATGAACCTATATGGTCACACGCATAGACGAGTAAACGAGCTTCATGTCCAGATTCATTGAATCTAGATGTGTCTAGGTTCACTGTATCGGATATGTATTTCTCTGAGAATAATAAAGAGTTATTATTTGAATTAGAGATTAAGGAGGGGCATTTTCAGTATTGAATTATAGCTGGGATTACGTGGGAGTTATTATTCGATAAAGATTCCCACTACCAGCAGAAGTATAGAGGATGTGGGAGTTAAAGACTCCCACTGCTGGGAGAGTTGGTAAGGACGTGGGAGTTGTTTTTGAAAAACCTCTCACACCCTATATTAACTTCTCTTGGCCGAAACCCTAGAGGGTAATTTTTCAACCGCAAAAATACTTAAAACGGAAATTAGATTTCTGGTCTTGTAGCCTTCTTTTCTCTCTAGAATCCAAAAACTCAGAAGAACAAAGAGCTAGAACTCGCTGTCCGTTTCGTCGCGTGGATACCGGTAGGGAGTAATTCCGCAAGGGAGGACTCAAGGTGGTTGTTGCTGAGAGCCGAAAACCAGAATCTTTCACCAAGAAAACCAGAATTGTTCATCAAGAAATGTAAGTATTTTCGATTTTATTCGATTCATTTTGTATGAGCGGATTCTTCAGAGGAGGACTCATGGGTGTTTAGAACGAGTTTCTGCCCATGAATCCCTTCATCTAACTCATGGCGCATCTCCCTCTCAGTTGCAATCGTACCTTAAAAGAAGAACCGGCGTCGAGCCTTCCATAGAGTCCAAAGTACCGCACTTGGGATTAAGATAACAATCTCCTCATTCCCATCAGGAGCCACCAACCAAAAGTGTTTAACTACACTAGTAAGCGAGTCATGAGAATCAATGTTAAACCAAATAGCGATTTTAGAAGATGCGAAAGACCATAGTCCTTTTGCTAAACAACAGTTAAGGAAAACGTGATGAAAGGAATCCGTACCATTTTTACAAGAGCACCAGGAGATCGTAGCATAACCCCGCTTCCACAAAATCTCATCCAATGATAAAAACTTGTTGAAGAACTTCCATAAGAAAACTGATATTGATAGAGGTAAGCACTTAGACAAAATAAGTTTCCTCATAAGTTCTCCTACCTCGCCCCTACGAAGACAAGATATAACAAAAGCCATAGTAAATTTACCCCTTGGATCAAGCGTCCAAATCAGCTTGTCTGTCCCTTGTTTAAATGATGTTTTCAGCAAAACAGCAAGAGCATTACTCAGAAGATGTGAATTCAAGGAAGCCAACCTCCATCCTGTAGGGTCCATAAAGTCCTTGATCTCAGCATTTTAAATGGAAAGCGGAACTGAAGGTAACAAGGCTTGGATAGTAGCCGTGAGTGTAAAATTTTCGTGATAGAAATATGAATGCCCATTCCTGATGAGGAGCCCCATATGTTGTTCCACCTCATCTTTATATTGAAGCATCCTTTTCCAAACCACTGAACTACCATTCACAACCTCAGCTAACACATCATGTTTGTTCCTGTTATTGAGATTTCATAAAGTCCGCCCAAAGAGTACCTCCATGGCGATATCTCTACCACATTTTCATAGCAAAGACTTGAGAATATTGAGACATAGAAATCAAACCAGACCATTGTTATGTTTATCAACTCAAATCTTAGACCAAGACATCCAATGCGTTCTATGTTTTACCATTGCCAAGCCCCAAAGAAAATTAGAAAACAGTTTCACAATTTATCTAATATCAATTTAGGTGGGAAAGTGGCTGCTAATGTGTGAAGTAACATCGAATTAAGGACATGCTTTAAAAGAAAAATTCGTCCAGCCATATCTAGAATTCTGTTTTGCCACCTCTCAAGCCTAGTCGAAATTCTGTCCACTAGTTTCATGAAATATGATACTTTATCCCTCCCAGAATATAATGGGCAGCCAGAATATGTAAGAGGAAAATCACCTTGTATAAAACCAGTTGCTTGTTGGATAGTAACGACTTGATCATCATTAGTCTGAGAGGATGGTAGAAAAGCACTCTTTCCCTGATTAACCCTCTGCCCAGATGCTTGCTCATAGCGTGTGAGGAAGTCTATGAGACGATCTAAATGCCGCTTTATACCGTTAGTAAAAATGATGAAATCATCTGCAAAGCCGAGGTGAGAAATAGGAGCAGCTTCCTCTAGGCCGGGCATAAGGCAAAAGTTGATTATGTTGAACCATCATATTTAAACCCTTAGAGAATACTTCCGCAGATACAATGGATAATAAATGGGATAAATGATTCCCTTACTTCACTCCCCGGGAGGATTTAAAGAACCCATGAGGTTGACCATTAATCAAGACCGAGAACCAATTGTAATTAACCAAATTATGTTAAGCTTTTATTAATGCTTTCCTTGCCCGCTTTGTCTTCACAATTCACTTCAAAATTTTACACTTTTTATTTGTTAGATTAATATTTGTTTTACTAAAAAGTAGCATGGACTATCTCGTCGAATCATTGTCCTCTGTTAGTAGCAATGCAGAAATCATCAGAGCGGGCTTCTTTGGCCTTCTGCTTCATGGGTATGTGGACGAAGGAGCCAGATTTTATGGATATAGTGAAAGTCGGTTCGAAAGAGAAAAATCATAACTCGGGTATGTATGCATTGCAAGGAAAACTAAACAAATTAAAGGAATATTAAGCACAAGGAACAAGTTGGTTATCGGAAATATTCACACTAGCGTGAGACTAGACAAGGCACATTTAAAAAGGGCATCGAAGACGTATGAGGCAACCCTACACCGACTTTGCTTGATGAATTACAAGCCGCAAAAGCCACTTATGTTCAGTATTTACAATATAAATGAGACATTTAGGCGTTAAAAGTCGAGACTGAGGTGGATTATGGAAGGGAAGTAAACACAAAATATTTTCACACATACTGTCGAAACCGGCAATTGGATTACTAATGGGTCAAATATTGGGGCTGAGGAGGTTTGGTACTATAAGACACTATTTGCTAACGGGAGCATGATTACTGAGGAGGGTAGTCTATTGAATGTTATCCCACCTCTCATAACGGAGAGCGATAAACGAATGCTAGATGCATTGTCATAACGAGAAGAGGTAAAAAAAATGGAGTCTTTGGATTGGATCCAAACGATACGACAGACCTGCATGGGTATTGGCACTACAAGAAAATATCAATTTTGAGACAATAGATTTTGTCCCTAACGTGTCTCAGAATAGACATTTTGGACCGATTTGGGACGGAAATGATGTACTCCCAAAAACCCTCGTCGCAAAATTTTAGGGACAGAATATTGTATCGGTCCCAAAATATTTGGAACGGATTTAGGATAGATATATTTTGAAAAAATATTTAAAATTTTAATTCTTAAAATTCAATTAGATTAGTAATTATAATAATATCAATTAAATATAAAGATTAAGAAGGAGAATATTAAATTCATCCTAAATCTGTCCTAAAAGTTTGGGACGGATTATAGATAATATAATTTTTTTGATAAAATAAATGTAGCAAGCGGAGAGGCTCATATACAACACCCCATCCATATTGAAATAGAGATCACTGGTGTGGAATGTGGGTGCACAAGCATGATCATGGAACTGCTGCACTCGAATGGGATTGACATGTGGTGTGCGAGCTCGACCATGAAATTGCTGCACTGGATTAGGCAAATTTTAATATAATTTTTGCACAATGTGGGATTCGAACCCGTGTTGACCGGTTGGAGAGTATGTGCTTTTCCGCTGGACCAAGTGTATTATTGTGTAGTATTTCATGTTACAATAAATTTATAGTATTGTACATATAATATGAATGTCTTATTTATTTACTGAATATTTGAGATTAAAAGGTAAAAAATATATATTTGAAAAAAATGCCTATCTAACTTTAAAAATAAAATTTTGTGTAGACATTTAGTGCATTTTTTCATTTATTCGAATTAATTATTGCAAATAACTTCATAATATTAGAGATAGATTTAGGACGGATTTTAATGACTCTTTCAGAAATCTGTCCCAAATGAATTTATTAATAAGTATTTCTCCTTCGTCATATTAGTTTGTAATTTATTTAAAATATATTTCAAAGGATAAAAGGTAACTATTTTATTTTATACATATTTGTTTGTTAATCCTATTTAGTTAGAACATATTTGGAATGAATTTGTGATTATTGTGTTCAATCTTTTTATATTTATTTTCTAAAATGATAATGAGATGGATTAATTATTTCAATCCACTTTTTAATATTAGCAATGGATTTGAGACTGAAATTAGTGACTCGGTTACAAATTTGTCCCAAACTACAAACTACTTTTAGGAAACTTCTATTTTATTATAGTAATTTCAATCCACTTGCGATATAAATAATAACAAAATAAAATATGCGACAAATTATTTATAATCAATTAAAGGATGATTAATTAATTAAAATTATTTTTCAATATTAGAGATGGATTTGGAACAAAAGTTAATGACTCCGTCACATATCCGTCCCAAATTTAATTTTAAACTATCATTTATTTCGAATTTAGCTTAGATATATTTCAAAGGGATGAATTAGATAATAATCTTTTAGATATATATATTATTTGTATCATCTTTATTTAGATATAATTTGGAATAAATTTGTGGGGGAATTTTATGTTGTATAATTTTATTTTAGTTTTATTTCTCTAAAATGACAATATGAAAAAAAAAACATGTATTACACAAAAGTATATAATAAAACTAATACAAATTCTATAAGAAATATTTTGGCAGATAATCATTGTAACGAAATAATATAATAAAATAAATTAATTGTAAATTACCTATCCCAAATTCGTCTTAATACTTCGTATAGATTTGTGATAGACACGACGTTCGTCCTAAATATGTACTAGATTAAGGACGAATCACATACTAGATTATTTCCGTTATTTGTTATCCTAATTTGAGATGCAATAGGGACAAAAAAAACTTATACTTTTTCTTAAGCACATGCATTACAAATCCGTCCCTAATTTGTCTTTAAATAGAGGCAGAAATGTTCCGTCCCAAAACTTTTGTCCTAAAATCGATGTTTTCTTGTAGTGTGGGCCATTTCTTACAAGCTTGTTGGAGCATATTAGTGGCGGACGTCTTTGCGGCAATACGGGATTTCTGGGATGGGTTGCTGCTCCCAAAGACCATGGAAAGTTTGCTTTTAGTCTGGATACCAAAAGGGGGCAGCCCCTCGACATTTGCTCAGTTCATACCCATATTCTTTCGCACATTTTCTAGTAAAATCATTTGAAATGTTTATTCGGCCAGGTTTTGTTCAATATCGAATGATTACTGATAATATGCTTATAGCAACTGAATTGATAGGGGCGCTTAATAAGAAAGTATGAGGGGGTAATTTGGTGGAAAAAATAGACATGATGAAGGATTTGGACCTAGTTTCACACACATTTATTTTCTCGGTTCTAGAAGATTTGGCTTCAGTCTTCATTTCATTAATCTAATCTGCAACCTCCTTGAACATAATTGGTTCTCGATCCTCATCAACGGGATGCCATGTGGTTTTTCCATTCGAAACGGGGAGTAAATCAAGGTGATCACCTGTCGCATTTTCTATTCATATGCGCTGTGGAGGTTTTCTCGAGAGGTCGAAACCAACTTATGGATATTCGATCCTTTGCCCACTATGCAGTCGCCCAAAGTACAACCTTGGTCTTGTATCTGGCATATGCTGACAACATAATTATCTTCATGAACGGAGGGAAACTGGGAGTAATTAATTTAATGACTTTTATACGTAAATATGAGGTGCCTTCGGGCCAACTAGTTAATGAACGGAAGAGCTCTTTTTATGTTTCATCAAAGACTAAGTCGAGCACATTGAGTTCATCCCGAGCATTGCGTGATTCACTCAAGTGAACTTGCCCAAGGTATATCTTGGATGTCCTTTGTTCACAGGGCTCACCTATTATGACACCATAATCAACTCGATATCGGCAAGGTGGACGGGTGGAAAAACAAGTTACATGATATGGGAGGACGATTCACACTCATTCGCTATGTACTCTTTTCCCCCACGCTACATATTTTGGCGGTCTCCAACGCACTAGGGTTGGTGCTACGTAACATCGAGCGACTGTTTACAAATTTCATATGGGGTAAAACTGAGTACGAAAACAAGAGGCATTGGATGTCCTAGTAAAAAATATGCCAAGATATGGAACAAAATGGACAGTCATTGGAAGTATTCTTTTACAAACTATGGTGGCTCTTTCGCACAAAAATTTGGGTCATCCGAGCCAATCTGCTAATGCGCCTACGGTTATTTTGTTTGACGACACCTCTTGCTCGTTAAGGATTAGGCAGAAAAATGTATAGGATTTCTTATTCGAAATGGTCGGTCATCATTCTGGTATTAAAACTTCACTCTCAAGGGGCTTTTTATACCAATACATAGATAGTGACTTTGTACTGGAGACAAGTGAAGCGATGATACAAACAATGATTGACTGGCACAGATGAGGGAATCTGGTCAAAGTGCTTCTTCCGGTGCAACAGTATAATCAGCTTCCTATAGTTACCCGTAGAGATTGCACTAATAAGTGGATTTAGATGTTTTTGTCGGACGAAAAATTTACAATAAAATCTATAGCGAGACGGCTACAATCAACAAGTATCATCCAAGTTTGGCGACTGTATATATGTGTTCTCATTTTTTTCGCTTTTTCGAAGGATATTCTTGTGGCATTTTTTAAATTGTTATTTTGCTATGGATGAGGTTTGGCATAGCTGGTGTGTCTCGTTAGCCTCTCATTGCTACTGTGACAGCGGGGAGGACTCGATTGAACATATATTCAATGTGATTTTCATATAGGGATGTGGACATATGCAATGTCAACGGTTGGGCTGCGGTTGCGGGATTTCAGCTATGCTACACCTTTTGACTTGCTGAAATGTTTATGGTGGAGGGGTTTGGATCGTGGCATTAAATTTATGTTATCTTTTCTATTCGTGTGTTTTGTGATCTTTGGAAAGCGAGATGTCGATTTGTTTTTTAGGAAAATATTAGGAGAATGCGTAGTATCGAATGTGGGCGGCATGATTCGACACACAACAGGAGACTTTAATGCGGGTTTTCACTTAATGCAGATGGCGCATCACAGGGCAACCCAATGGTCTTGAATGTGGGTGGTGAAGGTGTTCCCCATATTCGACAAACTGAGAGTTTGTAGAATATGATTAGGATTACTTATGTACTGCTTGTTGTTCCCTTTGCACATTTTGCATGGGTTATGCTTTATTGCCTAGTTCATGTAAGCTATGATATTTGCTTCCCAACACTATTGTTTTGAAGTGGATTTGTCTCCACCTATTCGAAGATTTTGACGACGTCCCCCTTCGTGTATATTTTGGCGATTCGGCCTCAAATTAATAAATGGGTTTAGGTCCATGCCAAACCCCCTACCACAATAGGTGGCCTTGGAAAAAAAATATTATTTGGGTAAGCATCGTTGTCTCACAATCTTATAGCTTTACACTTGTTAGACCTCATCTCCTTCATGAATTTCGCGCACCTCGACAATTGCTACAAAGCCTCTGCAAAAGGAATGTAAATATGCAACTTTTGAACACATTAAAAGACATAAAGAAATTTTTATCGACTTTTGGCTTCTTCAGTCTTTGCGAAAAGAAAATTGCAGGACTATAAGGTGGAGGAGGAATATAAGGTTTAGAATCTCCCTCTTCTGGCTCATCCTCTTTTGCAGAATATATTACTTGTTCGTCTTCCGTATTTTATTTTTCATTTTTTTTCCACTCATGAGGGTCAATGCATGAACTCACTCTATAGGATTCTTCTCTGTCACTAGGAAGTTTCCAATGAACTCTATCTTTTAAATTTTCAAAAAATTGACCTAACTGAATCGTTGAATTGTGAATAAAAAATTGATTTGTATGAGCCAGTTGGTCTATCTTATCCTCCAACTTTTTCAAATATTGCATTAATGTCTCCTCAAACTAAGGTTTTCTTTCTTGTGCAGACATAGACAGTTTCAATTAAAATTTCAATTTTTTTGTTATTAATTTGTTAACAAAACGATTGAGATAGATGTTGATATTTAAATTGCCAACAAGATTATATCTTTTCAATATCTATAAAATCGATAGGTTTTAAAAACATTTATGAATCATACTTTTTGCAAATATTAATAGACGGGCAATGTTTAGTAAAAAGAATGAAATTTAACTTCTTAAAACTGGTTAAAATTCAAATTCAATGAAGCATTAATATTACTTTTTATGGATTTGTAGAATAATTTTATGTTAATATGAGGATTCAATATTTGTTTATCGAAAATAAGAGAATTTAATACATCATTAGCTATTTATGTTCATGTGTAGGTTATTAATGTAGACTTCATGGGTTATTTAAGAATAGATGGAAAATGTTTAATGTATCAACAATTTCTCCTTTTGAAGTACTTGCACCAAACAATTGAAATATATATAATAGTATAATTTTTTATTATATAAAAAAATGTGCAATAGTGTTCAATATAAACTTTTCTCTCAATCTCCTTTTATATTAATAAAAAACAGTGAAATGTTATATACTTTCACAAATATAAAATTTTGAGAAAAAGCTCATATATATCTTTATTTTTGTTTTAATAGACGGGCAATGTTTAATAAAAAGAATGAAATTTAACTTCTTAAAACTGGTTAAAATTCAAATTCAATGAAGCATTAATATTACTTTTCATGCATTTGTAAAATAATTTTATGATAATATGAGGATTCAATACTTGTTTATCGAAAATAAAAGGATTTAATACATCATTTCATTTTTTATTATATTAAAAAATGTGCAATAATGTTCAATATAAACTTTTCTCTCAATTCTCCTTTTATATAAAATAAAAACAATGAAATGTTATATTCTTTCACAAATATAAAATTTGAGAAAAACAATCATATATATCTTTATTTTTGTTTTAATATTAACATTCAAACAAGGTGTAAAGAAGCAATATTGAATGTGCAATGTATTTGTACATGCACATATTAGTAATATATTAATAACTTACTAGAAATTTCTAATAAATAGATATAAACATCTCCACATTTGCATTATTATGATAATAAAAGGATTCAACATATCATTGGTTATTTGTGTTCATATTTAGGTCATTAATGTAAGCTTCATCGGTTTGTTAAAAATAGATGGGTCATGTTTAATGTAGTTTCTCCTTTTGAGAAACATACACTAAACAATACAAATATTTATGATAGAATCATTTTTACTTTTATAAAAAAAAAAGTGCAATATTGTTCAATATATAAACATTCTCCCAATTCCTCTTTGACAAATATAAAATTTTGTGAAACAACTTATGTGCATGTTTTATTATATAGAGGTAATATATACACACATGAAAACTTGCTTCTTTTTTTTTAAAGAAAATTCAAAATTTATCGCCTTGAAATTTTACGTCCAAATTCAATGCATGCATTATATGTCATTATCGTTTTATTTATATATCAAGTTTCATAATATGTGATGTAATCTTATGACTACATTTTATGTGTTCTCCTAGGAAATATGGGCAAAGTCTTGAGGATGTTTTTATACACATGCCGCCGGACAGAGCTCGAGAATTTGGAAAAAATATTTTCAAATTCTCGTGAATTTTGGATTCAATAATTCAGAAGAACGAGAGGACGGCGGTCTATGTAGGCCAGAAGACCATTTGTCTTAAAAAGTTCATGCCTTGTTATTGCATCTTTTTTCTTTTTGAAAATATTACGATAATAAGATGATGCAAATCCTCATTAGTTATTAGTCTTCACATGTAAGTTATCTTTTTACATTTTTTTTAAAAATGAAGTTGACGTGGTTTAATTAAATGTATCAATATTTTGGTAATTATAAAAAAAATAGCATATTTATGATATCAGCATTTCAAATTTTATTAATAAAATATCCAATGATTAAAGTATAAATGTTTTCCCTTTTTTTTTGAAATGTTTTATATCTAGTTTTACTCTAAAAAATAGCTCTTATATTAATAAATATGCAAAGAAGTTACAAGGACTACATAGAAAATAATAAATATTAAAACCTCTTCACAAGAAGATAAACTTTTCTTTCAGATATTTAGACGAGATGTATTTCGTTATTTGTGTAGTGTATGTGCATATGTATAGGTATATAATTTGGCAACAAAAACTTTTAATCTATTAGTTTTGTATCAAAGAACAAATAAAACATACATGAAATATATAAAATGTTACAAAGTACTCAAGAAAACTTTAATTGTTCAATTACAAGGTCTTGTCTTAACACTAAATAAGATTTTTCCATTTTTTTGCGCTCAATAATCCAACGAATATTTGTTTCAAGTAAAATTTAATTTTTTTTTTGTTAGTAATTTGTTAGCAAAACGATTGAGATAGATGCTGGTATTGAAATTCCCAACAAGATTATATGTTTTTGACATCTATAAAATAAAAAGGTTTTTACAATGTTTATGAATCATACTTTTTGCAGATATTAATAGACGGGCAATGCTTAGTAACAAAAGATAATCACTATTTTTGCCCCTGAGCTATCTTTCAAAAGAAACTGTTACCCCTCAGGAATATATCGTGCCATTTGTATCCCCAACAATTTTCGGGGTGCCATTTATACCCAAAAGTGGCGGCGTCCGGCGAAAAGGGGCGGCGTTGCACGCGTACGGACTGCACATGCGAAATCAGAGGGGCAAAATCGTCATTCACCCTCTCTCCCTCCACCATCTCCTCTACCACTCACCCCTCCCTCTCCTCCACCACTCACCCATCCCTCCTTCTCTCCCCCGCCACTTACCCCTCCCTCCCTCCGCCATCTCCTCCACCACTCACCTCTCTTTAAATGCTATTTTGAAGGATTTATTGGTGGTTGAAACTTTGAAGATGAAGATGAAGCTTTGAAGTTGATTTTCCTTCCATTAATGGATATGAAAAGCTTTAAAGTTGATTTTGGAAGAATGGGTTTTGGAGGAAGAAGAGAGGGTGGTGGAGATTTTAGGGGGAAGTTTTGATTTTGGAGGAAGAAGATGAAGAGAGGGTGATGGCGGGTGGGTGGTGAAGATAAAGAAAGCCATGTAGTTGATTTTGGAAGAATGGGTTTTGGAGGAAGAAGAGAGGTTGGTGGAGATTTTGGGGGAAGTTTTGATTTTGGAGGAAGAAGATGAAGAGAGGGTGGTGGTGGGTGAGTGGTGGCGGGTGGGTGGTGGAGATTTTGGGGGAAGTTTTGATTTTGGAGGAAGAAGATGAAGAGAGGGTGGTGGTGGGTGAGTGGTGGCGGGTGGGTGGTGGAGATTTTGGGGGAAGTTTTGATTTTTTGAAGATCCAACCATGGCGGGTGGGTGGTGAAGATAAAGAAAGCCATGTCTTCTCCATTGTCTTCTTCAAGCCTTCTTGGTGTTCTTCTTCAAATAATTCAAACCCACAAATCCACAAATCTTCAACCTTCTTGGTGTTCTTGGGTTTTTGAAGATTGGAATTCGGTTTAGATTTTGTGATCCAAGTGTTTGGATAAAGATAAAAAGCCATGTCTTCTCCATTGTCTTCTTCAAGCCTTCTTGGCGTTCTTCTTCAAATAAGACGTTTTGATCCATTTTGGTGAAGTTGCTCTCTTGTTTTTGTTGGAGGATGTCTGGTGGACGAAATTGCCCCTCAAAATGTGTTTGTGTGGTTCGCACGCGTGCAACGCCGTCCATTTTCGCTGGACGCCGCCACTTTTGGGTATAAATGGCACCCCGTAAATTGTTGGGGATACAAATGGCACGATATATTCCTGAGGGGTAACAGTTGCTTTTGAAAGATAGCTCAGGGGCATAAATAGTGATTATCTCTAACAAGAATGAAATTTAACTTCTTAAAACTGGTCAAAATTCAGATTTAATGAAGCATTAATATTACTTGTTACAGATTTGTAAAATAATTTTATGATAATATGATCATTCAACACTTTTCTCTTTTCTTTCACTAAAATTATTTTATCCATTTTACAACAACCATGGAAACATCAACGAGTTATTTATTGGTAACACAAAAGCCAACTTTTTAGTAGTATGGTTGATATAAGTGTTGATGTTGAAATGGGCGAGAATATTTTATTTTTTTGAGCATTTTTAGAATCCGAAAATTTTAATTTATTTTATTAAAACATACTTTCTACAGATACTAACTTCATACAAGGCATATGTGCTGAAGCGGAGGTCGCTTTTGCACTTTGTGAAAGTTCCAATAATTAGGTTCGCCAAAAACCAACATGTCCTATTACATGGAAACTCCCTGATCTGAATATGTCTCTTGCGCATATATTTCGAGACAAAGAGAAATTCTCCAATGCTGTTTTTGCCATCCAAGAAGATTTTGGCAGCATTGGTTTTCCTGATATGGTGAATGCCATTGATATAAGGGTATGCCCGAATCTTCTGATATTGGTGACAGATAAACGAGTGCGAAAATAGTTTCTACTTCAAAACAAAACCCTTTTGCAGAGGAATATAAGCTCTTCTATAAAGACGAGAGGTCCTTTGTTCATGACTTTTTTCGTGGACACCCTATTTCTAAGATAGAGATTACGGATTATTTTGAAACGTATATTATAAAAAAAAGTTTATAAGAAACTTTCTTGCACATTTTACGTAATAACAACTTTTTTTATTATTAAAATTCAAAATCTAACACCTTAAAACTAGTTTACATTCCAAATTCATTACGTGCTTTAGATTTTATTTGTGATGTTATCTTACGAGTGTATTTTAATCCTCCTAGGAAATATGGGAATTGTGTAGAGGCTGTGTTCATACACATGCCACATTACAGAGCTCCAGAATTTGAAAAAAAAATCATTTTTAAACTCTTGTGAATTTTTTATTCAATAGTTAAGAAAATGAGACGGTGATAGTCTATGGTGGCCAAAAGTCAAATTGTCTTAAAACATTCATGTCTTGTTAATGAATATTCATTTTCTTTTTGAAATATATTATGATAATAAGATGATTCAATTCCTCATTAGTTATTAGTCTTTACATGGGTTGGCCAAATGTCCATTTGGCTTAAAACGTTCTTGTTAATGAATCTTGTTTTCTTTTTGAAATATATTATGATAATAAGATGATTCAATTCCTCATTTGTTATTAGTCTTCACATGTACATTAACTTTTTACATTTTTTAAAATTGAAGATTTTGTGGTTTAATGTATCATATCAATATTTATGTACTTGTAATGAAAATGCACATAATTATGATATAAGCATTGGAAGTTCTATTAAAAATATGTCCAGTGTTTAAAGTGCTAATTATCTCTCTTTTTAGAGTGGGCCTATTGCGAATAAGATGTTGTTAGAGTGGCATTGGACAATATTAGTCAGAAGATAAAGGACAATATTGCATTTTCTCAACACAGGAGATGGCCTTGGTGTCCACTCAAATAAACGGTAAGAAGCCGAGATCTGTGGAAACAACTTCTGCCATTGTATTTGTACCTGCGAGAACGGAACAGGTTCAGCTTTCGTTATCAAATAATCAAGAAGAGGGCGAGAAAGAGATTGCAACTTGGTGCTCAAATAATCTACGTCAAATCTCTCTTTGTTCGGTGACCCAATGAGTGGGCCTAGAATGATAATACTATCACCTAGGATTATGCCCTTTGGGTTGAACATGTGAATTTTGTTATTCTCTTTTCCCCCCAAAAACCAGTGTTGTCAAACTTATTTACAACTCAGCTTTACAACTATACTTGTATTCATCATGCAAAGTAGGAAATGTTCTGAAGAACAGATCCTTGTTGGGAAAGAATTAATATGTATAACTATGACCTTTTGGGACCTATTCAAATCTTTAAAATTTTCAGCAACAAAAAACAAAAAACAAATGTATTTATCACTAGTTTCTCCTTTTGAGGGAAAAATTCCATATGGGGACGGCCCTCATGCAGTGCACATGCGACATGAAGGTCTCATGACCTATTTTGCAGAGTGGCCATATCTCAAATTATGAGAGGAATGCGGCACTGCACAGGGGCCGCCTCATGCCAAACTTTCTCCCTTTTGAGATACCTATACTTAACAATTCAAATATTCATGGTAGAATCTTTTTTACTTTTATAAAATAAACACACACACACACACACACACATATATATATATATATATTTTCTTTTTTGGTGTTTTATTTTAAACATTTAGACAAGATGCAACGTGGAAATATTAATTGTGCACATATTAAACATTTAGAAATCCCTAGAAATAAACATAAACTCCTCCACAATATCATACTACGACTTATATCTTGCAAATATTCTATTTTTTTTAGGTTTTTGTTCATTTAAATTTTAAGAACTTCACCCCCCCCTCTTTTTATAATTCTTTTTTCACTTCTTTCACTAAAATTGTTCTATCGATATTACAACAACCATGGAAACACAAACGAGTTATTTATTGATAACACAAAAATGCATCTTTTTAGTAGTATGATTGACATAGGGGTTGATGAGGAAATGGCAGAGAAGATTATATATTTTTTAGCAGTTTTTAAATCAGGATATTTTAAAAATATTGATGAAAAATACTTTATGAAGATATATATGTGCTTAAGCTGAGGTCGCGTACGAAAGTTCCAGTAATTAGGTACGACAAAAACCAACATGTCCTAACATGGAAACTCGCTGGTCTGAATTTTTCTCCAGCGGATACACTTGGAAACAAAGACACAGTCTCCAGTGCTGTTTTGGCCCTCAAAGAAGATTTTCGCAGCATTGGCGTTGCTGATATTGTGAATGTCATTGATGTGAAGCGTAAGAGTGAATCATCCAATATCGGTGATACAGAAACTGTCACCCGTAACCAGAAAGTGAACTGGTAATGCATCATCTATCAATGAGACAAAGAACTCATATCAGAATATACTCTTCAAATCCATAAACTTAACAGAATAACTTAAACTTTATTAAAACATCAATTATTGTCTGAAATTACAATTTAACAATAATATGATTCTTATGAATACGGTTTGGTTACTATAACATATGTCATCTTTCATTCAATTCGGAACTACTCGTCGTAATCCCCATCCCAAGCTTCCTCAACAACATCATCCACATTCCCATCTACAAAATATAAAAGGATAAAAGGGTAAGCCACAAAGTTCAGTAATGATCGATTGCCCTTGGGATGTAGGTCCAAAGACATCAACTACCTTCCCTATTTCCCAAAACCTGTGAAAATATATCTTTACTTGACATAACTTGAAATACCTCAAAAACATTTGAGAAATATTTGAAAACATACCATAAGAGTTTAGAATAACCATTACATGAACGTAATATAACTTACAGCAAAAGTACTCCGGTCGACCGAGGGGTTGTCTGAGATCAAGATAGAAACTTTGACAAAAATTTCGGTTGACCGACAGGAGAGGTCGTTCGACGGCAATGGCTCTGGTCGAGGGGATTTTCATCCCGGTCAACCGCAATCCATCATTGGTCTTCCGCAATCATCCCCAGTAAGTTTGATCCGGGCGATGGAATTATCATCCGGTCGACCGTTCAGTCAGGACATTTTTCAGAGCTTATTTTGTGAAGGAAAATCCAATTTCTACACATTTAAAATCCCCAACTCAAAATACTGAAATTTGACAGACATTAACATGAAGAAAAATTACCAAAATATAAATATAGCAAGACATAACAACTTATCAAATCGATCACATACAAATCAGAAATCGTGTTCAGAGCACCTTAACCTTTTTTTTTAAATGCTTCTTTTATTGAATAAAGGCTCGAAGCCAAAAATACATAGATAGCCGCGACCAGTCGTGGGAGACTTCTTTTGCAATTAAGCTAACTAACTAGACGATACATGTCTAATATACGGAGTTCCAGCTTGATCTAAGTGGCACAAGCCTCTAACAATATCTGGGAGGAGTCGAAATTCCCTAAAAAATGTACTATACTGCAAGTCACACGCCTCGTTCGCCAAACTATCTGCCACTTTGCTTCACTATAAACGTGTTGCGCCGAACTCCCACCAAAATATTTCAGAAGCTGCTGAAAAGAAGCATTCGGCCTCCATGCATAAATCTTTCGGCCTCTAATAGAATAACACAATTTTTTTGAATCCGTTTGAACAAGGACCCTTCCATATCCCCAATCAGCCACAAGCCTTCAGCCTATGATCATAGCTTCAATTTCAGCCGAAGAATTTGTCACCTCTAGTCCTGAAAAACATGAGAAAGCACCAATGAAATCAACATTTGCACTCCGAAGGATACCACCTGCTCTAGCAATACCCGGGTTTCCTCTCGAAGCTCCATACACATTGAGGATGACAGGGTCAACCGAGCTTCGCCAGCGGACCACCCGCACTCCTCTCCTTAGACGAGCACCAACCGAGAAGGATCCCAAAAACATCTCCAATAGTCCAGCGCAGCAAATAATTTGTCGGATTAAATAAGTATATTCTCTTAACAAACTTCGACCATTCGAATGAACTCTATCAAATACAAAACGACATATTGCTCTCCATAATACCCAGCATACACTCAAAAATATAACAGTATAAATCTCAGGCCACTTGCCTTTCCCTTTCCACCAAAGAAATTTAAGTAAAGAGGTGTGAGAATCGTACATTAAAGTGAACCAACCACTACAGGAAAACAGTAAAATCGCGACTGCCGTTACCGTCGGCATTCGGTCGCTATTCAAGTTTACCGACCGATTGCCGACCGAATATAGTGGTCGTGTATTTATCGTCGCTAAGCCATATACCGACTGATTACCGACCATTATTAGAGCGACCGATTATTCCGTCGCTATATTACGACGGAAAGGCGACCGACTAGAATACTTGGTTGACTTTTTAACATTGACTTCTACCGACCGATGGCCGACGGAATAAGTACCGATCAAATGAGACGACAAAATACCAACATAATGGGACGACCTAATACCGACGGTAATTACGCGACCGAGTACCGACCGATAATTACGCGACCGATGGCCGACGGAAAATACTTTGACAGAATACCGACTAGATATTCCGTCGGTAAAATGTGACGGAATAGCCACCGACTAGAATTTATTTAAGCTAATAGCAGCCGTTATTCCGTCGCTATTCCGTCGCCAACTTGTTTTGAATTTAAAAAAAATAAATCTGAAATATAATTAAATCCATATACAAAAAACTGCAATATGAAACAGAAAATCCAAAATAGCAATACAAACCAAAAACAATATCCAAAAAATCCCAAAATAACAAACATAATGAATACAACCCAAAAATAACATTACATAACCAATGATCTCACTAAAACCACAAGTTTACACTTCTTATTTACATTACAACAATCAAAGAATACAATTCTTATTTACATTACAACAATCAAAGCCTACAAATCTTATTTAAATTACAACAATCAAAGAATGCACTTCTAATTTACATTATAACAAGCAAAGTGTGCACGTGTTATTTAGATTACAACACTTCTAATACTCTTTTCGTCTATGAGTTGAAACCTGAAAATTCAAGAATAAAATTAACAGTTCAAATACGGCAATTAATTTATGGTCATAAAGTACTAAAAATAACACAACAAATATTACTCATCTTCAATATGTGGAAGTAAAAAAAGCTAGTTGTGAAGCGTGAAAGAGATTAATAATACAAGAAATAAAGGTTACAATAAAAGAAGAGTTAAAAATTTATACTTGTATTTTTGCTATTCATAATCATCCTCCGACATGAATTCATCCTCTTCTTCAGAATTGTCATCACCCGACATGATTTCATCCTCATCATCATCTTCATCAACACGAATCGTATCGGTCAAAAGGACAACTTCAATTTCCCCTAACCGGTGTGTAAGTTGACCAACTTCAGTAATAGTTGGATCAATGCGACTGGTCTCCTCCTCGCGTACTTCCTCCTGATACGGTACTAGAACACCAGGAACGTCAAATAGACGTTGTTTGGAACGACAAACAGCTAACCAATCAGCCCTAGATGTTGTCTTACTACCCGGATAAGGTGTGTAGTAGACTTGTTGACATTGGGATCGTAACCCTGATACGTTATTTTCCTATGGATTTCTACAAGTTTATATTGAGGATGCACCCTAAGACCTCGATTTGGAGTAGAATCAAACCAGTCACATTTGAAGAGAATTATTTTTTGGTGAGGTACTCCAGCAAGTTCAACTTCATTGACATGCTTTAACTCTCCGTAATAATCTCCTTTAACCCATAACCCGCTGTTTGTCGTTCCTTTTCCTTCGCTGTGGGCTTGTGTGTGAAATCTATAACCGTTAACAATGTAACCGGTGTATGACATCACTCTCCTCGACGGGCCCCATGACAGATTTTTCAACAACATTTCAGAATGTTGCGGAAGGCTATGTATCTGTTTAGAACAACAAAATGTTAAATTAATTTAGTTTAGGCATTTTTAAGACAACTACATTTCAACACATTACAAAACTTACATGAGTTCCAAACCATTTGGAAACATTATTATAAACCCGACTTTGAAGTTCTTCCTCCGTTATATGCGGTGTTTGGTCATTTACTTCACTGACAAATTTCCTGAGTTACAAATTAATGACAATATTATTATTTGCCTACTTTCAATTATATAACAAAAATGAAGCAATAGATAGGTTTACTTACTGAAGATATGGTTTGACCTCTTCACAATTCATCAAGATATACACTACAAGAAAACAGTGTTACAGAGATAGACATTTCCATCGCTAAAACTCAGTTTCACGGCCGATTCACGTGGTCGTGTATTTTTCGTCGCAAAGCAAATTACCGACCGAATACCGACAGAAAGCCTAGCGACTGAATAACGACCGAATTCCTACCGAATGGTCAACATTGTTGACTTTTAACTTTGACTATATAACGACCGGCAGCCGATGCAACTATGGCGACCAAAGTTACGGTCCCTATTTACCGGCCGAATACCAACCGAATGGTCAACATTGTTGATTTTTTACTTTGACTATATAACGACTGACTGCCGACGCAAGTATAGCGACCGAAATTATGGTCCTTATTAACCGACCGAATACCCACAGCACTTCATGTCGCTATTTACCGACCGAATGCCGACCGAGTGGTCAACATTGTTGACTTATGACTTGGTCTATATAACGACCGAATACCTACGTAATATTCAGTCTCTAATTACCGACCTAATACCGACTGAATAGTCAATATCGTTGACCTTTGACTGGTTAACGACCGAATACCTACGGAATATTCAGTCTCTAATTACCGACCTAATGTAGCACTCAATATTCGGTCGCTATTCCGTCGCTAAATTGTTTTTTATTTAAAAAAATAAATCTGAAATTTAATTAAATCCCTATTATAAAAAACAGCAATACGCACAGGAATACAAACCAGAAACAGTACTAATAAGATCCCAAATAGAAAAAATAACATTACATAACCAAGTTTACACTTCTCATTTACATTACAACACTCACAATCAAAGTGCAAACTTTGAATTACATCTCTCACAATTAAAGTGCACACTTTGAATTATCAAAACTCACAATCAAAGTGTGCACTTCTCATTACATTACAACACTCACAATTAAAGTGGACACTTTAATTATCAAAACTCACAATCAAAGTGTGCACTTCTCATTATATTACAACACTCACAATAAAAGAAAACACTTCTCATATACTCCTTGATGTCATTTATATGTATCCTTGGAAATGCATGAGTATCAATATGAAAATTCAAGAATCAAATTATTTTATGGCAATAAAATTACCACTTTGAATTATGATAAAACAAAGTTATACAATACGACAATTAATTTATGAAATTCCAAAAAGCGAGAAAGAGATTAATCATTCTAAATCATCCTCCGACATAAACTCATCCTCTTCTTCAGAATTGTCATCACCCGACATAATTTCATCATCATCATCAACACGGCTCGTACCGGCCACAAGCACAACTTCTATTTCCCCTGACAGGTGTGCAAGTTGACCAACTTCAATAACAGTTTGATCAATGTGACTGGTCTCCTCCTCGCGTACTTCCTCCTGATACGGTAATAGAACACCAGGAACGTCAATTAGACGTGGTTTGGAACGATAAACAGTCAACCAATCAGCCCTAGATGTTGCCTTACTATCCGGATAAGGTGTGTAGTAGACTTGTTGACATTGGGAAGCAAATACAAATGGATCGTAACCCTGGTACGTTCTTTTCCTATGTATTTCTACAAGTTTATATTGGGGATGCACCCTTAAACCTCGATTTGGAGTAGAATCACACCAGTCGCATTTGAAAAGAATTATTTTTTGGTAAGGTACTCCAGCAAGCTCAATCACAATGACTTGCTTTAACTCTCCGTAATAATCTCCTTTAACCCATACCCCACTGTTTATCGTTCCTTTTCCATTGCTGTGGGATTTTGTGTGAAATCTATAACCGTTAACAAAGTAACCGGTGTATGACATCACTCTCCTTGACGGGCCCCATGAAAGATTTTTCAACAACATTTCGGAATGTTCCGGAAGGCTATGTATCTGTTGAGAACAACAAAAGTTAAATTAGTTTAGTTTAGGCATTGTTAAGACAAATACATTTCTACACAATACCAACTTACATGAGTTCCAAACCATTTGGAAAAATCATTATAAACCCGGCTTTGAAGTTCTTCCTCCGTTATCTGCGGAGTTTGGTCATGTACTTCACTGACAAATTTCCTGAGTTACAAATTAAATGACAATATTGTTAATCGGCTAATTTTAATTATATAACAAAAATGAAGCAAATAGATGGGTTTACTTACTGAATATATGGTTCGACCTCTTCACAATTCATCAAGATATAATTCATGGTTGTTTTATAATCTTTATCAAATAATAAAATCTTTTCTTTTTTTCCAAATGATCTTCCCGGTAAGTTGCAAATTGATAATACATCTGGTCCACTAGTCTCGTCTTCACCATCATTTCGCCCAATGGTTGTAACTTTCGTTTTCACGTGGGGTTCAAAATAATAGCTAAAGAATGTAGCAGCTTCTTCGACCAAGTATGCATTGCAAATTGGACCCCTCAACTCTAGCCTTGTTTTTTATCTTCTTTTTTAGATGGTGCAGGTATCTAATTAAAGTATAAGTAGTTAATCACATTGTAAATATGTGCATGAAAAGTAAAAATGGAGTTGATAACATAAATACAATGGTTGTTAACTCTCGAACGGGTACATCTATCTAAACTGTATCGGGCCACCAACCTTGGCTTCGTACGGAAGGTGAACCGGCAAGTGTTCCATCACATCAAAAAATCCTGGAGGAAATATTCTCTCTAACTTGCACAATAAAATAGAGATAGTGTCCTCTAATTCTTGCATATGCGCCACACTGAATTTTGGGGAACACAAATCTCTATAGAACAGACTAAGTTCAGCCAAGGGCCCCCAAACACTTGCCGGTAGTACTTCTCTAAGTGCTATAGTCTCTCCATGAATACATGAGAATCTTGACTCTTCATTCCAGACATTTTCAACTCTTTCATATCAACACATCACGCCAAATTCGATGCATATCCATATGAGAGCCGTAATTCTTTAACCCACTGCAAAACTATCTCTTTTCGTGCCTTGGTAAGAGTGAAACATGCCTTCGGTTTTGTTACTTTACCTCGGCCATCGTGTTTAACATTCAATTCTGGCCGACTGCAATACCTTTCAACATCCGCTCTAGCCTTAACATTGTCCTTTGTTTTACCCTTCACGTCCAACACGGTGTTAAAGACGTTATCAAACACATTTTTTCATTATGCATGACATCAATGTTGTGTCTTAGAAGAAGTGTCCGCCAATAAGGTAAGTCCCAAAATATGCTACGTTTGGCCCAACTGTGATCTCGTCCCCTGCCTTGCTCTTTACCAATCTCTTCAGCTGTATTGGTAATTTTTGAATAATCTCTAACTCTAAACCATAAGGCGAGATGGCGGGTCTGCTCTCTCCTGTCGTCGATCCTTTCGAAATCCCTTTGCATCTCTTCTAAAAGGATGATTAGGTGACAAGAAGCATTTGTGGCAATCGAACCACGATTGTTTCTCGCCAGCATGCAAATGGAACACTTGAGTTTCCTCCATACAATATGGACAAGAGTGAATGCCAGCTGTACTCCATCCACTCAACATTCCATGTGCTGGGAAATCACTAATTGTCCGTAGTAATGAAGCCCTCAGTTTAAAAATTTTTCTTTTTTTGAGATGTCATACGTTTCTGCACCTTCACCCCACAGCTGATTCAATTCATCGATGAGAGGCTGCATGTACACATCAATCTTGTGTTTTGGATTTTGGGGTCCAGGTACAATGATAGTTAACAACATTACATTATTCTTCATACACATCCAAGGGAGGCAGATTATAAGGTGTTAAAATAACTGGCCATAGAAGAATATTGCTTCCCTAACATGCCGAAAGGTGCAAATCCATCTGTACATAACCCAAGCCTTACATTCTGAGGTTCTGCTGCAAAATCGATCTATGTTCTATCAAAATGTTGCCAAGCTTCCCCATCCCGTGGGTGATTCATTATTCCCTCTTCCCTCTCCTGTCTGAATGCCATGTCATGTGTTTTGCGGTTTTCTTAAATGCATACAATCTTTGCAATCTCGGAGTAATTGGAAAATAATACATCTTTTTGCAAGCAATCTCTTTTTGTCGTGTATTTTTTGATTTCTTTTCCCTAATATACCTACCATGGCCACAAAACTTACATTCTCTACTCTCAACATCATCTTTCCAGTATAACATACAACCGTTAAAACAAACATCTATCTTTTGCATCGGTAATCCAAGGCCTTTAACCAATTTCTTCATTTGGTAAAAGTCTTCCAAAGCATTATTTTGAGGAGGAAGCGCCTCTTTCATTAACTGTGCAAATTTATCTATAGTATTTTCAGATAAGTTGTCTTCGGACTTAATACTCAACATTCTAGCAGTCATTGATAGCTGTGAATGGTTTGTACAACCTTTGTACAGGAGGCTATCAACAGCCTTCAACATGTCATAGAATTTTTGTGCCTCTGGATTGGGATGTTCTTCTACGTCCCTATTTTCCGACTCATTTAAACTTGGTCCGGCAGCATCAAGAACCATCTCTCGATAATTGTTGTGTGTTGTATATCTTAACGAATTATCCATATCATGAGAGGTTTCATGTATAAACGGAAATTGAGGCATTGGAAAGAATGCCTCACCGTGACATGTCCAATTAAAATAGTTAGACACAAATCCGTTCATAACAAGATGATACTTGACCATATCAGGTATATGAAAATCATTATTTTTACAACAAGCACAAGGACACCTAATCCCATCATTTTGTACATTAGCAGACATACTAATAGCAAAATCCACAAATTGTTTCACTCCCTCTATAAATTCTAGATATTCAATATTGATAACGCAAAAACAAGTATGCAATATTAACCACGCAAAAACAAGCATACAAAAGTTGAATAATATACCAAATAAACAACACAATCTATTGATGCCACAATACATCATTTACGGCTAAGGGATCATCGTCATAATATGAATCTACATCATCGTACTCTAAATTGGTCAATCTAGCTTCTAGCTCAGCGGGACTTAATATAGCGTCTCTATTTGAAAGAATATCAAATAAGGTACTAGCTAATGCTCTAGCTCTCTTATTTTCCCTCCGCGCATTTTCTCTTTCTTTATCTTCAAATTTCTTCTTCCAATCATCGTTCATTTCTGTCATTTTTTGTTTCATTTCTGTCATTTTTTGTTCCATTTCTGAATGAGAGACCGACTGGCTACCTCCCCTCATTGCCTTAACCACATTGGAGAAGGAACCGAGTCCTTGAACTCGTCCCTTTTTTAGCCCACCCGTTGCCTCAGCAGATAGCGCAATCTGAGTCGGCAAATCAGGAAGAGGCTCGCCTGTTTGAGTAGCTTCGGTTGCGGCTTTGTCATAGACAGAATGGAACACTCCCTGTCAAATAAAATGTAAGGTTACAGATAAATGATAGTAATTAACTAATGTAAAAGGGGATAAGTATTGAAATACTTATATATAGCTCTCTAGAAGCGTCATCAACAAAATCCCCTATCTTCGAGCCGGTATGGTGTTGATGACACCAATCATAGCTATCCGGGAATGGGAGTGGATGCCCATCCTCCTTTTCCTGTTTACGACAATCATTAAAATATTAAATACCGAACTACGTCACAAAATTTTAATGAATTTGGAAAATTATAAAATTACCAGTCTCTGGTGATGCTCAATGTGGCTAAGTGAACCACCCGTATGCTTCATTGGGCCTTTGCCGCCCCTCCCCTCCTTCCGGTTGATTGATGCCTGTTTAGACTTTGCTTTAAATTCCGGAGTTGCCCAATATTGTTGAAGTGTGTTCCAATCAGAGTCTGAACTCCCATTTAAGCTTATTATTCTTTTTCCGATGGTCGCTCATGACACCGCTGAGTCTCCGCTGAAGTAACATGCGCCAACCTCTCTTGATGCTATCCTGATACTCAGGAGCCCACCGATAACATTTCTGTTTTTTGAAATAATGTGTTAGATAATTAAATTTGATAGTCTTGTAAAATCATTAAGTTTCAAATACACTTACCGTGAACTCTTCCCACCACATATTTTCTTCTTCCATAGGTACATCTTTTAAGGTGCTATATGCTTCCTTGAAACGGCCTTGGAATATATCGGTAATGGCGGAGGCGCAGCTAGAACTCAATGTAAAACTATAATAGACACGACAAAATTTAATTGCAGATTATAATGATAAAAAATTATAATTAACTTGATTTATAAATAAGATAAGTTTGAAATTTACTTACGTGCCATAAGTTGGCTGCAGGAGAATCCGAGTATCTGGTGCAAGCTGTGCTCCACCATTATCTGGGACAGCAGACTAGGGAGTCGTCGAGCCTCCTACAGGCGGAGACTCGGGGGAAGGTCCTGCCGCGGACGAATCCCTAGACACGTGTACATCGGAAGACTATGAATGAGGTGTCATACCGGTCACGGGTACATCGGCAGACTGTGACGCTGAACCTGGCTGGGAGGTAGGGGTCGTAGCAGACGCTGGGGTCTGACTAAATGGTAAGCGAGATCGGATAGGTTTCTTTGGAGGCATTTCTGAAATAAATATTAAGCGGATTAAGGAAATGATTAGGTTGTCTAAATTAGTACTGCAATGACTTCCTTTAAAGCTGCAGACTATCAATTGGAAACAAATACCAAAACTATCATTGCAAGTCAAAGTGAATTTGATTAGACAATCAATATATTTACAAGCAACGTGAAAATAACTAAAGAGTCATAGCAGCCTAAATGGTAAGCTTAGACATGTATCTAGCACATCTCCATGAAAGCCCAAATTCTCAGATTACATAAGAAACAACTGTGCAGAGACCAAACAGCTGTCAAAATTACATACCAAGTTACAAAAGAATGGTTGCCCATGAAAACACATTAGGGTTGAAGATAATAGCTCCCGATTTATAATGAATTAAAGATCAAGCTGTAGCAAGTTAACCACCACATGCTAATGATTCTTTCTAGCGATCTCATACACATAAAACGGTTAGTCAAATGTCTATAGAGTTATAAGTTCAAACTGCTTATATATCTAAAGCTACGTTGTTGTCATCAACTGTCAACACTGTCAACCTTGGTAGGTATTGCTTCGAAAAGATGGTCGATAAACAGCAAGATCATTTACAAAAGCAAAAATCATCTCAATCTCATCAAATATTTTAAGTTACAAAAGCATACTATCTCATGCCACTTCTGTGCCAAGTGATGCTTCAGACACTAAGCAAGTACCTTAATAGTGAAACTCAAAGGAGTGCTTCCGACGGGTTCAAAGTTATAGTCCCATGAAACTGTGTTAGGAATCGTGGTCTGCACCTCCGCATAAATGCAAGCATCTAATGATTCAACTGACCTGTCACCCAAAAAAACTATCAAAAAGAGGAAAAAACAAAGCCAGATTTGTTACAAAAGTCTCGGGCTAAACCAGGCAAGAGGATGAGCCTAATCCTTAAACCCAACCTCATTTCATCTTTATTCAATACCTAGCTGAGAGAACCAAGGAACTAAGTGACATCTATATAAGAAATAAATCAACAAAATAAGCAAAAAATAGAAGTAAAAATGCAAAAAAAATAAATAAAAAAATGGACAGAAAAGCCAAAAATGGAACAGGTATTACTTTGTTGAATAACATTGTATTACAACTGAAAATAGAACAGAAAATGCAAAAAAAAAAATTTAAAAAAAAAGACGGTCTAAACTTACTCTGAGAAATTAGGCGGACTGGGAAGAATTAGACCGACGGTGGCCGGAGGGTATGGTCTCTAAGAAATCGGGAATGGATCGAGGGGGAAGGAAGGTGATGGTGGAGGGGATGTCGGAAAGGGAGAAGGAAACCGATGGTGGGGGGTTCGTCGGAAAGGGAGAAGGGAGGTGATGGTGGCGGGTTCTTCGGAGAGGGAGAAGGGATGGTGGCGGGTTCGTCTGAAAGGGAGAAGGAATGAATGGCGACAAGGGTTTATGAATTTTGAGGAATATTTTTTTTTTTGTGGAGAAATCCACAGTGAAACGACGTCGTTTCACTACCTAATTACGTCTTCCGTCATACATTTCGTCGTTATTCGGTCGTTATTCTTTCGGTCGTTATAATCCGTCTGTAGACGGTCGTTAAAATAAATGAAAGGACGTCGTTTTGTGTCCCTAATTTATTAATATATAAATATACACCGTTATTGTTTCGGTCAGTAAGCGATCGTTATATTTCGTCGGGAGTCGATCGTTAAAATAAAGGAAACGACGTCGTTTTGCGTCCCTCATTTATTACTATACAAATAAACATTGTTATGTGTTCCGTCGGTATTCGGTCGTTATATTCCCTCGGTATTCGGTCGTAATATATTCCGTCGGTAAACGGTCGTTAATATCCGTCAGTATTTGGTCATTAAGGGTGAACAAAACGATGGCGTTTCAATTTGGTCAACGGGACCGAAGTGGCCGACGGAATAACGACCGACTTTTTTCGGTTTCTATTCGGTCGGTATGCCGTCGTTAAATTTGTGACTGAAAATTCGGTCGCTATTTAACTGTTTTCTTGTAGTGATAATTCATGGCTGTTTTATAATCTTTATCTGATAATAAAATCTTTTCTTTTTTTCCAAATGATCTTCCCGGTAAGTTGCAAATTGATAATAATTCAGGTTCAGGTTCACATGTCTCATCATCTCCATCATTTCGCCCAACGGTTGTAACTTTTGTTTTCACGTGGGGTTCGAAATAATAGCTAAAGAATGTAGCAGCTTCTTCGACCAAGTATGCATTGCAAATTGACCCCTCAACTCTGGCCTTGTTTTTTATCTTCTTTTTTAGATGGTGTAGATATCTAATTAAAGCATAAATAGATAATCACATTGTAAATACGTACATGAAAAATAAAAATGAAGTTGAGATAACTTAAGACATTAGTTGTTACCTCTCGAACGGGTACATCCACCTAAACTGTACCGGGCCACCAACCTTGGCTTCGTACGGAAGGTGAACCGGCAAGTGTTCCATCACATAAAAAAATCCCGGAGGAAATATTCGCTCTAACTTGCACAATAAAATAGCAATAGTGTCCTCCAATTCTTGCATATGTGCCACACTCAACTTTGGGGAACACAAATCTCTATAGAACAGACTAAGTTCAGCCAAGGGTCCCCAAACACTTGTCGGTAGTACTTCTCTAAGTGCTATAGGGATAAGTCGCTCCATGAATACATGAGAACCGTGACTCTTCATTCCAGACATTTTCAACTCTTTCATATCAACGCATCGCGCCAAATTCGATGCATATCCATCTGGGAGCCTTAATTCTTTAACCCACTGCAAAACCATCACTTTTTGTGCCTTGGTAAGAGTGAAACATGCCTTCGGTTTCGTTGCTTTACCTCGGTGATCGTGTTTAATATTCAATTCAGGCCGATTGCAATATCTTTCAACATCCGCTCTAGCCTTAACATTCTCCTTAGTTTTACCTTTCACGTCCAACACGGTGTTAAAGACGTTATCAAACACAATTTTTTCATTATGCATGACATCAATGTTGTGTCTTATCAAAAGTGTCCGCCAATAAGGTAAATCCCAAAATATGCTACGTTTGGCCCAACTGTGATATCGACCTCTGCCTTGCTCTTTACCAATCTCTTTAGCTGTATCGGTAATTTTTGAATAATCTCTAACTCTAAACCACATTTCATCACCAGTCAAGCGAGATGGCGGCTCTGCTCTCTCATGTCGTCGGTCCTTTCGGAATCCCTTTGCATCTCTTCTAAATGGATGATCAGGTGACAAGAAGCATCTGTGGCAATCGAACCACGATTGTTTCCCGCCAGCAAACAAATGGAACACTTGTGTTTCCTCCATACAATATGGAAAAGCGTGAATGCCTGCTGTACTCCATCCACTTAACATTCCATATGCTGGGAAATCACTAATTGTCCAAAGTAATGAAGCTCTCAGTTTAAAATTTTGCTTTTTAGATATGTCATAAGTTTCTGCACCTTCACCCCACAGCTGATTCAATTCATCGATGAGAGCCTGCAAGTACACATCAATCTTGTGTTTTGGATTTTGGGGTCCAGGTACAATGATAGTTAACAACATTACATTGTTCTTCATACACATCAAAGGGGGAGATTATAAAGAGTTAGAATAACTGGCCAAGAAGAATATTGCTTCCTTGACATGCCGAAAGGTGCAAAACTATCTGTACATAACCCAAGCCATACATTTCGAGGTTCCGCAGCAAAATTAGTGTGTGTTCTATCAAAATGTTGCCAAGCTTCCCTATCCCTTGGGTGATTCATTATTTTATTCCCTCTTCTCTCTCACTATGTGAGTGCCATGTCATGTGTTTTGCAGTTTTCTCAGATGCATACAATCTTTGCAATCTCGGAGTAATTGGAAAATAATACATCTTTTTTGCAAGCAATCTCTTTTTGTCGTGTATTTTTTTATTTCTTTTTCTTAATATACCTAGCATGAGGCAAATACACCGATTTCGTCCTAAAAGATATTCTAAATTATGGTCTTTGTCCTGTATGTAAAATTTTGGGGTTTTAGATCCAGTATATTTTTACGACCTGCCGTTATTGTCCTTCCGTCTCATTTTCTGTTAGAAAATCGTCAAGACAGTCATGTGCCTCACACGTGAGACACTTTTTAAGGGTATTTCAGACATTTCAAACCAATTCTCACAAAAAGAACTTGAGTACTCAATTGTTAAAAAAATTAACTATGAATACTCCAATTTAATTTATCCAAAAAATCTTCTTCTTCTTCACTAAATCCTCCGGTAATCTATCCACCATCTCCGGTGAGTTTCTTCCCCAAAATTAACCATCTCCGGCAAGCTCCATCACCAATACATCACTCCAAACCATGGATAACCAATTTTGGGGAAGAAACTCACCGGAGATGGTTAGTGAAGAAGAAGAAGATTTTTTGGATAAATTAAATTGGAGTATTCATAGTTAATTTTTTTAACAATTGAGTACTCAAGTTCTTTTTGTGAGAATTGGTTTGAAATGTCTGAAATACCCTTAAAAAGTGTCTCACGTGTGAGGCACATGACTGTCTTGACGATTTTCTAACAGAAAATGAGACGGAAGGACAATAACGGCAGGTCGTAAAAATATACTGGATCTAAAACCCAAAATTTTACATACAGGACAAAGACCATAATTTAGAATATCTTTTAGGACGAAATCAGTGTATTTGCCCTAGCATGACCACAAAACTTGCATTCTCTACTCTCAACATCATCTTTCCAGTACAACATACAACCGTTAAAACAAACATCTATCTTTTGCACCGGTAATCCAAGACCTTTAACCAATTTCTTCATTTGGTAAAAGTCGTCTAATGCATTATTTTGAGGAGGAATCACCTCTTTCATCAACTGTGCAAATTTATCTATAGTAGTTTCAGATAAGTTGTCTTCGGACTTTATTCTCAACATTCTAGCAGTCATTGATAGCTGTGAATGGTTTGTACAACATCCTTACAGTGGGCTATCAACAGGCATCAACATGTCATATAACATTTGTGCCTGCGGATTGGGGGGTTCTTCAACTTCTCTATTTTCCGGCTCATTAAAACTAGGTCCGGCAGCATAAAAAACCATCTCTCGATAATTGTTTCCTGTGGTGTGTCTTCTAGAATTATCCACATCATGAGAGGTTTCATTAATAAAAGGAATTTGAGGCATTGGAAAGAATGGCTCACCGTGACATGTCCAATAATAATCTTTAGACACAAATCCGTTCATAACAAGATGATACTTGACCATATCAGGTACATGAAAATCCTTATTTCTACAATCCGCACAATAACACCTAATCCCATCATTTTGTACATTAGCAGACATACTAATAGCGAAATTCACAAATTGTTTCACTCCCGCTATAAATTCTGGACTATGACGGGATCCACCATTAGATGTTGAATCCATATACATCCAACTACAGTCCTCCATTATAAACACAATATCTGCATATATCAAGTCTTCATAAGTAAATGCATAGAACCTTATGTTTGATGATTTAGAACTTTTTTATGTACTATGTTATTAATGGCATCTTATCTTAATTTTTGTCAAGGTTTACAATGATAAAGAATAATGTCAAGGTTAAAGTGTAATAAACACCAAGTTTATTCCAAGTAAAGAAACATTGGTCCATCATAAATCAAATATATATTGTAAGTATATTTTCATAATCATTTATGGACAGAAATAAATTTAATCTTTAATTTCAAAAAAAGAAGAAGAACAACAAATGTCAAGGTTAAAGTGTAATAAACACCAACAAGTTCATTCCAAGTAAAGAAACCTTGGTCCATCATAAATCAAATATATTGTAAGTATATTTTCATAATCATTTATGGACACATATAAATTTAATCTTTAATTTCAAAAAAAGAAGAAGAAGAACAAATGTCAAGGGTAAAGTGTAATAAACACCAACAAGTTTATTCCAAGTAAAGAAACATTGGTCCATCATAAATCAAGTATATATTGTAAGCATATTTTCATGTGGGAAAAATAAATTTAATCTTTTAATGTGGGAAAAAATAAGAATAGGAAGAAGAAGAAATGGAGCACCTAATTCAAAGTGGTGGTGCTGGAGCACCTAAAGCCGACCGGTGGTGGTGGACCATCGGATCTGGTGGAGCCAGGGAGGGGGGAGGTGGAGGCAATGAGGGAGGAAGGTTTCAAAGAAGAGGGTCTGGTCTCACAGGTTTACAAGTGTGCTTATTTTATTGGGTATTCTGTTTTACAGCAATTTCAAAACAGAACTGTATCGTTTCATCTTAATTCTTGGCGACCGATTATCGACTGTATTAAACTTTTGTGACTGATTACCGACCGAATACAAATTCCGGTCGGTATTCGGTCGGGAAGCAAAAGGAAAAGCGGGAATATCAAAGCGGGAAAATATCGAGAAAATGGGCCGACCGAATGCCGACCGTATATGCATATTCGGTCAGTATTCAGTCGCTCGATTTTCAAGTCGCGACCGAATGCCGACTTATATTACAATTCCGGTCGGCATTCGGTCGCTCGGACTTATAAAATTAATAAACAATAGTTGAATTGTCATGCCCCGTGTCTAAACAACTTTTAACATTCATGTGTATAAGTTTAACTATTCAATTTAATGTGTGTGTGTGTTTATATATATGAATTCATAAAAATTGTTTACACAGGAGAATGACAATTCAACTAGTAGATCATTAAGTGATGGAGTTAAAATTTTAGTAATTGAATTTCAATAAACACACACATTAATCATAAAACTTGATTAGACACGGGACATGACAATTCAACTAGTGGATCATTCAGTGCCCGAGTTTTTTAATTTTTAAACCGGAGCGACCGAATGCCGACCGTATATGCAATATCGGTCGAATTCGATCGCGATTTTAAAATTGGGCAACCGAAGACCAACCGTATCTCCATATACGGTTGGCATTCAGTCGGCACATTTCCCCGATATTTTCCCGCTTTGCCGGATTTTTTATAGAAACATTATTCACGGCTTTTAATTACTATTACTAATTCATATGTGTGTGTATATATATATACACACACACACATTAATCATAAAACTTGATTAGACACGGGGCATGACAATTCAACTAGTGGATCATTAAGTGCCCGGGTTTTTTAATTTTTTTAAGCCGGAGCGACCGAATGCCGACCGTATATGCAATATCGGTCGGAATTCGGTCACGACTTTTAAATTGGGCGACCGAAGACCGACCGTATCTGCATATACGGTCGGCACATTTCCCCGATATTTTCCCGCTTTGCCGGATTTTTTAAAGAAACATTATTGACGGCTTTTAATTACTATTACTAATTCATATTGTTAGAGGAATAACCGGGTCACACATAAATGCGCAGCGGAATAAAACTTGACCCGCCTCTACCAGGATCTTCCACGAGTAAGAACCTACGACTATGGGATAGTGTTTTACCTTATATTGATGCTAGAATGGCTGAAACGCTTTCAGCGGTATGTTGTCACGAACGGAACACCACAATGCAGGCTCCGTCTCTCCCAGTATCCACTCGATCTTCCGGGGATGGTCTTCTACTGCTTGGTGCTAGCCAACGCCTTGTAGAAGCTTTGAAGACACTCTTCAATGGAGTATGTATTTCAGACCTTATCAGAAGAATAAGATACAGGATTTCTAACTTCTTTCCTATTAGCAAAAAGCTAGAAAACAAGTCTAGAAATCTATCTTTTCTTTTCTCTCTAAAAACTCACTTTTCTCTCTTCTCTCTAAGCTTCAAAAGCTGGAGAAAAACTGATTAATTTGATTGGGAAAAATCAGTATTTTTCCCTTAGTCTATCAAGAGAGAATGGGGAGAGATAAAGGGGAAAGTGGGAGATCATGGAGGAAACCACTCCTCCACTTTCTCCACTCCTTTAACCTCTAGATAAGAGACATATGAGCTGAAAATATGTGTCCAATTTTCCAGCCATAAGGTCGGTCCAAAACGGGTCGGTCGGCCCAACCCGATTAAGGGCCCAATCCAATCCCGGCCCGGCCCAATCGAATTGGCGCACCTTAGATTAAATGTACTCCAACACATATGTGTATAGTGCCCGGGTTTTTTAATTATTTAAGTTGGAGCGACCGAATGCCGACCGTATATGGAAAGGGCGACCAAATACCGATGGAAACTGAGATAGCGGTCGCCATTCGGTCGCTAAACCCTAACCCTATACCTAAGATGGTTGCTATTCCGTCGCCCATAACAATATTCAAAAGTCTAAAATTTTAAAAACAGTATACACCCTGCCACAAGTCATAAGCATACAAATAACATACAAGTCAATATTCCAGCAGAAAACTTAACTAGATCGCCATTACGCAAATACCATAAGCATACAATAGTGATAATAACAAGCATAGTTCAACATTAAACCAAAAAAAACATAACAAAAGTCGAATAATATTCCAAAAAACCTACAATCTCTATTGACGGCCCAATACATCATCTATAGCTAAGGGATCATCTTCATAATCTGAATCTAAGTCATCATTATCTAAGTTGCTCAATCTAGCTTCTAGCTCAGCTGAGCTTAATATAGCCTCCCTATTTGAAAACATCTCAAATAAGGTACTAGCTAACGCCTTATTTTCTTCTTTTCTCTCCGCGCATATTCTCTCTCTTTGTCTTCAATTTTCTTCTTCCATTCTTCGTTCAGTTCTGTTATTTTGTGTTCCATTTCTGAGTGAGATACCGACTGACTACCTCCCCTCATTGACTTAGCCACATCCGAGAAGGAACCGAGTCCTTGAACTCGTCCCTTTTTTAGCCCGCCAACTGCCTCCCCAGAGAGCGCAAACTGAGTCGGCAAATCGGGTGGTAGCTGGCCTGCTTGGGTTACAACATTGTCATAAACAGAATGGAACACTCCCTGTTAAAAAAAAAGGTAGTTTAGTGATAAATGCAAGTAAATAACTAATATAAAAAAATGGAACCAGTTTGGAAATACTTACCGATAGGTGTCTAGAATCGTCATCAACATATTCCCCTTTCTTCGAGCAGGTATGGTGTTGATGACACCAATCATAGCTATCCCGGAATGGGATTGAATGTCCCGCATCCTTTTCCTGTTTATAAAATGTATTAAAACATTAAATACGTAAATAAAAACACAAAATTTTAATGAATTTGAAAACTTTTACAATTACCAGTCTCTGATGATGCTCAATGTGGCTAAGGGAACCACCCGTATGCTTCATTGGGCCTTTGCCGTCCCTCCCCTCCTTCCGGTTGATTGCTGCCTTTTTAGACTTGGCTTGAAATTCTGGAGTTGCCCAATACGTTTTCAGTCTGTCCCAATCAATGTCAGAAACCCATTTGGGCTTCTTATCATTTTTCCGATGGTCACTCATGATACCGCTGAGTCTCCTCTTAAGTATCGTGCGCCAATCTCTCTTGACCCCCTCCTCATGCTCAGGAGCCCATCGATAACTTTTTCTGTTTTTTGAAATAATGTTAGATAATTAAAATTGATACACTTGTAAATTCATTATAATTGATACACTTACCGTAAACTCTTCCCACCACATATTTTTCTACGTCCATGGGAACATCCTTTAGGGTGCTATATGCTCCCTTGAAACGGCCCTGGAATATACCGGTAATGGCAGCGGAGCAGCTAGAGCTCAATCTAAAACTATAATAGCAGCGACAAAATTCAATTAGAGATTAAAATGATTAAAAGAATTATAATTAACTTGATTTATAAAGGACATAAGTTTGAAATTAACTTACGTGCCATAAGTCGGCTGTAGGAGAGTCTGAGTATCTACTGCAATCGGCGCTTCTGCAAGTCTCTGGGACATCAGACTGGTGAGTCGCTGAGCCTCCAACAGGCATAGACTCGGTGGGCAGTGCTGCCGCGGGAGAATCCCGAGAGACGTGCTCACCAGCAGATGTGTCATACCGAGCACACGGGCAGATGCAGCTGCCGACTGCGAACCGGATGATGAACGTGTCTGGGAGGTAGGGGCGTAGCAGACACTGGAGTCTGACTAAATGGTAAGCACGCTCGTATAGCTTTCTTTGGAGGCATCTCTGAATTATAAATTAAGCGGATTAATAAGTAGCAAATTACCGATCGTATAAATATGAATTTTGCGTATTTTGACATATTTACCCGTATATTTATTCAATATTGACATGAGGAAAATTTGAATATGGTTACTGTACTGAGAACTTTTGTTTTCTTTTGCCCCCTAAATCACAATCAGAATTAAATCAATAGGAACATTGTAGCTAGAGACTAAAACGTCACAAAATTATATTGAATTAGGCTATGAACCAAAAATATGTAAGTAGAGTTTTTTGTTTACTAGCATATTAGGGGAATTATTAGTACTCACTTTTAGGGGCATGAAAAGTTAGCCATTTGATTGAAAGTTTTTTTTGGAAATGATAAACAAGGCAAAAGAATATGGACATATTTTGTGTTTTGAAATTGAAGGTGGGGGGATGACTTGTCTTTATAGATGGAAGTCTACAAATTCTTCCATATAGAACAAAGTATAGAATGGCCATGTGATTTTGTCCATCTTTAATGGCTCAATGAGCCGACTATTATTATCACCTATTACGGCTAACTGCCCCATTCATATATTGAGTCTCATTTGATAATCAAACTCAAATGAACTTTGGAGTCTAAAAATAAAATTTGCAACATTAAACCATTTAGAATTTGGTTGAGTTTAAAATGATTTGAGACTGAGAATAAAATTTCAAACTCAAACCATATCTAATCAAACCCATTAAAACATATAAGGAAGATCCATATAGAAATTTTACAATCATATACACCATAAGGCTTTACTTATATTGGAGTCTTGTATTCCCACTCCCCTACCCTGCCCTTTTCATGTGCTATACTTTCTTTCAAAGCCTAGCCAAAATGACGACTATTTTAAAGCTAGCTAACGTTGTTTTCTGTTCTAGATTGGCTCTAATTAAGGGATCTAGAGATGAACAATCTGATTGTCTTCTTCATAGTGTAACAATTTTCGATAGTAAACCAATTTTACAAAACCAATTTTACCATATTATAAATAACGAATAGAAGCTCTGTTTGCTTCCAGAAAGATTACAGAGGTATACAGAGAGCTCTCTTCCGAAGAACATCGAGCCAGGTAACTGTACTACAGAATACATTAATGCCTAAAAGGTATCTTTAGCATTTATAAGGAACACGCGATACTTAAGTTGCACATCTCTATTGTAATCGTATAATATTTTTTCAATGGTGTGTGAGTTCAATCCCTAGCTATTAATACTAAATCCAAACAATCAGAAAAATTGGATAAAAAAAATGAAAAAAGCGAACCTTTAATGGTGGTGGCGGAATGGCGGTGGCGAGGTGGCTTCTTCAACTTTTTGGAGGTGGAAGAATGGCGGTGGCAAGGTGGCGTCGATTTTGGGAATTTCTGGAAATGGCGTCGATTGCACAGGTTCTTGGTGTGGGGACTTCGATTGAATGAGGCGGGGAATGTGGTGGACTGAGATGGCGACGGTGATGGTGGTGACCGGAGATGGCGACAGTGATGGGGGTGGCCAGGTGGTTCGCAGAAGGATTTTGACCGGGGGGGGGGGTGAATTCACAGAAGGAAGAAATAGGGATTTCTAGAAGAAGACACTTCTTCCAGAGTTTTTAATTTTTTTTTAAACAATTTGGCTATAAAACGACGTCGCTTTGGTGCGCGTATTCGGTACTTACGCCGTCGTTAATGTTTTCGTAGGTAAACTGTCGTTAAATTCGGTCGGTATTCCGTCGTTATGTTTGTCGTCAGTAAACGGTCGTTAATCTCCGTCGGTATTCGGTCGTTAGTGTACACAAAACGACTGCGTTTTATAGCCGAATTTATTACTATATAAATATACACCGTTATGTTTTCCGTCGGTAAACGGTCGTTCTATATGTCGTCGGTAATCGGTCTTTAATTGTCGTCGGTAACCAGTCGTTAAAGGTTAACAAAACGACGTCGTTTGAATTTGGTCAACGGGACTGATGTGGCCGACAGAATAACGACTGTTAGGTTTTCGGTATTCCGTCGTTATTTTTGTGATCTAATATTTCGTTCGCTAATTTCGGTCGCTATTTAACTGTTTTCTTGTAGTGAACTAATACCAACAGATGCACATGCACATTGCCAAAGATTCTGTGCCAAAGGACAATCAAGGATGATATGCTTAAAGGATTCTCCAACGGTTCCACATTAACACCGCGAGGCTAGTGAAACACCCCACAGTTGGCGAACCTCGTCCAATGCAAGAAATCTGTTCAGAAGCCGCCACATAAATATTTACAGAGAAAGTGGCAATATCGAGAACCAAACATGTCGACGCGACCATTGTGAAATACCACTCGGCTGTATTGACTTCCACGGAAGTAATTATGAAATTTCCTTTCGGCTCTAGCTTCCAAACGAGAATATCAGGCCCTGTAGATATGCAACATGAGGGAGAAAATGTGAATGACTCAAAGGAAACAATCTGTGTGTATCCTCTCTCCATCCATCCCTACCATGATACTCTGAGATTCTAGTTGAGTCTACCAATACACCAGGAACATTTCTCAAGCTTTCATGGGAAGTGAAGTTCTCATGCCAAAAAGTCGAAGTGCCCTCTCGGTTGAGTAAATCGATTTGCTCCTCAGCCATGGGTTTGACTCCTAACAGCTGTTTCCATGTAGGGTAGTCCATAGGTGTCGGGTCAACCAAAGAGGGATGCTGATACTGGGTGCAATATCTTCTAAAAAGAAATACCCGCCAAAGAGAGTCGAATGTTCGAAAGTGCCACCAAAGCTTTTGAGAAAAAGCAATCTGATTAGTAGTATTATGACACGCAACAAGAATTTCTACAACCGAGCTTAATTATCTGGTAACAACACTAACCAACTATTAATAGCCCGAATTTCTATTACCCATATTGGAAAGGCCACATATAATAACTTTTCATTTCATAACACTGGTAAGGCACAATGAGGCTATTTAAGGATATACCCTTTGTTATATCATCGGTCACCCTTTGTGAACTCCAAAATATATTGTTAACAGCCCAACTTTTTTATCTTCGTCAAGAACCGAGTCACTTTAGGGACAAGAAGCACTCTCGTGAACTTATAATTTATTATATTTCGAGATATATCCCGGAATAGGGCCATCAACAGACAAGAGCTCTAGATTGACAATATACATATGCTTACTCTCATGGAATACATCCAACAATTTATACAAAGACATAGGCAAGAAGGATCAAGTATAATCAAGCATACGATGCAACATACTTCGGTTATTCATCCAATTTTGATGCATTAAAACATGGGAAATCTTTCACCACCCTATCCAAACGACGTAATAAAGAGGGAGAGGCACCCCGACACCATGTGTACGAGTTTCCCGAGATAGGAACTTCAGCAAGACCACAATCACCCAAGGTTTCTCCAAATTCCTCCATAGGAAGATAAGCCGGAATGGACCTCAAGCTTTCCGATTCAGCCAACACTACATTAAATTCTCCTCCCACAAGCCATGGAGTATCATATGTCCCTGGAAAATTCCTCAGTTCCTCCCATAAATCCCTTCTCTAAGTATATTGGCACTTGGCATAAACAAAAGAGCAATAAAACTTCAATGATGAAAAATTATTCAAGACCACTGTCACCAACTATTCCTTATCATGTAACACTAAAAGATCTATAGTTACATTTCAAAAAAATCCAATTTTTATAAGCAATATTCCCATAACCAAAATCAAAACCAAGACGTCGAACATAAATTGGCAACTCATCATTAGATATCATCGGCTCCAAAAGTACCATCAATGATAACCGATGCTCAAGTTTCAATTGCCTTACTCTCGCAATCGATTTACCATTCCCTATCCCTCTTATATTCCAGACAACAAAATATATTAAAACATAAATAGATAAAGAAAAGAAGTATCGTACACATCATTGTCGAGAAGAACCCTTATCCGCAATCCGAGTTGATTTGCGAGGAATCACACTTTTGTCAAGCCTCCCAGATCAATGGATATAATCTGGATTTGTAGGGTAGTACTTGGCTTTAGCATAATCCCATCCAAAGTTGCAGCAAAGTCCTTAAACTCATTCCACCCTTCCCTCAGCACGATAACAGGTCTTGCCCTAGGACCAATTATGGTCTCCGAGCATGCATACCTCTCTACTTCTTCCATAGAACCCGTTTTTATAAACAACTTTGAGTCATCTTGACCTTACAAAGCTACTTTAATTTTCCCTCGACATTCTGGAATTATGTATATATCGTCCACTGCCCGAATTTGGTCCGACCTCCTATGCTCTTCCAAGATCGTAGAATTGCCTTCGATCAGCCCAATTTCTCCTTCCACGTGAATTTCCTCCAAATCTTCAACCCCAATGGAATTGTTTTCATTCGATACGCTGCTCTTTGAGCCTTGCGCAAAATGTGCGGTCATCTCATTATTCACCATAACATCAATGTCCGCTGAGTTATTTGCTTTTGGCGCACTGCTGCAGGAGCCTTGCACAAAGTTATTTATGATTCCTTCTTGATGTTTTCTAGCTTTAGCAACAATACTTGTCCATGTAGGACTCGGACTGCTAGCAACCACAATTTCTTTTCCCTTCCCTAAAACTCCTTCCCCAACCGTATCAGCCCCATTCCTTCTCAGATTTGGATTCCCAGGTATTTGTCCATCTAGTTGTTAGAATCCCACTACCTTGCATGATTTCAGAATTCGATGGAGACTCGTCTTCGGATCCCTTTGCACAATTTGATTATGCGCGACGTCAGCCATTGGGGAGCTAACATCAGCCCTATTCGCATTGTTTTTTGCAATCTTGAAAGCCATGGCCAACTTTCCAACAACATGAGAAATATTCCGGGATGTTCTCAAATTCAATAGGCTGCCTAAAGCCTTTACCAGAACGGGAATGCCCTATCCATATCCTCTTGGATAATGGTTGTAGCAAGTCGAACTTCGACACAAACCCTCACTACGCCAGGGCGAGTCACGTTACCAGTCGGTTCATCCAAAACTAAAGGTGTGCCCCGCATCCTAGGCCATTTAAAATAAGTATGATTTATTAAAAAGATGAATTGGCAAACCTTCGAATCTAATCCAGTGTGGAACAACCGAAGATTCAATCTCCTGATCAAAGTTATACGTCCATACCCATTTTCTCCAAAATCTGGAATAATCCTCCTCGTGATCAAATCGGATTATGATGTGATGTGAATCAAGCAAACCAATCCAAAAAATCCCTTAAATTTGAGTTTGTTGAAATCTTTGCGTAAATGCTCGATTAGTTATCCCATTCGGCTGAATTTACCAGCCAATGCAAGCTTCCAGGGTTTTTTCTAAAATGGCGAGTTACTCCTCCTCTATAAAGATTGCCGGTTCCCCCCTTGAATGTAGAAAAATCCTTAGTAGGCAGTAGTACTTTGGATGGAGAGTCCGCGAAGGACGTTTTTGGCAAAGTCGCTTCTCCAGAAGATGGTGCCACCATAGAGGCAGCTATGGTGGCAGCCGAAACTAGGCTAGGATTTGCTTGGTCATTGATAGCTTTTTTTCTAGAGAGTTTGTTAATAATATAAAATAAGAGGAATGAAATCTCCTATTCTAAAATGAGAGGTCTTTGTTCATGATTTTCTCTTGTGGCCACCCTATTTCCAAAGTAGAGATTGTGGATTATTTTGAAAGGTATATTATAAAAACAAGTTTATAAAAAATATCTAGCATTTTTTACGAAATAATGACTTTTCTATTTTTTCTTTATGAAAATTTAAAATTTAACACCTTGAAACTATTTCACTTTCCAAATTCAATGCATGCATTAAATGTCAATATCGTTTTATTTCTTTATCAATATTTTTAATTTTGGGATGTTATCTTACGAGTGTATTTTTATTCTCGTAGGAAATATTGGCATTGTGTGGAGAATGTCTTCATACACATGCAACAAGCAAGAGCTACAGAATTTGAAAAAATCAATTTTAAAATTCTTGTGGAGTTTGGATTCAATACTTCAGAAGAATGAGACGGCGATGATCTGTGTTGGCCAAAAGTCCATTCGGCTTAAAAATTACATGTCTTGTTAATAAGATGATACAATTCCTCATTAGTTATTTGTCTTCACATGTTGGTTAACTTTTTATATTTGTTAAAAATGAAGTTTTTGAAATTTAATGTAACCTATCAATATTTTGGTACTTGTAATGAAAATTCACATTTTTAAGATATAAGCATTTCATGTTTTATTAAAAAAATTGTCCAAAGTTTAAAGTATCAAAATTTCTCTCTTTTTTGTGAAATTGTTTTTATTTCTATTATTACTCTAACAACTGCTCTTATATTCTTAAATGTGCAAAACATTTACAAGGACAATATAGGAAATTCAAGAACGTTTGGAAGAGATGTAATCCTAGAGAAAACAAAATTAAACCTGTCATGTAAGGGTGGCAACAAATATCTAGCAATGTGCAGAGTTTGACTCTTCATCTTCAAAGACAACTACAACTGAAGTAAGAGTAGAGTATGATATGATGGATTTCATTTACGTAAAGAAGTAAGAGTAGGGTTTCCAATTACAAAAATGGCGCCAATGCGGGCTAAAACGCCATTTTCTTGAATTTTTCGGCAGATAATTCGTTTCTTCTCTGTTTTTACTAATATTACTGGGATCTTGGCTGATCTTCTTCGGCATTGACCTCTTTCCCTTGTATTTAGGTCTTTTAGTTGGATTTATTTTAAAGAAGATTTTGGATGCACTGAAGGTGTTTGTTAAAATGCAGTCTGCCTGATTTTCTCCTTTAACTTCTCCTTGCTCCTAGCGCTCAGCTCAAAATCTCATCCTTTCATTAAGACTGTCATCGCTGAATGACAGAAGGCCCTCCGGCTCAAGCAAGCAGCAACCCGATGGAATGGCCCAAGAAGTCATTCGCCGATCTTCTGTCAGCGGCGACTCCAACACCAGCCAGCCTACCAATCAAACCGCTCACCATCCTTAAAGGGAAACCTCAGTTAGAAGTCAAAGATGATGAATTATATATCCTTGAAGCTCCATGGCGATATGCATTGGTTGGAAAATTTGTGAAACATGTACCAATGATGGAATCGCTCTGTAGAGCTTTCCATAATGTCAGATTCAAAGGATGCTTTTGGATCGGTTGGCTTGATGCGCGCCATGTCTTCATACGATTCGATTTGGAAGTCGATTTTTGTCGACTTTGGCGACAAGGCATTTGGACATTTTGTGGATTACGGATGAGGGTCTTTAAATGGACTTATGACTTCAATCTCCAGGAGGAACCGTCGATTCTTCCTACATGGATAGGCTTTGAAGGACTTCCAATCCATATCTTCCACAAATCAAAACTATATTCCCTAGCTAGTGCAGTTGGTTAGCCCCTCGCATTGGATGAGCCGGCGGCAAGGCTGCTCGCGTCTGCGTGGAGATTGATTTTCTCAAGCCTCTGGTTACTCAGGTTCGAATTACTCACAAAATATCCGGGAAAGGTTTATGGAAACCAATTATATATGATGACCTTTCGGCCTATTGTGTAGCATGTCGAATAATTGGCCATGACAAAAGTTCTTGTCATCATATGGTTGTTCCCAAACTGGCACCTATTGTTACCACCATTCTAGCAAATCCGCAACACGTTGATAAAAGTAAGGGATCACCCCAAGATCGAGAAAATGCCAAGCATTTGAAATCAGGCATTAGCGGCAATCAAGAATCAGAACGGGGCCGCAAAATGCTCAAAAGGCTTGAATGGGGCCAGTTCGTCTTCCACCATTCCGGAAAATCAGCAACGCGTTGATAAGGGTAAGGGAAAAGCCCATGTTAGTGACAATGCAAGCAATTTTGAAAATCAGGCTTATTGGTAACGAAAAAACAAATCTGGGCAGCCAAATGCTCGACGTATTAACCAAGTAAGGTATCTGCAACCCAGCCTGGTAAGGCAAACTCCGCTGAAGTATTGGTTACATCTATTACGGTGGATGATCATCTCGTTAAATTAGTCACAACAACAGAGGATGTCACAACAGGTACGGCTATTGCTAGTTCTACAGTTGTGGCTTCGGCTATTACTGCAGTCATGGCTAACATTGTTACATCAGCACAGGAGACGCCTTCAACTGCTAATAGCGAGCTGCAGGTGAGGGGAATACCAGAAATCTCTTCGACGAAAAGATCAGGGCTTGCTGCAAGACGTATAGAGGACCATCTTGTGTAGCAAGAATAGGGAAAGTTGTCCTTGGAGCAGGGGCTGGAACTACCTCGGGAATCAGGTGAAATAGCCCCGGATGGGCTTGTCATTATGTCATACTCAGGAAAATATGACCCTACTCTGGGAGGTAGCAGTGTGTTGGGCAACAGAAAAGATGAGACGGTAACGAAACAGGTGGTGGCAATATCTAAAACTCCACTGAGAGGAGAAGTGTGCCTGGGAGGCAACATGCAGCATCGGTAATACAACAGGTCGAGCAAACTGTGGCAGCCCAAGTTGTGCCTAATCCAACTCCTAAGCTTCGGACACCGGTGAGTTTTGATGATTTCCACATTAATTTTCCTAATTTTTCACCAGTTCTTTTGTCTCGCGAGGCCAAGTCAGTGAACAATGTTCAAAGGCCGGAGCTCACTTTAGAGAAAGCTCATATGGAATGGGAAGCTTTTACCACATTTATGGAGGAGTTCAATGGTATGGAAATTATTAATACGCCGCCGCCGATAGACCAACCCCGAGAACAGCCTTCAGCCACCCTTACCGAGATTTTGCCACCTACACCAGTTGACTGTGTTTTTGTGCCTGTAGTGCAAAAGGGTCAGGTCGGTAAACAACAACAGAAGGTAGATTCTGAGAAACCAGTTAGGCGATCGGAACGTCTGCTTGGTAAGCCGGCTAATGCTTCTATCAAAATGATTTTGATAATTTCTTTTATACTCACCATTATTATTTTTTATGCATTGGTTAATCTGGAATATTCGGGGGATTGGAAATGCACCTTCTCTTGTGCGCTTAAAACACCTTAAACAAGCATATAAGCTGTCTTTGATTGCAATTTTGAAGCCTATGTTGTCTTTGGATGATCTTCTTATCACTACTTCACGCTTGGGCTTTGATCGTGGTTATGGGAATGTAGATAGTAAAATTTGGATTTTTTGGAATGGCTTGGTTGTGATATTATTGGTGGAACAAGTTGTGCATTTAAATATTAAATCTAGTACTGGAACTGCCTTATCTTGCTCTATTGTTTATGCTAAGTGCTCTTATATCCTTCGGAGAGAGCTCTGGGATGAGTTAGTTTTTTTCTCCGATAGGAGGGCGGGGCCCTGGATCATTACAGGGGATTTCAACGTGGTAACTACATTGGAAGAGAGTTCAGGCTCCGGTCCACCACTTTTGCCTATGTCTGAATTTACTACAGTTATTGCAGATTGTAGCTTATTGGAAGTTCTCTTTACAGGAAGCCTTTTCACTTGGTGTCGTATTTCGCCACGACTTTTATTACGTAGATTGGATCAGATTCTTGCCAACAGCGATTGGAATGACCTCTTTTATTTGACTCGGGTGGAGCACTTGTCTCGTGTGAAGTCGGATCACTGTCCACTTTTGTTGAACTTGCAGCTGACTGGATCTTCCTTGGGAATCACCTTTCGCTACCAAAACATGTGGGCTGTAGGCAAGGGCTTTCGGGATATGGTGAAGTCTTCCTGGGAGGAGCAGATGGATGGCAATGGCATGGTAATGCTTATGATGAAATAAAACGATTGAAGCAACCATTACGGGAATGGAGTAAGCTGCGGTTTGGACGACTTAATGTATCAATTTCTGAAGCTGAGACGTCTTTAAGGTCGACAGAATCTGAAGGGATTCATGGGCGAAAACTCGTTCCAAACACCCATGAGTCCTCCCCTGAAGGATCCGCTCATACGTAAACGAATCGAAAAACCGAGAAAAAGACTTACAATTTTCGGCTCAAGAATCCGATTCTAGAATGGAAGATCCTGTTTCTTGGATGCTTTGCTGCCACCAACGGAATTCCCTTTGCGGAATTACTCCCTACCGGTATCCACGCGACGAAACGGGCAGAGAGTGCTAGCTCTCCGTTTTTCTGAGTTTCTGGAATTAGGGAGAAAGAGAGAAGGCAGAATACAATTTCTGATTTCGGCTGCCTTTGGTTAATTGCGGCTGAAAAACTCATACCCTAGGGTTTCGGCCAAGAGTGGTTTATATAGGTTATGAGAGTTTGTTCCCATAACCAACTCTCACATCCTTAACTTCTCTCGGCAGTGGGAGTCTTTAACTCCGACGTACGCTAGACTTCTGCTGGTAGTGGAAGTCTTTATCGGATAATAACTCCCACGTAATCCCAGCTATTAACCAAATACCGAAAATGCCCCTTATCCATAATTCGAATAATAACGCTTTATTATTCTCAGAAAAATAAATGTCAGATACAATGAACCTAGACACATTCTAGATTCATTGAATCTGGACATGAAGCTTGTTAGCTCGTCTATGCGTGTGACCCTGTAGGTGTTGGAGTACATTTAATCTAAGGTGCGCCAATTCGATTGGGCCGGGCTGGGATTGGATTGGGCCCTTAATCGGGTTAGGGCCGACCAATATGATTGGGCCGACCGACCCGTTTGGACCGACCTTATGGCTGGAATATTAGACATAATTTCAGCTCTTATTATGGTGGTAGAAGTGGTGGAGAGAGTGGAGGAGTGGTTTCCTCCATGATCTCCCACTTCCCTCATTATCTCACCCCACTCTCTCTTGATAGACTAGGAGGAAAATACTGATTTTCCAAACTATTCTAATCAGATTTTTCTCCAGCTTTTGAAGCTTAGAGAGAAGAGTGAAAAGTGAGTTTAAGAGAGAAAAAGAAAAGATAGATTTCTAGACTTGTTTTCTAGCTTTTTTCTAATAGGAAAGAAGTTAGAAATCCTGTATCTTGTTCTTCTGAAAAGGTCTGAAAAACATACTCCATTGAAGAGTGTCTTCAAAGCTTCTACAAGGCGTTGGCTAGCACCAAGCAGTAGAAGACCATCCCCGAAGATCGAGTGGATACTCGGGAGAGACGGAGCTCGCATTGTGGTGTTCCGTTCGTGACAACATACCGCTAAAGCGTTTCAGCCATTCTAGCATCAATATAAGGTAAAACACTATCCCATAGTCGTAGGTTCTTACTCGTGGAAGATCCTGGTAGAGGCGGGTCAAGTTTTATTCCGCTACGCACTTGTCTGTGACCCGGTTATTCCTCTGACAGTGGTATCAGAGCCACTCACGAGTACCCTATAGACTTAATGTGTTATAGTGTTTGTATATAGATTTTGAATCTATGTTATGCATGCCTTAGGATTGCTAGAAATGTTGTATATGTTTTATGACATGTTTCTCATCATTTTGAGTGTATGAAAATCGATCAAAAGCTGGAAAAACTCTCAGTTTCTAGCTCTTCGGTCGATCGGGACTCAGTTTCGATCGACCGAGACAAGACAGAAGCTACTGATATTTGGTTCGAATCACCCGAGTTGGTCTTCGGTCGATCCGAGTTGGTCTTCGGTCGACCGAAGTGCCTGTTCGGTCAACCGAGTACTCTCAGTACTTTTTCGGTCGACCGAGCTTGGTGGCCCTGGTCAACCGAACTGACCAGTATATGAAATGTTCTGTTTGCTGGTTGCTCATTATTTTTCATACATTGCTATGTTAATTGAGCATGATGTATAGTAGTCGCCATTACTCTGTTGGTTTTATTTTATAATACGATCTGCGTATCGTGCCTATTTTTCTCTCAAACGTTGTAATTTTTTTGTTCTTCTCATTAAATCCCCTCGAATGTAACTCGAGGTTTCCTTAGAATTATGTAATATTCTAGATTAGGAGAAGGTACAGCTAAGATGATGAAGATTTGGAGGCAACCAACTGAAGGTCAAGACGGTGTAGAATAGAATGTTTTTCTTTTCACACCCTTAGATTGACTTCACGCTTTTTCCATTGGCTTGGAAAAACCGAATAGGATATGGCGATTACTATTGCATTTTACATTTATGTATTGGATGCATATGTATATGAGCATAAACTATTTTATTTATGCTTTTCTGGTGAGATTGTTAAAAACAAAACCCCTCAATTAAAATATTAATTAGTGCCTTCCTTAGTTTGGCCCTCGTCAAGGCCTAGATCGACATTAGTATGGGACATGCCAAAGATGTGCATACGTGTCTATCCGGGTGAGGCGCGAAGGATAAGTTGTTATATCCGCTGGCTAAAACTTAGGGTCCTAATTAACTGGATTATCTCAATAAATGGATTGAGGATCTAGAGGCAAAAGAGTTGAGAAAAGTGTATAATGATACGCTTGAATAAATGTTATTCACCCAACAAACCAAGAATTACATAATTTGATGTAATTGGCAAACATTGCCTACCTAAATAACTAAGTTTTGGGCGATCAGCCAAAGCTGACTCAGAACGAGGTGAAATATGGATCTTGGCCCGCTAGAAAGTTAACGAACTTTCCGAGTTGATATTGAGGGTTATTCACTCGAAGAAAATAGTGGGAGAAATCATTAAAAAGATAAAGACCTAATAATGATTTTAATCGGTACTTACTTTGCATATGTATTTTGTTGTAGAAAAATGGCAAATTCAAACCAAACACTATCACTGCGTTCTATCCTTGAGAAGGACAAATTAGAGGGAGTTAACTTCCTCGACTGGTTCAGGAACTTGAGAATCGTTCTCAAGCATGAAAGAAAGTCGTATGTACTTGAACGACTCTATTCCCTGCTATTCCGGAGGCTCGCGCTCGGCCGCTGGGTAGAAGTGCTTATCGAAGCATGTTAGTGATGCTTTAGATGTGTCTAGCCTCATGCTTGTCACCATGAACTCGAGCTTCGAAGCAACATGAGGACATGGGGGCTTATGAGATGCTCGGCTCACCCGAAGCAACTATATCGAGGGGCAAGCACGCCAGAGAGATTCGATGTATCGAAATCTCTCTTTCGATGAAAAATGTCCGAGGGAATGCCAGTAGGGAACTCACGTTCTTACGATGATATGTTATGTTCGAACCTTGAAAAACTCGGGATTTCCTTTGGGACAAGAGTCGCCGATTGATTTGATCTTGCAATCGTTGCTCGAGTCATTCGATCGGTTCATTCTGAATTATCACATGAATGAAATTGACAAGCCATTGCTCGAGTTGTTGAACATGCCGAGGACTCGCCGAGAAGGAAATAGGCAAGTCCAAGCCCAACACCATACCCTGGGTGGTGCAAAAGGGGCATAGGCATAGGTTTTGTGAGATCCAAAGGCAAACCGAAAGGTAAGCCCAAGGGCAAGCAAACCACTTTCAACAATGCACTGAAACCTAAGGGTGGTGTAGCCAAGGACTCTATCTGTCATCATTGTGGTGAGAAGGGTCACTGGAAAAGGAACTGTAAAAGCTATCTTGCAGGGAAAAGGGTTGGAAAAGGAGAAAGCAATTGTTGCTTCGGGCTCGGTATTTATGTTATAGATATTAATATGATTGATATCAATTTAAATACAACTACTTCTTGGGTATTTGATACCGGATGTGGTTCTCACATTTGTACTAATGTGCAGGGACTGCAAAGGAGTAGAGAGTTGGCAAAGGGTGAAGTGGAACTACGAGTAGGCAATGGAGCACGTGTTGCAGTCCTAGCTGTAGGGACTTGTACTTTTACTTTGCCTTCAGGGCTTGTTTTGGGTTTAGAAAACTGTTTCTATGTACCTAGTTTAATTAAAAATATTATTTCAGTTTCTTGTTTGGACAAGAACGGTTTTGAGATTTCGATCAAAAACCAACGATTGTCGTTATTTCTGGATAATATGTTTTATGCAAGCGCCTCTTTAATTAATGGTCTATATATTTTAGACCTTGATATGCCAATTTTAAACATAAATACCAAAAGGATTAAGACTAATGATTCTAATCCGACATACCTCTGGCATTGTCGCTTAGGCCACATAAACGAAGACCGCATATCCAAACTCCATAAAGATGGGCTATTGGAATAATTTGACTTCGAGTCTTATGATCGATGCGAATCTTGTTTGTTGGTTAAGATGACAGCATCACCTTTCACTAAGCTAGGTGAGAGAGCCGATGCTTTATTAGGTCTAATACATAGTGATGTATGTGGCCCATTTTAATATACATGCAAGGGGTGGTTACCTCTACTTCATTACCTTTACTGATGACTTCAGTAGGTATGGATATGTGTTCTTTATGAAACACAAATCCGAAGAAAACCAACTTGGCAAGAGTATTAAGGTTCTTCGATCTGATCGAGGAGGAGAATACTTGAGTCAAGAAAACCAACTTGCTTCGTTCGCTACTCTCAGGTCCATTTCTCCTTTTGCCAGTGATCTACTCCTTTTGAACCCCTGCACATTTGCACAAATGTGAGATCATCAACCGGTATCTAATACCCATAAAGTAGGAGCAGACATGTTAATTTCAATAACATAAATACCTGGAGAGACAGTCAAACTGGTCTTTCCCTATTTCTTCTCTTCCAAATAGAGCTTGCAGTTCCGTTTCCAATGACCTGATTCATTGCAATGGAAGCAAACTCCCTCATTTGGTGCCTTGGCTTTGGGCTTGGGCTTGGGCTTGTCATTGCCTTTGCCTTTTCCCTTCTTGGCCATGGGCTTTCCCTTTCATTTCTTCTTGAAATTCCCCTTTTGAACCATTAAGACTTCAGGGGTCTTCTTAATGTTCAGTTCAGCCTGTTTGAGCATCACGTGTATTTCATGTATGGTCTTCTCCATGCATGAATGTTGAAGTTCATAACAAATTGGTCATACTCCGGTGGGAGTGAGCCCAAGATCATATCTATGGCCATGTCATGACCTACGGGAGCCCCAAGTTTCTCAAGTTGGTCAAAATAGCCCTCATCTTATGAACATGTGCACTTACAGATGTGCCAGGGGCCATTTTGCAACTATTTAACGCCTTGGTTATGTTGAATCTTTCATGACGAGCTTGCTCTTGGAACATTTCCTTGAGCTGGGCCATCATCTGGAAATCCTCAACTCCTTCAAACTGTTTTTGAAGGTCAGTGCTCATAGTGACTAACATGAGACAAGTCACATTGTTAGAGTCATCGAAATGCTTCTTCCAAGTAGCTCTTTCAGCTCTAGGGGCGTTATTTGTAGGATGTTCAGGAATGTCCGTATCAAGAACGTACAGTTTTCTTTCCTGCTTGAGGACAATCCTCAAGTTTCGGGCCCAATCAAGGAAATTGGTCCCGCTTAGTTTTTCCTTCTCAAGGACAGATCGCAATGAATTGTGTGAAGTGTTGGTTGCCATTATCTACATTAAATTATTTGCAAAGTTATTAGTTTTGAGCAAAAACATTTTCCACAATTTCAACACTTGATAATAGTGGGGAAAAACATTTTACAATAGTTATAGGAAAGCTTTGGCTTAATACCCACAATTAAAGTAAAATCATCTAATGGGAATGACATCTATATGTCCCGGCTATTTCCCATTTTATGCCCTAGGCCCAAAACTATTTTGATGGCCTAGTTAAGTCGAACCATGTCTAAGCATATGGAAATCACTATTTTCCCATCTCCTCTTGCCTAGATAACCACTTATCCGTTGCTTTGGCAAGCAGACATAATGATGATCCAAGCTCATGGAGTGCTTAGGATATGGTAGGAATTTTAATACTTAATTAAAACGTTCAGTTTGAATAAGACAATTAAAATGTGTAATATAATTATACAAGCATCTCATGCAATATATAAAGCATAAAAAATTAAACGTGATATAGCATGGCCTAATCCTATAATGACTCCCACGAGCCTTGTGGGAGCCAAGGGTCAATCTAAGTCAGTATCCATCTCATGGATAAAGTCTTCAATCCAGCAGCCTCCAGCCTTGTTACATATTTGCATGGGCATACCCAGCCTTCAATGTAAAGCAATAAAGCTAATCTAATAAAGCGATTACAATTTTACAACATTGAAAAACGGCTCGCAGACCGTATTATAAAATTACAACCAAAATATGTAAAACAAGGGGTATAGTAGGCCATGCTATTCACCATGTTAAAATCACATAAAGCACAATGAAATTAACAACGAGTACATACACAAAGTCTTAATTCGGGGAAACGACGAATCTGGGCGACGCAACTCATCGAATGAGTTTTTCTGTCCCGGTTTACCCCTCAATTGCCTTACTTGCATAATCGGATTATGCATTAGTTAATCGAATTAATGGCAAGAGACATACAGTGTATGCATAATAACCGAATTAATACAATTAATTACTGATTAATCAGAACAGTTTATGTAGAATCAGATTCACATAAACAGTTTATGCAGTATACAGAATCGAATTCACAGCAGTTTATGCATTAACAGATTTACCATAAACATTCTATGGCAGTTCATGCATTAACAGCCACGGTTAACATAAACAGTTTATGCAAATATCATAACCACAGAAACATATGATCGACAGTCAAAGAAACAATCTTTTATGTTTTTCACAAACACACATACCAAATCGAATTTGATATATGTTAAGATGTGATTAACAATATCGAATTCGAATCGTATGAGCAAGGCTCTGATACCACTGAAGGGATTCATGGGCGGAAACTCGTTCCAAACACCCATGAGTCCCCCCCGAGGATCCGCTCATACGTAAACGAATCGAAAAACCGAGAAAAAGACTTACAATTTTCGGCTCAAGAATCCGATTCTTGAATGGAAGATCTTGTTTCTTGGATGCTTTGCTGCCACCAACGGAATTCCCTTTGCGGAATTACTCCCTACCGGTATCCACGCGACGAAACGGGCAGCGAGTGCTAGCTCTCCATTTTTCTGAGTTTCTGGAATTAGGGAGAAAGGGAGAAGGCAGAATACAATTTCTGATTTCGGCTGCCTTTGGTTAATTGCGGCTGAAAAACTCATACCCTAGGGTTTCGGCCAAGAGTGGTTTATATAGGGTATGAGAGTTTGTTCCCATAACCAACTCTCACATCCTCAACTTCTCTCGGCAGTGGGAGTCTTTAACTCCCACGTACCCTAGACTTCTGCTGGTAGTGGAAGTCTTTATCGGATAATAACTCCCACGTAATCCCAGCTATTAACCAAATACCGAAAATGTCCCTTATCCATAATTCGAATAATAACGCTTTATTATTCTCAGAAAAATAAATGTCAGATACAATGAACCTAGACACATTCTAGATTCATTGAATCTGGACATGAAGCTCGTTAGCTCGTCTATGCGTGTGACCCTATAGGTTCATCTCACAGTGGCAATGAAAACATACTTAATAGTAGTATGTGTTCATAAATCACAAGCGTCCCTAGCAGGACATTGTGACTACCCAAAGTGAATGAATTTGCGGTGGAACCTAATATCAATCCACTATTTAATCCCTTTGTCTCGTGATATCCTAATTAAGCATAAGGCATGGTAGTCGTCACCCTTATTAAGCTTAATTGTATTTATGCTCGATCTCCAGGTAGACTGTTCTAACAAATAGTATTTAATAACCACTTTATTAAATACATTTGAGCACGGCCATGCATTTAAACAGTCTTTCCCTATCGAGGGGCCCATGAATATCTCTCTCTAATAAGAGAGGGACAAATTCCTTACAATGCCTCTTACATTCAAGCCATGATAGGACACTACATCCGATCATCAGTCGTATTGATTACTCGATTAAAAGGAACGTATGACTGAGTCAAAACGTGGCTCCATTCATGCTAGAATCAAATGGAGACATAAGGTCTAAGGATTCTAAAATAGTATTGAGGAAGTAATACTTATGACTAACGGATCAAATGAAGTATTAGTTCTCTAACGGATCAAGTCCAATACAATGTATCCCTATATATTGCATCTATGATATGATTTGTATTCATTACACATGATTAGTAAAACGTAATCATCAATCAAACATCATACTAGTTTTATTTCATTGTAAAATAGATTACATAAAACTAGGGACAACTAGAATAGTAATTACATAAGCAAATTAGTTTTACTATCAAATCACGCATTTGATGTTCATAAGAAAAATTAACTATTCATATGAAATGCTCAAATAGATATAAAACGTACAACATATGCTAATGGTCCTAGGGCACTACTAACAGAATCGTCCTTCGAGTTCCAGAATTCATTGGAAAATCGTAATATGCTTGATTCTGCCAAGGAAAGGTATTCATTTCTTCTCAAAAGTGAGGCTACTTTCTGGAGGCAAAAATCAGGACTTAAATGGGTAAAGGAAGGTGATGCCAACACAAAGTTCTTTCACTCCTATTGTTCAAACCGTCACAAAAATATGATCCTAGCTCGTATAATGGATGGGAGTGGAAATTAGATAGCGGATGAAACACAAATCGGCAAAGCTGCTTCGGATTATTTTGAGAATTTGTTTACCGAGGATGTGGCTGTGGCAGATTTGGAGCATTTTCTTCATCTTTTTTCGCCTTGCATTGATTTTAAAGCTAATAGAGGGCTAGATCGGTTGCCAGATATTGGGCAAAGATAGTGCTGTGTATAAGTTTAATTATAACTTTAATTATAGTAAAAGAACTTAGACCAAATTCCTAGCTCTCAATGTATTCTAATGACAATAGTGGATTAGGCTGTGTGCATAAGGGTAGCACTTTTTCTTATATTGCTAACACCTATAAATGTACCATTCCATTTACATCTCATACATTTGCTAGAAGAGGTATAGGCTATGAAAACAACACACAAAATGCTAGACCTAAGACAAAAGCATCTAGTAGTACTCCCTTTACACAAAATCTCATGCTAGATGCACATATTGTGGGAAACATGGGCATAAGGTTACTAGATGTTTTGTTAAACATAGAATTGAGCATGGTGCTAAATCTACTTGGCGTATTAGAATTGTTCAAACTAACCCCTAAGGACCAAAAAAGATATGGGTACCAAAAGTCACAATTTTATCTCCTTTTTTTTGGTAAAAACAAGCAAGGAAAGAACTTCCAAAAAAAAAATGGTATCTTGATAGTGGATGTTCAAGATATGTGACCGGAGATGCTACTCTCATGATGGATGTCAATCCAATCAATGAAGGATTCATCACTTTTTTGGTTACAAACAAAAGGGAAAAATCATTGGTATTTGCAATGTTGGTAAAGGTTCCTCAACCCTCATTAGACAAGTTCTGTTAATTGTTCTTTTAAAGTATAACTTGCTTAGCATTGTCAATTATGTGATAATGGCTTTTTTTGTTTCTATTAAGAAAGATGCATGCTCTATTCTCAATGAAAACTCTAATAAAGTCAGTTTTGTGGCAATTAGAGTTGGTAACGTCTACATGCTTTCTCTTTATGAATGTCTTGCATATGATATTAAATGCTTGAATGTTGATGATGGTGATGCTTTCCTTTGGCACCCTAGACTAGGACATGTTAGAATAATTTACTTAACCGTTTTTCTAGCCAAGAACATGTACGTGGATTGCTAAAAGTAAAGTGTGAAAAGAAACGATTATGTGATTCATGCCAATTTGGAAAACAATCCAAAACTTCTTTCAAACCCAAGAAAATGGTATTTTCTTCAAAACCTCTAGAGCTTGTTCATCTTGTTCTTTTTGGACCAATGAGGACCACTAGTCTTTGTGGTAAGAGGTATGTCTTTGTTATAGTTGATGGCTTCTCTTGATTTACTTGGGTAATATTTCTTTATCAAAAAGATGATTCTTTTATTGAATTCTCAAATCTCTTTTAGAAAATCCAAAATTCACTTGATATAATAAATTGATTTCTATTAGAAATGATAATGGAAGAGAATCAACAACAAAAGTTTATAAACCTTTTGTAATGAACATGGCATAAATCACAATATTTCGGCTCCTAGAACCCCTCAACAAAATTGTGTAGTTAAGAGGAAAACCGCACTTTGCAAGAAATGGCTAAGTCTATGCATTCCGAAAATTCTTTACCTATGTATTTTTGGGCCCAAGCCGTTAACACCGATTGCTATATTTTGAACCGAGTTCTTTTGAGACAATTTTTAAAGAAAACTTTCTTTGAACTCATTATTTCAAAAAACTCCTATTTCTGACTTTAATGTTTTTTGTTGCAAGTGTTTTTGCTCAACATCAAAGATAGCCTTCAAACGTTTGGTAAGAGATCGGATGAAGACATATTCCTTGGCTATTCATCCAACAAAAAGGCATATAAAATTTATAACAAAAGAACCCTTTGCGTTGAGGAGCCAGTGCATGTGTCCTTTGATGAATCTAACATATATATTGCTAGCAAAGATGACGATGATGATGTAGGTACCCAAATTGAGAATATGATTGAATATCATCAAGCACCTATTATTTTGTGAAATATACTGTACATGGAATAATTTATTGCACAATTTACCAAATAATAACTTAATTTGTTTATATGAAATTTTTTGATTTTATTATCTTCAAACTATTTGTTATTTAAATTCAGTGCAGGCATTATTAGTTCAAATATGACTCACAGTTTCTGGTACGAGCTGTTATGGCGCGGAAGATTAGTTCATGGAAATTAGGTTCTCTATTTCATGCAGCTTTGTTGAGGATGAATCAGGCAGCTATGGTCCATTGTTACAGAGAAGCTAATCGTGTGGCGGATTTTCTAAGGTACTCCATATCTTTAAAATGGTTAGTAATTTATTAGACAGGAAAATCTAATTCTCATCCCATTTTTTATTTTATTTTTAAATAAAGCCACCAGCGTGGTGGGGCGAACCCCCGTTTATTAATAAAGCCAAATCGGCAAATCAATTGATGGGAGGGGGACATAAACCAAACCTCCCAAATACATTAGAAGATGCAAAAATGCAATCTTGAGCATTTATATATATGCTCAAGGATGAAACAATTAATGGCTAATCTAAAATGCAAAGCAATAAATTCTCTAAAAAACCAGTGTTTGCTTGGCTGTATACAATGATTCCAAAGAAAAGAAACTATCTAATAATACTACCCCTTGTGAGCCGTGGGAGAGAGTTGAAGTCATAAAAAAATCGAGAGTCCTGAGTATCGCAGGCAGCGTTTGCTAGACTATCAGCCGCTTGATTAGCTTCTCGAAAGACATGAATAATTCGGCATCTTTGAGAAAGCCACAAAAGATGTTGAAAATTGACATCAAGTCGCCAGTTGTGATTATGACGATAATTCAAAGAGTGACTTAGTATCTGCGAGTCTATCTGCACCATACATGATTCATATCCCATTTGATGTGCAAGTTGTATTCCGGTGACCATAGCCTCCATCTCTGCCATGGTGTTTGTCATATTTTACCCAAGAAAACGACAGAAAGCTGCTATAAACGTACCGTTACTGTGCCTCAATATACCACCTGCCCCTGATAGGCTTGGATTACCACGGGAGGCGCCATCAACATTGAGGATAATGGAGAGCAATGATCTATCATCTCTCAACCATTTGACCGGGGTGACTGATGGATGAGCCAGCCGCGAGGGAGAGAAGCCGGTCATATAATGTGTGAGTAGATCTCGAGCCCTGAGAATTGGTCGTGTGTAATATTCATATTCCCTAAGCAAGTCTCTACCATTAGATTTGAACCCCTCATAAACAAACTTGCAACGAGCTTTCCATAGTATCCAATAAACACCTCCAAAGCAAATATTTAAAAAGATCTAACTGTGTACCTCTCCTCCTCCACCATAATCGTTTCAATATGGAGATTGGTGATAATGACTGGAATGAAGACTATTGAAGGCTCAGTTTACCACAGACCGACTGCCACAAAAAATTTGCATTAGTAAAATGAAGTAAAATATGATCAAAACTATTAGTACCTGAGCCACAATAGCATTGAGAGGCCAAGGATACTCCCCAACCCTGCCTTGTTTCGTCAAAAGCAAAGAAACCATTGAGAAATCTCCAAAGAAAGAGCCGAAGGGACATGGGGATGTCCGAGGTCCAAAGCATTCTTTGAGATACAGTTGGAGAAGCAAGTGGCCGGAGTAGAGTGACAGCCGAATTGATTGAGAATTTTCCATGAGATTCTAGTTGCCATATTTGTCTATCTGAGCCTTCAGTGAGAACTATGGGTGGAAGCTGCAATTGTTGTGCTGTGGATAGACCCGGGATGCAGGCTGTCCATCCAGCCGAGGACAAGTAATGGAAAATAGGGGCCAAGAGATCAGCAGCTGGGCCAGCAATCAGTGGACCGTGCAAAGTGAAATTATCATGCCAAAAGGAGAGTGGTCCCTTGTGGACAAAAACCACCATCTGCTGCTCGGCGAGGGGACGGGCCGTGAGTAGTCTCCGCCAAACAGTTGAATCTAAATGAGAGGTTGTAACAATGGTTGGATGTTTCCTTTCACTGCAATAATGATCCATAAGGAAATCCCTCCATATAGAGTCCGAATTACGAAACCGCCACCAAAGCTTCATGGAGAATGCAGTCTGTAGATGTCTCATAGTTGATAGCCCAAGACCATTTTCGGAGGTATCGCAACACAAACTTCGCCAAGAAGCCCAATGTCTTTTATGTCCATGCTCAGATTGTCCCCAAAGGAAATTAGCAAAAAGTCGTTATTTATCATCAAGAACTCGCTTCGGGGGATTCGCGCTAGCCAAGATGTATAAAGTCATGGAAATCAATACATACTTCACTAGGATCAACCTACCTCCAAAACTGAGCAATTTTTGTTGCCAACCAGCTATTCTCGAAGCAATACTTTCAACCAACGGTGTGAAGTATGCAACATTTGATCTACCCTGAAACAAAGGACAACCCAAATACGTGAAAGGAAAAGTTCCTTGGATAAAGCCGGTTACCTGATAGATCATGTGTTTTTGCCTTTGTTGAGTCCTGTTTGAAACATAAAAGGATCTTTTAGCCGAATTTATCTTTTGCCAAGAAGAATTTTCATATTGTCTTACAAAAACCATTAGGTTCTCCAGACTCTGCTTCCCTCCATTGATAAAGATGTTAGTGTCATCAGCATAAGCTAGATGCGAGACAAGGAGCGAAGAACGGGGAACCGAGTAAGGGTCTACAACACGGGTTCCCACCAAATGATTAAGACTTGGGGAAAATGCCTCAGCCGCCAACACAAATAATAGAGGGGATAGGGGATCTCCTTGCTTCACTCCCCTTCCAGACAGGAAAAAACCAAAAGGACTACCATTTACCAAAATCGAAAACCAATTGTGCTCCAATAAATTACGGATAAGATGGATGAAATGCGCACTAAATCCAAATTTATCCAATACCGCCAATAAAATGGAATGTGAAACACGATCAAAAGCTTTCATCATGTCTAGATAATATTTTGCTTGCTATGGAGCTGGTGGAATCTCTAAATAAAAAAGTGTGGGGGTGGAAACACGATTATAAAATGGGTATTATTCCAAATTTCAAATTTCTCATCCCATATTTATAAATGGGTATGATTTTCATTTATTGGTTTGTTGATTGTTTGTAACTGTGGGTGCCATGAATGTAAATGGCCCAGCCTCCTTTGTTTTATCATTCCTAGTTCTTATATATTGTACGCAGTCGAATCCAAATTTATCCAATACCGCCAATAAAAAGGAATGTGAAACACGATCAAAAGCTTTCATCATGTCTAGATAATATTTTTCTTGCTATGGAGCTGGTGGAATCTCTAAATAAAAAAGTGTGGGTGGAAACACGATTATAAAATGGGTATTATTCCAAATTTCAAATTTCTCATCCCATATTTATAAATGGGTATGATTTTCATTTATTGGTTTGTTGATTGTTTGTAACTGTGGGTGCCATGAATGTAAATGGCCCTGCCTCCTTTGTTTTATCATTCCTAGTTCTTATATATTGTACGCAGTCGATTTGTCTCCACCTACGCTGAAGTTTTTGGCCTAGTAGTCCCCTCCATGAATTTTTTAGGCGTTTTGCCAATACCAATAAAAGGGAAGAGGCCCATGCCAAACCCTCCACCACGACAGGTGGCTTTTGCTTTAAAAAAAAGATAGGTGAAACCGAAATAAGAGTAGAGTTTGATATGATGGATTTAATTGAAGTTAAGGGTTAGAGTAGAGTATCCAATAACGCTGATTCAGAAACGAGTGAAAGGTTATATATAATATTTTTCGTGTTTTAGTATTAACATTTGGACAAGATGTAAACTGGAAATATTGATTGTGCACTATATGTGTACATGCACATATTAGTAAAATATTTATGACATATTAGAAATTCGCTATAAATAGACATAAACTCCTCCACATTATCATACTAGTTTCTACTTCAAAACATAAACCTTTTGAAGAGAAATGGATGCCCATATCTAAAGATGAGACGTCTTTGTTCATGACCTTCTCTCGTGGCCACCCCATTTCCAAGACAGAGCTTATGGATTCTTTTGAAAGGTATATTATAATAAAAAAAAGTTTTAAAAAAAATATTGTGGAGAATATTTTCAAACACATGCCACAACTGAGCTCCAGAATTTGGAAAAATCCATTTTAAATTTCTCGTGGATTTTGAATTCAATACTTCAAAAGAATGAGACGTCAATGTTATGTGTTGGCCTAAAGGCCATCTGCCTTAAAAAGTTCATGTCTTGTTAATGAATATTTTTTCCTGTAAGCCCTAAGGGCGAACGAACTCGGTTTTTGATAATGGACAAACATTTGATGTTGTGTCTAATGATCTTAATCTTTGTGATAGAATATCGGAATTCATATTGGAAGCTCTAAGTACTTCAATCAATCCATGATCAAGATTCAAAGTCATATTATTCAAGGCTTATCTTTCAAGATTGAAGATTGAAGACTTAGGTTTGGTTAGATCAGCTTTGTCTTTATAAGTCGTTATCTTATAATCTCTAACCAATGCTCTCATAAACATAAGCTCTCTACACTCAAGTCTTGCATACATCATACACACGTTTTCAAAAGGCTAAGTTTCAAAATGATTCTCATATGTGTTCATATCTCAAAAGCCTTTGATTTCAAAGTATAAGTCTTTTAAAATGGTTTTCTAAATGCTCTTACTTGTTACATATTGAGAAAACCTTTTAGACTTCAATAGATTTCAAAACGTGTGAAAAATCAACATCTCTCAAAGCTCAGAAGGTCGGATCATCCGAGCTTTCCTCGGATCAACCGAGCACAAACAGAGAGTTGAGATGTTGAGCCTGGGTCGACCTAAGGCCAAGTCGGTCGACCGAAGTGCATGTGTTCGGTTCACCGAGCTCTTGAACGGTCAACCGAACTCTGTAAAATCTAGCCGTTATTTGACCGTTGCAGAGTCATTTTTCAGCATATTTTGAAATGTATAAATACTCCAAAGCTAGAGAATGACTAAAAGGCTTGCACATCAAAGTTACATTGATTTCTTATCAAGTCTAAACACCTTCAAAGCAAATGCACTTCATTTCCATGATCTAAATCATTCAAAGGTGACATTTCTAAAGCAAGACAAAGAGTGTTTATCAAATGTTCTAAGAGCTTAATATTCTTGTACTTCAAAGGTATATATCTTTCACTTAGAAGAGTGAACAACCTTTCTTTTTATCCATCTTAATTCCCTTTCTTAGTGATAGGGTAATTCTTGTATAAGTCCTACTTTGTGTGGGCAATTTACTCTTAGTGAGTTTTGTATTGTGGTTGTGTTGTAAAACTCTTAGTGAGTTAGCCACAAGTGTAAAAAGTCTTCTTAGTGAAGTTGTTGAAAATCCTTGGGTGCGGCTCAAGGTAGTGGATGTAGATTCTAAGTGAATCGAACCACTATAAATCCTTTGTCTTGTGATTGGCTTTAGTTTTTCTTTTGTTCATCTTGCTCAAACTTACATTAGCATTGAATAGATTCGAAAAAGTTTGCAAGATTGATTAAAACCCAATTCACCCCCCCCTTCTTGTGTTTTACATTTCCTTTATGAAATCTATTTTGATAATAAGATGATTCAATTCCTCATTAGTTATTAGTCTTCACATGTAGATTAACTTTTTACATTTTTTGTTAATATTTTTTTTATTGGGAGAGGGAGCCAATCTATTACAAGAAATAGGGGGATTCAAGAAGTGAGGAGGGGATTCGAACTCATGGCCTCTACGTCATGAGACCTCAGCCTTGACCACTACAACAATACACTTTTTACATTTGTTAAAAATGAAGTTTTCAGGATTTAATGTAACCTATTAATATTTTGGTACTTATGAATATTCACATATTTATGATATAAGCATTTCAAGTTTTACTAGAAAAATGCCCAATGTTTAATATCAATTTTCTCTCTTTTTAATAAATGTGCAAAGAATTTACAAGGACATTATAGAAAATTCAAGAACATTTGGAAGAGATGAAATCCTAGAAAAAACAAAATTAAACCTATCATGTAAGGGTGACAACAAAAATCTAGCAATGTAAAGAGTTTGATTCTTCATCTTCAAAGATAGGTACAACCGAAATAAGAGTAGAGTTTGATATGATGGATTTAATTGAAGTTAAGGGTTATAGTAGAGTATCCAATAACTGAACTATCATTCAGAAACAAGTGAAAGGTTTAAATTCGAATTTTATTGATAAAGGCAAAAGCCAGAATAATACAGTCAAATAACCGCCTCAAAGTGATGGCGGGTTCAAAGTGGAGCCTTTAACTAAATGTTGGCCTTTGCCGAAATCGCGGATTTGGCAGACCATTTCTATCAGATATACACTTGAATTGAATTGTTAAAGGTAACTGTAAAAAAGTAGAAAATTCACAAGAAGCATTAGTGTCACAAGCCTCATTAGCAAGCATGTCCGCAACCTTATTGGCCTCTCTATATATGTGCGTAATTGCATGTTGATTAATGAGCTTGAGCAATGTCTGAAATAGCACATCTAATTTCCAGCTATGAATGTGCCGAGAATGAATTGAATCCACCAAGAATTTGGAGTCTAATTGAATTGAAATCTGAGTGTGTCCCAAACTAGTAGAGAGTTGAATCCCCGACACCATTGCATGTAACTCAACTTCAGAATTTGTAAGGTCATCCCCCAAATAACGATAATAAGCAAAGACAAACTCACCATTACTGCGACGCAAGACTCCACCAGCACCTGCACATCCGGGATTGCCTCTAGAAGCACCGTCAATATTTAGAATGAGCAATCCCGATGAGCCTTCTCCCAAACATTTCACCGCCAAAGCCATACCTCTAATGTTCCAGGTTGGTGATCTCCGACCTATATAATGATCATACAATCCCACAAATTGTAGAATTGGGGCAATAAAATACTCAAATTCTTTCAAGAGTCCCCTTTGATTTGCAATAGTTCCTTCATAAACAAATCGACATCTAGCACTCCACAACATCCAACATATTCCTGAACTGACAATCACATAAATATCCCGCCATTTCCCTTCACCTTTCCACCATAACATTTTGATAAGAGAAGCCGGATTGTCATGATGTAGTAAATGCCAATCCACACCCATAAACCCACAACATTTCCGCCACAAAAAACTAGCCAAAGGACAGTCTATAAATATATGCAAAATACTATCTACTCCCTTCCCACAACTACACCATGAAGCCAAAGAAACACCCCATGCTTGTCTAATAGTATCAAAAGCGAGGAAACCATTAAAGAAACGCCACATAAATACACACAAGAACAAAGGAAGATGTGAGTTCCATAATATACGGCGAGTACCTTGTATAATAGAAAATGGTTGTAGCCCTTTAATGGACGATGTAATCGTAAACTTGCCTCCCGACTCGAGCTTCCATACCCATTTAACCTCTCCTGCTCCAGCCACTATCCTCGGCAGATTTCTGCGCTGCCCCAATGGTAGACTAGACGGCAGAGAAGACCAACCACTCGGACTAAGGAATTCGCTGATCTTTGCAGAAGAATCTTCTTGGCAGACCATAGATAATCGTCCCTTCAAAGTGAAATCGTCATGCCAAAAAGAAGAGCCTCCACCCCGGACCAAGACTCCCATATTCACCTCAGCACACTCACGGTGCTTGAGCATTCTCCGCCAGACAGCCGAGTCTGCAGTGGTTAATTGAACCAGGGTTGGATGTGGATGAACCCTGCAATATTTATCAAAAAGAAAATCTCGCCATATATAATCAGTTGTCCGGAATTTCCACCATAATTTAATAGAGAATTCTCTTTGAAGATCCCGTAACGAAAATAATCCCAAACCATTATTTAACACATCTGTACTCAGTCTTGCCTAAGACATCCAATGCTTCTTATTTCATATATTGATTGACCCCATAAGAAATTAGCCAAAATTCTTTCAATATCATCTAAAATCTTTTTAGGTGGATCAGCTGAGGCTAATATATATAAGGTCACTGAAATCAAAACATGGCGAATGAAAATTAAACGACTGCCAAATCCTAACAACTTCTGTTGCCAACCCTCAACTCGCCTCATCACTTTTTCCACAAGCGGAACATAATATGAGACCTTCGACCTCCCCGTGTACAAAGGACAACCAATATAGGTGAAAAGAAGGGTACCTTGGGAAAAACCCGTAACTTGAGAAACCATGTGTATTTGAGTTTGTTGTGTTCTGCTTGAGATGTAGAAGGAACTTTTGACTGAATTGATCTTCTGGCCCGAAGCTTGCTCATAGGATTCAATAAATCGCATCAGATTCTGCAGTCCTCGTTTTCCTCCATTTAAAAAAATGATGACATCATCTGCATATGCTAAATGAGAAACAACCAAAGTGGAATGAGATGTAACATAAGGATCAAAGGACCGTAATCCCCACCAATTGATTCAAACCTCGTGAGAATACCTCAGCAGCGAGAATAAAAAGTAGAGGTGACATGGGATCTCCTTGTTTAACCCCCTTTTAGACTTGAAAAAACAATATGGACTTCCGTTTATCAAGACCGAAAACCAATGATCACATAAAAGGCGTTTTATCATATGAAGGAAATGAAAACTAAAACCAAACCTCCGAAGAACGAGAAGCAAGAATGTATGCGAGACACGATCAAAAGCCTTCATCATATCTAATTTTATAATCATATTTCCCCCCGGACTTTCTTATTAAGTGACCCCAATAATTTCCGTAGCTAGCAAAATATTGTCAGTAATTGCCCTACCGCTCACAAAACCAGTTTGATTAGGACTGATTAAGGAAGGAAGAATACATGCGAGACGGTTTGACAGGACCTTTGAAATTACTTTGATTGAGAAATTACACAATGAAATAGGTCTGAACTCCGCAAAAGATGTTGGATGTGTAACCTTTGGAAGAAGGACTAGAAAAGCACTAGCCATAGATTTCGGAATATGAGGCCCCGCCCAAAAATCCTGCACCAATTGCGTAACATCGTCACCTACAATCTCCCAGCATGACTGGAAAAATTTGCCCGTGAAAACCGTCCGGTCCCGCAGCACTTGTCAGACAAAGTGCAAAAACAGCTGACCTGACCTCCAACCGAGAAGGCAGTTGGTCTAGGCTTTTGTTGTCGTCTTCCGAAACAAGCCCCGTGATCATTGACACCAACTGATCCACAGATTGCTCCTCTGAGTCACAGTTGAGCAGTTGCTGAAAGTAAGCTGCCCCAGCCGCACCAATATCCTCCATATTTGACAAAACATCACCTTCATTTGTAGTAATTTGTGATATATGCATGCGTTTTTGTTTGTTCCTGCAAAAAGAATGAAAATAAGAAGTGTTAGCCTCACCCTCTTTCAACTACCTAATGCGGGATTTTTGTCTCCAAAAAACCTCCTCCCTTTTTATCGCCTCTACATACTTCCTCTTAGCAACTTCTAACTCCTGCCAACTAGCTTCACTAGGACTTGCATCATACACCCCCTCCAAATTCTCCAACCTATCCAAAGCCGCCTTCAAGATTGTGGCATTGTTGCCAAATTCGTCCCTATTCCATATACTTAGAGCAGCTTTTAATCGTTTCAATTTCACCTGGAGTTTCAGCATACCCGAACCTGCCATATCCTGCCGCCAACTATCCTCTACTATCTTCTGAAAATTTCTATGTTTAATCCACATATCCTGAAATCGAAATGCAGAGCCTCGTCGCTCTGTTGCAAGACTAATTGAGACTAATAACGGACAGTTGTCTGAAATGGTATGCGTCAAGTGCTCCACCTTTGTTTGCTGAAACATCAAATTCCACTCCGTATCAACCATAACCCGATCCAACCTTAGTTGTAAAGGTCTCACCCCTCCTCTATTCCATGTAAAAGGACTACCAATATATGGAACCTCCAGCAAACCACAATCATTAACAGTTTCCAAAAATTTCGAAATTGGCAACATAGCTGGAATGGAGCCTTGACTCTCCGTCTGTCGCATAACCACATTAAAATCACCTCTAATGAGCCACGGTTATACCTGCTGCTCTCTAAACCGTCTCATTTCCTGCCACAACTCCCTGCGATGAACATGTGAACATTTTGCATACACAAATGAACAAACAACAGGCCTACCAGAAAAAGCATCTATCCTAACATGCACCACCTGCTCCATATCCCCCAATATATCCAATCCCAAAACACCATTCCACAACACCCATATTTTGCTAGAACTATTACTATAACAAAAATCAAATCCTAACCTCCGTGCATACAAGGACAAAACATCCGACCCTACCATTGGTTCCAACAAAACCACCAGATTCAAAGAGTATTTATTTTTAAGTTGCCGAATGTTAGCCATAGTACTATCATTCGCTAAACCCTGTATATTCCAAAACAACCAATTCATGATTAAAACAAAAGATAGGGACAAGTAAGAGTAGCACAAAACAGATTATTGATCCCGAGTCACGCCTTTTGAGCGATTCTCGGTGAACGTCGCAAAGGTTTGTCCTTAGGCATAGTAACATTGTCTTTTGCTATCTTAGTTCGGATCAGGTTACCTGGCAGTTGTAAAGAGACGGACGCAAGAGGAATATCCCTTGGTTGTTGCCTTGCTGCAGGCTGTTGCACAACTTCTGACCCGCCAAGTTCTGCAGGCTGCTGCAGAGCTGCTGACCCGGCTAATTCCCCTATTTTTTGGCCTTCAGCAGGAAGTGGCAGATTTACTGACCCGGTTTCACCATCTACTGACCCGGAAACCTCTAAAATTTGCACTTGGAATGCGAGATACTGACCCGGAAGCCTCTGTTCCGGATACTGGCAGTGGAGATACTGACCCGGAAACCCCTGTTCCGGGTCCCAAACTTGCAACCTGGGATGTGTCCTCTTGACTCGGCTCCTCATTAGAAACCCTATCAACCGTCACCTCCTGTACCGCCGACACAGCCAGAATAACTTCATCTTCCATTGGAACGATGGTGGCCACTAGTTCTGGCACCGAGTCTACGTCCTGTAACGTCGATTCTATTGTTACCTTTGCTGCCTCCATTTCTTTTGCAAAAGTTTTCAATGAAAGTACAGCTTTTTCTCTAGAGATTTGCAGAGGTTTTCCTCTATTTTCCTACACCACCTTTCTCGAATCAACAATTGGGGAATATCCAGTCTTCCCTATCCCGATGTCATCCGTACTCGGGGCAATTTTCTTGACAGAATTTAGATGTTCCTCCAGCGCCGGATCATCCACTACCAGTACAACCTCATCCGGCACCACCACCGCTACTTGATTGTCTGGAATCGGTACAACCACTGGCGGAATCCGATCATTGGCAATGATCTTCTTCCCCGTAGGCTTCCATATTTCAGAACTAGTCCCAGGCGCAGATACCACAGTCCCCGATTTTAAAACTTTATTAACCAAATTTTCATTCATAGGTGACGGTGCAATAACATTTTTCTTGCCTTTTTCCATCGGTTTTGGCGCTGTCTGGGTCTCCATAATGTGCGATTGACACCTCCCCTGACCATGCCCAATCCGCGTACTAATAGTGCAGTATTCCGGAAGATCATCATATTGTATGGATTGCCAAAATCCTTTTCCAGTTTTGTCATGAGTAATTCGGACACGAGTTGGCAAATCCCCCAACAAATCTACCTCTATGCAAACCTTCGCAATACTTGGCCTGGTAATATTTGCTGTCGGGGCATCCAAAGTTAAAGGATTTCCAACAGCCTTAGCCAAAGAGAACAATTTCGATTTATTAAACAAATGTATTGGAAGCCCTTCTAAACCAATCCAAACAGGGACGATCGAAGGCTCCTCATGAACATTAAAATCGTATGTCCATTTGAAGACCTTCATCATCAATCCGTAAAATATCCAAGAACCTTGTCTCCATAATCTGCAGTAATCTTCTTCCAAATCAAACTTTTTGAGGACATGTTTATGATCCATCCATCCAATCCAAAAACTACCCCTAAATCCGACGTGATGAAACGCTTTCCTGAGAGACTCCATATTAAGGGCGTGTTTATGGAATTTTCCATCTAGAGAGAATCTCCACGGGGACATCAAAGCCTTGTGTTCATCCGCGGAGATCGAGAGATTCGGTTCCCCTTTGAAGGTGTTCAAATGAGTGATTATGAGAGTGTGTGTAATAGCCAGACTCGCAAGAAGATCCGCGAAGGATTTCTTAGGCCAACTAGCAGCGCCCCCGGCGGCTACAGTAGCCGGAAGACTGGCGGCCATGGCTGCCAGTCAAGAGCCGTGTATCAGAAGGAAGAAGAAGAGAGTTTTTAGGAGCCAGAGAGTTTTTAGTTAATTAAGATAGACTATGGCTTCAAACTGGTTGATATATTATTGGATGGAATTTCAATAAATTTGATCTATAAGAAGGCTAGTGATATTGCTGCCTTCTGCCAAGGCAAACAAGTGAAAGGTTATATATATATACACATATATAATATTTTTTTCGTGATTTAGTATTAACATTTAGACAATATGTAAAGCGGAAATATTGATTGTGCACTGTATTTGGTCATGCACATATTATTAAAATATTTATGACATTATGTATAGGCATGAACTCCTCCACATTATCATACTAGTTTCTACTTCAAAACATAACCCTTTTGAAGAGAAATGGATGACCATATCTAAAGATGAGAGGTCTTTCTTCATGACTGAAGGGATTCATGGGCGGAAACTCGTTCCAAACACCCATGAGTCCTCCCCCGAAGGATCCGCTCATACGTAAACGAATCGAAAAACCGAGAAAAGGACTAACAATTGTTGGCTCCAGAATCCGATTCTTGAATAGAAGATCCTGTCTTTAAGGGTCGGATGCAATGATCACCTTGAGTCCTCCCTTGCGGAATTACTACCTACCGGTATCCACGCGACGAAACGGGCAGCGAGTGCTAGCTCTGAGTTTTTCTGAGTTTCGGGAATTAGGGAGAAAATGAGGTAGAACAAGAAATCTGATTTCTTGTGGGTTTTGGTATTTCGGCTGAAATTCTCTAACCCTAGGGTTTCGGCCAAGAGAGGTTTATATAGGGAGTGAAATTCTCTGATTTCTGGAAGCATGGAATCAGCCTCGCAACACAATGCTCATGCAAGCAGAGATTCGATTATTATTCCCATATATTCTTAGAATGTCCGCTAGCTCAGGCAGTTTGGCGACATGCAGCAGCCAAGTATGGTTTTCATTTGAACATTCTGTCCATTAATAGCCCTCTTACTGCTCTTAAATAGTAGTGGTATGGGCTTGCTGGAGAGAGCATGGATGTGCAAATCTTAGTGTCAAGTAGTGTTTTATGGGTGTTGTGGAAGAAAAGATGTAGTTTGATTTTTGAAGGGCATGCACGACCTATGAATTGGACTCATATATTAAAGGTGGTTGTTCGGCAAAGAGTCCCACTCCCCTCTCAGCCGAGGCAGGTGCAAATTAATAGAAGATCACGGGTTGTCCGTTGGAAGGGTACTTGTCACACCCCGTAACCATAAGGTGACCTGGCAATGCCTCATCTACCAATGAGACAAAGAACCCTTAACAGAATATACTCTTACAAGCCAAACTTAACAGAATAATCTTAATCTTTAGCAGAATAATACTTAAAGGTAGATTACATAAACTTAGAACTAAAGTTATTCAACTTAATAAAGGTCCATCAACTATACTATTACATGATCATTACTTCTTTAATTTCTACTTGTCGTGCTCCCCGTCCCAAATCTCCTCATCAGCATCATCTACAAAACAAAAGAATATAATAGGGTAAGCCACACTAGCTTAGTAAGAGCCGACCGGCCTTGGGATGAAGGACCAAAGAGACTTCAACAGATTCCCTGTTTCCCAAAACATTTGAAAATATATCTTGACTTGTCTTAACCTGAAACATCTTGAAAACCTTTGTAAAATACTTGTAAACATAACATAATACTTGAGATCTTTCATAACTTACAATCTGAAATTCCAACTCAAAACACTGTTTTTAGACTCTTTATAATACTTAGAAATAATACCAAATCATACAAATAACATGTCATAACAATACTTAACCAAATCCATCACATACATATCAGAAATTGTACTCTGAGTACTTAACATAACTTGACATACTCGTAGCATTCCAATACATATAAGCTTGACATGATTAGTACCAAAATGACATGCAACAAATAATTCTACAATCGAGCTCAATTATCCAACCATAACCCTATCCAACCATTAACAGCCCAAACTTTAATGCCGTTTAGGAAGGCCCTTACATTTTTTAACATATAACATATCATATCGTAACTGGTAGGCTCAAAAATTGCTATTTAAGGATATATTCCTGTCATTATTCATCCTCGTGGACTGAATGACTCTGTTAACAGCCCTAACTTTTAAGACCTGCAAGGGACCAGGCATCATTGGGGACAGAAAGCGCTCCCGAGCACTTATATCATAAATTCGGAATATATCCTGGCCTAGGGTCATCAGTAGACAAGAGCTCTAGATTGAGAATATGCGTATGCTGACTCTAATGTAATGCATTCAGCAATTTATTCAACGACATACGCAAGAATCATCATATATAAGCATGCAACGATGCAAACATAATTCGGTTCTTCATCCAGATTTTTATGCAATAAAACTTGTGAAAACTTCATACTTATCATATCTTTAATAAAAGAATACTTCATGCATTTTTTTAGGACTGAAAAACAAGGACGAAGGGTTCTTACCTTATCAATCTTAAAGCAAAACCTCAAAATACAACAAAAGCAGAAAATCCAGATTCAATGTACTAACTTCCCAATCCTATTACTCGAAATACAGAACTCCAAATGCTACTCCGTTGAATTGCAAACGTAGCTCTGTCAGTACTCTTCGAAATGCACTAAGAATCACTGAAAATAGACACCTATTGCTATCTCAAAAGTGCATTCTTCCACAGCCTACCCAATCTGCCAGGACCTTCAACTCCGATGATGATATCTCTTAATCCAGAACTTAGAATGATAATTACTTTGGTCAGAATTTAGTTTAGGGAGTCTAGTATCTATGGTTAAAATATGGAAGTAATCCGAGATGATTTGATATGTCTGCCAAAGTATTTTACTTGCTGTCCAGATTTTCCAGCACTCTTATTTTCTCTCTTTTTCTTTCTTATTCTTTCCTTTCCTTCTCTGCCTTTATCCTCTATTTATAGGCTATCTAAACTCCAGATTTCTGAGAAGTTGTAACACTAAAATAGGCAACCAATCCTCGAAGTTCAGCCCCCTTAGGATTATCTCTAAAGGTACCCCTTCATACATTAACCTCCCTCCAAATATTAACCAATTAAACTAACCAAAAAGTTCATCTTGTCAATTAGGTCCTCTAACATCTTATCCTAGCTAGTACGCCCCTAAGAATAATTAGAATAAAAAGTACATATAGCACATAGAATATATAATCACATAAAACATGCTATCGAAAGGTCCTGGGTATCACATTCTCCCCTCCTTATAAAAGTTTCGTCCTTGAAACTTGCACCCTCTACAAAAATAGATTTTACAACCCTCCCTCTAGATGCAACGGCTCTAAAGGTTTTTATACAAAACATATATGGTACTATAGGCAACCTAAAAGTACAAGGAACATATAGCATGATATTCAAATAACATGTAAAGAAAATATATATAAATATGAAATATACATGCTACCACTACGCTTCTGCTATGCCACTCTAATAAAGTCATAGCAACGGATCTAACATGCTATTACAATCATATGTATATCATAACCCAATTAACATGTAGCACAATATACAATACATAAACAGATAATCACATTAACACAAGTGTACCTGTCACCGTATTCTGGGCATTTCTTGCTTTTTGTTGATCGAGTGCAAAAACCCTTGCATTTGTCATTGGCCTCGAATCCCCAACTCTTGGTGTAGAAGAATTACGTACATTACCCAAAGCCAACTCGGGACACTGACTAACTTTATGATCATATTTCCCACATCTGAAGCATGCCCCAGTTTTCCACCGACACACACCTGTATGTCTCCTTCCACATATAGCACATAGAGAAGTAGTTGTGAATTGAGTTGGTGCTGCTGCCGGTTCTTTGGTCCTTACCATATTTGCTCCAATTTCAACACCGGACCTAAAAGTGGATGGTGTTTCAGATGCCGTGAGGAATCTCTTATTAGCTACCATAGCTAGAGGGTTTGTAGTCTTTGAACCTTGACCTGATGACATGGTGGTGAAACTTCTCTTTCCAGTTCCTTCATTATCAGCTCGGTTGAATTCCATCTCTATGTCCAAGCTTCGTTGATAAGCCTCTCTATATGTGGTGGGACGAACACTTGAAAATCTTCCTCGAATCCTACTCAGAAGCCCCCTCACGAACCTTTGTGTCCTCATTACTGGTTCTTGGATAATAGAGGTGGCGTACCTTCCAAATGCATTAAACTTCCCCGCATACTCAGCCACAGTCATTCCTTCCGTTTGCTTGAGCTCCAGAAATTGGTTCTGCTTCTCTATGCGATAGGTATCCGGAAAATATTGATCTAAGAAGGCTGTCTTGAATTCTGCCCAAGTGATAGGTCGTCCCCCTTGTTGATAAATTGGGGCAACGCCCTTCCACCATTCAGCTGCGTTGTCAATCAATGATGCAATCCCCACTGTTGCTCTAGCTTCTTCAGGTACCCTCATAGTCTCAAAGTTCATTTCCATGTCATCTAACCAAACTTCAGCTTCATCTGGTTCAACCTTACCATTGAATGAGGCCATCCTCATTTTCTTCATCCTCTCATAATAGATGCCCGGGTCAACCTCGTTTCTGGGTCCTCTTGCTATCCCAGGATTCTGATTTCCATGTATTGCATGTTAAAGTAGTTGTGCCATCATGGCCAATGTTGCATTTAACTCAGCCGGTATTCCAATATTCACGGGTGGTAGAGGTGGAGGTACTACATTCTCTGTCCCAGTAGCGGTTCCCACATTCTGTACTTGAGGTCGGGTAGAGGATTCAGGCACATTTTCCCTTCTGCGACTACTTCTACGACCCAAACTTGATATTGGAATGTTGAGATCATCGTTGTTGTCGTTTTGGCGATCCATCTTATATAAGTAACACTTACAGATAAGCAGATAATTCACATAAAGTATCAAATATTAAACTAGCATGCTTCTTCATTCATATATACATCTTATCTCAGCTATACACATAACATAAAAGACATGACATCATATCTCAGTTAAACATATAGCATAGAATGTGGATAATTGATTACTTAAAGATGTACAAGTCATGACATCAACTTGGATAATTAACACTACAAAGCTAGACTAACATGGCATCTCTTCTTGAAATAAATAAAGTAAAATAAGTATGCTAAAAAAAATAATTGTGGCTAGTATGTTAATAGAGATCAACATGATAAACAAATACTTAAAACACATAATTCACTTAACAAGTTCATATCACGATATATCATAATATAACATCATATAACTTAAATAAAGTAGCAAATGATACAATTAAAATAAATAAACTAGGTTACATGTTAACACAATTCATGCTATATATAACAAGTTAAAACATCATGACATACGTGGTAAACATAACATATCATACCAAATAATGATATATAAAATGGTAAATAAAAACACATGTCCTATTCCAGAATCTCTACCCAAGAACGCATCTTAAGTTATCTAAAAATCCATCATATATTCATTCAATACTAAATTTTCTAACTAAAGATTTAAGCCTAAGGTTCAACCTGGCTCTGATACCACTTATGTCACACCCCGTAACCAGAAGGTGACCTGGCAATGCCTCATCTACCAATGAGACAAAGAACCTTTAACAGAATATACTCTTACAAGCCAAACTTAACAGAATAATCTTAATCTTTAGCAGAATAATACTTAAAGGTAGATTACATGAACTTAGAACTAAAGTTATTCAACTTAATAAAGGTCCATCAACTATACTATTACATGATCATTGCTTCTTTAATTTCTACTTGTCGTGCTCCCCGTCCCAAATCTCCTCATCAGCATCATCTACAAAACATAAGAATATAATAGGGTAAGCCACACTAGCTTAGTAAGAGCCGACCGACATTGGGATGAAGGACCAAAGAGACTTCAACACATTCCCTGTTTCCTAAAACATTTGAAAATATATCTTGACTTGTCTTAACCTGAAACATCTTGAAAACCTTTGTAAAATACTTGTAAACATAACATAATACTTGAGATCTTTCATAACTTACAATCTAAAATTCCAACTCAAAACACTGTTTTTAGACTCTTTATAATACTTAGAAATAATACCAAATCATACAAATAACATATCATAACAATACTTAACCAAATCCATCACATATATATCAGAAATTGTACTCCGAGTACTTAACATAACTTGACATAACATGACATACTCGTAGCATTCCAATACATATAAACTTGACATGATTAGTACCAAAATGACATGCAACAAATAATTCTACAATCGAGCTCAATTATCCAACCATAACCCTATCCAACCGTTAACAGCCCAAACTTTAATGCCGTTTAGGAAGGCCCTTACATTTTTTAACATATAACATATCATATCGTAACTGGTAGGCTCAAAAATTGCTATTTAAGGATATATTCCTGTCATTATTCATCCTCGTGGACTGAATGACTCTGTTAACAGCCCTAACTTTTAAGACCTGCAAGGGACCAGGCATCATTGGGGACAGAAAGCGCTCCCGAGCACTTATATCATAAATTCGGAATATATCCTGGCCTAGGGTCATCAGTAGACAAGAGCTCTAGATTGAGAATATGCGTATGCTGACTCTAATGTAATGCATTCAGCAATTTATTCAACGACATACGCAAGAATCATCATATATAAGCATGCAACGATGCAAACATAATTCGGTTCTTCATCCAGATTTTTATGCAATAAAACTTGTGAAAACTTCATACTTATCATATCTTTAATAAAAGAATACTTCATGCATTTTTTTAGGACTGAAAAACAAGGACGAAGGGTTCTTACCTTATCAATCTTAAAGCAAAACCTCAAAATACAACAAAAGCAGAAAATCCAGATTCAATGTACTAACTTCCCAATCCTATTACTCGAAATACAGAACTCCAAATGCTACTCCGTTGAATTGAAAACGTAGCTCTGTCAGTACTCTTCGAAATGCACTAAGAATCACTGAAAATAGACACCTATTGCTATCTCAAAAGTGCATTCTTCCACAGCCTACCCAATCTGCCAGGACCTTCAACTCCGATGATGATATCTCTTAATCCAGAACTTAGAATGATAATTACTTTGGTCAGAATTTAGTTTAGGGAGTCTAGTATCTATGGTTAAAATATGGAAGTAATCCGAGATGATTTGATATGTCTGCCAAAGTATTTTACTTGCTGTCCAGATTTTCCAGCACTCTTATTTTCTCTCTTTTTCTTTCTTATTCTTTCCTTTCCTTCTCTGCCTTTATCCTCTATTTATAGGCTATCTAAACTCCAGATTTCTGAGAAGTTGTAACACTAAAATAGGCAACCAATCCTCAAAGTTCAGCCCCCTTAGGATTATCTCTAAAGGTACCCCTTAATACATTAACCTCCCTCCAAATATTAACCAATTAAACTAAAAAAAAGTTCATCTTGTCAATTAGGTCCTCTAACATCTTATCCTAGCTAGTACGCCCCTAAGAATAATTAGAATAAAAAGTACATATAGCACATAGAACATATAAACACATAAAACTTGCTATCGAAAGGTCCTGGGTATCACAGTACTGTTGTGGGATCATCGATTGTTCTTAAAATCGACGGGGAATCGAGAGGGAATACGGATATTGGCGACGTATGATGTATCTTGCGGGACTGCCAAGGAAATTTGTCGCAACTTTGTCAAGCTTCATTGGGGATCAAGTTAGCAATTTGAGGGCGGAGATAGAGGCGTTGTACAATGGGTTAGAGTTGTCTCATTCTTTTGGCTTTTCGGACTTTTCAATCCAATCCGACACACAATTTCTGGTACAAGCTATTTGTTAGAGGAATAACCGGGTCGAATCACATTGTGCAACGGAAATAAAGTGACCCGCCTCTACCAGGATCTATCACGAGTAAGAACCTAAGACTATGGGATAGTATTATACCTTTTCAAAGTGCTAGGATAGCTGAAACGGTTTCAGCTGTTGTTGTAACGAACGGAACGCCACCAACGCAGGCTCCGTCTCTCCCAATATCCACTCGATCTTTCGGGGATGGTCTTCAACCGCTTGGTGCTAGCCAACGATTCGTAGAAGTCTTGAAGACTCTCTTCAAGATGGAGTATGAATGTATGACCTTTTTGGAAGAACAAGAAAACAGTTTTTCTTTTCTTACAAAAGTTCTCTCTTTTTCTCTCTTCTCTAAGCTCTCAAAAAGCTGGAAAAACTACTTAGAATGCATAGAGAAAATCAGTATTTTCCCTAGTCATTCATAGGATAGAGGGGAGAGTGAAAGGGGGAAGTGGGAGATCATGGAGGAAACCACTCCTCCACTTTCTCTACCATTTCAACCACCTTTCTAAGAGATAAAAGGGCTGGAAAATATCTCTAATTGTCCAGCCATAAGGTCGGTCCAAATGGGTTGGTAGGGCCAATCATATTGGTCGGCCCAACCCGATTAAGGGCCCAATCCAATTCCGGCCCGGCCCGGCCCAATCGAATTGATTGATCCAAATGGGTTGGTCGGCCCAATCATATTGGTCGGCCCAATCCAATCCCGGCCCGGCCCGGCCCAATCGAATTGGCGCACCTTAGATTAAATGTACTCCAACAAGCCCAATCCAGTTGATCTATGAGTGCGACCCAAGAGGTATCTATGATGTTGGCCGTGACATCATATGTCACAGGTAATGAGAGGTATCTAGCAACGCATCATTACCCACAATTCATAAATATCTGGTGATTTATCATAATCACAACATTTAACACTTGTAGTTAAATCCTTTTGTCCTTGATATCTAGATTGAACACAAATCATGGAAAAGTCACACTTGTATTGTCCAATCTTTTAGTTTCTTGATTCGCGAGTAGACTAATCAAATGACAACAATATCATATACTGATTCATTTGTTCATGGCCATGAATTAGTCAGACTCTATCAAGGGGCCCAAGATATCGCTCCTGCTATATAGGAGGGACAAATCCTTTCTGCATCCCACTCATCCTGAACAAGATTAGTGATATACCCAATAAATGCCTTTATTGCTCACCCTGTTACGGATAGCGTTTAACATTATCAAAGCATAACACTAGCCATGCAAGAACTCTTGTGAGACCTCAAGTCGAAGGATCTCATATACAACCCAGTCAAAAATTTAAGAAACACCATTGACTATTATATAACAACCCATGGTGTGTTTCTCATGTCGGGTCTGTCCAGTATAACGATTCTCTAATCATATATACCTATGTGACAATCCGATATCTTATATCAATCACTGCACATACTAGTCTTACGCATTATTATTGTCCTCGAAGATTCCAAAATAATGTTCGACTAGGGACGTTTCAGAATAGTATCTCATAACAATTATAAATACTATTCTAAGGACATATTATTTATTTATGTTGTTAAGAACGCAGAAACATAATGAATAATACTGGAATTAATTGCCTTTTATTCATCAAAATGAAAATTACATTAAATACGGTACAATAATCTCCCACTTGCACTAAAGACCCAAATTACAATAAATGGTCTTTAGGGCATACTAATGACTGTCTCTAAAGATCAGTCCTCCAGATATCGGATACCCATGGAGCTAGTGTGGCGATCAAGCTGCTGCTGCGACAGTGGCTTCGTCGGTGGATCGGCGACATTGTCTGCCCAATCTACTCTACATATATGCACATCACCTCTCTCTATAATCTCGCGGAATAGGTGAAAACGCCGTAGTACATGTTTGGACCTCTGGTGAGATCTAGGTTCCCTAGATTGTTAAATAGCCCCATTGTTGTCACAATAGAGGTCTATCGGGTTCGCAATACTAGGAACCACATCGAGGTCGGAAATAAATTTCCTGATCCAAACTGCCTCCTTAGCTGCTTCACAAGCTGCTATGTACTCGGCCTCTGTCGTAGCGATGGTCGATTGCTTTGAACTGCGCCAGCTCACAGCACCTCCATTCAAGTTAAACACATATCCTGATTGTGATCGGAAATCATCTCTGTCGGTTTGGAAACTAGCATCGGTGTAACCACTTACAACGAGCTCATCCGCCCCTCCATAAATCAAGAATGCATCCTTAGTCCTTCGTAAGTACTTGAGGATATTCTTGACCGAGATCCAGATGACGTTCACCGTAATTAGATCGGGTATCTCGCTCGTAAGGCTTAAGGCATACGAGACATCCAGGGCGAGTACATACTATGGCGTACATGATGGATCCTATGGCGTAAGCATAAGGGATCTCTTTCATGCGTTCTAATTCGGCAGGGCGTTTGGAACACTCGTTTGTTCGACAGAACAGTACCATGTGCCATAGGACAAAGGCCCTTCTTAGACTCTTGCATGCTAAACCGCTTTAGCACCTTGTCTATATATGTACTCTAACTTAGGCCAATGAGTCTCCTGGATCTATCTCTATAGATCTTGACTCCCAGAATATAGCTGGCATCGCCTAAGTCTTTCATAGAGAAACACGTACTCAACCAAGCCTTGACAGACTTTAAGGTTGGTATGTCGTTTCCAATGAGTAGTATGTCATCTACATACAAAACTAGGAATACGATTGAGCTCCCACTAACCTTCTTGTAAACACAAGGCTCATCCTCATTTCTAATGAAGCCAAACTCACGGACGGCATCATTAAAACGGATGTTCCAGCTTCGAGAAGCCTTCTTGAGTCCATAAATGAATCTCTGAAGCTTACATACTTTTCCAACATTCTCTGGAGTGACAAAACCTTCAGGCTGTGTCATATACACATCCTCTTCAAGTTTTCCATTAAGGAAAGCGGTTTTGACATCCATTTGCCAGATTTCATAGTCATAGCAAGCTGCAATAGCAAGCAAAATCCGAATGGACTTGAACATAACTACAGGGGAAAAGGTCTCGTCATAGTCAATACCATGAACTTATTTGAAACCTTTCGCGACCAGTCGCCCCTTGTATGTTTGTACATACCCTTCCATGTCTGTTTTAATCTTAAAAACCCATTTGCACCCTATGGGAGTTACCCCTTCAGGTGGATCAACCAAGATCCAGACTTGGTTTGTATACATGGAGTCCATTTCAGATCTCATGGCCTCAAGCCATTTCTCAGAATCTGGGCTATTAAGTGCCTGTTTGTAGGTTGAAGGTTCATCGTGATCCACAAACATAACATCACCATGTTCTGTTATGAAAAATCCAAATTTTTTCGGAGGTGGACGACGAACTCTACCGGACCTACGCAATTCTTGTGTTTCTTGAATCAGTGCTTTGGGCTGCACAACTGTTTGTGGCACTTTCGCTGCACAACAACTTGTGGAGTCTGTTCAATTTCCATCTCATCATTAGTGCTAGTTTGAGAGTCTGGAACTTCAGTAAGTTCTACGCTACTCCCACTCGTGTTTCTAGAAACAAATTCTTTTTCTAGAAAGACTCCCGTGCGAGCAACAAACACTATGTTCTCGTTAGGGATATAAAGTAGTATCCTTTAGTTTCCTTAGGATAACCTACAAATATGCATTTTTCAGATTTTGGAGCCAGCTTATCAGAAGCTGAGCGTTTTACAAAAGCTTCACAGCCCCAAATCTTGAGGAAAGACAAACTGGGACGCTTCCCAGTCCCATAACTCGTATGGCGTCTTTGCAACCGATTTAGATGGGAACGCGGTTAAGTGTTAAAGCTGCTTGTCTCTAGTGCGTGTCCCCAAAAGGGAATTGGGCAGGGCTCGTGTGACTCATCATAGAACGAACCATATCTAATAAGGTTCTGTTCCTCCTTTCAGATACATCATTCCATTGTGGAGTAGCTGGAGGAGAAAGTTGTGAAACGATTCCACAAGCTTTTAGATAGTCACAGAATTCTTGACTCAAGTATTCTCCTCCTCGATCAGATCGAAGAACCTTAATACTCTTGCCAAGTTGGTTTTCTACTTCTAGTTTAAACTCTTTAAACTTAGCAAATGCTTCGGATTTGTGTTTCATCAAGAACACATATCCATACCTACTGAAGTCATCAGTAAAGGTAATGAAGTAGAGGTAACCACCCCTTGCATGTATATTAAAAGGGCCACATACATCACTATGTATTAGTCCTAATAAAGCATCGGCTCTCTCACCTAGCTTAGTGAAAGGTGATGCTGTCATATTACCCAACAAACAAGATTCGCATCGATCATAAGACTCGAAGTCAAATGATTCCAATAGCCCATCTTTATGGAGTTTGGATATGCGATCTTCGTTTATGTGGCCTAAGAGACAATGCCAGAGGTATGTCGGATTAGAATCATTAGTCTTAATCCTTTTGGTATTTATATTTAAAATTGGCATATCAAGATCTAAAACATATAGACCATTAATCAAAGAGGCGCTTGCATAAAACATATTATCCAGAAATAACGACAATCGTTGGTTTTTGATCGAAATCTCAAAACCTTTCTTGTCCAAACAAGAAACTGAAATAATATTCTTAATTAAACTAGGTACATAGAAACAGTTTTCTAAACCCAAAACAAGCCCTGAAGGCAAAGTAAAAGTACAAGTCCCTACAGCTAGGGCTGCAACACGTGCTCTGTTGCCAACTCGTAGTTCCACTTCACCCTTTGCTAACTCTCTACTCCTTTGCAGTCCCTGCACATTAGTACAAATGTGAGAACCACATCCGGTATCAAATACCCAAGAAGTAGTTGTATTTAAATTGATATCAATCATATTAATATCTACAACATAAATACCTGAGCCCGAAACAACATTTGCTTTCTCCTTTTCCAGCCTTTTCCCTGCAAGATAGCTTTTGCAGTTCCTTTACCAGTGACCCTTCTCACCACAATGATGACAGATAGAGTCCTTGGCTACACCACCCTTAGGTTTCAGTGCATTGTTGAAAGTGGTTTGCTTGCCCTTGGGCTTACCTTTCGGTTTGCCTTTTGGTTTCAAAAAACCTTTGCCTTTGCTCTTTTGCACCATCAGTATGGCGTTGGGCTTGGACTTGCCTATTTCCTTCTCGGCAGTCCTCAGCATATTCAACAACTCAGGCAATGGCTTGTCAATTTCATTCATGTGATAATTCGAATGAACCGATCTGTATGATTCGAGCAACGATTGCAAGATCAAATCGATCGACAGACTCTTGTCCCAAAGGAAATCCCGAGTTTTTCAAGGTTCGAACATAACCTATCATCTTAAGAACATGAGTTCCCTACTGGCATTCCTTCGGACATTTTGCATTGAAAGAGAGATTTCGATACATCGAATCTCTCCCGGCATGCTTGCCCTCGATATAGTTGCTTCAGGTGAGCCAGCATCTCATAAGCCCCCATGTCCTCATGTTTGCTTCGAAGCTCGAGTTCATGGTGACAAACATGAGGCTAGACACATCTAAAGCATCACTAACATGCTTCTGATAAGCACTTCTATCAGTGGCCGAAGCGCGAGCCTCTGGTATAGCAGGAATAGGCTGTTCAAGTACATACAGCTTTCTTTCATGCTTGAGAACAATTCTCAAGTTCCTGAACCAGTCGAGGAAGTTAACTCCCTCTAATTTGTCCTTCTCAAGGACAAAACGCAGTGATAGTGTTTGGTTTGAATTTGCCATTTTTCTACAATAAAATACATATGCAAAGTAAGTACCGATTAAAATCATTATTAGGTCTTTATCTTTTTAATGATTTCTCCCACTATTTTCTTGGAGTGAATAACCCTCATTATCAACTCGGAAAGTTCGTTAACTTTCTAGCGGGCCAAGATCCATATTTCACCTCGTTCTGAGTCAGCTTTGGCTGATCACCCAAAACTTAGTTATTTAGGTAGGCAACGTTTGCCAATTACATCAAATTATGTAATTCTTGGTTTGTTGAGTAAATAACATTTATTCAAGCGTATCATTATACACTTTTCTCAACTCTTTTGCCTCTAGATCCTCAATCCATTTATTGAGATAATCCAGTTAATTAGGACCCTAAGTTTTAGCCAGCGGATATCACAACTTATCCTTCGCGCCTCACCCGGATAGACACGTATGCATAGCTTTGGCATGTCCCATACTAATGTCGATCTAGGCCTTGACGAGGGCCAAACTAAGGAAGGCACTAATTAATATTTAATTGAGGGGTTTTTGTTTTTAACAATCTCACCAGAAAAGCATAAATAAAACAGTTTATGCTTATATACATATGCATCCAATACATAAAAGTAAAATGCAATAGTAATCGCCATATCCTATTCAGTTTTTCCAAGCCAATGGAAAAACCGTGAAGTCAGTCTAAGGGTGTGAAAAGAAAAAACTCTATTCTACACCATATTGACCTTCAGGTGGTTGCCTTCAAATCTTCATCACAGCTGTTCCTTCTCCTAATCTAGAATATTACATAATTCTAAGGAAACCTCGAGTTACATTCGACGGGATTTAATGAGAAGAAAATTACAACTTTTGATAATAAAATAGGCACGATACGCAGATCGTATTATAAAATTAAACCAACAGGGTAAAGGTGATTACTATGCATCATGGTCAATTAACATAACAATTTATGAAAAATAATGAGCAACCAGCAAACAGAACATTTCATATTCTGGTCAGTTCGGTTGACCGGCCACCAAGCTCAGTCGACCGAACAAAGTATTGAGAGTACTCGGTTGACCAAACAGGCACTTCGGTCGACCGAAGACCAACTCGGATCGGCCGAAGATCAACTCGGTTGATCCGAACCAAATATCAGTAGCTTCTGTCTTACCTCGGTCGACCAAAAGGCTAGAAACTGAGAGTTTTTCCAGCTTTTGAATGACTTCAAAACTGGAAAATCTCGATTCTCATACATTCAAAATGATGAAAAACATGTTATACATCATATACAACATTTCTAGCAATCCTAAGGCATGCAAAACATAGATTCATAATCCATATTCTAATACTATAGCACATTAAGTCTATAGGGTACTCGTGAGTGGCTCTGATACCACTGTTAGAGGAATAACCGGGTCGAATCACATTGTGCAGCGGAAATAAAGTGACCCGCCTCTACCAGGATCTATCACGAGTAAGAACCTAAGACTATGGGATAGTATTATACCTTTTCAAAGTGCTAGGATAGCTGAAACGGTTTCAGCTATTGTTGTCACGAACGGAACGCCACCAACGCAGGCTCCGTCTCTCCCAATATCCACTCGATCTTCCGGGGATGGTCTTCTACTGCTTGGTTCTAGCCAACGCTTCGTTGAAGTCTTGAAGACTCTCTTCAAGATGGAGTATGAATGTATGACCTTTTTGGAAGAACAAGAAAACAGTTTTTCTTTTCTTACAAAAGTTCTCTCTTTTTCTCTCTTCTCTAAGCTCTCAAAAAGCTGGAAAAACTACTTAGAATGCATAGAGAAAATCAGTATTTTCCCTAGTCATTCATAGGATAGAGGGGAGAGTGAAAGGGGGAAGTGGGAGATCATGGAGGAAACCACTCCTCCACTTTCTCTACCATTTCAACCACCTTTCTAAGAGATAAAAGGGCTGGAAAATATCTCTAATTGTCCAGCCATAAGGTCGGTCCAAATGGGTTGGTCGGCCCAACCCGATTAAGGGCCCAATCCAATTCTGGTCCGGCCCGGCCCAGCCCAATCGAATTGATTGATCCAAATGGGTTGGTCGGCCCAACCCGATTAAGGGCCCAATCCAATCCGGCCCGGCCAAATCGAATTGGCGCACCTTAGATTAAATGTACTCCAACACTATTATGGCGCGGAAGATTAGTTCATGGAAATTGGATTCTCTATTTCATGGAGTTTTGTTGAGGATGAATCAAACAACTATGGTCCATTGTTACAAAGAAGCTAATCGTGGGGCGGATTTTCTATGGTACTTCATATCTTTGAAATGGTTATTAATTTATTAGATAGGAATATGTAATTCTCATCCCATATTTATAAATGGTTATGATTTTCTTTTATTGGTTTGTTGATTGTTTGTAACCTTGGATGCCATGAATATAAATGGCCCTGCCTCATTTGTTTTATCATTTCTAGTTTGTATATACTGTACGCAGTTGATTTGTCTCCACCTACGTGGAGGTTTATGGTCTAGTCCCCTTCCATGAATTTTTTAGGCTTTTTTCCAATACCAATAAACTGGTAGGGGTTCATGCCAACCCCCCCCCCCCACCATGACAGGTGGTTTTGCTTTAAAAAAAAAAAAAAAAAGATAGGTAAAAGAGAAATAAGAGTAGAGTTTGATATGATGGATTTAATTGAAGTTAAGGGTTAGAGTAGAGTATCCAATAACGGTGATTGAGAAACGAGTGGAAGGTTATATATACATATATATAATATTTTTTGTGTTTTAGTATTAACATTTGGATAAGATGTAAAGTGGAAATATTGATTGTGTACATGCACATATTAGTAAAATATTTATGACATATTAGAAATTCGCTCTAAATAGACATAAACTCCTCCACATTATCATACTAGTTTTTACTTCAAAACATAACCCTTTTGAAGAGAAATGGAAGCCCATATGTGGAGATGACAGGTCTTTGTTCATGACTTTCTCTCGTGGCCACGCTATTTTCAAGACATAGACTGTGTATTATTTTGAAAGGTATCTTATAAAAAAAGTTAAAAAATTTATTGTGCTGAATGTTTACATACAATGCCACAGGACTGAGCTCTAGAATTTGAAAATTCCATTTTGAATTTCTCGTGGATTTTGGATTCAATACTTCAAACTAACGAGACGTCGATATTCTGTGTTGGCCAAAAGATATTTTCCTTAAAACGTTCATGTCTTGTTAATGAATATTTTTTCCTTTATGAAATATATTTTGATAATATTAGATGATTCAATTCCTCATTAGTTATTAGTCTTCACATGAAGATTAACTTTCTACATTTGTTAAAAACAAAGTTTTCGAGATTTAATGTAACCTATCAGTATTTTGGTACTTGTAATGAAAATTCACATATTTATGATATAATCATTTCAAGTTTTACTAGAAAAATGTCCAATGTTTAATATCAATCTTTCTCTTTATGTGAACTTATTTTTTTATTTCTATTGTTACTCTAAAAAATGGCTCTTATATTAATAAATGTGCAAAGAATTTACAAGGACAATATAGAAAATTCAAGAACGTTTGGAAGAGTTGAAATCCTAGAGAAAACAAAATTAAACCTATCATGTAAGGGTGACAACACAAATTTAGCAATGTAAAGAGTTTGATTCTTATTCATCGAAGATAGTTACAACCAAAATGAGAGTTTTAATATGATGGATTTAATTTATGTGAAGGGTTAGAGTAGAGTATCCAATAACGGTGATTCGGAAACGAGTGAATTGTTATATATATATATATATATATATATATATATATATATATATATATATATATATATATCCGTGTTTGAATATTAACATTTAGACAAGATGTAAAGTGGAAATATTGATTGTGCATTGTATTGGTAAAATATTTATGACATATTAAAAATTTACTATAAATAGACATAAACTCCTCCACATTATTCTACCAGATTCTACTTCAAAACATAACCCTTTTGAAGAGGAATGGAAGCCCATATCTGAAGATGAGAGAACTTTTTTTCATGACTTTCTTTAGTGGCTACCCTATTTCAAAGACAAAGATTCTGGATTATTTTGAAAGGTATATTATAAAAATAAGTTTATAAAACATTTATTGCATGTTTTATGATATAACGACTTTTTTATTTTTGTTTACGAAAAATAAAAATTTAACACCTTGAAACTATTTTACATTCCAAATTCAATGCATGCATTAGATGTTAGTATCGTTTTATTTCTTTATCAAGATTTTTAATTTTGTGATGTTATCTTACGATTGTATCTTTAATCTCCTAGGAAATGTGGGCATTGTGTGGAGAATGTCTTCGTACACATGCCACAGAATTTGGAAAAATCCATTTTTAAATTCTCGTGAATTTTGGATTAAATACTTCAGAAGAATGAGACGGCAATGGTCTGTGTTGGCCAAAAGTCCATTTGTCTTAAAACGTTCATGTCTATTTAATGGATATTTTTTTCCTTTTGAAATATATTATGATAATAAGATGATTCAATTCCTCATTAGTTATTAGTCTTCATACGTGTGTTAGTTTTTTACATTTGTTAAAAATGAAGTTTTCGGGATTTAATATAACCTAGCAGTATTTTTGTACTTGTAATGAAAATTCACATATTTATGATATAAGCATTTCAAGTTTTATTAAAAAAATGTCCAATGTTTAATATCAATTTTTCTGTCTTTTTGTGAACTTTTTTTTATTTCTATTGTTCCTCTGAAAATGGCTCTTATAGTAATAAATGTGCAAAGAATATACAAGGACAATACAGAAAATTCAAGAACGTTCGGAAGAGATGAAATCCTAGAAAAAACAAAATTAAACCTATCGTTTAAGAGTGACAACAAAAATCTAGCAATTTAAAGAGTTTGATTCTTCATCTTCAAAGATAGGTACAGCCGAAATAATAGTAGAGTTTGGTATATTGGATTTAATTGAAGTTAAGGGTTAGAGTAGAGTATCCAATAAAGGTGATTCAGAATCGAATCATATATATATATATGTGTGTGTGTGTGTGTGTGTGTGTGTATTTAGACAATATGTAAAGTGGAAATATTTATTGTGCATTGTATGTATACATGCACATATTAGTAAAATATTTATGACATTAGAAATCCGCAATAAATAGACATAAACTCCTCCACATTATCTTACTAGTTTCTACTTCAAAACATAACCCTTTTGAAGAGAAATGGAAGGCCATATCTGAAGATGAGAGGAATTTCTTCATGACTTTGTCTCGTGGCCACCATATTTCCAAGACATAGATTGTGGATTATTTTGAAAGGTATATTATTTAAAAAAAATTATAAAAAATATTGTGCAGAATGTCTTCATACACATGCCACAGGACTGTGCTCCAGAATTTGGAAAAAAAATCATTTTAAATTTCTCGTGGATAATGCTTCAAAAGAATGAGACCGTCGATGTTCTGTGTTGGCCAAAAGACCATTTGTCATAAAAAGTTCATGTCTTGTTAATGAATATTTTTTTCTTTATGAAATATATTTGGATGATAAGATGATTCAATTCCTCACTAGTTATTAGTCTTCACAAGTAGACTAACTTTTTATAGGCATTGCCGTGACCTTTGGGCTGAGATGGTCAAATCAGCGCAGACTGATGCGCCATGGATGATTGGTGGGGATGTAAACGTGTTATTGTGCCATCGGAGAGTTTGGGATTGATTCCGGCATTGGTCCCAATCACAGAATTTGCGGAAGCTGTTCATGATAGCGGGTTATTGGTTGTTCCATTAGTGGGTAGCCCCTTTACTTGGTGTTGTAGTTCAGCGCCTCCGCACCTAAAATCGTTGGACAGAGTTATGGAAAATTCCAATTGGAACTCTTTCTTCGGTGTCTTCCGGGTGGATCATTTACAACGGACACTATCCGGCCATTGTCTCTTGCTTGTGTCTATTACATTGAATTCCATGAGGGGTAATGTGGCATTTATATTTCCAGAAATATGGGTAAAGCATGTGGATTTTCAAAACATTGTGGCGGGTTGATGGGATGGAGGAGCTTTTGGAAATGGGAATATGGATAATTTCGACAATGTGCATCAAAATCTGAATATGGTCGAGGCCCTAGTATCATGAGATGAACAAGACTTTGATCTCTATCATACTGTGGAGAATAAGAGTACCTTAAAGGCTTCTAGAGAGGTCTGTACACATAATTTAATATTCTAGGAAATTTTTTGGAAGCAAAAATCAAGAATTAAATTGCTTGTGGAGGGGAATTATAATACCAAATATGTTCATACCATATGTAGCAATAGGAGGAAGACAATGTATATTTAAAAAATTAGAGATAGCCATGGAGGTTGGCTAACGGATCCAACAGAGATAGGGAGTGAAGGGGTTCGGATCCGGCAGGAGGGTGACAATAAAAATCTAGCAATGTAAAGAGTTTGTTTCTTCATCTTCAAATATGGGTACAACCGAAATAAGAGTAGAGTTTGATATGATAGATTTAATTGAAGTTAAGGGTTAGAGTAGAGTATCCAATAAGTTTTAGTATTAACATTTAGAGAATATGTAAAGTAGAAAAATTTATTATGAACTATATGTGTACATGCACATTTTACTGAAACATTTATGACATATTAGAAATTCACTATAAATAGACATAAACTCCTCCACATTATCATACTAGTTTCTACTTCAAAACATAACCCTTTTGAAGAGAAATGGAAGCCCATATCTGATGATGAGAGGTCTTTGTTCATTACTTTCTCTCGTGGCCAACCTATTTTAAGACAGAGATTGTGGATTATTTCGAAAGGTATATTATATAAAAAAAAAAGTTTATAAAAAATATTGTGGAGAACGTCTTCATACACATGCCAAAAGACATGGAAAAAGTGCATTAGAATAGTTGAAGATCTTGCAATACTTGGTAGTCTCTTCTTGATTGTTAGAGTAGATGTTGCTCCTTGACATGCTTTAGACTATGGTTAAGGAAGACGAATTTGCTGACCTCATGTTCTTCACCCCATTAAAGGTAACGTTCTTCTTGATAACTTTTATCAAGGGTGCAGTGATAGTACTAAAATCTTTCACGAACCTTTTGTTAAAAAACTAAAACGTCCATGAAAACTCCTAACTTCACCTACAATTGAGGGGGTCGGCCAATCTTAGATGGCTTTGACATTCTCTTGATCAACCTCAATTATTGTAACACTCCAAACAAAACCTACAAAAACAAACTCATCGATGCAAACATTACACTTTTTCAAGTTAGCATATAACTTCTCTCTCCGGAGCACTTCCATGACCGATGCAAATGGGAAGAATGTTCACGCAAACTCGTGCTATAAATCTGAATATCATAAAAATAAGCACCAACAAATTTCCAATGAAAGCACGCAATGCATAGTTTATTAAGCGATGAAAGTACTATGTGAATTACTTAACCTAAAAGGCATGACTAACGACTCATTCAATCCATATTTAGTTTTAAATTTTGTTTTCCATTAATCTCCATCTTTCATTCGAATCTGAAAAACACCCACTCTTAAGATCATTCTTGGAAAACACACAAGAACCATGCATTTCATCAAACATATCTACTAAACGCGGAATGGGTTGTCAATATTCTATTGTTGTGCTATGGATGGCTCTGCAATCAACACACATCCTCCATGTCCCATCCTTCTTGGGGGGTACTAGAATCATAGGAACTGTGCAAGGACTCATGCTTTATTTTACCTTCTCGTTCTCTTTTAGTTCTTCTACTTGCTTTTGAAGCTACTTCGTCTTCTCCAGATTACTCCTATAGACATGTCAGTTTTGAATTGAAGCATCGGAAACAAAGTCAATTTGATGTTCAATCCCTCGGATAGGTTGTAAACCAAGTGGTACCTCCGCGGGAAATACATCATAAAATCCTTGAAAATAGAAACAACCACAACAGGCAACGAATAATCAAGTTGGTTAGTGTTTAAAAGAACATATTTGTACCTTAGTACAAGCACGAGTTTCTTTGAAAAGAATGCTCACTTAACGTCACTTTATTTTGCAAAGAAAATTATTTTTCCTTGTTTGGCCGAATTTTTTCTCTATGTTTTTCATTCTCCCCGGTTTCAGCCTTACTAATTTTCTTGCTCAATCGAATTCTTTTGATCACTCAGTTTCTTTTGTTCACTCGAATTCTTTTGATCTCTCAAATTCTCTTGCTCACTCACATTCTTTTGTTCTCTCATTTTATGCATCTTCACTTGATCATCAAATACTTGTTTAGGAGTTAATGGGGCTAGATTTATCGCCCATTGTTTCAATTGAAAATAAGAAATTCGGAATCACCACAGAATAGCAGCAGAAATAAAATAGAATTCATTCCTTTACAAGATCTTTTTACGAGAGAGAACCAATACCTTGTGAATAGGAATATTACCTTTGTATGTAAATCGAAATATCCCAAATCTTCTCGGATTTGCTACTTTAAATCACAAAAGGTGTCAAACTCCCGTCTCTACCGGTATCCACACTATCAACACAGTGCTTGTTCGTCGAGCCTCTGATGCTAATCACGAGTGCGTCGAACGTTGAAGACAATCTTCAGAAGTTTTGTTTATATTGAATGGACAAACAAAAGCCGAAAAAATTAAAGAGAACAAATCTAATTTTGGTGGATTACATTTTTTGTTTGCATTTTTTTTTTCTGCATTGTCTGTTCACTATTATTTCTGCATTATTCATAAAAAAAACATTATTTGTTTGCATTTTTATTTATGAATTTTTATTTCTGCATTTTTGGTTTCTGCTTTGTTTGTTCACCATTATCTTTGCAATTTTGGTTTCTGCATTTTTATTTCTGCGTTTTTTTTATGCATTATTGATTTTTGCATTTTTTTCCACCTGTTTCTGCATTTTTGGGGAAGGAGGTGTTAGGTGGGGATTCCTCTAGAAGAAGGAAGAGCTGGTAGGTAGGTGGGGTGGGGTGGGTTTGAAAAAGAAGTAGAGTTTTCGGTTTTTTGTTCTGCATTGGAGGAAGGGAATGGGTTGGAGGTTGAAGAAGAGGTGAGGGTGAGGGTGCAAAGTACTATATTACCTCTCAAATTTTTATTTTGACTTCATTTTTATTTTTTTGAAAATGACGTTGTCCGTTATTTTTAGACAGAATGACCTTACACATCAATCGTAAATTGTTTAAGAATTTTAATGTTTAGAAAAAAAATTTTTTTTAGGGATCCTACCTCTAATTATAAATTATTTAGAGAAAATAAAATTACTTTTCCGTAGTACTACTTTTCAGCACAATTTGAAAATTAAATTCCTTAAAATACCAACACATATTCAAAGTCAAATCACACAATTAATACAATGACAAAAAAAAATACACAAGAAAAATGAGAAGTCAAATCACAGTTGCTCCTGCAACTATTTTTTCCCAATTTTCTCTCTGCAAACCTCCTTCTTGAATATTCTACTTGCTGGGATTTGGCCATTAGCTCCGTCCAATGATCGAATCCATTGGCGGAGCCAGGGGGTCCTGGGGGCAGTTTTTTCCATAAAAAAAAAAAAAAAAAAAATATATATATATATATATATATATAATTTTAGTTTTGTTTTTGTAACACCTCGTCCCGTGAACATTTTGAATCACTTTACGATTTAAAATTAGATTTTTTAATTCGTGAATTATAGGAATGACACCACTTATATCTTAACAATTTTGGTTAAAATTGTAACAAACTTAAGTGTGTAAGAGATTATAATATTTATAAGATTTCATCAAAAAGTTCATAATTACTAATAGATTATAATATAAGATTTTATCAAATAGTCTATAAGTTATAGTCTTATAGATTACAAGTGGCTTTTGAGATTGGCTTTTGAAAATGAGGCAAATTTATGGGATTCAAGATTTAAGTTGGAAAATTTTGATATTAATTAAGGTTCATTAGACTATGTGGTGTGGACCGTGTGGTAAATATTTGTTCACATTAATAATAAGCCCTCCATGTTTCCTCCAACTTCATCTCTATTACCCCTAATGTTTCTAAATGGCCTTTTATTTTGGTCTAATCATACAAAAAAGGTCTTTGGGGCCTTTTTATTCAAGCTTGTTCTTTTTGGATTCAACACTCAAACATGATATATATTTTAATTTCTATAGTAAATATTTATTTTTTCTTCTCGAGAGTCCTTCTCTTTGATGTGCCATGCACGTTAATGACAATGAAAACTTTGTAGCTTTGCCATTTTTTTAAGTCAGAGGACTTGGAGGTTTATGAAGCACTGATCAGTAGAGTGAAAATGTTGAACAAAATGTGAATAATTCTAGTCTATAAGATTTCATCAAAAAAAAATTTATATGCTTTTATGAATTTATTTTGTGAATGTTAATTGTGCCCCCCCAAAGAAAAATTCCTGGCTCCGCCATTGATCGGATCTTAGCCAGTTAACTTTATTTACTACTTTTGTTCGGGTATTATACCTCTATTTTGTATTACAAATCATATGAGACTTCTTTGAAAGTGTATTTCTTCAAGATTTAAAATACAGGGGTTAGATCTGTCTCATATCTAGACTTAATTTCTCTATTACTAGGAGAAATCGTTCAACCCGGGGTTAATCTGAGCCATTTATTAACTTTCTACATTTTTCCGAGGCAATTTCTAGGACGGTTGATACGCCCATGGTTCTATAAATTCTCGATCCCTAAGGAAGATGTTGAAATTGATCTTCTCTTACCTCTGTGATTCAAAGATTGCGATGTAGATATTGTGAAGAAGAAGATTATGTATTTGTTTATCTTACTAGTTTTAATTTTAGTATCTCCTAACCATCCAAGTTTTCTTGGTTGTGACTTTTGTCTGCTATCATGATTTTCTAAATCATTGTATAACTTTTATTATCTTTTATTGTCAAATTTTCCTTTGATTATAATGGTCTCAGCTATTTTGTGATTAATGAAAATTTTCTTATTCAACAAAAAAATAAAAAAAATCACATACTCAGACAACGGTCATATGTTGTAGAGAGTATGGCTTAGAAATGAAAATCTGAATGGGGGCCACGACTACGAAAGACTATCCTATATCTTGGATGCACCAAATTTCTTTGTCCTAGACATTTTCAGTTTTCGGGCAATCAATGTCAGTGTAGAAAATGAAACTGCATCGGTTGAAGTTGTAGCAACCCTAGTAGAAGTCTACTATAGAATTTCTAAAAAAATGCAACGTGCATGGCTTTCCTGCTGATGTATTCCTAACTAAGGGGTGCTAAGTTTTGATAGCTAGAATGTGGGGAGGAGATCGAGCCGAAGCAAAAGGGTCAACCGAGCTACCTGCCTGGAGTGAAACTAGGCGAACTAATGGGAGATGGTGGTGGCTCGGATTGGGGGCTCTTGGTCTCGGTCCGAGCTATGTAGCTATTCCGGCAAGGTGAACAAGTTAGAGAGGGGAGGAAAGATCGTAACCCTACTGCGATGCTTAAGTTAGTCCGAGTACAAAGAGTATAAAAAAACATATCACGAGTTTTTAGAGCTGACTAAGGTAAAATGTGGCGGGAATGACTCTATTTATAGAGGTCATTGCCCTATGAATTTGATCTATACCTTGTATGGATGTAGGCTGAGTAGAGTATAATTATTTACGAGAATGACACCGCATTTTTGTAGTCCATCGATGGAGACATGTGTGACCGAGTGAACAGCACGCGCTCCATTTGTCCGTTGGTTGGGGCTTTTGTAATTACTGGGCCTTGCAAGGAGCTCGTCCCAAATACTTGCTCATGTATGACCCCATGGTCTTTGGGGCCATTTCGTGGACTGAGGACAAAAGCTTTACTGTTGAGCCTATCTTTACTTCTGGGGTATATTCCATCATGAGCCCTTCAAGATATTTAGCGAGAATTCCTCCAAGCTTGGTATCTTACATTTGAGGTCCTCGGCCCCGGTCCACGTTACGTTTACTTGCCGCTAAGCTGGCCTTTTTCTATAGGAGTGCTTGTGGCCACGTTTTAATGAAGCCAACGTAGCGGTAGATGAGGGGAAGTTAAAGTTACTTCACCGTCTTCTTTTATAAAAAGCCGGTCTTCTTACCTCATTTTTAACATTTACGATTTTGAAAAAGCCTATTTTTTCCTTCTGGTTCCTTTTTCCTTTTCCGATGACGTTGCCTTATTTGTTTTCTCTTTCGGTGGTGATTTGTTTCATTTGTTACCTCAATCTCCCATTTTAGGTTTTCCTTTGCGTTCTTTTTTGTTTTCCTAAAATCGATGTATCTCGTCCACATCTAAAACTTTATCGGGAATGATGAGGGACCATCTAAGGGGGCTGCTCTACTCAAAGGATCCATTAATCAACATTCAATGTCCCATGAAAAGAGCAAGATTGAAGAAGACTAGTCAAGCTATATCTACATTCATCCGTGAAGTCAAAGATAAAGAGGAAGCCAAGCTAAGCTTGCAAGATGATATTCAAGTCAACCTTATTACTTTCCAAAGTGTCACACACGACCCAACTCAACAAAGTGGCTAAAAGGGCATTTTAGGAAAACTTTGTACATTAAATTCTAGCAGCTTTACATTTACTATTTTTAGTCATTTATGCGGAGTAGTATTAGTGGTGCTAGAATAAAGGACATATTGTCCATTTATTTAGTTAGTGTTTCTTTTATAGCAAGTTTGTTATGCTAGATAGTGAAGAGCTCTGATTCGAATAGGACTATTCCTTTGTAAGACTTTTGAGCCGAATTGTTCCTCTATGTAAAGGACAATTCGGTCACCTTTATACTTACGTTAGATATATGATATTTGGCAAGGCTATTCCTTAGATACTTGTGAATTGAACTTATGTTTAGATTTTCATTCATTCTTGAGTTACTGTATCAATAAGTTAGTTTCACTTATTGTGGTGTTTCAGCCCTCATTGATAATCAATCTACTTAGTGTTGCATTGATTATATTCCCCTCAAAACTATTTCAAGAAGAGAAATATTCGTTTCAACCTCTGTTGTTGAATCTTTTATACAAGTTATCAAGGTTCTTCATCAGTTTGTATCAGAGCAGAAGGTTGATCTCTTTCTTGGTGTACCTTTATTGCTTTCTTGTTAATTTTTCTTGTTTGCTTGGATTAAAAAAAAGATCAAAAGGCCAAAAAATGAATACAGGGCCGAGAGTTTTATGTAGTGAACAAAAGCCAAAAGAAAACTTCTTGATCCCTAGACGTTAGAGTCTCGTTTCAAAAATTGGCAAAAGTTCACCCATTTCTTCTTTGAGCCGTGACATACAATTCAAAATCAAGAATTGAAAGTGTTCGAGCCCCAATTCTTGATACCATTCGGCCAAGAAAATGTTTACAAAAAGTAAAAAAGAAAGAAAGAAAAGATTCAAGAACAAGAATCAAGAAGCATAAAGATTAAGATCTTCCTTTTTCTAAAGACAAAAGGATACCTAAAAAGTATCTTGTTTTCTTGTTAGCTCTAGGATTTTCAAGATTACTCTATATTTTCTTTCTTTAAGCAATTTGTTTAGGTCTAGGATTTCTATTCCTCTATTTTTCAGCTTTGTCTCAACGAAACAATTAGGAACCTTTAATTCATCTAGAGTTGAAGTTCTTTTACGAGTATTGTTGGAATAAAGAGTGAATTGTTTTTTTCTATCTAACATTTTGAGTGTTTTAAGTAAATATGTATCAACAGAGAGGTTCTTCAAAGAAAGATGAGATCTTTGGGGATGATAAACTATTCAGAGAAGCCGCACCCCAAATGTTTCAAAGGATGATGCAAAGATTTGATGAAATAGCCAAAATGATGACTCTTGTTGAAACAATGGTGAAGCCACAGCTCTCTCAAAGGCAACCATTTATACCTAGAAGAGGTAAGTAATTTGACACGCAAGATGATCAATTTGAGGCCGAGTTTGATGAGATTGAGTCACATGAATCCAATGAGTCAATGAGGGACAACATTCGGCTAATGATGGAATTTATTCCTGTTAGTAGTGCCCTAGGACCATTGGCATATGTTGTACATTTTATAACTTTTTTGAGCATGTCATTTGAATAGCTAATTTTGCTTTTGAACATCAAATGCGTGATTTGATAGTAAGACTCATTAGCTTATGCAATTACTATTCTAATTGTCCCTAGTTTTATGTAATGTTTTTTACAATGAAATAAAACTAGTATGATGTTTGATTGATGATTATGTTTTACTGATCTTGTGTAATTGATATTTGCTCTCAAAGCAATATTTTAACTTGTATAATTTGTTTCATAATTTCATATTTGCATGGGGAAGATGCTACTTATACTCCATTTTCTCTTACTTTTGGTTTAGGTGGAAGATATTAAAGCTTGGAAGATACTTGGATGAAAGAAGATGAAAGTCACCAAATGTGGACCAAAATGTAGAAGACCCAAAATACATGGACTAGAATGTAAAAGAGCTAAAACTTCAGGGGTCTTTTATGCAAATAGAAGAAAGTGCTAAAAATATCTGCACCTTCCCTTTTGTCTTGTGCATATCTCATCACATTGAAGAAAAAATGAAGACATTATTCTCCTAGGTTTTTCAAGAGAGTTTTGGGAGAGAAAAACACTTCCTAAATTCTAGAGATAGATTTAGAGGTAGATTTAAAAGAAAAGCTTGAAACTTCATTGAAGATTCTTGGCAAGAAATTGAAGTGTGGCTCAAGACTTGGTTTTTCTTGAAGGAAGAAAGAGGATTTCAAAGAAGAAGAGAAGCTTGAAGAAGATTACTTAGCAATGAGAATTTCTTCATCTCTCTCTTTTAATTTATTGTTTTCCTTCATGAATATGGGTAGCTAAACTTGTAAACTACTTGAATGGGTTGAACCCTAGCATGTTATTTATGTGTTGACAATTGTGAGTTTTTGTGAATTGAAGTTAATTAGTTTATTTGTGAATTATCTTTTTCTATCTTGTTGGTCATTTAATTAATTGAGAAATTGAATTACTTAACTAGAACACTCACTTTTAATGGGAATTAATTTTGACCTAGAGTTGAGCTTAAGCAATTCTTCCTAATTTGAGTTTGGATAATTAGGGGTTTTGGGTTTAATGCACTCTTGGGGTAAAATTGAGTAGGTAGAGATACTAACTTGATGAATCCTAGAGTAGAAACTTCACAAATTGAGAAATGAGTGAAGTTTATTTGGAAATCCCTTTATAGGTTCACCTAAGACTTCTAATTCACAATACCCCTTCCTAAACATATAAGTACATCTAGGGGAACCGTTCAAGTATTCAATCTCCTAATTGAATTTTCTCTCTAAACACTCTAAATCTTAGTTTTAGCTTATAAGTAGATTAATTTAGTTAAGTAACAAACCTTCTTAAACTTTTAGTCAACTAAACAATAAAATAAAAGTCACTGCTAGTACTTACCCTTCTTCGCGAATACGATACCTTGGTTGCTCACTCTATATTACACTAACGATAGGTGCTCTTGCCTTGAGTTTCTTGTGTCCAATTTGAGTAGAATATTGTGGGCTTGCAAGAAAACAACAGTAATGAATACAAATCATATCATAGATACAATATATTGGGATATACTGTATCGGACGTGATCTGTTAGAGAAGTAATACTTCATGGTTCTTTAGTCATAAGTATTTCTTCCTCAATACTATTTGGAATCCTTAAACCCTATGTCTCCATGGTTTCCAGCATGAATAGAGCTACGTTTTGACTCAGTCGGACGTTACTTTTAATCGAGTAATCAATACGACTAATGATCAGATGTAGTATCCTATCATGGCTTGACTGTGAGAGGCATTGTAAGGGATTTGTCCCTCTCTTATTAGAGAGAGATATCCATGGGCCCCTCGATAAGGAAGACTGTTTAAATGCATGGCCGTGCTCAAATGTATTTAATAAATGTATTTAATAAAGTGGTTATTAAATACTATTTGTTGGAATAGTCTACCTGAAGATCGAGCATAAATACAATCAAGTTTTATAAGGGTGACAACTACCATGCCTTATGCTTAATTTGGATATCGCGAGACAAAGGGATTAAATAGTGGATTGATATTAAGTTCCATCGTACATTCATTCACTATAAGTAATCACAATGTCCTGCTAGGGACCGCTTGTGATTTTTGAACTCATACTACTACTAAGTGTGTTTTCATTGTCATTGTGATATTAACCTAAAGGGTTACACGCATAGACGAGTTAACGAGCTTCATGTCCAGATTCAATGAATCTAGAATGTGTCTAGGTTCAGTGTATCTGACATTGATTTTTTGAGAATAATAAAACGTTATTAATCGAATTAGATATTAAGGAGGGGCATTTTCGGCATTTGGTTATAGCTGAGATTACGTGGGAGTTATTATGCGATAAAGACTCCCACTACCAGCAGAGGTTTATGGGATGTGGGAGTTACAGACTCCCACTGCCGGAAGAGGTTGAGGACGTGGGAGTTGGTTTTGGGAACAAACTCTCACACCCTATATAAACCACTTTTGGCCGAAACCTTAGGGGGAGACTTTCTTGAGCCGCAAAACTAAAATCCCGAAAATCAGATTTTCTGCCTCCTTTTCTCTTTAGATTCCAAAACTCAGAAAAACGAAGAGCTAGCACTTGCTACTTGTTTCATCGCGTGGATAACGGTAGGGAGTAATTCGGCAAGGGAGGACTTTGGTGGTTGCAGCTAAGTTCCCGGAAAAATAGAATCTTTAACCGATAATGTAAGTCCTTTTCGTATATTTTCGATTCCTATGGTATGAACGGATCCTTCAAGGGAGGATTCATGGTTGTTTATAACGAGTTTAAGCTCACGAATCCCTTCAATTCCACCTCAGCCGAGAGAAGGACAACCATATAGTGTGGATGACAATCTTGCTTTGGAGCTAATGAAGCCGAGAAGGGGAGACAATTTTCAAAGATTTGACAACAATCTTGGTGCAATCAAGACCAAGATTCTCTCTTTTCAAGGTACGAATGATCCAGAATTATTTTTAGATTAGATTCGTAAAGTTGATAATGTGTTCGTGGTTCACAATTATTCGGAGGGCAAAAGGTAAAGTTGGCAGCCATGGAGTTCTTGGATTATGCCTCGATTTAGTGGGATAAATAGGCTAATACAAGGAGAAGGGTTGGACAAAATCAAATTCATACTTGGGATGAGATGAAAGCAGTCATGAAGCGTAGATTTGTTTCCTAAAATTATACTAGGAACTTTTCAATCGCTTGCAAAGATTGAAGCAAGGCACTAAATCAGTGGATGAGTAATACAAAGAGATGGAGATTGTCATGATTAGAGCGGATATTCAAGAAGATAATGAGGCTACTTTGGCGAGGTTCTTGGCCTGTCTAAATGACAAAATTGGACCAAAGGTAGAACGTACTAACCATGATATCTTATTGCAATGGTTTATTAAGCAGAACAAATAGAAAGACAACAAAATGAGAAAAGTTTAAGGACTTATTCGACTAATTTCCAATCTTGAAAAAGGTCGAGTCAGCCCCTAAATAATTTAGCACCATTGTCGAGCATAAATAAAGCAAATGAGACATTTGGAGTTGCCAAAACAGCCCCGGCATCAAGTGGAGCAGCCAAGACGTCTTCTACATCAAATTCATCCAATTCGAGGTGAAGTACAACTCCTAACCTTCAAAAGGAATGTTTTAAGTGTAGAGGAAATGGTCACTTTACTAGGGACTACCCAAATAAAAGTGTAATGATCATGCAAGATGATGGAACATGGGTAAGTGTTGGAGAAGCTGAGGATGATGTTTTGGACAAAGAAACCGATCTTCTAAAGGAACAACCCCGAGGAAGGGAATCAACTTTTGGTCTGGATCCTTTGGTTTAGGAAAATATGCTGTTTAGATAGCTCAGCTGGTTAGAGCAAAGGACTGACGGATCGTTTCTCCTCCAAAAATGACTTCTCCGGTTGGAGAACGCATTAGATATTTACCTAAACCTGTAGGCTCTTGAGCGGATCTCACGTTAGCCCCAAGACGTTGGTCTCTAACTAGAAAAGTAAATGCTTGAGCTTGAGAAGCTTCTGGCCCAGTAGGTCCGTAAAACTCATTAGGATAAGCTGTATTATTTAACCAGACAAAACAACACGCAATGAAACCAAAGACGGCTAAAGGCCCTAAACTATAAGATAAGTAAGCCTGGTGACTATGAAGCTTCTGAAGGGATTCATGGGCGGAAACTCATTCCAAACACCCATGAGTCCTCCCATGAAGGATCCGCTCATACGTAAACGAATAGAAAAACAGCGCAAAAACTTACGTTTCTTGGATTCAAGAAGCTACTTCTTGAATGGAGGATGATGTTTCTTGGATGTGTTGCTGCCACCAAACGGAATTCCCTTTGCGGAATATCCCTTTACCGGTATCCACGCGACGGAACGGGCGGCGAGTGCTAGCTCTTCGTCTTTCTGAAAAAGGGAGACCAAAACTGAAATCAGATTTCAGAGAATGGCAAAGGTTGCGGCTGGAAAAAATCCTTACCCTAGGGTTTCGGCCAAGAGATAATTATATAGGGTGTGAGAGTTTGTTCCCATAACCAACTCTCACATCCCCAACTCCTCTCGGCAGTGGGAGTCTCTAACTCCCACGTTCCCTAGAATTCCGCTGGTAGTGGGAGTCTTTATCGGATAATGACTCCCACGTAATCCTAGCTATACCGAAAATGCCCCTTATCTCTAATTCGAATGATAACGCTTTATCATTCTCAGAAAGGTGAATGTCAGATACAATGAACCTAGACACATTCTAGATTCATTGAATCTGGACATGAAGCTCGTCTATGCGTGTGACCCTGTAGGTTCATCTCACAGTGGCAATGAAAACACACTTAGTAGTAGTGTGAGTTCATAAATCACAAGCGGCCCCTAGCAGGGACTTTGTGCCTACCCAAAGTGAATGAATTTACAACGGAACCTAATATCAATCTACTATTTAATCCATTTGTCTCGCGATATCCTAATTAAGCATAAGGCATGGTGGCCGTCACCCTTATTAAGCTTAATTATATTTATGCTCGATCTCCAGGTAGACTGTTTCGACAAATAGCATTTGATAACCACTTTATCAAATACATTTGAGCACGGCCATGCATTTAAACAGTCTTTCCCTATCGAGGGGCCTATGGATATCTCTCTCTAATAATAGAGAGGGACAAATTCCTTACAACGTCTCTCACATTCAAGCTATGGTAGGACACTACATCCGATCATCAGTCGTATTGATTACTCTGTTACAAGTAACGTCCGACTGAGTCAAAACGTGGCTCCATTCATACTAGAATCAATGAAGACATAAGGTCTAAGGATTCTAAAATAGTATTGAGGAAGTAATACTTATGACTTAAGACCATGAAGTATTACTTCTCTGACGGATCACGTCCAATACAATGTATCCCTATATATTGCATCTATGATGTGATTTGTATCCATTACACATGATCAGTAAAACAAGATCATCAATCAAAAATCATACTAGTTTTATTTCATAGTAATTAAGCATTACATAAAACTAGGGACTTCTAGAATAGTAATTACATAAGCTAATGAGTTTTACTATCAAATCACACATTTGATAGTCAAAAGCAAAATTAACTATTCAATTACATGCTCAAAAGATAATAAAACGCACAACATGTGCTAATGGTCCTAGGGCACTACTAACAGCTTCTACATACTCAACCATTAGATAAGGAACATCCACAAAGGATCAATATTTTCCAAACAAAAAGAAACGTTAAAGGCAAGCTTTGTTTACTCATTAATGATAATAGTAGTTGTGCTAATGTTTGCTCTCTTGATATGGTCACAACTCTTGATTTACCTTAGAAAGCTCATCCAAATCCTTATAAGCTTTCTTGGTTAAACAATAGTTGTGAAATCAAAGTGGATAAACAGGTTAAGATTTGGAATTGGAAGATTCAAAGATAAGGTGTTATGTGATGTGGTTCCAATGACTGCAAGTCACATTATTTTAGGGAGACCATGGCAATATGATAGGTGTGCGGATCATATTGGGAGGAAAAATGTTTATCAAGTCACCATGGATAAAGTAAGGTTTACATTACATCCTTTAACACCAATGGCAGCAAGTGAGGTTCATAAACAAATGCCCTAGAATAGAGAGAAAAGAATGAGATATGAGTTGCAAAAGAAGAGTGATCTCACCCTTGAGGTAAAATCCGAGGTAAAAAAAGATGAAAAAGCCGAGCCTAATGTGAGAAAAAAGGCAAGTGCTCAAAAGTGAGGAAATATTGTTTATTTATAAATCCAGGAAAGGTAGATAGGGCTATTTGAGCAAAACAAGCAATTACTTTGATAATTTTCAAAGGAGCCGAAATGTCCTATTTAACTAACACTTTTGAGCTAACTTCTTCTTCTCTACCTAGTCTTGTTTGTGATCTGTTGCAGGAATTCAATGATGTTTTTCCCAAGGAGTTGCCGAAAGGTCTACCTCCAATTATGGGGCATTGAACTTCAAATCGACTTCATCCCGGGATCCATTCTTCCAAATAGACCGGCTTATAGAGAAAATCTGGATGAAACTCGTGAAATACAAAGGCAAGTAGATTTACTTCTTGAGAAGGAACAAGTAAGAGAATATTTAAGTCCTTATGCTAGTCCTGTTATTTTGGTGCCTAAAAAGGAAGAAACTTTTAGATTGTGTACGGATTGTCAAATTATTAATAAGATCACCCATAAATATAGACATCATATACCACGCTTAGATGATATGCTTGAAGAGATAAATGGTACTAAAATATTTTCTAAAATTGATCTAACTCAAGGATATCACCAAATTAGAATGAAAGAAGGAGATGAATGGAAAATTGCATTTAAGACTAAATATGGTTTATATGAATGGATTTTCATGCCCTTTGATCTTACTAATGCACCTAGTACTTTCATGAGATTGATGAACTACATATTTCGGCATTGTTTTGGAAAGTTTGTTGTAGTTTACTTTGATGATATACTTGTTTATAGTAAAAACATAGAAGAGCATGTTGAACATCTTAGGGCTGTTTTTACTATTTTAAAGGAACAAACTTTGTATGCTAAGTTTGAAAAATGTGTCTTTTGCAGTAATTCTATAAACTTTTTTGGATACATTGTGAGTTCTCAAGGGATTAGTGTTGATCCAGCCAAAACTAAAGCAATTATGGATTGGCCGAAACCAACAAATGCATGTCAAGTAAAATCTTTACATGGGTTAGCTAGTTTCTATAGACGTTTTGTACGTGATTTTAATACTATTGCTGCCCTTTAAATGAAGTTAACACTCATTTTTCTTGGAATGGGCCGCAACAAGAAAGTTTTGACACCTATTCTTGCTTTTCCTAACTTTGATTTAACTTTTGAAGTTGAATGTGATGCTTCAGGGATAGGTATTGGAGCTGGTTTGCAACAACAAAACAAACCTTTGGCGTACTTTAGTGAAAAATTAAGTGGACCTACACTTAATTATCCAACTTATGACAAGGAGTTGTATGCAATTGTTAGAGCTTTGGAGACATGGCAGCACTATTTGATTGCAAAGGAATTTGTGATACATACGGACCATGAATCCATCAAGTACCTTAAAGGGAAAAGTAAGTTAAACAAAAGGCATACTAAATGGGTTTCATTTATTGATATGTTTCTCTACATCATCAAGTACAAGAAAGGTAAGGAAAACATTATAGTCGGTGCTCTATCTAGAAGGTATACTTTACTTTAGGTTATGCATGCTAAATTGCTAGGTTTTGAACATCTTAAAGCTTTATATGAACATGATAATGATTTTTCAGCTTTGTTTCAAGCATGTGAACTCTCGACTCAAAAGGAATTTAATACATTTAATGGCTTTTTGTTCAAAGAGAATAAATTGTGTATTACATCTTCTTCAATTCGAGATTTACTTATTATGGAAGCACATTGTTGCGGCTTAATGGGGTATTTTGAAGATGTTAAAACTTTAGACATATTACAAGAACACTTCTTTTGGCCCAAGATGAAAAGAGATGTTAGAAAAATTTGTGAACTTTGTTTTAAGTGTAAACAGGCTAAAAGTACAAACAAAGCCCACCGATTATACATGCCTTTACCTATTCAATCCTCACCATGGATTGATCTATGGATTTTATCCTTGGATTTTCGAGATCACAAAAAGGTATCACTACAAGAAAACAGTTATTTAGCTACCGAAAATACCTACCGAAATAATCAGTCACTAAAATAGCAACCGAACGGATACCGAAAAATAGATCGTCGCTATTCCGTCACTACGTCGTCGGCCATATCGGTCCCGTTGACCAACTCAAACCAATACTTAAATGGTCGCTATATATTTCGGTACCGACCGACGACCGACGGATTTGAACGACCGAATAGCGACAGATGATAACGACCCAATACATAACGGCGTATTAAAACTCCGTCATTTACGTGTTTTATCAAGTTACTAAAAAACGCAGAAAACGACGTCATTTTGTTTAGCTTAACGATCGAATACCGACGGATTTTAACGACCAAATACATAACGGTGTACCAAAACGATGTCGTTTTGATATTCGGTCGTTAAGAAGAAAACAATGTCGTCCAAAACTCTGCGAATTCCCCCTCCCCAAAATACCTAAGGCAGGCAGAACATTTTCTCACTCCATATTCCTTGAACGACGACGCAGGCGCACCACCTCCTTCAAATTCCCGCCCTCCGCCAGCCCGCCACCACCTCCTTCCCCCATTCCATCTAGAAACCCCATCCTTAAGCCTCCAACCCTTGTCTTCTTCAATTGTTGTTTCAAGAAGCTGCCCCCATCATCATCCGAAAACTACGTCGCACCTGAGACCTTCAAATTCCCAATCTGCGGCCTCATCTCCACATCCGATGAACTGACTTCTGTTGAGGGTAATTATTCCTTTTCTTTCTCTCTGAGCTTCAATGATTTCTTCTTTTTTTCTTGAATTTAATTACTGGGATTCCATCCAACAAAAAGAAATTGAGAACCAGAGCCTCCTCATCAGTGGCTCCACGTGTCAATCTCAGCACACTTGAATCCCAACCTCCTCACCAGCTGCTCCAAGGTTCATTCTTTTTATACCCAACTTTAGTATTTCTTTCCTTATTTGGAAGAATTTTGCTGCTTTTTTTATTTTTTATTATAATGACAAATTTTGAGATCCTTGAATGTTTGATGCTTTGAGATTGAAAGAAAGTTATCTTCTTTGAGATTGAAAGAAATTTGTTGCCTTGTGGGAATCAGAAAAGGCAAAAGAAAATAGGAAAAAATAAGTTAATTAAATTAGTTTAATTTTGATTGTTTTAATGAGAATTAAATATTGTACAAGGTGATTTGAAGCACATAAACTAATTTCAATTTTTATTTTTCTTTTGGGGCTCGAATTCTAGAATTATGGAAGATAATTGGTTGTAGGGGTGTGAATTGGTGGTATGAATTGGTACAGGAGCTTGGTTCACTTTTAAATAAACTAAACTAATTTCCATGAATATCTCCAGGATACTCTACCTTTCTCAATGAGTTTTGATAAATTGGTCCTCGGTGATTTGATTTCTATCATTTATTGTGGGGTAGTATCCTACTTTTCAATTTGAATGATATTTGTTGGATACTTTTAAAAGTTTATGTACTGATTCATCACTGATTCTTGTGCTTCCTTTGAGTTACTATTCTTTGCATGCTTTTAGTTTACTGTTTTAAACTTTCAAAATCATTTTAGTTTGTGTATTTCTTGAAATTGAATATCTATTTTTATAAAATAGACATTTAGTTTCTTTTTTAGTTTCATGGCTTGCTAAATAGCTAAAGAATTCCTATATACTATTGTTGCTCATATTTTCTTTTTCAAAACCACTACCACCAGAGATTAGCTCATTATTTGTTGATATGTATTATGAACTTTGACTGATTGACGTAAAACTGAATTTTCTCTTTATATGTATTATGAATTTGGACTGAATCTTACAATTGATTCTTTTTCTTTTTCATTTTGCTAGTTGCTTATTTCTAACATGTAATTCAGAGATGCCTCCAAAAAAACCTATTCGAGCGAGCTTACCATTTAGTAAGCCAACAGCTTCTGCTGCGCCCTACCTCTCAGCCTTATTCATCATCTGACTTGCGTTTGACTTCGCCATTTGCCCCCCGAGACTGCTACGACACCTCCGTCACAGTCCGCTGAGGCACATGTATCTAAGATACGCCTGTACCAGTAGCAGGATCAACAACACACCAGTCTATTGTCCCACAAATGGCGACTGATATCTCTGGTGGAGAGACGATTATACTAGATACTCGTATTCTCTTGCAACCTACTCTTGGTACGTAAGTTATTTATTTTATTTTTTTTAATAATTTCCTTTAAAAATCAAGTTAATTATACTTCTTGTAATCATTATAGTCTCTAATTAAATTTTTTATAGTTTTAGATTGAGATCCAGTTGTTCCCCCGCCATTACCGATATATTTCAAGGGCGTTTCAAGGGGGCATATAGCACCATAAAGGATGTTCCCCTGGAAGAAGAAAAAATGTGGTGGCATGTGTTCACGGTAAGTTTATTGTAAACTAAGATAAAGCAGCAAATAAGTTTGAATTTACCGATTGGGCGCGACTTCAAGAGTATTGTGCAACTCCGGCGTTTGTTGTTAAGTCTAGACAGACATCAAAAAACCGAAAGGACGGGAGGGGTGGCAAAGGCCCAATAAAGGACACAGGCGGTTCAATTAGCCACATTGAGCACCACGAGAGACTGGTACTTATATTATTTTTCACATTCATATATTTTATGTGTTTTATGTATGTATTTAATGTTTTAATGATTTTTGTTAACATTAAAAGGAGGTCGGACATGCAATCCCATTTTCGGTGGGTTACGATTGGACGCATCAACACCATATCGGCCTAAAGAAAGGTGAATTGGTTGATGAAGAATCTAGACAATTATCTGTATGTATTTCACTATTGTTTCCCTTTTTTTATATTAGTTATGTACCGTGATAACTGTGAAAACCTGACATTTTATTTTACAGGGGGCGTTCCATGCGGTTTATCATGACGCCACAAACGAAGTAACTCAAGCCGGCCAGCCTCCTCCAGATTTGCCGACTCATATTGCAATTTCTGCTGAGGCAGCTGGTGGGCTAAAAAGGGAAATGTAACCGGACTCGGTTCGTTCTCCAATGTGGTAAAGGCAATGAAGCGAGGTAGCCAGATAGTCTCACATTCAGATATGGAACGAAGGATGGAAATAATGGAAGCAAATTGGAAGAAAAAGTTTGACGAGAAAGAAAGAGAATACAAGAGGAGGGAAAAGAAGAGAAACAAGACATTAGCTAGTACCTTATTTGAAATATTATCAAATAAGGACACTGTATTAAGTGTCTCTGAGCTATAAGATAAATTGAGTAATATAGAAGATGATGAGATAGATTCGGACTTTGACAATGATCCCTTAAATGTCGATGAAGTTTTGGGGAGTCAATAGATGATGTAGTTTATTTTGAATAATATTGAACTATTGTATTTTTTTTTTTTTTTTTTTTTTGCGTTATCAGTATTTTATGTTGTGTACTACTTATGTTTTTTTGTATAATAGTGAACTAGTTATGTTTTCTGGTGATTTTGGGATTTATTTGGGTCTGTTTTCTATTGAATTGTGGCAGGGATATACTGAGTTTTTACCATTCTGTTTCTGAAAAACTGGCTATTTACCAACGGACTAGCGACCATTCTTAGGGTAAAGGGTTAGGGTTGGGCAGCCGATTAGCGACTAAAAAGGCACAACGACGTCGTTTTACCATAGTCCGTCACTATTACGTCGCTATATATCTTAGGTGTGATCGAATTCGTCACATCGGTCGCTATTCTATTACCAAGTCTGTCTTTTTAATAAATAGCGGGGTTCTTATTAAGAGATGGAACTATTTTAAGTACTATAACTAATATATATATATAGAGAGAGAGAGAGAGAGAGAGAGAGAGAGAGACCCACATTAACATGAATAGTCATAATAAAAATTCTACTTATTTATAAAATACCTAAATAGTCCCAAAGCAGAACAATTCAACTAATACATTAGTGTATACATTTACGTGAATCATTAAATAATGTAGTTAAAATTTTAATAATTGCGTATTAATAAACAAATAATTACTAAATATTCATATTAGTTCGTATTCGTATTCTGAACGAAATCGATTTTAGATTTATAAATTTTTAACTGATTCTGTGCTCATCCGTCTCTACGTAGCTCAAGGGCGACCGAATTCGTCACATCGGTTGCTATAAATAAACCGTCTTTTTAAAAAATAACTTTTTCTTATTAAGAAATAGACACATTTTTCATATTTTATATACTATTACTAATATATATACACGTTAACATGAATAGTCATAGTAAAAATTGTACTTATTTATAAAATATCTAAATAGACTCAAAGGAGAACAATTCAAGTAATACATTTGTTTATACATTTACGTGAATCATTAAATGGTGAAGTTAAAATTTTAATAATTGCTTATTAATAAACAAATAATTATTAGAAATATTAATATAAGTTCGTATTTGCATTCTGAACGATGTCGGTTTTAGATTTATAATTTTTTAACTGATTCCGTCGCCAATTCGTCACTAGGTAGCTCAGGGGCGACCAAATAGAGATCGAATTCGTCACATCAGTCGCAATTCGGTTGCTATTAAGAAAAGTTCAAACGACGTCGTTTTGCCAGTTTGTGTATCTTCAATAATTCAAAACATCACAAGTGTTTAAGCACCCCATGACGACGTCGTTTTGCTATTTAGTGGGCGACCGAATTCATCACATCAGTCACAATTCGATCGCTATTAAGAAAAGTTCAAACGACGTCATTTTGCCATTTTGTTTGTCTTCATTAATTCGAAACATCATAAGTGTTTAAGTACCCTTTGACGACACCGTTTTGTTTTTTAGGGGCGACGAATTACCGACCGAATAGGAATTGAATCGATGTCGTTCTTCACATAACGGCGGATTACCGACCGAAATATTCAAACGACGTCGTTTTTGTGTTGTATTTCTCTAAAAAAAAAAACTAAGGCAAGCCTCTCCTCTTTCTTCCTTCTTCCCACCCCACGACCCACCTCCACCTCCTCCGAAAAATTCCCCACCCCTCTAAGACTCTGCTAATTCCTCCCTCCCTTGCCCGTCGCCATCTCCGGCCATCACCACCGAGCGGTTTAATCATCTCCGGCCAACACTAAAACGACGTTGAAAGGTAATTCCTTCTCCCTTTCCTTCTTTTGGTTCACCATTAATGGTGGAGTTATTGGAGGAGGTAGTCGGAGTTTTGATGGGTTTTTTTTAAAGCAGCGAAGGCGGCAGGGAGAACATGTAGGACTAGAATGATACCAATTGAGTGAAGCTTTCCTCCGTAATGCTTCAATTTGAAAATGTGTTGTCATCCTAATACTTTGGCCATGTCCCTTTTTTGAGATTGAATGCACATCCATGGATTAGTTGAAGAGATTTTACATTTAATCTGTGATACACGGTCTGAAATGCTTTGCTAAAATGAACAGGCAACTTCTTTTAATCTGTGGGTGCAGGAGATAATGTGGTGAATCGTTTTTGCTTAGTGTTCCATAATCTTTTTCATGGACTCAACTATGTGACTTTGGCATCTTTTTGCACGAATCCGTCTTAGCAGAACTTTATCATCTGAATCTTATGTTTGATAGCATTTATATCATGCTCCGGATGGTTGCAACCCATTTATGAATGATATGCACAAATCCATGGACAGTGACGGATCCAGAAACAAAATTTCACTGGGGTCATTTGATATACACAACAATTGACTGCGTTCATTTATACATTTATTATCTAAATGAAGTAAAATATGTCATATATAATTAAAAAAATCACTGGGGTCATTTGATATACACAATAATTCACTGGGGTCATTTATACATTTATTATCTAAATGGAGTAAAATACACCATATATAATTAAAAAAAATAAAAAAATATTTTGACCCTTCTTTGGATCCGTCACTGTCCATGGATGTAATTGTTTATTGTTTTCAAGTTTGGGTATCAATTTGTACCTTATAGTGTTGGAGAAATTCTTTTTTCATGGATTAAGCATGGAAGCACTGCATCTTTTTGCTCTTTCCACCTTATTGAAACATTACTATTTTAATGCTCTATTTGACAGTATTTATATTATTCATCAAATGTCGTTTATGAAAGATATTCACATATTCTATGTATTTGGTTGTCTCTGTTTCACTTCAAGTATCCATTTGCTCTGTACAATCTCCAAGAAAACACTTTAATGTAGCAGCTTTAGAACATTGCTCATGTTAAAAGAAGTTGCCTGTTCTCTTAACACGATCTGAAACACTTCAATTTAATTGTTTGGAAGTTGAATTTGATTATTTGTTATTGAAATACTTTGCTAAAATGATCAAAGGAAAAAGACTCGAGGGATGAAAATGGCGAACATTCCTAGCAAATTTTACTAAAGACAATAAGAAAGAAAGAAAATATATCTTCCTAAACTATCGATACACCTAATATTATAATACAGATGAACCAGGGGTGGGGTAGAACACCTTTAAATAGGCTTATCAAGCCACGTCTTAAGTCTCACTCCTCAGTACAAGTCCAAATTGTTAAAGATCAAATTCTCATTAGAAAAGGTTGAAGTGAATTTTGAGGAAATGACCACTTTAAGAGAATCAAGCTAAGTTCACAAGGTCTTGAGAGCTAAAATGATCAAAGGAAAAAGACTTGAGGGATGAAAATGGCAAACATGGCGGTATAGAAGGGCTACAGTTTCAATAATAAAAGATTATTACGCCAACTTGGACACCTTATGTTGCATTTTCTCTTCATATCATACAAAGAGAAGTTAAACACATATTTCATATCATGTTCATCTTCTTGTTCTTGTTCTTTCTTTTTTAATATATAATATGTATATATTATAATGACGACTTATATTATGATTCTTTAATTTCTTAGCACTGGTGATTGATGCATGTGCTAGAATGTTCGGAACACTTTGAAGGTTCTTTTTTAATTTGTAAGAATAGAAATGAGGGAGCTGTATTGGTATTGCTGTTGTATCAACAAGATATTTTATTTTGAACGTGTGTTTCTATCTTGATTTATTTATTTATTTAGTATCTATCCTTACTAATGTTGAATTATGGTATAATTGTTGTTTGATTTATTGTTTTGGATTCAAGAAATTGTAATTTCAGCTGCGTGGTATAGTTGAGAAATGTCATGAAGACCTATGGAACTATTTTCTTGAAATGTTTTATATTTTTCCCTTTTTGTTTTCTCCCCGGTTTTTGCATCTTTGTATTATCTCCCCGGTTTTCAAATCTTTGTATTACATTAAAATATTTTGTTATTTGTCTTTTATCTCTAAAAATGTTGGTTGTGAATGTGACATTACTTTAGTGAGATGAAACTTTCCATGTGGTAAAGGTTTTAAACTTTTAATTTTTAATTTGTATGTTAATTATATCATTTTAGTTCCAATCAGTAAACAATTGATAATCGAACATAACAAGAATATAAATACATCATTCTATTACACACACAAAATCAGAACAAACAAAGTTTTAGACAAGATGTCATTAATAACATAGTAGATTAAATAATTATCGTGTTATTACATCGAACAATAATATTTACCACACGTTAATTACTTGAAAAATAAGGTTGAAAATCATTAAACATAAGGTTCAAAGTTAATATGCATCTACTTATTAATACTTGATATATGCAGATACTGTGTTGATGATGGAGGACCGTAGTTGGATGTATATGGATTCGACATCTAATAGTGGACCTCGTCATAGTTCATAATTTATAGCGGGAGTGAAACGATTTGTGAATTTCGTTGTTCGTATGTTTGCTAATGTACAAATTGATGGGATTAGGTGTCATTGGGGTTTGTAAGAATAAGGATTTTCATATGCCTGATATTGTCAAGTATCATCTTGTTATGAACGGATTTGTGTCTAACTATTTTAATTGGGCATGTCATGGTGAGTCATTCATTCCAATGCCTCAAATTCCGTTTGTTCCTGAAACTTCTCGTGGGATGGATAATTCTAGAAGACATATGACACAGAACAATTATCGAGAGATGGTTCTAGATGCTGCCGGACCAAATTTTAATGAGCCGGATAATTGGGATGTGAAAGAACCTCCCAATACAGAGGCACAAATGTTCTATGACATGTTGAAGGCTGTTGATAGCCCACTATAGGAAGGTTGTACAGATTATTCACAGCTATCAATGACTGCTAGAATGTTGAGTATTAAGTCAGAAGACATCTTATCTGAAACTACTATAGATAAATTTGCGCAGTTGATGAAAGAAGCGCTTCCTCTACAAAATAATGTTTTAGACGACCTTTACCAAATGAAGAAATTGGTTAAAGGCCTTGGATTGCCGGTGCAAAAGATTGATGTTTGTTTTAACGGTTGTATGTTGTACTGGAAAGATGATGTTGTGAGTAGAGAATGCAAGTTTGGTGGCCATGCTAGGTACATTAAGAAAAAGAAATAAAAAAAATAAACGACAGAAAGAGATTGCTTGAAAAAAGATGTATTATTTTCCAATTACTCCGAGATTACAAAGATTGTATGCATCTGAGAAAACCGCAATACACGTGACATGGCACTCAGATTGTGAGGGGAAGAGGGAATAATGAATCACCCAAGGAATGGAGAAGCTTGGCAATATTTTGATAGAACATACACCGATTTTGTAGCGGAACCTCATAATGTAAGGCTTGGGTTATGTACAGATGGTTTTGCACCTTTCGGCATGTCAGGGAAGTAATATTCTTCTTCGCCAGTTTTTCTAACACATTATAATCTCCCCCTTGGATGTGTATGAAGAACAATGTAATGTTCTTAACTATCATTATACCTGGACCCCAAAATCTTAAACACGGGATTGATGTGTACTTGCAGCCTCTCATCGATGAATTGAATCAGCTGTGGGGTGAAGGTGCGAAAACTTATTACATCTCCAAAAACCAAAATTTTAAACTGCGGGCTTCATTACTTTGGACAATTAGTGATTTCTCAGCATATGGAATGTTGAGTGGATGGAGTACAGCTAGCATTAACGCTTGTCCATATCGTATGGAGGAAACACAAGTATTCCATTTGCATGCCGGCGGGAAACAATTATGGTTCAATTTCCACAGATGCTTCTTATCACCTAATCATCCTTTTAGAAGATATGCAAAGGGATTCCGAAATGACCGGCTACAAGAGAGAGCAGGTCCGCTAGCTCCCCTGACTGGTGATGAAATGTATTTTAGAGTTAGAGATTATCCAAAAATTACCGATACAGCTGAAGAGCTTGGTAAAGAGCACGACAGGGGTCGGGATCACAATTGGGCCAAACGTAGCATATTTTGGGACTTACCTTATTGGCGGACACTTCTGATAAGACACAACATTGATGTCATGCATAATGAAAAAATGTGTTTGATAACGTCTTTAACACCGTGTTGGACGTGAAGAAAAAACTAAGGACAATGTTAAGGATAGAGCGGATGTTGAAAGGTATTGTAGTCGACCGAAATTGAATATTAAACATGATGGCCGAGGTAAAGCAACGAAGCCAAAGACATGTTTCACCCTTACCAAGGCACAAAAAGAGATGGTTTTAAAGTGGGTGAAAGAATTAAGGCTCCCAGATGGCTATGCATCGAATTTGGCGCGATGCGTTGATATGAAAAAGTTGAAAATGTCAGGCATGATGAGTCACGATTGACATGTATTCATGGAGAGACTTAACCCTATAGCTCTCAGAGAAGTACTACCGAAAAATGTTTGGGGATCCTTGGATGAACTTAGTCTGTTCTACAGAGATTTATGTTTCCCAAAGTTGACTGTGGCACATATGCAAGAATTAGAGGACACTATCGCTATATTATTATGCAAGTTAGAGAGAATATTTCCACCGGGATGTTTTTATGTCATGGAACACTTGCCGATTCACCTCCCATACGAAGCCAATGGTAGTGGACCGATACAGTTCAGGTGGATGTACTGTTTCGAGAGGTAACAACCCTGTCTTTATGATCTCAACTTCAATTTTATATTCCATGTATTTACAACGTGATTAACTACTTATGTTTTAATTAGATACCTGCACCATCTAAAAAAGAAGATAAAAATTAGGCCAGAGTTGAGGGGTTAATTTACAATGCATACTTGGTGGAAGAAGCTGCTACATTCTTTAGCTATTATTTCGAACCATACGTGAAAACCATTGGGCGAAATGATGGTGAAGACGAGACTACAAGTGGACCAGATGTATTATCAATTTGCAACTTACCTGGAAGACCTTTTGGAAAAAAAAAAGATTTCATTATCTGATAAAGTTTATAAAACAGCCATGAATTATATCTTTATGAATTGTGAAAAGGTTGAACCATACCTTCAGTAAGTAAATCCATCTATTACTTCAGTTTTGCTATATAATTAAAAGTAGCAAAATAATAATATTTTCATTTGATTTGTAACTCAGGATATTTGTTAGTAAAGTACGTAACCAAAATCACCAGATAACGGAGGATGAACTGCAAAGCCGAGTTTATAGTGATTTTTCCAAATGGTTTAGACATGTACTTGTTTTAAGAATGCCTAAATTAATTTAACTTTTGTTGTTCTCAATAGATACATAGCCTTCCGGAACATTCCGAAAGGTTTTTGAAAAATCTTTCATGGGGTCCGATAAGGAGAGTGATGTCATATTCCGGTTACTTTTTTAACGGTTATAGATTTCACACAAAAGCCCACAGTGATGGAAAAGAAACCACAAACAGTGGGGTATGGGTTAAAGGCGATTACTACGGAGAGTTGAACCAAGTCATTGAGGTTGAACTTGCTAGAGTACCTCTCCAAAAAATAATTTTTTTCAAATGCGCCTGGTTTGATTCAACTCCAAATAGAGGTTTGAGGGTGCATCCTCAATATAAACTTGTAAAAATCAATAGGAAAAGAACGTATCAGGGTTATGATCCATTTGTCAGTACAACAAAAAGGTCTATTGCGACGTTTGTCATATGTCGAAATAAGTCAAAAACGTCGATATAGATCTATACCAACATTTATTACAAATGTCACTTAAACGTCGCATTTACTTGTGTCGTTATGGTTTTTTACGACATTTGTTACAAGCGCCAGTACTTATCTATTACGACGTTTGTTGCGTCATTTTAAAATGTTTCAAAAGGTATTTTTTCCGACATTTGTAAATAATCGCAACAAGTCACATATTTCGACGTTTGTAAATACCGTGAATAAGTAGTTATTCCGACATTTGTTACGTCATTTTATTGTGTATCAAAACGTTTTTTCCCGGCATTTTTATATAGATGCAACTAAATATCTATTCCGACATTCGTAAATTTTGAAATTAGGTTGGCCGTGCCGAGTCGGATCCGGAGCCTATACAAACCGAGCTGTCGAGTCTAGCCACCTTTGAATAATCTTAGCCGGATCCGGAGCCTAGCCTATACAAGCAGAGCCGTCGAGTCTAGCCACCTTTGAATAATCGAAGACAATGCCTAAGCATAGACAAACTGAGTCGTCGAGTCTAGATATCTCTGAATAATGTAGAATAAAAATTTTCAATACTCAAAGGTACGAGAATCGAACCCGCAACCTCCTGCATGTATTTCATGCAATCGACCGCTGAACTAATTGATCATTTGTTATTTGTTTCTCCTCATATTATATTTATTATAATGTAATTTTTTATATTGTACCTTTACTTATTTAAAATTTTCTTGTGTTTTAATTTATTTTTATGAATTGGATTAAAATTAATACGCTCTTAATTATGTCTTTAATTTTTCTTTAAAAAATATATTTCAGAAACTTAATCTCAGTATTTGTGTTTCTCTGAAAATGTCACAAGATCTAACGACATAGTATATAAATGTCGCAATGTGAATAAAAAAAGTAACAATTTATAACAATATGTAATGTAAATGTCACTAACTAACATCAAATTGTCGGTAAGAATAAGAATTACTATAACTGTCGTTATAAAACATCGTACAAAATCGAAATATAACGACATTTGTTCGAAATGTCACATGATTTAACGATGTTGTATATAAATGTTGCTATATGGGTCGCAAAAAGTAACAATTTATACCAACATTTAATGTACACGTCGCTAACTACCATCAAAATATTGATTTTATCAACAAATATTATAACTGACGCTACAAAACGTGGTATAAAATTCAAATATAGTGACGTTCAAACCGAGGTAACAAATAGAACTTTAGGGGTTCTACTTAGAGCACTTATTCAAAAGAACTTAAAAAGGTGGGAAGATTGTTTACCTATTTATGAATTTGCTTATAATAGGACTTTGCATTGTACTACTAATAATTCTCCTTTTGAAGTTTTTATTGATTTAACCCCCTTAACCCCTTTAGATCTAACTCCTTTACATGTTGATGAGTATTATAATGTAGAAGGTGATTATAGGGAAGATTATATTCAAATACTTCATCAACAAGTTCAAGCTACAATTGCAAAGCGGAATACTATTTATGCAAAAAAAAAAAAAAATACCCAACAAAGGCCGCAAATATATATCTTTTGAAGTTGAAGATTGGGTTTGGTTACATCTTAGGAAAGATAGATTTTCTAATGAAAGAAAGACTAAGTTACACCCAAGATGAGATGGACCCTTTCAAGTTGTTGCAAAGATCAATGACAATGGTTACAAACTAGATTTGAAAGGTGAGTATGGCGTAAGTTCTACTTTCAATGTTTTTGACTTGTCCCCTTTTGACTTTGATTCAGATTATCATGATAATGATTCAAGGACGAATCCTTTTCAAGGGGGAGGGAATGATGAGGGACCATCGAAGGGGCGGCTACCCTACTCAAAGGATCCCTTCATCAACATTCAAGGTCCCATGACAAGAGGAAGGTTGAAGAAGACTAGTCAAGCTATATCTACATTCATCCGTGAAGTCAAAACTAAAGAGGAAGCCAAGCTAAGCTTGCAATATGACATTCAAGTAAACCTTGTTACTTTCCAAAGTGTCACACATGACCCAACTCAACAAAGTGGCTAAAAGGGCATTTTAAGAACTTTGTAAATTAAAGTCTATTCTAAACTTTAATTAGATTTTCAGCTTTATATTTACTATTTTTAGTCATTTATGCTGAGTAGTATTAGTGGTGCTAGAATAAAGAACATGTTGTCCATTATATTTAGTTAGTGTTTCTTTTATAGCAAGTTTGTTATGCTAGAATTTTTTTTTTTTTTTTTTGCTAAGTAAGTTATGCTAGAAATTGAAGAGCCATTATTCGAATAGGACTCTTCCTTTGAAAGGCTTTTGAGCCGAATTGTTCCTTTATATAAAAGACAATTCGGCCACCTTTATAATTAAATTAGATATATGATATTTAGTAAGGTTATTTCTTAGATACTTGTGAATTGAACTTCTGTTTGTATTTTTATTCATTCTTGAGTTACTTTATCAATAAGTTAGTTTCACTCATTGTAGTGTTTCAGCCCCCATTGATAATCAATCTATTTAGTGTTGCGTTGATTATATTCCCCTCGAAACTATTTCAAGAAGAGAAAGATCCGTTTCAGCCTTTATTGTTAAATCTTTGATGCAAGTTATCAAGGTTCTTCATTAGAGAAAGAAACCACCCTGCTTCTGCAAAATCAGTCATGACGTCTTTGTCAGACTCGGGACCAAAATTTGCCCCCTCGTCGAGCCATAAAGCTCTTGACCGGGAGGAAGAAATGGGAAGTATGAGGAAACAAAAATTTCGCACGTTTTGAAACCTCTATTCGTCCAAGTTAATTGTCTCGAATATTATCCAGAATCATGTTCTTGAAAAAAGAAGTTTTATGATTTTGTTATCAAGAGAAACAAGATAGTTTTGAAGAGAGACTAGAATTTTATCAATCGATTCAACCCCCGTCTTTGGTTATTTTAGGATCAGCTAACCCAACTACTTCTCGAAAATTCTTTTTGGGCAGAGACGCAATATGTATGGACAATTCTAGAAGAGTGGTCTTTAACAGTCAGTTTTGACCTGGTATAATGCTACAACAACCACATAACACCCCCCCCTCACCCCAAAACTGTCAACTAATTAAGTAAATTATGGATGGATAATGCGGAAAAATTCTGTTGTAGATCTGGGCTATATGTGGTGTCATAGATCACTTGGTCCACATTGAACCACATCATCTCTTTTGATTAAAAAAAAATAAAAAAAAATTCCCCCTCTTTACTTGCACTATTGAATCCAAAAGGGGGAGTATTTTTATTTTTTTAATAAAATGAGTGATGTGGCTCAATGTGGACCAAGTGGTCCATTACCCCACTTATAGTCCATGACAAGTCACCTAGATATGGGAAAAAATCGTCTGTCCCTTTTCCTATCCCGCTATTAGAAATGTATCACATGTCCCATTTACAAAATAAAAAGTAAAAAGAGAGAGAAATTAGGAGCATGTTGTAATATTGGAGATGATTATATTATGTATAACTAGGCATGTGTCACATTTTTAAGAAAAATTCTGATATAGACCTGCCCTACAAGTGGGGACATAGACCACTTGGTCCACAATCAACCACATCCCCTCTTTTGATTAAAAAACAATAAAAATGCCTCAAACAATGCACCAAAAGGGGGAATATTTTTATTATTTTAATCAAAACTGTGATGTGGCTGAATGTGGACCAAGTGGTTCATGTCCACTTGGTAGGCCTGGTCCATGATAGAATTGATCCATTTTTAATGGTGAGATAGACAAGGTGATATTATTTTAGGACCGACGATTTTATGCCCCTAGATAGAACTTGTTTCGAAAGCCAGGGGACGAATAACAGCCGGGTACACACTGCGACTCTCATGGATGGTAGTTCGTGGAATAAAGCAAGACATAGAAGATACCGACGGACATGAGCATTGTCTAAGGGTTTTGTTTCAAAGGGAATTTTTCACAACTATAAATAGGAGAAGACTTGAAGAAGTTCAGTTCCATGCAAATCAACAGTCATTATGAATTTTACTTAAATCCTTACTTTTTATTTTTTTCCTTTAAACACAACGTTCACCATTCCGTTGTGTATTACATTTTATTTTACAGCAGCTTTGTGCATTCAGTTGTATACTCTTTTCTCTTTTTACACCCCTTTCTGGATGTAACTTGAATTTCTAGAAAAAAAAAAAAAGAAGTACTTGAATAAATAAAATATCTTAAAATGTATTCAAATTCAATATTTCCGCTTTCAAGATGTTTAAGAAAAATATTTCAGGAAAGTACTAATGATTACGATTATGTAAATTAATCGGAACAGTCAAGAGCTGACATTATTAATTTCAAGATACATTTTTCAGAATTTGTTTGCTTCAAGCAAAAGAATTCGCTTAGAAAATTTGAATATACAATCAATTTTTTGTTGACTTCAACGTTCTTCCAAAAGAAGACTTTGAATTTCATAAAATATTCCGACATAAATTTTTGATATCTCTATAAACTTGAATATACAATACGGATTTAAGAAAGATTTCCGAAGAGATCTTCTTAATAAGTGAACAATCATGAAGTCAAAAGTAATATCGAAAGAGAGTTAATATATGGCGAAAAATCTTCGTTCCTCATTCTTTGTGTCATTCTCTATTCATTAATAGATATTTGTAACGTGTTCATTTTTTTTATACGAGTCTATTTTTTGAGTAAAAATTAATACATATCATTTTCTAATTAATAAAAACATGGAATAAGACACCGGAAGGAGACAAAAAATTCATAGCCGATATATACAATAGTGTAAATTATGAAATGTAGCGCTTTTTATTTATTTGTCGAAAAACTCTCTCTCAGCATGCATCGAATCTCTCTAAATCTTTACCATTTGTAATCGATTTTCAGGCGTAATAATGCGACTAGCGATGATCGAACATAAGAGAGAATCAATTTGAAATTTAATTAATTTAAAATATTTCAAACTTTAATTATTAAATGACCACCAACAATTATCATATTTCAAGTTTTGTGAATAAACAATTATTTTGCATACTTTTAACTAAAAATATCTAATGGGTCACACCATTTGACACAAGCGACAGATTCGGACCAAATATGCCCCATGTGATGGTTTTCCCAAAACGGCCACCAATAATTATCACATTTTGGGTTTTGGCCATAAAAAATATTTTGGATACTTTTAGTAAAAAATATTTTACAATGACCCTTTTGGCACAAGCGACGGATTCCAGCATAAAAATGCTACACGTGTCGGCCACGTGGAGTGATTTTTTGTCCAATTTGTGAATCTCTCTCGTCTTCTTCTTCTTCCCAACTAGGTTGTTATCCCGCGCGATGCGCGGATTATTTAAATTGGTATTTTGCGATTTGAATTCATTTTTGTCTTTATTTTACTTCATTTGTTAATATAAATAACTGAAACAAATAAATGTGTAGTAAATAAGAGCTAAGAATACAGTGAATATCATCAAATTTTTTAATATATCAATTTACAAAAAAAGTTTCATTCCGAAAAGAAAAATGAACAATATTAAATATTCTCTTTTTTGTTACTTCTTTCTTAGTTCTTCCATGTATTAGAATGATAAACATATACTTTTAATATGTAATAAAGAAAATATTAAAAGAAATATAATAAAGAAAATATTAAAAAATTTAGAAAAAAAGTCTACAAAGATAATTGCATTATTGACTTTAAAAAAGAAGAAAAAAGACTCCAAAAAGGAAAGTATATAATAATGAATGAAATAATAAGAAATTTTAAAAAAAAATTCCATAAAGATAAATAATTACATTATTATTAAAGAAAAAAAGACTCCAAAAAAAAGAGAAAAGAAAAAATAATTACATTATAAGATTACAATTGATTTTTTTCTTTTTCTTTTCTGAAAAAAAAAATCTCAAAATTTTCCCTTAAAAAAATAAAATAGAGAAAATTTGCATTTTTACAAAATTGGGAGAAAGTAGAAACCCTAAATCTCTTGTCTTCCCTCTTGTAGCACCGCGCCGCCTCCTCCCGTTCCAACTTCTTGTCGCCAACATCAAAAAAATTCTTTAATAGAACTTGAATAGATTATATAGATAGTAACATTTAATGAATTGAGGAAATCATTGTACCTTGATATCCAAGATTAAATAGTCATCAAACTCTTATTGTTTTATGTGTTGTAAGGCTTCCCTAATATGATCATTTGTGCCCAACTTTGATATAGTCTCTTAGAGAATTGCCACCGTCGCTGTTTTCTTCTCCTTTTTCCTTTAACCTTCAATACCTTCATGAGTAAATATATGCATAAAAATGTTCTTGAAGCAAACAAATTTTCAGATTCATGAGCAAATATATGAAGAAACATGTTAAGAATCAATCAATAGTCCCAATATATTTTAAAAAATAGAACTTGAATAAATTGTGATCTTGGAGCTTAATAGCAAAATTTATTGAAAATTCAAAGTACTATTACCGTAAGTAATTACAGTTCAATTAGTTCTTTATTTAAAATATATTGATTATGAAGGAAATCATGATGCACTAATAATTATCATCAAATCACATGTGCAATATCACTCAATCAATATATTTTCTCATAATTCAAATAGATTGTTCTAAGGAATAAGTTGTTTGATGCGATGGAATTTTGCAATTCAAAATATAGAAAACATAACAAAAGTAAAAAAAAACTTACTTTTTCATCCAAAACCACAAAATTCATGCTCATTAACTCGTCCGGCTTCATAGCATTGTATGTATTCCAAAGTCGAATTACACGACATAGAATTCTCTACTCTTGTTTGCCATTTGCCAATTCATTCAAACATAGATATTGCATCCTTGATTTTGTCATCTTCAGAATTTTGAATTTGGCTGCTATCTCTTTTTTGCTCTTGATATCTTATTGATGTGAATTGGTGAAATTGTCGTGAACAGATGATGTGGAAAGAAACTGGTGGGAGTAGAAAAGATAAACAATTTCCAAATATTTAAAGGTAATGAGAAAACTTTTCATTTCCTACAAAACTCTCCAACTTCATGTATAATTATTGAAAAACTTTTCATTTCCTCCAAATTCATGTATAATTATTGAAAAACTTTTCATTTCCTACAAAACTCTCCAGCTACAGTTATTACCTAAACAAAATTAATGAAATTTCCTCCTAAATCGTTCTTCTAAAGGCTAAAACTTATAACCTCTTATGACTCTTAGAAGAAAAAAAGACTATAATATAAATTATAGATGATCTTATATAGAAATATGATGGTTTTAAAACTCCTTCAACTAATTTTCTCTATTTATCTTTCATTCATTGTACATAACCATAGTTATTACCATTTACTTCTAATTTAGGTTCATAGGTAATGTTATTAACTAAGAACCTTTGGTTATCTTTCATTCATTGTACATAACCATAGTTATTACCATTTACTTCTAATTTAGGTTCATAGTTAATGTTATTAACTAATAACCTTTGGTTATCTTTCATTCATTGTACATAACTATAGTTATTACCATTTACTTCTAATTTAGGTTCATAGTTCATGTTATTAACTAATAAACTTTGCTAATGAAGATCCAGGATCATCAATGTCAATCGCCACATGGCGATGTCTGATTCGCCCGCCGCTATGGAGCTTCCACGTGTCGTAGCCACAGGCCTCTGCCTCGGCTTTTATATATTATATAGATTTCCCTTCATCTTTTAACCCTAGAACTCCTTAAATCCCGACCCCTTCAATTCAATCCGATCAATTTCTTATTCTTTTGTGGCTTAAACTGAAGAGATATAAGCGAGCTGAGAGAGTTTCATATGTTACCATGTTGTTGTGAGTTTCTATGGTAGGGATGATGGTGTGAGTCAACAGAGGGTGAAGGGGAAAGAGGGATGAGGCAAGAGAGCATGAGCCGGATCGGAATGGGTTAGGTTATGTCAAATTCAGTTGGATTTCGGATGTTGATTTTTCCCTTTTCCTCTTCCATGCCACCACCTCCTCCGCCCTTAACCATCACCGGAGCAATCGCTTCCTCCTCTCATATTATCAGAATTCCACCCAAAGCATCTCTCAAATATTCCATAGCCCTCACCAAAATCTTTAAATCCAATAACCCTGATCACCATAAATATAGCTACGAAAGAGTTTTTCAGAAGAATCCAAAAATGCTATTTGAATTTTGCTTAAACAATTTCTAAAGGTGAGTAAAAGTTTCATAAGATTTTGATTGAGACAACCTCGAGCGGAGTTTGGCAGAGGCGGCGGTGATGGAGGCGGTGGTGATGTGGCATGATGACATCGCTATAAGTTAAAGGAGGTTCTTATCGTGTGGGACTTTGCATTAGACTGTCACTGTTTTGGCATAATGGTCATAACATGGCATGAAATTTTTTTTGAACAAAATTTTGGTCCAGAACGGAAGTGGGACTTCCGTCCTGGGACCAAAACGGAAGTCCCACTTCCGTCTTGGTCTGACGTGGCATTTCTCAGACACGCCTTGCCACGTCAAACCAAGACGGAAGTGGGACTTCCGTTTTGGTCCAACTTCCGTCTTCAAACAAAACCCTTAAAACCCTAAAAAAATCCGTGACTTTGAGGACGGAATTGCCACTTCAGAATACGAACAGGCGTTAATAGAAATTTGTTTTGATTTTGATACACTGGTTACAATGATTAAAAAAATTGGTATGATTTGTTCAATGAAATTGTCTACGGCATGAACTCCGTCACCGGTAGATTTTTCACAACAGAAATGATCGATGCAAGCTTAGCAAAACTGCGCAGGCGGTTTTGGGATTTTCAGGCACTTTTGCAACGACCATGGTTCAAGTACGACGGTAGGACCAACACTGTTGATTTAAATGATGTTAAAGCCCAATGGGTGGAATATGTTGCGGTAAGGTACATGTAATTATGACAAACTATTATAATATAATGTTTTCATAACTTACATTTTTTGTTATTTTTACTCTGCATTAGGCTAATCCAAGGGTTGAGCGGTATAGAAGGAAAGACGAATTCTGGTTTAACCGTCTATGCCATATTTTTGGGTCAGAAGGAAGAGCATGTGTAGACGAAGACGGACAATGTTCAAAATTACCAGAAGAGATAACTGTTGAGGCTCCCCCGACAACCCGATGTCGGAACAATCGTCCAGCAACCCTTCTGTGTGGGAACGGATTGCACATAAATTTCAAAAGAATTAGGGTTTGAACGATCGGGTGTAATTTTTTATATTTCCCATGTAATTTGATTTATAACAATTGAATTTAATTGAGAGATTATTATTTTGTGTCAAATTCTTATTTTTTATGATATTTAAAAAATACTGAAATGCACAATATTAAAAAACACTTGCCAACACACTACAGTTAAAAATATGGTGGACATCCGAGGGAAAAATTATGCCCATTGACCCACTTCCGTCATCAATGGGCAGAATATTTTCCCCCAAAAAGAGCTTTGTGGCTAGATTTTTTGGGATAGAAACTCTTATCCCTTCACCACCAAAATCTCTATAAACTGCAGCAACCATCACTCCATTTTCTCACACAAACAAACCATTCAACTCATTTACATTCCTCAACTTATTTTCTTCAAAAAAAAAAACCTATCTTCCCTGATATATTTTTTGTCTAGAAAAATGGCACTTGAATGTCCGATGAAATTGTATTAATATTTCGACCACAATTTAGTGTACGAAGCCGGTGGTTTTCCTCATTTCGTAGAGCCAAGTGAAAAAAGTATGGAATTAATACAAAAAATTTCATTTCGACAACTATGCCACCGAATATGTCGACGCAAAGGAGTCGATCTTTCTAGTGTGAATATTCATCTAATAATGATTCATCCATTTTTCATGCCGACATACGGCATGGTGGTGCATGATGTCGTAAATCTCAACGACGAAGAAGATCTTGAGAATTTGTGGATAATCCAAACCGATTTCAAACTACAAGGGATTAATGTTGGTGCTTTGTTAGAACATGTGCAGAGACAGGTAGATAGTTTCATAACCCCGACAACAGTTTATGCAGAGACAGGCTAGACGCTAATACTTGTAAAACACCATTCCATAAGAGAATATGGGATCAGTACTTCGCTTACGAACTTAAAGCTCAAAGTTTGACTGTGCAAAGACACCATAAAGAACAAGGAATCTATAGGGTCCAATCCCGACATAGAGGACCTGGTGAAGGTGGTAAAATATACTCAGTCAACTTATCAACTCTTGAGTGTAACTTTGATAAATGGTCTACTTATACAACTCCATGCACGCATGTAATCACTACAAGAAAACAGGAAAATAGCTACGGACATATCAGTCGCTAATCGGTCGCTAAACTGAGAATAGCGACCGACTAGGTTGGTCGTATAATTTTCGTCGCTAAGTAGGTTAGCGACCGACTTTTTTTTTTTTAGTCGCTAAATAGCGACTGATTAGCGACGGTTTTTTAGGTGGCTAATTTGCGACTGTTTTTTCGGTATCTAATTTGCGACTGTTTTATCGGTCGCTAATTTGCGACTGTTTTTTTGGTCGCTAATTGGCGACGATTGTTTTGGTCGCCAAATGTACAACTTTTGCGACGGTTTTATCCGTCACTGATCGGTCACTAGACTGGGTTTTTTTTAAAAAAATAAAATAAAATTTAATATTAAGCTGCTCACTACCAAAAAAAAACCAAAAAAATAGCCATATGCAAAATCCAAATCATATGTACAAAACAAAAGTGTATGAATTACATAGAAAGACTTTTACATATCATATACAAATCCATATGACATATCTAAAACAAAATCACAGTACAAATTATATAAAAAGACTTGAAGCATCCAATAACAAACTTTAAAGACTTTTGCAACTTGTAGTTCCAAACCTTGTCTTTATAATCATCACCTGCAAAAAACAGAATAATATTGTAATTATTTTTATGACACGAAGAGAATATCTATTTTTCCCATTATCTTGAAATGCAAATGTATAGTATAAATGTGAATGTATCTTTCAAGCATATTATGCACAAGAAGCATGGAAAACTGCAAAAATATACAAAACACACTTTTTCTTTTCTTTTCAAAACTATGCAAGCATGTAAAACTGCAAAAATATGCATGCACTATGAATTGCGAAAGAAACATAACTAATTTCTACCGAAACAGCTGATATAACTCTGTTCTTTTTTTTTTTCCAAACAGAATACTAGAAATTGAAATTTATCCTTGAATCATATGTTAAACATTACACATTGATCTGTATCGTGAGCAAATGCTAAAACTTAGTACCTGTAAAAGTAAGGAATTTATACTCTGCTCCTTACATACGCAACAAATTCCTTTTCTTACACAATCCCATTTGGCCTCATCCTCAAAGAAAACGTTTTACCAAAACTAAATGAAGTCAATAGATTGCAATCCTCAAAGAATGAGGCAAATAGAAAGAATTATAACACTACATCAAATAATTAATTGGACTAGTGATATTCTCCACATAAACAAGATTCAAGCTAAAAAACAGTTATACTACCTCCTTTCCATAAAAATAGTTAAACGACTTATATTATGTAATGGAAGGCGGCATTGGCATTAAAATTACCTTAGACTCTAAGAAGCTGCAACTTGTTCGAAAACGCGATGGCAATCCAATCAGGCTGTGCAGCAGATCACTGGAGTTGATTAATCTCAGAACCAGCCGAATACATCGACATAGCATCAATTCCAACAGTGGGTAATTCCCAGATAAGAGCTTGCCCATCATCTACAGCAGAAGAAATATGTCTACTACTTTGGGTAGCCCAAGCAATGACGTTCACACTTGCCTGATGCCTCTCCAATTCAGCCACAGGCATAGTTGGGGACCTAATATCCAAAACCACAACCTTGTTACTATCCATTAACATTGTCGTCATGTACCTTAAATCCTGTTTGTTCCAAGCCAATCTCAATAAAGGAGTATCGAGTGAGGACTTTCGTATATGATTGTTGAGTGTTCTTTATCCCTCAAATCGAAAATTCGGACCGACCCATCAGCTGAAACAGAGGCGAAAACCCCCTGCTTCGCCCCCAAGCGATGTCGTGAGACCTCTTTATCGTGGGCAATTAATCGAGTTTCCACTACCCCTTTTTCGATATCCCAAATTGTGCAAGTAGTATCGATGTTGGAAGTCCCGATTCGCAAGGATCGATGTCGTTCAGATCGAATGATGTTAAAGGGCGCGAGAATTCACTGCTCTTGCTGTTATTAAGAGTGGAAATTGGTTCAATTGATGAATCACGGACTTCCCAGAGAAGGAGGTAGTCGCCGGAGGAAGCTAGTAGATCGACGGAGGTGGGCTTAGGATGGAACATTAATTTGGTGGGCGGGTAAGGATGATCGAAGAAGAGAGCCGGAATGGGTTTGATTGAGAGAGTTTCTTCGTCGAAGGACAGGATGTCTACTCGGTTGTTGAGTTCCTCTATGAAACTTCCGACGGCGAGGGGACGGCGGCGAGGGTGGGAAGCGGCGGAGGAAGAGAAAGCCCTTCACCGCAGCTACCATCGCAAGATCCAAATCCATAATTTCTTTCTTCCAATCCCCACATAACCCCTCCCAAATGTGTTTCCTCTCCACACGATTCGGTCCCCGCCCTCACCAACCATCAAGACCGGGCATCGGATACCTTTTCCAGAGATTTTGATGGGACTGGACGGGCATGGTCCATGTTAAAGCAGAATCGGTGGATCTGAGCGAAGAGAAGAGGAGGCGGCGATTTGAAGTTAGGTCTTGTGAAACGAGAGGATATCCTGAGACTTAGTAAAGTTTTGATAGGGGAGTGTTCTAGTCCTTGATACGACGTAGTATTATCCTTCGGTCGCTATTTTAGTTACCAAACTTACATTTATCCCTTTATTTATTTTTGAATATTTTATTAATAAATTCGGTCGCTATTCGGTCGTTATTTTAGCTACCAAATTGCGACCGATTTGACTAATTCGGTCGCCCCTAAGATCATTAGCGACGGAATCAATTAAAAATTATAAATCTAAAAACCGACATCGTTCAGAATGCGAGTACGAACTAATATAAATATTTTAGTAATTATATTTTTATTAATAATCAATTATTAAAATTTTAACTCTATCACTTAATGATTCACGTAAATGTACACACAAATGTATTACTTGAATTGTTTTGCTTCGAGTATATATAGGTATTTCGTGAATAAGTATAAGTTTTACTTGTCTGAATATTCAAGTTAATGTGTATATATATATATATATATATATATATATATCCTTAAAAACCTCGCTATTTTATAAAAAACGGAATCCGGGAAAATATTACCGACCGAATAGCGACCGTCTTGGCAAATTCGGTCGCCCCTTGGCTTAATAGCAACCGAATAGCGACGGACCACCCTAAAAAATTATAAATCCGAAAAGTATATATTCCGTCGTTATTCGGTCTGCTATTCGGTCGGTATTCTGTCGGTATATATTCCGTCGGTCGTTAACTTCCGTCGGTATTCGGTCGTTATATAGTCCGTCGGTAAACGGTCGTTAATATCCGTCGATAGTCGGTCGTTAAGGGTGAACAAAACGACGTCATTTCAATTTGGTCAACTGGACCGATGTGGCCGACGTAGGGGCGACGGAATAACGACCGTTAAGTTTTCGATTTCTAGTCGGTCGGTATTCAGTCGTTAAATTTGTGACATAAAAATTCGGTCGCTAAATTCAGTCGCTATTTAACTGTTTTCTTGTAGTGAATTGCAGTGTCCAAATCGGTCATGGATGATGCTTCAAAATATATACACCCTGTGTATTCGCTGGAATACTACAAGAATACATAAAAGTCCATTTTATATCCTGTACTTGATCCCATGCATTGGAGGCAAGTTCTTTTTGATATGACTCATCACCCTCCTAACATGAAAGGTTCACAAGTGGGTCGATCTCAAAGGCGGAGATTTGAAATGCCGATGGACAGAGAGAACCTGGAAACTCCAAGACCGAAGAAGTGCGGCAACTGTAAAGAGATCGGGCACAACCGGAAAACTTGCCCCAACCAAGAAAATCCTAACCAACCACCTCCTAATTAATTGTATTTAAATTTTGTAACTTGTAATATTTTAGAATGTATCCATTATCACTTATTTTAATTTTCTGCAATCTTATCAACTTATTTTAATTTTATTTCATTCAATAAGAAAACATTGCAAATATTACAATGACGTATTATTAAAGTTGCTCCATTAAATTGGCAAAATCATCATTCCCGACCTATAATCAAGGATATCGTAAGTGCTGGATGGATTTGTACATGGTCACCGGGGTGCAATCTCGAAAACACAACAAACTCATGCCACCCCAAAAAATAGTAGTCGTCTCCGCCCTCGTCTCTAGTCACTTGGAGTGTCAGTTTGTTCCCGCGACTATTATGCATGTGTAGTATTTCATGGATTCCAAGCTGCATTCTAACGCGCCATTGCATGTACTTTCTACATATCCACTGTACACAGAAAAACAAATTATAATAAATAACTTGAAGAGGAACGAATATTTTTCCAAGAATTTAATATTAAAAAACGTACCGGTTTTGGAAGTCCTGGTTAGGTTTTATCTATATCTATTCGAAAACTCGGTAGAAAAAAAGCCCCGTAAGAGGGATACGATAATTCTCCCTTTAAGTAACCGATCCCAGGCCTTATCAATAACCCTCCCTTAAAATAAATATCTAGTATGTTCATCGAAAAAGGATTAAAATGAACTGTATCTGTCAGACGAAGATTGTTGTCAGGCAAAAATTCTTGTAAATCACCTTTTAGGTAGTACTTGTCATCGATTTTGGTTACATCAACGCACCATGGATTCCCAATGACGTCCTTCAGATAGACACACCTTGCTAAGTTGAGACCAGTTCGCTCCAGCCAATTTGTGTACATTGATGGAAGAAGCTACAAAAAATCATATTACTTAGATAGCTCAACACATTTGATAAAATAAAAAAATTACACATAACAAATAAGATATTACCATTTTTCTATTGGTCTGATTTCCGACAACAATTTTGAATTGGTGTCTGAAATACTCTTCCAGGGCGGGAACCATTTTTCTATTCATTTTCAAAATGTTAAGTTATAGAGCAATTACCTAAAGTTTGGAATGAAATTTGGAGAGAAATATGAAAATTGATATTATTTTGGAAGGATAAGTATGGATGTATGTATATATAAAGGAAGGTTCAGAGGATTTAAAGACCGCAATATGAGGGCGGAAGTGGCAATTTCGTCCTCAAAGTCACTGATTTTTTAGGGTTTTGTTTGAAGACGGAAGTCCAAAACGGAAGTCCCACTTCCGTCTTGGTCTGACATGGCGTTTCCCAGACGCGCCTTGCCACGTCAGACCAAGACGGAAGTGGGACTTCAGCTTTGGTCCCCAGGACGGAAGTGCCACTTCCGTTCTGGACAAAAAATTTGTTAAAAAAAAAAAATTCATTCCATGTTATGACCGTTGTGCCAAAACACTGACAGTCTAATTCAAAACCCTTATTGTGTGATTGCCAATTTCGCGGACTGGCTACCCTTTCGGAAGTTGCATCATGCATTAGGTAGGCTATAGGTAACTAGCCGTCTTCCATAGCCTGAAATTCATTTTCCATCACCGAATTTCATCAACACTACATTTATTTGCTAATACTTTCATCAATATGTTGTCTAATCATCTATTATGTTGGTAAGGCAAACAAGTTGGAATTGTCCTACTACTCGCCCAGAGTTTGTTGAATTGACTCCATATTCTTGATTTATTTGTCGAATGTGAGTCGCTTTTAAAAAAAGACGCATATTTATCCCGTTGGACATGCCAAAAACTATTGCCTAAAAAAACCTGTACGTCGGGTTGTAAAGCTAGATCTGCTGTTGTATTAAAACTTGCAATTCCTCCGCTCAAGATGGTTTACATATGAGAATCGGTGACCCAACCAACACTACAAGAAAAACGCCTATTCTCTACGGACTGTAGCTACGCAATAATTTCCGTTGTTAAATTTTCTAAATTAACTACAGAATAGCTACGGATAATTTTTTATAGCTATTCCGTAGCAAATTTGGCAGGTTTTTTGTGCGGGTTAAACATATTATAATTTGCTACGGAAACGTGAATTTTATTGGCGGGAATATTGGCGCTAAACTTTTTTTATTGGCTACGGAATATTGCGTAGCAAATGTATATTAACTTTTATTAATTATATTTGTGTATTATTCCGTAGCTACCTCTGCTACAGATTAGCTACGAAATTTTTTCGATATTATATTTTATTTTATGTCCGTAGCCAAACCGTAGCGGATCTTTTAGCCAACAAAAAAAAACTTAACTAATTGAATAGTCCCAAAAAAAAATATATTAACTAAAAAATAGAAGAAATAAAAACTAGGTGAATTATTTTTGCTGGTTAAACATAATATCGTTCGCTACGGGTTTTCTACGGTAATGTGAATTTTATTGGCGGGAATATTGGCGCGATATTATATTTTCATTGGCTACGAAATATTGCGTAGCAAATGTAAATCAGCTTTTATTAATTATATTTCTGTATTATTCCATAGCTATTCCGTAGTTACCTCTGCTACAGATTAGCTACGAAAAATTTCGATATTATATTTTATTTTATGTCCGTAGCCAAACCGTAGCGGGATCTTTTAGCCAACAAAAAAAACTTAACTAAATGAATATTCCCCCCCTCCCCCCCAAAAAAAATATTATCTAAAATATAAAAGAAAAAAAAAACCCCAACTCCCTTATCTCCTTATATTCCTACCCTGTATATCGCCAAATCCCTAACCCCGTAAATCCCCAAATTCCAGAGACTGGCCTTCGACTGGTGACCTCCGTTTCTCCTTCTTCTCTACTTCAGGTATCATTTGATTCCCTTTCTTGTACCTCCAATTCATTAAATGTTTTAAATCTCTGTATATTCTAGTCTAGGTAACCGTCGATTTCGGGTTTCATCCTTTTCCTTCTCAGTGTATCATCAGCAATTAAGCCTAAGCCGCAACCTTCTCCTCTGCTCCGACTCCGCTCGCCGTTCTTCTCTGCTTCAGGTATCGTTCAGTTCAGTAGATGGTTTTCTACGCCATTAAGTTTAGTGGTCTTTAGGAGCTAGAATGGGGAATCCTTAGGACTGGGGTATGGAATGGATTCGAGGGTTTTAAAAAGTTTCTTTATTTGTTTGATTTTTTTTTTTTTTGGTGGTGCTTTGAGGATTCAAAAATTTCACTGATGTAGGCTAAATGCTTGTAATTAATGCTGAATTTTTAATTTTTTGGTAGTATTTATGCAAATTTTTGCATTTTGGAGCATGTTTCTGCAATTTTCACCATGTATTTATGCAAATTTCTGTATTTTGTAGCATGTTTCTGCAATTTTCATCATGTATTTATGCAAATTTCTGCAATTAGCAGCATGCATCTGCAATTTTCAGCATGTATTTATGCAAATTTCTGCATTTTGGAGCATGTTATTTTCAGCATGTATTTATGCAAATTTCTGCATTTTTCAGCATGTTTCTGCAATTTTCAGCATGTATCTCTAATTTTCAGCTTGTATTTATGCAAATTTCTGCATTTTGTAGCATGTATTTTCTGCAACTTTCAGCATGTATTTTCTGCAATTTTCAGCATGCATTATTTTGGTAATCTTTGTAGCTTTATTAGATTGTCTCAAATACAGGTTGGTTTGTGTCTATGGAGGACCGTAGTTGAATGTATAGGCCGTTGAGGCCAGGAGGTAGGGAATTAAGTGCTAAGTTTAAATGTGGAGTTGATCGGTATGTGGAATTGGCACTGAGATTGTCTCCTGATGTTATTATAGGTGAAATTAGGTGTCCATGTGTTAAATGTAAGAATAGGAGGTTCGAGAAGTCTGAATTAGTGAAAATGCATATGTACACCAAGGGATTTATACCTAACTATTTGAACTGGACATGTCATGGTGAACAAATGATCTCAATGCCTCAACCGTCCGTTGTAGAAACTTCTAGCATAAATGTATCTAGGAATCTACTTCGTGAGATGGTACTAAAGGCAGCTGGCCCAAGTTTTAATCCTGAACCAGTTACTTCTAATATTGAAGAACCTCCTAATCCGGAGGCTAAATTATTTTATGACATGTTAAAGGCGGTAGATACTCCTCTTTGGAATGGATGTACATCCCATTCGCAGCTTTCGGTCACTGCTAGAATGCTGAACATCAAATCGGAGAATAATATATCCGAGAAATGCTTTAACCAATTTGCACAGTTGATGAAAGAGGTTATGCCGAAAGAAAATAATATGTTAGACGACTTTTACAAGATGAAGAAATTAGTTTCGGGACTTGGATTACCAGTGCAGAAAATTGATGTGTGCTTCAATGAATGTATGTTGTATTGGAAGGAGGAATCGAATCTAAGAGAATGCAGGTTTTGTGGTCATCCAAGGTATACGCTGAAAAAAAATCGAAAACTAGGCAAAGGAAAGAGGTGGCTTATAAAAAGATGTACTACTTTCCTTTGACACCTAGGTTGCAAAGATTATATGCATCCGAAAAAACTGCAGGGCACATGAGATGGCACTCTGAGAGTGAGAGAGAGACCGGAATAATGGATCACCCTCGCGATGGGGAGGCATGACAACATTTTGATAAGACTCACCGTGATTTTTCTGCTGAATCCCGCAATGTGAGACTAGGCTTGTGTACAGATAGATTTGCCCCTTACGGGATGTCGGGGAAACATTATTCATCTTGGGCAGTCATTTTGACTCTATACAATTTTCCCCCTTGGATGTGTATGAAAAATTCAGTAATGTTCCTAACAATTATCATTCCAGGTCCACAAAATCCTAAGCACAAGATTGATGTCTATCTTCAACCATTGATTGAAGAGTTGAACCATTTGTGGAATAAAGGTGCAGTCACTTACGACATCTCAAAGAAACAAAACTTTAAACTCCGAGCTGCCCTCTTATGGACAATTAGTGACTTTCCAGCACTTGGGATGTTGAGTGAGTGGAGTACTACTGGGAGACTAGCTTGTCCTTATTGTATGGAGGACACACAGGCATTTCATCTATCGTCTGGGGGAAAACAATCCTGGTTTGATTGTCACCGATGCTTCCAAAGCGGATAATATTGCTTTTTAGTTTGCAAGTTAGAAAGAATATTTCCATCGGGATTTTTTAACGTTATGGAACACTTGTTGGTTCACCTACCCTATGAGGCTAAGGTTGGCGGTCCTGTACAGTTCAGGTGGATGTACCTATTTGAGAGGTAATAAATATTTTAATAGTATGATGCCCTACTATACATTTGAATCTGTTATTCGATAATGTATATTTTTATTGTTTATGTACAGGTACTTGCACCATCTAAAAAAAAAAAGATAAAGAACAAGGCTAGAGTTGAGGGTTCAATATGTAAAGATGAAGAATGGAGGGCATCAATGAATTATATTCTTTTGAATTGTAATGAAGTTGAACCATATCTTCGGTAAGCATTTTTTGCTGTAAAAAACTTATGTAGCGATTTATTACTAAAACTAAAGCTCTATGTGTTAAATATAATTATAGGATATATACAGAGACTTTAAAATCTGAAGAGCCGAATATAACCCCTGATGAGGTTCAGAGGCATATTGATAATTATTTTGGCCATTGGTTCAAGAAATATGTAAGTACATGTCATTTTTGTTTTACTTAATTTAAGTGAATCACATTTTGATGTTGCGATTCATTTGCACAATAGGTCCATGAAATTCCAAATCAACCATGCACTCGCTTGTTGAGAAATCTTTCAAGGGGTCCATCTCGGTTAGTAAAGTATTATTCAGGATACTTTGCCAATGGTTATCGATTTCACACACTAGATCATAGTGAGGGAAAGAGAACATCAAATTGCGGTGTATGGGTTAAGGGAGACTATTATGGTGTTCTTAAGGAAATCATTGAAGTTGAGTTTCCTGGACTCCCGCTTCAAAAAACTATACTATTCAAATGTGAATAGTTTGACCCGATGGAAAATAGGGGTATGAAGGTGCATCCATTGTACAAAGTCGTAGAAATCAATCGGAAATAAAGGCATTTTTCAGCTCCATTATAGGGGTAAGAATGTGCCTGTTTCAGCTCTATTATAGCATTTTTCTTCATTTTAAGCTTATTTCTGGTGTTTTCAGCCTGTTTTTGACATTGTTTATTCATTTTCAACATGTTTCTACAAGTAACTAACAACTAGTATTGATGTAACTGACAACCATTTTTTTTGTTGGATTTTAGAAATGGGTAAAAAAACGAATGCACGTCGTAAGTCCTATTTGCACACGCCAGAGTACCGAACCCCACCATCAGATTCCCCACCATTAGCACGATCTCCTCAAGGAGACGATCTCCTCATGAGGAGGGGACTCCATCTAGTACTAGACCTGATCCGTCGACATCCGTGATTCGCGAATTGATTACACCAGATGGCGCCACGTAAGTATGAATCTTATTAGTTTAATTCTGAATTTTTTCACTCTAATAACTCTTTTTTTATGTGCAGTTTCACGAAACAATCAAAGTGTGCAAGAGTTATCAGGCACATATTTACGGAGAGATTATGTGGAGCCTATAAGAGCTTCAAATCTGTCCCCGCTTGATGATAGAAAGATGTGGTTTGAGGAGTTCTGTGTAAGTTATTATATTAACAATAATTTTGTTATAGATTCATCTAAGTTTTCATGAAATACATGATTTATACCATTCTAAATCAAATTGCAGAAGAATTTTAGATGGCATCTTGATCATGAGATAGCCATTAAAAGAGCTTGGAGATACATGTGTGCTGAGAGATTGAGGCAGATGCTTCGCAATGTCAGAAAATCTAAGGAACGACCTTTGGGGGGAAATCGCCAGAAAATGTGGTGGTGGAGGTGGAGGTCGCGGCTGGGCAGAATGAAGAAAGAAGGAGAGGCTTCTTGCCTCAGATATTTGTAGAGAAATAAAACGCACAAAACGACGTTGTTTAGGCATTTAATAATGGCGACAGAATAGCGACGAAATTTGTAAATTCCGTCGCCACTTAGAATGCTTAACAGTTGTCAAAATTTCAAAAAAAATGAGCCCGCGAAATGGCAAAACGGTGTCGTTTAGTCATTCAATAATAGCGACGGAATTTGCGGATTCCGTCGCTATTCGGTCGCCACTTAGAATGCTTAACACTTGTCAAATTTTCAAAAAAAATGAGCCCGCGAAATGGCAAAACGGCGTCGTTTAGTCATTCAATAATAGTGACCGAATATCAATGGAATTTGCGGATTCCGTCGCTATTCGGTCGCCACTTAGAATGCTTAACACTTGTCAAATTTTCAAAAAAAATGAGCCCGCGAAATGGCAAAACGACGTCGTTTAGTCATTCAATAATAGCGACGGAATTTGCGGATTCCGTCGCCACTTAGAATGCTTAACACTTGTCAACTTTTCAAAAAAAAAAAAAAATGAGCCTGCGAAATGGCAAAACGGCGTCGTTTAGTCGGGAAAATAATAGCGACGGAATTAGGGTTAGGGTAGGGCGACCGACTCGGCAAATTCCGTCGCTATTCGGTCGCTATTATTTTCCCGGATTCCGTTTTTTTTAAATAGCGGGGTTTTTAAGGATATACAGAAACATTTTACCTTATAATAACTACAATAGGCAAAATGTTTCTATAAAACCTTATAAACCCCGCTATTTTATAAAAAAATGGAATCCGGGAAAATAATAGCGACGGAATTTGCCAAGTCGGTCGCTATTCGGTCGCTATTATTTTTTCGGGATTCCGTTTTTTATAAAATAGCGGGGATTTTAAAGATATATAAAAACATTTTGCCTATTTTAGTTACTATTACTAATATATATATATATATATATATATATATATATATATACACACACACACACACACACACACACACACACATATTAACTTGAATATTCAAACAATTAAAACTTATACTTATTTACAAAATACCAATATATACTCGAAGCAGAACAATACAAGTAATACATTTGTGTGTGCATTTACGTGAATCATTAAGTGATAGAGTTAAAAGTTTATTAATTGATTATTAATAAACAAATAATTACTAAAATATTCACATTAGTTTGTACTCGCATTCTGAACGATGTCGGTTTTCGGATTTATAATTTTTTAACTAAAATCCGTCGCTATTCGGTCGCTATTAATCCATGGGGCGACCGAATAGCGACCGAATTTACCAAGGCCGTCGCTATTCGGTCGCTATTATTTTCCCGGATTCCGTTTTTTATAAAATAGCGGGGGTTTTAAGGTTTTATAGAAACATTTTGCCTATTTTAGTTACTGTTAGGTAAAATGTTTCTATATATCCTTAAAAACCCCGCTATTTTAAAAAAAAAGGAATCCGGGAAAATAATAGCGACCGAATGGCGACGGAATTTGCCAAGCCGGTCGCTATTCGGTCGCCCTACCCTAACCCTAATTCGGTCGCTATGATCGGTCGATATTCCGTCGGTAATCCGTCGGTAGTCGGTCGTTAACGAAAATAAAACGCCGTCGTTTTGTGTCCTTCATTTATTTCGTGACAAATAAACACCGTTATGTATTCCGTCGGTATTCGGTCGTTATATTCCGTCGGTATTCGGTCGTAATATATTCCGTCGGTAAAAGGTCGCTAATATCCGTCGGTATTTGGTCGTTAATGGTGAACAAAACGACGGCGTTTCAATTTGGTCAACGGGACCGAAGTGGCCAACGGATGGGCGACGGAATAACGACTGATTGGTTTTCTATTTCTATTCGGTCGGTATTCCATCGCTAAATTCGGTCGCTATTTAAATGTTTTCTTGTAGTGGTTGGTGGATCTATGGAGAAGTCATTGTCATCTATTCAAGTTGCGTCATTGAAAAAAACAATTGAGAAGAAGATCAAGGGAAAGTTTGACAAAAAGTTGAAGAAGATCATAGAGATGCAAAAGCAAATTCTTGAGTTGAGCAATGTGAGAGTTCCCGTTGATTTTGGATTGCTGGACAGTGATGATGACAGTCATGACGATGACGGTGATGAGTCCATGGATGACTTAGACGACACCATCGTTGCAGATGATTACCACCTTTAGATGATAGTCGTTGCCTTGAAATGCTAAAAAATACACTTATGTTTTTTTACTTGGATTGTTTAAATTTGTTGCTTGGATGTTTTAAGTTTGTTGTTTGGATTGTTTTAAGTTTTTAACTTGAACACTTTGATTGTATTAGGCTTTTGGCTTGGATTGTGTTAAGCTTTTTGTTTGGATTGTATTAAGTATATGACTTGGATTGTGCTCAAGTTTTTTGGCTTGATTTGTTAGCATATGCCATATTGTCTAGTTGGCTTGGTTTGTTAGCTTAAGGCAGATTGTGCATATAAATTGTTTGGTTGCATTTCTGTGTTGGCAGGGAGCTAGTAGCATATATATTTTTTCTGGTAAAAAACTGTATCTAATAGCTACAGATTAGCTACGAAATTTTTTTAAATTTATATTATTTAAATGAATATTTCTGTAGCTAATCTGTAGCTATTATTATAATGAATATTTCTGTAGCAAATCCGTAGCACACAAATAAATTAAATTAAAATATTTCGTAGCTAGTTAAATTTAGAATATGTTGCAGCTAATCTGTAGCTAGTTAAATTTATTATTAAAAAAATAAATAAATACCGTAGTTCTTTAGTAGTTAAATTAAAAATATTCAGTAGCTAATCCGTAGCAAGTTAAATTTATTTTACAAATAAATAAATAAATAATAGTCCGTAGCAATTCCGTAGCAAGTGAAATTTATTTTAAGAAAAAACAAATAAATATCGTAGTTCTTCCGTAGTTAAATTAAAAATATTCCGTAGCAAATCCGTCGTTACTATACCCATTTTAAGTGACCCGGGTGAAAGTTAACTATGGAATTTCCGTAGCTACTTAGCTACGGATTAATATTCCATAGTTAATTTAATTTAGCTACGCGAATATCGCTACGGTTTATTTCAGTAGCTAATGGTGTATTAGCAATGGTTTTGCTACGGAATAGACCGTAGCGAATAGACGTTTTTCTGGTCGTGCAAGTATGCATTATTTGAAAACACTTTCCCACGCATAAATTCTGTCCAGAGTCAATTGGACTAAAACATGAGTTTGCGTTATTGGGAGAATCTCTCACATAGGAAGCTAAGTCTAAGGGTTTGGAGTCTACTTAAGTTTCTGCTATCATATTAAAAATCTTTTTGCAAGTAGCTTGACTGATTACAAAATGTTAAGGGTAAGAATATCTACAAAAGTTAGGTCCGAAATATGTAAGGATAGTTTGTAGAGACAATTTAAAAAAGAGAGAGAAAACATGTTGAATGTTGATTGTGATTCAGGTCGCGATTGGCTATCTCAGCCACTAGCTCTTCTGGCCGTTTGCACTTCTAGATACTTATTTTCTTACAACAAGTTTATCTTGGCTTGTCCTTCCTTTCCAGTCAATTGTTCTGTTTTGATGCCCATTCTCGATCCTTGCAAGCCCGTTTTGCCCGTCTCTTCAATGGTTTTGGCCGCCCTAGATATTTCGAGTGTCAACAATTGTAAATAACGGGATATGATACGCAAATATGATAATTTTTAGTAATTTAGGGTGTACTACTACTTTCGTTTTAAATAATAGGCGATTTGTTTTATCCCATATTTATTTTTCATTATCTGTCCCCACAAATAATATTAGAAAGTCATTCTTTCGGACAAAAAGTCTAAATAGCTCTCCATTAATTAATGAGCGATGCGTTAAATATAGTAGATATTTGATCAATTAATTAGGGTATAATCAGTTTGGGATTTTTTATTTCAATCTCAGGCGAGTGTTGAATTTAAATTTAATGTACGTAAGTTTTACGTCTTTGAATATTCATTTGAATTTTCATGTTGCGTATCACTTTGAAATTCTGATTTCTTTTTCAGTTTTTTTCCCAAATTAATATTTTTGTTCTTGAAATTTGGTGCAGACCGAAATAATTTATTTTTTATTTTTGAACTATTCAACCCAATATTAAAGGTATTTAATAAACAAAACATTTTATAATGGTCTTGATTAATTAAAATTGACACTTTCCAATGCAGTTCAAGAGGTGATTGATTGTTTGATAAGTATTATTTAGGAGCATTATATACTTTTAAGCTTGTTTTGACATATAATTCATTAAAATCTTAAAATCTGCACATTAGGCAATAAGATGATTAATTTGGGGTGAAGGAAGGGACGAAGACAATATGCCCCAAATTTTTTAAAAATCCTACTAGATATATTAAATTTTATATGTAGTTAGATTTTTTTTTTTATCAAATTCGCCTCCCCCAACATTGTTTTTTTTTTCATTTTTTATATTTAGTTCGTCATATTATTACAGTTTTTCACCCCCAACCTAAAAGTTCTTACTTCTTCCCTAGATAAAGGGAGCACATAAGATAATATGTAAATTTATAATGAACTTGAATTTTTTTTGCCAATAAGACATTGGTCCAGTGGTCAAGGTTGAGGCCTCATGACATAGAGGTCATGAGTTCGAATCCACTCCCCGCTTCTTGAATCCCCCATTTCTTGTTATTGATAGGTCCCCTCCAAATAAATAAATAAAAAAAAAAAAAAATCTTGAAAAATTTTGAGGTTGGAAAGATTTGGAATATTAATTTAGACATATTTAATACGTTCAAATGTGTAGAGAAGGAAATATGATAATTTACTTCTTCAGTCAAAGGGTTACACTCATTCAAACACTTCATTTGGTTCAGTAAATATTTTTTAAATATACTCTAATCTGTTACGATGATAGACTATTCAACTTTAATAAACTTGCAGTCTTACCTTAATTAATAGTAATAAAAACCCGATCAAAAAATAATAGTAACCGAAACAATAAATGGATTGAAATGAGAAATTACACAAAAGAAAAAAAAGAGCCAGTCATTTAATTTCCCCAAAGTCAAAGCCGACTAATAAAAAAAGGTTATGTGGAAAGAAGAGAAAAGACTGGGAGAGTTAAGGTAATAAGAGTATTTTACTTAATACATAATAATTTTCAATTGATCCGATAGATGAGTTTCAGAATAGTTATTCCAAGGAAAAAATAGATGTTTTCACAGGGAAAAAAAAGAGATAGAGTTAGTTGCTTTTTAAACGTTGATTTAAAATTTGGAAAATGATATTTGGATTAAGTTAATTCAGATCAAGAGGGATAATGATGTAATATTAGGGGGTGTATTCAACATAGAATCTAGTACTGTCAAAATGGGTATGCCCGCCCGCCCCGCCCCGTCATGGGCATGTCTTAAATGGGGATGGGCGGGCATGCCCGCTTTTTTCACGGGTTATCAAAAGGGATGCCCGTACCCGCCCGCCGAATGCCCGTGGGCAAATGGGCATGCCCGCAACCCTTGTTATTAAATTTTTTTTTTAAAAAAATAGATTAAATCCGAAAAATTCAACAAAATTTATTTATTTCTCATTCACTTGTAGTTTATAGTCCTGTAAATGGTAAATAAATATCCAAAATAGTTCAAGAACAATCAAATACAAGTCCACAATATCCAAAATAGATATAAAAAACAATCAAAGTCCATAATTTCAAAAATAATACAAGATCAACTATCCAAAATTAACAAACATATTGCTGGAGTCAAAGCAACAAAAAATAGATACGTTTTTTTAAATATCCTTTATATATTGATTTAGATCTTGAACACTAGAAGTTTTATTTGAATACACTTTAGATAATTTTGATTCCTTCTCATCATCTCCACCTATAAAACACACACAACTTGAGAAGTTAGAACTTAAAATATTATAAATGGTAAATGGTAAATGATAAATAATAAGTTATAACATAATTTAGTTACCTTCAGAGATGAAACCGTTAATATTTGGGTAATAGAAGTATAGAACGACTTCAAGGGGCTTTGCCCAAGATATATAACACGGTTCAACTTTTATATTGGGCTTTTAGGTTTTTTTTTCTTTTGGCTCTCAAGTCTCAATTGTGAAAATTAATCCATATCCAAAATTAAAAAATAAAAAAATAAAAAAAACAAAGCGGGCATGCCCGGTTGCAGCCCGCCCGTACTCGCATTGCCCGTTACCCGAGCGGGTATGCCCATTAATACCCGCATTTAAATGGGTATGGAATTCATATGCCCATACCCGCCCATTAAGCTCACGGGGCGGGCATGCCCGTGGGCATATGCCCATTTTGACAGCTCTAATAGAATCTATAGTATTTTTAAGGAGTTTTAAAGTCTATAGGTATTCAATTTGGATTTTAAAAAATCCAATGAAATCTAGAGGTATTCAATTTAGATTTTAAAAAATACATTTAAATTTAGAGGTATTCAATTTAGATTTTAAAAAGTACATTCAAATCTAGAGGTATTCAAAACTCTATAGATTTTCATAGATTTCATTAAAGGTAGGATTTTGATGGATTTCCTAGGTTTAAATATGTATTGTGAAATTTCTTCTAATTCCTTAAGATTTTGATTTTATCTCATTAAATAGAAAATCAAAGGGAAAAAAGAGTTGAAACAAAACTCATCACAAAACATATCTTAATTAAACTAAAGAAAAAAATACCAGTAAGTAATTATACAAACCTTGAACAAATAAATCAAAAAAAAAAATCGCAGTTACGTGATCTAAAAAAAATCAAAGACCATCACCAAACTTTTTAAATTTTTAACAAAATGATTTAATTAAAAAAAAAAAAAAAAGGATTGATAAACATTTGTTGACTTTGGATGTTCAACACCGTTGGATATGTATAATACACCACTGGATCAGTATTTTCTTTATTTCTTGGTGTTATTCAAATAATCTATAGACTTTATAAATCAAAAGAAATCCTGATAAATCAATCTAATAGAATCTGCGTAGACTCTACATAGAGTTAAAACAATCCAAAAAGTCAGCAGAATCCACAGACTTTTGAAAATCAGTTAAAATCTTTTAAAATCCGGATTGAATACACCCCCTTTAGTCTAAGATAATATTAAATTATTCCAATTGTGCCCTTGTTCAGTTAGGAATTTTAAATTTTAATAGCGAGATTAACGTGAAAAGATTAGTAACTGAGAGGGGAAAGTTTTAGAAGGAAGGTGACATTTTCCTCCCAAATGATAATTTAAGTATGAAAGACTTTCTACCCCTTTAGATCCGGATCAAGTTTATCCATTTAGCGTTGTCTTTAAAAATTAGTGTTTGAAATTTAAAGTAAATATTTAGAAAAACTAAATTAGTGTTATAAAACTGTGGGAAAACAGCCCCACTCGTCCCCCAACTTATTTGTATTAGCCTCGTGAATCCTTATTAAATTTTTTCAGCATAAAGAATCCCTTTAAATTTTACGTTTTGCCCAGAGAGTCCAAAACACCCAATTGGCGGTGGTTTCCGGCAGAATCACTGCACGTGACTTGCAGCACCCCTTTAAAGAAGGGTATTTATTTTTCATTCTTTCTCAATAGTTATTCCAAATCTTAATACTTTTCTCAGCAACCTTTATTTTTCCTTCTTTCTCAACATAAAAACAAAATACCGATCTCAATCATCCAATCCCGTCAATTTACACTCCCAGAAATTCATCTTATCCATCAATATTGTACTGAATTTTTTTTTTAATGAACCCGAAAAAATTTGAGGTGGGAACGAAATAGAATATTAATTTAATACGTTGAAATGTAGAGAAGGAAATATGCTGATTTACTTCTTCGTTCAAACACTTCATTTGGTTAAGTAAAGTTTTTTCAAATATACTCTAATTAATCTGTTACGATGATATATTATTCCACTTGATTAGTAGTAACAGAAACCCGATCTAAATAAAAAATAATAGTAACCGAAACAATAAAGGGATTGAAATGAGAAATTACCCAAAAGAAAAAAAGAGCCCGTCATTTAATATTCCCAAAGTCAAAGCCGACTAAATTAAAAAAGGTTTTTTTTTTCCGATTAATAAAAATGGTTATATTGAAAGAAGAGAAAAGAGTGGGAAAATGAAACTTTTGGATCAAGAGGGATTATAATGTAATGTTAGTCAAAATATATTAAATCATTCCAATTGTGTCTTTGTTCAATTAGGAATTTTAAATTTTAATAACGAGATTAATGTGAAAAGATTAGTAACGAGAGGTTAAAATTTTAGAGAGAAGGAGTAATGTTTTTCCTCCAAATGATACTTTTAAGTATAAAAGATTTTTTATTGCTAAAAAAAAAGGTATAAAAGATTTTCTATCCCTCTAGATCCGATCAAGTTGATTCATTTAGCGTTGTCCTTAAAAATTAGTTTTTGAGATTTAAAGTACATATTTAGAAAACAAAAAAAAACATTAAATTAATGTATTTTCAAAGAAGAAATGAAATGATAAATTCCAGGAAAGAAAAAAGAGCCAGTCATTGAATTTTCCCAAAGTCAAAGCTGACTAATAAGAAACTCTTATATCAGTATTTTTTTATTTATTTTTGAATAAAACTCTTATATCAGTATAAGCTCTATAAATTAATACTCGATAAAGTAATAATTTATTTAAAATATTATTTTCTTTTGGTTGCAAATCGGGACTGTGCAAAATATTAGTAACTTTGATCAATTAATAAGATAATATTTTTTTAAAAACACTTATATAAATCTATAGTCATCGTCAATAATATAAATTAATAATCCTCACACATTACTAATAAATCTAGGAAGATCCTGTAAAGTATTACTCATTTTTTATTCAAATTTAAATCTAAATAGAATTCATCTTTAAATTTTCTCATTGCAATAAATAGATTTTATGTTTTCTAAAACCAAAATAGCAATTAAAAAACTTGTGAAGAATTCTTCTTGTTATGAGCGTTTCTTTTACTGTGAGTGCTTTCAAAGGTCTTGAATGATCCTCAATAGCTTTCAATTACATAGTTAGCCAACATTTCTTCTAAGTTTTGCATAGTTGATATCTTGATCATTTTCATTTTCACTATCGACATCTGTGTAAGCCCTAAGGGCGAACGAACTCTGTTTTTGAAATTGGACAAACATTTGATGTTGTGTCTAATGATCTTAATCTTTGTGATAGAATATTGGAAATCTTGTAGGAAGCTCTAAGTACTTCAATCAAGCCATGTTCAAGATTCAAAGTCATACTATTCAAGGCTCATCTATGAAGATTGAAGATTGAAGACTTAGGTTTGGTTAGATTAGCTTTGTTATCCATTAGTCGTTATCTTAAAGCTCTAACCAAAGCTCTTATGAACATAAGCTCTACACTCGAGTCTTGCATTCACACAAGCATGTTTTCAAAAAACAACTTTGTACTTAAACCTTTCATCTTATCCCCTTTCTTAGTGATAGGGTTATTGTTGTATAAGTCCTACTTAGTGTGGGCAATTGTTTATAGTGGTTATTTGTAAAACTCTTGGTGAGTTAGCCACTAGTGTAAAGTCCTACTTTGTGTGGGCACATTCTTCTTAGTGAAGTTGGTGAAATCCTTGGGTGCGGCTCAAGGTAGTGGATGTAGATTCTTAGTGAATCGAACCACTCTAAATCTCTTGTCTTGTGATTTGCATTGGGTTTTGCTTTACCTTTTGTTGAACTTGCACTATTATTGTTTAAATTACAAATAGTTTGCAAGATTTATTAAAAACCCAATTCACCCCCCCTCTTGGGTTACTTCAATTGGTATCAGAGCCTCGTCTTCATCTCTAGCTTAATAGCTTGAAGAAAAGATTAAATGGCCGTTAATTCCGCTTTAGCATACCAAGAGGGATCTTTCATCGATAGACCACCACTTCTTGTTGAAAATAGTTTTGAAGATTGGAAAGACCGATTCAAGATATATGTATGCTCCATAGATTATTCATTATGGCATATATTTGAAGAAGGTCCATATATACCGATGAAAGTAGTGGAGGGTGTTCAAACTCCAAAGATGGACAATGAGCTAAATGAAGGCGAGTCCATGAAAATGACTCGAAATTATAAGGCTATGAACATTCTAAGTTGTGCCTTAAGTCCGGGAGGAGTACAACCGTGTCATTGGAAGCAAATCCGCCCACTCTATGTGGAAAAGCGCTTGAAGATACTCGTGAAGGATTAAGCTCTTCCAAGTGACGGCGGTGATGATGAAAACGCCAACTTGTGCTTCATGTCATTTGGTAATGAGGTACATCCTTCTCCCTCTATTTCAAATTCTTATGATGAGGAGGATGATGCTAATGAGCTTTTAATTGATATGTATGATCAATTGAAAAAAAATGTGCAAAAGCAAAACCATGAAATGAAGCATAAAATTGAATCTTTGCTTGTTGATAATGCTAAGTTGGTTGTTGAAAATAAAAAGTTGTGTGATGTTGTTAATTGCTTGAAATGTGAAAATGATGATCTTATTACTACTTGCAATTCATCTTCATTACAACACATAGAAGCTTGTGTTAAAGTGTCATCTTTAGAAAACAAGCTTGTTGAATTTGATCTTTTGGAAAACAAAGTTAAAAACCTTACCCTTCTTGTTGAAAACTTTTCAAAGGGTAAGAAGAATCTTGATCAAATTCTTTGCATGCAATGTGCTTCACATGATAAAAATGGCCTTGTTTATATTGCAAATCATATTGATTGTGCTAGCTCTTCTTATATTTCTAAGAATGTTGTTGAAAATGCTAGTATGTCACATAGGCCAAGTAGTTATCCTTTGCATGCTCACCAATCTTCCAAGCCACACATTCATTGCACTTATTGTGGAAAACATGGTCATACTAATGCTAGATGCCATGTTAAGAAGAAGATTGAAAAAGGGGTTAAAACAATTTGGAGAGTTAAACGTATTTTAACTAACCCCCATGGACCCAAACAAAAGTGGGTACCAAAAGCTACTCTTCCCTTGATCTTATAGGTTCTTATAAGTTAGAAGTATGCCACCAAGCTTCATTGGACTTGATTCAAAAAGAAGTGGCATTGGGGAGAAGTAAAAGGAGATGTGCCAAAAGAAGAAATTCAAAAGCACTCCTCAACACTTGGTTTCTCAAAGCTCAAATGACAATCAATTGGAGAACCAAGTTGGTTAGATAATAAGAGCAAAGCATCAAGTGATGACAAGAGCCAAAATGTCAATCCAATGTCTTCATCACTTGGTAAGAAAGCAAAGGTATCAAAATCACCTTTTCATAACACTTTGATTAATGAGTTAAGTGTTTTTGATATATATACATGCTTGCTCTTATATACATGTTGCATCTCCAATTCTTGATTTTTATATTCAAATAGATAATCTTTAGCACGCTCTTGATTATTCATGCTTATGTTTAGCTAAGGTATCTATGATGAGATGTAGCATATGCAACTTGATTGATTCTTGTTTTGTTATGTCATATTCATTTAAGAATCCATCTAGTTGTATTGGTTTTTGATAACCTTGATCCTTATGCATATTTGTGTTACTTGAGATTTTGAGCTAATCTTGATGGACCTTTGAAAAGGTACCAAATTAGTTCTCAAGAATTCCTTGTAGGTAACTAAGAGTTCTAACACTTCAAGAAGAAGATATGAACTACAAGGAAGGCACAAATGAGCTAAGACTCCAAGAAAAGAGTCAAATGCCAAGGATCACACGAGATGCCTCAATGGACTTGATTGACAAAGAAGATCTACCAAAATGGTAAGAAGTCCAAGCTCAAAGAGCATTGAGGTACAAGGCTTAACTCATTCCTTATTAGTGGTCATTATGTGTTTTTGATCCTTATGGTCTATTATTTGATGAGTTAAGTAGTTGACTAGAGAGTTTGTACTTATTGGATTATGGTTTATGTACATCATGTTTTGCTTGTCAACATGCTAAAAGTGTTTTCCTAACTTGACAAGAATGATGGCTTAAAAGCATAAACTTGTCTATTTAAACTCTCTTTTTAATGTGCATTTGATCTTTTATCTTGATATCGTGTCTTGTGTTCTACTTATGTGATCTTAATTGCTTAAAGTACAAACACAATCACAATTGATATCTATGTCTTCAAGAATGCACATACCTTATCTCTTTGGTGCTTGAACTTCATTTACATATGCTTAACATGATGCGCTTGATTTTTATCGTTTTTGAGTATCATGTTAAGAAGTTGCATCATTAAGAGATATAGGGGGAGTCTTCATATGTTTTTATCTTATACCCCCTTATATGTGATGTATTCTCAATTGTTCATATTTTACATCATCACATCACTTGTTGGCTTGCCTTTCATCTTTTATCTCTTAGCCAACTTGTGTAAGTTATTTTGGAAGTTATATGTGTTATAGATGTTTATGTCTTCAATTGGTATCACATATACTCTTCCTTAATAACATTGAGATCATATTCTTCATTCTCTTACCCTTTGTGATCTCTTTATAGTTTTTGGTTAGTATTACTTTAAGAGTTGTTACACTCATTTAGCTAATCATTAACTTGGTAAAGGAATGTACTCAAAGTGTTATCTTACACTTCCTCTACTTCTTTTGGTTGTGATACATGTACTTAACTTATGCATTCATGGTATCACTTCCACAAGTACTTTGTTAGCTATATTTTCAAACTTGTTTTACAATTGGCTTTATTTACAATTGGTATCATGTTTTTCAATTGGTCAATTTGTATCAAACTTGATTTTATCTCAAATAGCTAACATCGTATGTTTGATAAACGGGGAGATTGTGCTTAAGGCTATATTCCTTATCTCCTTTGTTTTTAGCTTAGGTTGATAATCTTTTTGAGCCATATATGACCATCTTTTGATTTATGTGTTATTATGGACTCCTCTTTGTTTAGAGATCAACCAAGCTTATTCTTGATCAATCCTTTCTCAAAATGATTTATGATCTTTAAGATTGATCTTTTGAACCATTAGGATTCTCCTGTGTTTTAAAAAAAAGTTTTTCTTCAATTGATATCAGTTTTGTTTTCAATTGGTTTTAAATTTTTTTTCAATTGGTATCATTTTTTTATATGGGGAGAATTCGTATGTTTCATCAAGCTTCTCCAATATTAATCTTTACTTTTCGCTAAATGCTTTTCTTATTGGCGCTTTGATATCCCTTTTTGATGTTGACAAAAAGAGGGAGAATTTTTAGTGTTGCAAATGTGCCATGAGAAGTATTTTACAAAAAGGAGAAAGCTTAGAACTTTGCAAAATGGGAGAGATAAGGGATTCTCTAAAATAGGGGGAGTAGAATATTTGTTATCTACTTGTCTAGATCCTTAATATCCTTATCTCATGCATTCATGTTTATATACTTTAAAGAGTTATCTTTTGTATATTATTCCCATTTTGCATCAATGTTTTGTCATCATCAAAAAGGGGGAGATTGTTAGCCCTAAGGGCAAAGTTACTCTATGTTGTTTTTGATGATAACAAACCATTGAGAGTTCTAATGTTTGTGTGAGCAATGTTCTTTATTATAGGATCCTTAGCACTCACATCGACATTGATGAAAATGGTAAGTTAGCTTCTTGTGTAAACTAAGGTATGTATAATACACACAAGAAAGCTACTTGATGGAAGGAAGGAGGCAAGGAGGATGGTTGGGAGATAGGGCTCTTCTAAGAGTCCCTAGTTTATATGGCAAAAGAACTTATAATGCTAGTGCTTATGTCTTTGCATATATTTGTCTTTACAATTGGTATCGTATACATTTGGTATCTTCTAAGCATTAGTCTTTGTACTTATTTGTTCTTAGATCCTTTTGCCATGCTTCCATGTACTTACATTGTCCATATTCTATCTTATTACATCAAAGTTTGTCATAATCAAAAAGGGGGAGATTGTAAGCCCTAAGGGCGAACGAACTCTGTTTTTGAAATTGGACAAACATTTGATGTTGTGTCTAATGATCTTAATCTTTGTGATAGAATATTGGAAATCTTGTAGGAAGCTCTAAGTACTTCAATCAAGCCATGTTCAAGATTCAAAGTCATACTATTCAAGGCTCATCTATGAAGATTGAAGATTGAAGACTTAGTTTGGTTAGTTTAGCTTTGTCGTCATTAGTCGTAATCTTTAAAGCTCTAACCAAAGCTCTTATGAACATAAGCTTCTCACTCTAGTCTTGCATACATGATTTCATAAACACGTTTTCAAAAGGCAAAAGTTTCAAATGTGTTCTTATCCAAAAAGCCTTTGTTTTCATAGATAAGTCTTTTAGAAAAGTTTTCCAAGTGTTCATACTTGTTACCTTTTAGGAAAACCTTTTTAGACTTTAAAAGACTTCAAAAGATTTCAAAACGTGTGAAAAATCACTTTGGAAGTTCGGTCAACCGAGCTCAAGTTCGGTTCAACCGAGCAGAAACTGAGACTTGGTAAAATGTGCTTCGGTCGACCATAGGGAGGTTCGGTCGACCGACCCTGGGCAAGTGGATCCGAACTGCTCTGTTTCGGTCCACCGAACTCTGTTTCTACTAGCCGTTTTTTGACCGTTGGAGACTCGATTTTCAGCCAAATTTGAAATGTATAAATACTCCAAAGCTAGAGAAACATTCTAAGGCTTGCACAACAAAGTTATATTGATTTCTTATCAAGCCAAAACACTTTAAAAGTAAAATGCACTTCATTGCAAAATCTAAATGATTCAAAAGTGCATTTCATAAAAGCAAGACAAAGAGTGTGCTTCTTATGTTCAAAGAGCCAACAATTGATGAGCTTCAAATGTATGTATCTTTCACTTAGAAGAGTGAACAACTTTGTACTTAAACCTTTCATCTTATCCCCTTTCTTAGTGATAGGGTTATTGTTGTATAAGTCCTACTTAGTGTGGGCAATTGTTTATAGTGGTTATTTGTAAAACTCTTGGTGAGTTAGCCACTAGTGTAAAGTCCTACTTTGTGTGGGCACATTCTTCTTAGTGAAGTTGGTGAAATCCTTGGGTGCGGCTCAAGGTAGTGGATGTAGATTCTTAGTGAATCGAACCACTCTAAATCTCTTGTCTTGTGATTTGCATTGGGTTTTGCTTTACCTTTTGTTGAACTTGCACTATTATTGTTTAAATTACAAATAGTTTGCAAGATTTATTAAAAACCCAATTCACCCCCCCTCTTGGGTTACTTCAATCTGTTTTAGTGTAATCGTAACAAGATTGTTAATCATGTTAACAAGCTTATGATATCCTTTTATGGCACTTCCCATTTTTAAATTAAATGTCCATACTTAACTTTACGTAAAAAATTGAGGAGATTAATTTGATCATAGATAAGTTATCATAAAGTCCTTCTTAATTAAAGACCTTAATGGCAGGTCTCATGTGTTAGTGCAGTGAAATCTCTTAAATATAAAAGATTAGTTACGGAAGTTTAAAGCTAAAATAGTAACGTAAAAACTCAAGTTGAGATAGAAGTGGTATTATAAAATAATAATTTGACTAAATCTACATAACGTTTAAAATTTAATAGCTTCAGCAATTTACTTGTCACTGTTCTTTGGGTACCAAATTTCTATAAATTCAAACCACAAAATTAGTGTAATCATAGACCAATTACATAGAAAAAAGCAATGAGAAACCAAATCTTAATACTTTTCTCAGCAGCCTTTGTTTTTCTTTCTTTCTCAACCTCAATTTCTGCTAATGAGACATTTCTTGAATGTCTAAACAAAAATGCCGATCTCAATTATCCAATCCCGTCATCATCAATTTTCACTCCTAGAAACTCATCTTATCCATCAATTTTATATAATTATCTAAGAAATCTCCGATTTAATGAATCCACCACACCAAAACCACTATTTATTATTACCCCATCGCACGTTTCTCATGTCCAGGCCACCGTGGTTTGTGGCAAAAAACACGGCCTGGAAATGAGAATCCGAAGTGGGGGCCATGACTACGAAGGTGTTTCTTATGTCTCTAGTGAACCTTTCTTTATTCTCGACTTGTTTAATTTTCGAGAAATTAATATAAATGTAAAGGAAGAAACTGCATGGGTTCAAGTTGGGGCAACTAATGGTGAACTTTATTATAGAATTGGTGAAAAAAGCAATGTCCATGGATTTCCTGCTGGGGTTTGTACAACATTAGGTATTGGTGGTCATATTAGTGGTGGTGGATATGGTAATTTGATTAGAAAATATGGTCTTTCAGTAGATAATATTCTCGATGCTGAATTGGTTGATGCCAATGGCCGGTTTTTGAACCGGTCATCTATGGGTGAAGATTTGTTCTGGGCCATTAATGGTGGTGGTGGAGCAAGCTTTGGAGTTATTCTTGCATTCAAAATCAGGTTTACTTTCTCTTATACTTCATTTGTATGGTAATATTTCGGGTGAATTTCATTTTGGTCCCTGTAAATGACTCGCAGTTTCAAGTTCATGCCTAAAATTTCAAAAATGTCAACTTCGTCTCTAGAAATGGCTCGCAGTAAAAAGTTCGTCCCTGTAAATGACTTGCAGTGTCATGTTTGTCCCTGAAATTACCGAAATGTCAACTTCGTCCCTGAAATTTTCAGGAACAAATTTGACACTGCGAACCATTTATAGGGATCAAAATGAAATTCACCCTAATATTTCACTGCATACAAAAACGTCACTTAAAATAAAATTGATTATATTAACTGGAAGTTTTTGTTTCATTGCAAGGATTAAATGGAAGGCTGGAAAGATAAAATTGAAAAAATAACATACATGAGCCTTTTACTAAATGTCTTGATTGGCTAGACTTTGTATTTTAAATTTTCGTCAACCGTTTGTATGAGGAAAATTTGAGCTAAATGTGAAATTTGAAATGTCATTCATAAGCAGCTTTAGAAACAATTTTGTTTCACTTCCTGCAACACTCTCTGCAACATTCTAATGGAGTAAAGGATCCCGTGACCTTTAGAAAGAGGGTAGATAACTTGTGACAAACTAAAAAATAAATTTAGACATATATATGGACAGAGTAAGAAGGTCGTGTTTGACACGATGACCAATTGTTTATTTTTTATTCACTATGTCATAGATTCAAATACCGAAAACATTCTCATTATGAAAAAATATAAAAGTAAAGTTACGTATATTGAGAAATTTCTCAGATCCTACTGTTGTGAGGGCCTCATGCATTGAGTTCCACATATTTTTATGTACGGAGTAAATCTGTTTCCTTTATACATGTGAAAGTATTGCGGAAATTTCCCAATACACCTTTTGTGCTAAACACAAATCTTATTGTCAATCGCTCTTAGTTATCTGTGGGTGAAAATCTCTTGTAGCCGTCTGTGTACTCATTTACTGTGCCCAACTAATAATAATTTGCCGTGTGATCATTTTTTTTAATTATATATACACATGGTGAATTGTGATTGGTTAAGCACAGAAATAGATACCCAGACGAGTACAGACGATTATTTGTCGTTATCTGATTTCCCAATTTGATATATTCAATTGTTTTTCATATTTCTTAGTCAAATTAATTAAAAATAATTTTTATTTTTCTAAAAACAGATTGGTTCGCGTGCCGCCTAAGGTAACCGTGTTCACAGTGCAGAGAACGTATGACCAAAATGCTACCAACATTGCCCATCGTTGGCAAGAAATTGCACCTCAGCTCCATGAAGATCTCTTCATTAGAATGACTATTAGGGTCGTAAATGGAAGTCGTAATCAAAAACCAATTAGAACGGAATTTGGCGGTATGTTTCTTGGAGATTCTACAAGACTTCTTTCTCTAATGGACCAAAGCTTTCCAGAACTCGGATTACTACAAAATGATTGCATTGAAATGAGATGGGTTGAATCAACCCTCTATTGGTTTGGATTTCCAATGGGAACCCCACTTGAGGTTCTTCTTAATAGGATTCCTCAATCAAGAGATTACAGCAAAAATAAATCCGATTATTTGAAAAAACCTATGTCAAAGGAAGGAATCGAGGAATTGTTCAAGAAGATGATCGAATTGGAAGCTCCGTTTATACAATTCAATCCTTATGGCGGAAGGATGAGTGAGATTTCAACGTCCGCAAAACCTTTTCCTCATAGAGGGAAGCTAATCAAGATGCAGTATATAACCTTTTGGACACAAAGTGGAATTCAAACTACTAATCGTTTTATAAATTTGTCGAGAACCCTTTTCGATTTTATGACGCCGTTCGTCACAAATTCGCCAAGGGAAGCTTTTCTCAACTACAGAGATTTTGATATAGGCATCAATCATCATGGCCGGGATAGTTACTTTGAAGGAGTTGTTTATGGGTTAAAATACTTCAAGGGTAACTTTGATAGGTTGGTAAAGATTAAGACCAAAGTTGATCCTGGAAATTTCTTCAGAAATGAACAAAGTATCCCAGTTTTCCCTTCTTTGAGGAAGTAATAGCTGAAAAAAGTAATCGAATCATCTTGTTCGATATCCTATTGATTTGTAATTTATTTGTGTTTAAAAGGACAGTCATTTCCGTTTCGATTTAAATGTTGATTTTTCTATAAATAATACTTTAGTAAGAGTGTGTCGTTTTTGTCGGTGTTGAAATAAGAAAAGTATGTCAATAACTACTGTAAATATAAATCTACACATATTATGTGTGCCAAATAAGATGTTTATTCAAAATATCTGTATACTAATAAAATGTATGGGAGGTTTATTATTATTAATCATTTACTCCTTAATTGTGTAAGGCATATAAAATTTACTAGTTAATAAAATTAACATTGATATTATACATTAGTAGGATTGGTTTTCCTTTAACTAAGGAGTCGCTGATGTTTTCATGGTGCTTAATTTCTCTAAACAAGCCTTAAACTTAAATAGAATTTAGTCTCTTAAACGACACTTGAACCAACAGTGGTTGATGAGAAAACACTATTCTATCCAAATTCAAACTATACGGTGTTTTAGGCCATATTAAATGCCCAATGATACGTCCATACATGCTAACGAGTGTTATTTCGGGTCGATAAAAAATTGTCTGTCCCCATTCTATATTTCCTTCATTTTCCACACGAATAGATATTTGCTAAGTATATATTTTTTCTTGTAAGTTCCACTATTTTTTAAGGTTATTTTTTTATTAATGGGATAGAGAAAGAGACACCGAATAGGAACAGAGGATTCCTAACCTCTCGGGTGAATCCCTGATTACTGGGAACCCGAGCTCCAATATAAGTCTTGAGCCGGAACCACCACTGCAACATCAAAAGAGTTTTGAAGAAGAAGTTCAAATTAATGACGTAATTGGTAGAAGCATTTATTTAAGGGAAAACGAGATTATGTTTTGAAACCTTAACATACAGGACTAAAACATGTTCTGAAAATTAGGCAAGTAATACCTTCACTCCATAATATGAATCGTTTAAAATATGTAACGAGAATTAAAGAAACAAAAAGTAAAACACTTTATTAATCAAAATATTAATATTACTTTCTTAAAAAGTACATGTATATATTTGAGTACAACTTCCATTTCGTAATATAAGTCATTTAGCACATGTAGCGAAATCAAGAAAGCAAACAAGGTAATTTTTAATTAAAATATCAATATTACTCTTTTGAATAAGACTTGTATACCACTAATTCTATTCAAGAGTGTAATACTTATATTTGGAAAATTGCCTATTTAGTCCCCTGGCAATTTTCGTTTTACTTATTTAGTCCCTATGTTTTAATGTCAGCTTAGATATTCCCTCCATAATTTTCATTTTGCCTATTTTAGTCCTCACATTTTAATTTCAGCCTATATAGTCCCTAATCAATTTACGGGCAGCGGGAAGAGTCTCCACCAGCACTTACACGGTGGTATCCGGCTTATTTTGACATGTGCGACACACATGCTCAACTAAACAAAGCTAAATTAGTCTATTTAATAATTTTTCCTAAACAAATAACGATAATAAAATAAAATTCTTGTTTTTCCATCTTATTATTCCTCCTCCTTGAGATCACCTGACACTCTTTTTACAATCTCAAGATGTGTTTGTAGCGGTGGAACGCGTTATTGTGAAGGGTGGTGGTGGTGTGCGACAGTTGTGCTGAAGAAGAAGATAAGATGTTGATGGTTTAGGGAATAAGAAGAGTACTTCCTATTTTTGATTTTTTTGAAATAATGATTTCAATTATGTATTAGTAATATACCATATTTAATTGTGCATGCGTGTCACGCATGTCAAAATCAATAGGATTCCACACTGTAAGTGCTGCTAGAGACTCTTCTCGCTGCCCGTACATTGATTATGGACTATCTAGGCTGAAATTAAAATGTCAGGACTAAAATAGGCGAAATGAAAATTATAAAGGGACTATTTAGGCTGAAATTAAATATGGGACTAAACAGGCGAAATAAAAATTGCAAGTGGACTAAATAGGTGAATTTCCCTTTATATTTAACTAACAAATTATCTTATTTTTTCTTTCTTAATTTACTTTACACATACTAATAACTGACTTATATATGAGATGGAAAGAGTAGTAATTATATTTTGATTAAAAACACATCATTTTTTGTTTTTAAATTTTTCCTACATGTTCTAAACAAATTATATTATGAAAAGGAAGGCAGTACTAATCTAAGAAAAAGGTAAATATTCACTCACTCTCTCTCTCTCTCTCTCTCTCTCTCTCTCTCTCTCTCCCTTACACCTTACCCTATCAACATTTGTATTGATAAAATGACTGATGTATAGAAATCCTCTTTTAAGTTTTTTTTCAATGCTCAATAGATGTCTAATGTTCCGCCTGAAAAGAATCTGGCCAAGACCAAAAGTTTTTTCAATTCTATCTTTTTTAAAACTAGACCATTTATAAGTATGGTCTAGGTTATTACAATTATATTATTAGACCTCTCCAGAGGAGGTCGACCTCACCAGAGGAGGAGTAGTAGAAGCCCGTTGAGCGGGTGCCCCGTGAGGGGAGTAGTAGAAGTCCCATTGAGCGGGTGTCGTATAAGTCCCGTTGAGCGGGTGTCCCGTGAGGGTCGTAGAAGTCCCGTTGAGCGGGTGCCCCGTGAGGGGAGTAGTAGAAGTCCCGTTGAGCGGGTGTCGTATAAGTCCTGTTGAGCGGGTGCCCCGTGAGGGGAGTATAAGACCTCACACAAGGGAACCCAAATAAATGACAATTAAATCATTCCCCTTGTGTGAGGTGGGTATCGAACCTGGACCTCTCGGTCTCAGGCAGTGGATGTTACCCACTGGGCTACCGTGCCTTCGAAAAACTGATCAATTCTATCTTTACCTAATTCAAAAAACTGATCAATTTTTTAGGCACCCACACTCTCTCGGACTCCAATCTAGCCGATACTCCCATGCAACTTTGATCTCTTGGTTTTGATTCATCATGGGGCGGCGCCCAGGGAGGCGGTGTGTGGCCACAGAAATCCTTTGCGGATCTCCTTACCACTGCCCCATCCGCAACAAAAAATTCATCTTTACTGATAAAGGATCTCGGCTACTACAAGGGTGAGTTGGCCTGTACGATTGACAAATCTGAATTGGCTATCTTGGAGCAACCATGGAAATTGGCGTTGGTTGAAAAATTTGCTCGTCGTAGCCATTTGATTGAGAATCTACACAAATACTTTCATAGATTGCAATTTAAGGTCGTTTTGGATTGGTTGGTTAGACCTGCGCCATGTATTAATTCAATTTGACCTTGAGGAAGATTACTTCAGATTTTGGAGGAAGGGGGTTTAGGTTTTCGGTGGTTCGACAATGCGTGTATTCAAATGGTCCTACGATTTTGATCCAATGGTGGAACCTTCCACTGTTCCCATCTGGATTAGATTGGATGGACTGCTGACTCATGTTTTCAACAAATCATATATTTTTTCGTTAGCATCAGTGGCTCGAACTCCTCTAATGTTAAATGAACCGACAGCGAACGATACGAGGCCTAGCGTTGCTTGAGTTTGTGTTGAATTAGATCTCTTGAAGACTTTGTGTCGCCAGGTCTTGACCACTCATACCCGCTTTCGGCCACAATTTTTGGAAGCCGATAGAATATGAAGATTTTCCCGCCTATTTCTTTTTGTGCTGTAAGGTGGGTCATTCTAATTCGGTATTCCATTTGTCAAAGGATAAGCAAGACGGAGATGTTGTCCCTAAAGTTATTTTACAAAATCCAAACCCAAAGCGACGGGATGGGAAAGCTGAACAAGGAGCCTCCGGGGAGGGATGGACTCGGGGTCCTAAAGTCAGGTAAGGTTGTTTCCAATGGGCCTCCAGTTGTGTTGGTCAAGAGTTCTCAATAGTTGACGTTAGGGAAGGAGGCAATCGTGTCCATCACGAGTCCGGATATGGAGAATACTTATATGGGAAGGAACCATTTGAGGGAGGGATTCGGTCAAAGCCTTCCTTCTCAAGGAGATTGATCAATCAATCTCTTACTCCAATTGAGGATATGATGCCAGATTCTGGGAAGGAAAATCCGTCCATCATGGAGACGATTAATGTTCAACATTCTGAGGATATTGAGCCTGATTTTTGGAGGGACAATCCCTTTATCCATCATGCAATCATGGGGACAGTGATTGTGCAAGATTTTGAAGATATTTGAGCCAGATTCTGGGAGGGAAAATCCCTCTATCCAGCTGCAAATCATGGGGACAGTGATTTGCAATATTCTGGAGATATTGAGCCGATTTTGGGAAAGGAAAATCCTATACTTCCGGCAATCATGGTGCGGGATGATGCATCGCTTCTTCTGCGGTCGGAATTGACATCGAGGCCTAAAGTGGTCGGGGCTGAGATGAGTTCCATTTGTTTATGTCCACAAAACATGTATAACAAGTTTCCCGTGGGGTATACTCTGCAAATGTACCAGAGCTGAGGTTAGTGACACGGGATGACTGGGGCGACTTGTTAGCTTTCAGAAAATCCCTGACATGGAAACCGGAGGATCCAACGGTTAGTGTTGTTGAGGGTGCACGGTGCACATGATATTGTACCCGAGCAGGCTACGGTTGGGAGTGAACTTGAGAAGGCCATTAAATTGATCGTGGATTTGAACATCCCTACTTTGGAACAGCCGAGGAAAAAAGAAACAAAAAGAAGGGCATTACAGATGAGGAGGTGCGCCAATCGCTACGCCTCGCCCATAAGGGTAATTTGTTTTATGGATATTGATATTTTGAATATACGTGGTGTCGCGAATGACCATTCTCTTGCTAGAATAAAGAAGTTACGTCATATGCACAAATTGTCGTTAATTTTTTTATTAGAACCTTGGTGGATCCCCCGATTTATGTGTCGAAATTTGGTTTTAATTATGGTTATGGTAACATTACTAGAAAAATATGGTTATTTTGGATGGGGACTTTGGATTTAACTGTGGTTGGTGATTTACAACAACTTGTTCATGTTAAGTTAAACAATTTTTCGGACTCTCAAGTTTATTGCTCTTTTGTTTATGCTAAGTGCCAATATACAAACCGAAAGCCTCGGTGGGCTACCCTTACTGATTTTGCTACTACTTGTGATAGACCATGGCTTGTCGGGGGTGATTTCAATGTTGTGCTCCTAAGTTAAACAATTTTTCGGACTCTCAAGTTTATTGCTCTTTTGTTTATGCTAAGTGCCAATATACAAACCGAAAGCCTCTGTGGGTTGCCCTTACTGATTTTGCTACTACTTGTGACAATCCATGGCTTGTTGGGGGTGATTTCAATGTTGTGCTCCGACCCTTTGAAAGCTATGGTTCCATCCTAGACTCCCTCCCCATTATGGAATGTTCTGATGCTTTTAATGATTGCTGTTTATTAGAGGTCCTGTTTACTGGAAGGGGCATTGCATTAAACTAACCATAATTTAGCAGAAAGGGCTAACCATGGCAGTGAAAACTTTGGGGGAAATATTTTTGTCCAAAACGGAAGTCCCACTTCTGTCTTCCCCCAGGACGGAAGTGGGACTTTGAGGACAGAATTGCCACTTCCGTCCTCATATTGCAGTCTTTTTACAGTGTCTAGTCTTTTCTCACTTTTGCTTTTTTGACTACGAATAATTGAAGAGATAAATTCAGAACGGATTAGTCATTTTCGTGCTCATTTATGACCAATTTTTACAGACTGGTCAATTAAAAAATTCAAAATTTGAAATTTCTACCACCAATTATATCTATAAATAACCTCACCACAATCTACAACATTCACAACTCTCAAACATAAAATATTCTTATGCTCTTCAAATTTCCTTGTTTCTAAATTTCCTGCCCCTTTTCAAAAATCATTGTTTAAGATAACAAACATTCTACAATTTATTGAAAATGAAATTTTTAACAAATTCAGGGATGTTGATTTTACGAAAGAATGACTTTCAGAATACGAACATGCGTTAATAGAAATTTGTTTTGATTTTGTTACACTGGGTTACAATGATGAAACAAGTTGGTCCGATTTGTACAATGAAATTGCCTACGGAATGAACTCCGTCACTGCCGGATTTTTCACAACAGAAATGATCGATTCAGGCCTAGCAAAACTACGCAGGCGGTTTTGGGATTTTCAGGCACTTTTGCACCGACCATGAATCAAGTACGACGGTATGACCAACACTGTTGATTTAAATGATGGAACATATTGCGGTAAGTTACATGTAATTACGGCAAACTATTATAATATAATTTTATCATAACTTATAATTTTTGTTATTTTAACTCTGCATTAGGATATTCCAATGGCTAAGCGGTACAGAATGAAAGGAGAATTATGGTTTAACCTTCTAGGCCATATTTTTGGGTTAGAAGGAAGAGAATTTGTGGACGAAGCCGGTCATTTTTCAAAATAACTGGAAGAGATAACTGTTGAGGCTCCCCTGACTACCCGATGTCGGAATGATCGTCCAGCAACACTTCTGTGTGGGAATGGATTGCTCCTAAATTTCGAAAGAAATTAAGGTTTGATTGATCGTAATTTTTTTTTTCCTATGTAATTTTATTTCTATTAAATGAATTTAATTGAGAGTTTATTATCTTGTGCCAAATTATTACTTTTAGGATATTAAAGAATACATAAATGCATAATATTAAAAAGGCCAAAGCACTACAGTGACAAATAAGGTGGACATCCCGCGGAAAACTTTCTGCCACTTGAGGACGGAAGTGGTAGAAAGTTTTCCGCGGGAGGAGCTATGTGGTCAGATTTGTAGGGATAGAAAATCTTACGCCTTCACCCCCAAAATTTCTATAAATTGCAACATTCTTCACTCCATTTTCTTACATCATCAAACCATTCAAATCCTTCAACTTATTTCTTACAAAAAAAAAAAACCACATCTTCCCTCATATATTTTTAGTCTAGAAAATGGCACTTGAATGTCCGATTAGGTTGTATTTACATTTCGACCACAATTTAGTGTACGAATCCGGTGGTTTTCCTCGTTTTGCAGAGCCAAGTGAAAGAAGTATGAAATTAATAAAAAAAAACATTTCGACAACTTTGCCACCGAATATGTCTGCAAAAAGGAGTTGATCTTTCTAGTGTCAATGTTCGTCTGATAATGATTCGTCCATTTTTCTTGTCGGCCTACGGCATGGTGCTGCATGATGTCGTAAATCTCAACGACGAAGAATATTTGGAGTTGTTGTAGGGAATCCAAACCGATTTCAAACTAGAAGGGATTCATGTTGGTGCTTTGTTAGAACATGTGTAGAGACAAGTAGATAGTTTTGTAATCCCGACAACATATTTTTCTGAAAAATCACAATTTGTTCCGAAAAATTAGTTTTCGGTGTCAAATTCAATACCAAGTATGCCCCTACCGTCCAGTTACGAGCGTTCCTTTTACGAGCCGACCGCACCGAATCATTCTCATGTAACTAATGTTACACACTTGACATTTTCCGATCCACCAACAATATATAATGATAATTCGGTAATGGATTCGTTGGGTCCACCATCTGACATTTTCGGAGTTCCGAAAACGGAAGACGACAGGGAAGATGATAGTGTTGGTGACCACGAGGATGACAGGGTCTAGAAGAGCTTGATAACGAAGAAAATGATGTCCCCGAAATTCCCCAAGAAATCCCCAAAGACATTCCTGGACCAAGTAATGATGAGACAGTCCAAAAGACTGTAATTGCACTGACTATCTCCGTTATACCGGAATGAAATATGTCATCATATGCTAATTTTGCATGTTGGAACGATATGGGTACCATGGAACCTGGTCCTGAACTGACTTACAGGAAAAACCCATTAAAAAATGGAATCCCGATTACCCCGAAATATGTTTGGTGATGCAGTTTAAGGATAAGAGGGAAACAATGTTATCATTTAACATATGACATGACCAGGTTGACTTGAGAGAGTGGAAACGAGACCGAAGTAACAAACAATGGTTCAGCGGGGTGTGGAGAAACTCAACAGTAAAAAGCCGATGCAGCTGGTGTATTCGTGTTAACCATAGCAGAGTGGATGGAATGTGGAAGGTTACCAGACTAAAAGAAATCCACTACTGCTTGATGGATCAAAACAAAAAAGCGCAACATGTCATCCTGCTACATCAGGATAAAAATTCTGCACCTTGTTCAGGCTGACACCCCGAAATATATGTTAAATTGATTAAGGCTGCATGTTTGGATAAATTTTCTTTAACCAGTTCATATAGAAAATGTTGGTATGCCCGCCGACACGCTATTGAAACACTGTTTGGTACTTGGAAATCAACTTTCCAAGTACTACCACATTATATGTGGGCACTACAAGATTCTAATAGGGGTGCAAAAGTCAAATTTCTTTACCATCCACAACTCACTATTGATAGCCCTAAGGTGTTTAAGTCAATGTTTTGGACATTTAAACCGTTAGTCGACAGTTTCAAGTGGTGACGGCCTATAATTTCAATAGACGGCACAAATCTTAGGGGGGACTATAAAGGGGTACTTATGGTTGCAAGCACTATGGATGCTAACAATCAAATTTTACCCTTGCTTTTTCTATTGTTGAATTTGAGGCACTTTCGACTTGGTCTTGGTTCCTTAAAAATTAAGGGTTCATGTTGTTCAAGACATACAAGTTTGCCTGATTAGCGATCATCACCCTAGAATTCTTAGTGTTATGGCTAGTGTCCCCGGATGGCAACCACCAATGGTAGTACATCTATACTGCCTAAGGCATTACAGGTCAAATTTCCACACACATTGCAAAAATAAAGAATTGAAAACTCTTGTATGGATTGTTGCTTCCCAAAAGAAGAAAGTTAAGTGTGATCAATATCTTGACATTATAAAACACAAAGATTAAGATGCATTTAACTGGCTAATGCAGCATCCTAAAGTGTTGTGGACTTTGTCCTTCGATGGGGAAATGCTTTGGGTGCATGACGACTAACATGTCTGAATCGCTTAACGGTGTTTTTAAATAGTCCAGGGGGCTGCCTTTGAAAGGTCTTGTGGAGATGGTATTTTACAAGCTTGTTTAGTATTTCAACTTGCACAGGCATGATGCTAATACTTGTAGAACGACATTCCTTAAGAGAATATGGGATCAGTATTTCGCTTAAGAACTGAAAGCTCAAAGTTTGACTGTGTAAAGACACCACAAAGAACAAGGAATCTATAGGGGCATGTCCCGACATAGAGGACCTAGTGATGGTGGTAAAATCTACTCAGTCAACTTATCAGCTCTTGAGTGTAACTACGATAAATGGTCTACTTGTACAACTCCATGAACGCATTTAATTGCAGTGTCCAAATCGGTCATGGAGGATGCTTCAAAATATATACACGCTGTGTATTCTCTGGAATACTACAAGAATACATACAAGTTAATTTTATATCCTGTACTTGATCCCATGCATTGGAGAAACTCATTTTGATATGACATATCACGCTTCTAACATGAATGGTTCACAGGTGGGTCGACCCCAAATGTGAAGATTTGAAATGTCGATGGACATAGAGAACTGAGGGAACTTCAAGACAGAAGAAGTGCGGCAACTGTAAAGAGATCAGGCACAACCGGAAGACTTGCCCCAACCAAGAAAATCCTAACCAACCACCTCTTAATTAATTGTATTTCAATTTTTTAACTTGTACTTAATTGTATTTCAATTTTTTTAACTTGTAGTTAAATTTATTTAAATTTTTTAACTTTTCATTAATTGTATTTCAATTTTTTAACTTGTAATTAATTGTATTTCAATTTTGAAACTTGTAATATTTTAGAATGAATCAATTATCACTTATTTTAAGTGTCTGCTATCATATCAACTTATTTTAATTTTATTTCATTCAATAAAAAAAGATTGTAAATATTGCAATGATGTATTATTAAAGTTAATTAAATAAAGAATTGAAAGCATCATTCCCGGCCCTATAATCAAGGATGTCGTAAGGTGCTGGATGGATTTGTACATGGTCACCGGGGTGCAATCTCGAAAACACAACAAACTCAGGCCACCCAAAAAAAAAAGGTAATCGTCTCCGCTTTCGTCTCTAGTCACTTGGAGTGTCAGTTTGTTCCCGCGACTATTACTCATGTGTAGTACTTCAGGGATTCCAAACTGCATTCTAACGCGCCATCACATGTAGTTTCTACCTATCTACTGTACAAAGAAAAACAAATTACAATAAATTTTTTATCAATAACCCTCCCTTAAAATAAATATCTGGTAGGTTCATCAGAGAAGTGATAAAATGAACTGTATCTGTTAGCCGAAGATTGTTGTCACGCAAAAATTATTGTAAACCGCCATCTAGGTAGTACTTGTCATCTATTTTGGTTACATAAACGCACCATTGATTCCCAATGAAGTCCTTCAGATAGACGCACCTTGCTAAACCGAGACCAATTCGCTCCAACCAATTTGTGTACATTGATGGAAGACGCTACAAAAAAAATCATATTACTTAGATAGCTCAACACATTTGATAAAAAAAAAATTGCACATCACAAAATAAGATATTACCATTTTTCCATTGGTCTTATTTCCGACAACGATTTTTAATTGGTGTCTGAAATACTCTTCCTGGACGGAATCCATTTCGCTATTCATTTTCAAAATATTAAGTTTCAGAGTAATTACTTAAGTATGGAAGGAAAATTTTGAGAGAAATATGAAAATTGATATAATTTTGGAAGGATAAGTAAGTATGTATGTATATATAAAGGATTAAAGGAAGGTTCAGAGGATTTATCCACTGCAAAAATGTTACAGAATTTATTAGGGTTTATAGGGGAATTTATTAGGGTTGGTTTGGAGACGGAAGTCCCACTTCCGTCCCGGGGGGAAGACGGAAGTGGGACTTCCGTTTTTGACAAAAATGTTTCCTCCAAAATTTTCACTGCCATGGTTAGCCCTTTCTGCTAAACCATGGTTAGTCTAATGCAATGCCCTACTGGAAGCCCTTTCACTTAGACGTTTAGACAGAGTTCTAATTAATTCACAGTGGAATTCTCTGTTTATGGATCAAAGGTTGAACATTTACACAGCACAGCTTCTGATCATTGCCCTTTATTGGTCTCCATGAGGCTCTCAACTCCACAATCCCCTTCGGCTTTTCGGTTTCAATCTGTGTAGGTTCGTCACTCGGACTTTATAGGAATTATTGAAGAGACTTGGACGGAAAGGGAATATGGTAATGGTATAGTTATCTTGTTGATCAAGCTCAAGAAGTTGAACGGTGCTAGCTGAATGGAATAAGAGGGTTTTCGGAGATGTCCACAACAACATCAAGCTAGCCGAGGACAATGTGGCTCAAACTGAGGCGGTCTTTTATGGTGATCTTTCATACCATACCTGAGTCTTGCTTAATGAGGCAAAACTGGAATTCACTGAATGTTTACTTCGGGAGGAAATTTTTTGGAGACAAAAATCAAGGGTGAAATGGGTCGCTGAAGGTAACTCAAATACTAGATATTTCCATTCTTATTGTAATAATCGCAGGAAAATGTTTTTTATTGCAAAATTGGAAGGAGCCCGTTTCTTCTTGGCTCTTTTCACGAGAGATGATTTAGTGGATGTGAACCCTAGACTGCTCAATGCCATTCCATCGTTGGTTAAGGAGGATGAAAACACCATGCTCTCAGCTCCCACATCCCTTCAAGAGGTGCGAGAGGCGATATTCACTCTTAGTAAGTATAGTGCAGCTGGTCCCGATGGATTTTCCTGGGATTGTTTCCATTCTTGTTAGAATATTGTGGCAGCGGATGTACACCAAGTAGTATGCGACTTCTAGGCGAGGCAACCTTTGGCTAAGTCAATGGAGAGTTCATTGACTGTTCTTAATCCAAAGAGTCCAAGTCCATAATCATTTGGTGAGTTTCATCCGATTTCATATCTAAGGTACTTTCGCTCAGGTTATCATATATTTTTTCTCGATTAATATCTCATAACCTGTCTAATTTTCTGAAAGGAATACATATTTCAGATAATATTTTGCTTGCTCAAGAGTTGTTAATGCATCTGAACCGAAAAGTAAGGGGTGACAATATTGTTCTAAAGATGGATATGATGAAGACCTTCGACAGAGTCTAACAGTCGTATCTAATCACGGTTCTTCTTAAATTTGGCTTTAGTGCTCATTTTCTCAATCTAGCTTGCAATCTTTTGTCCCCTCTATTATTCATCCTAGCTGAAGAAACTCTTCCACAGGGAATAGATCGCCTTGTGGCTCGGCAAAGTGCCCCGTTATACATTTCTGGGACATGCTTCCCCAATCAATCGCCTTTGCTTTGTGGATGATATTATTATATTTTGTAATGGGGCGAAGAAAATCATGGCAGTTTTTATGGATTTCTTAAAAGCTTATGAGAATATGTCGGGTCAAATAATCAATGTTGGGAAGAGCTTTTTCATACTTCAACAAAAATGGGGGCCCAACAGATTGATACAATTCAGCGGACTACGAGCTTTGTGATGGGAGATTTTCCTATTATCTATTTGGGCTGCCCAATGTAATATGGAAGAATCAAGGTTCAGCACTTTGGCGGAAAGGTGGAGGCGGTCACGATGAAAATAGAGGGTTGGCAGAATTGACTTTTAGACGTGTATAGTAGGTTGATTTTGATGAAGGGTGTTCTTTGCTCCATGACACATCATGTGCTAGAAGCAGTGTATCCTTCTCAAAGAATTTTGGACATTATTGAACGTGTATTTTCCCGATTTCTGTGGGGAATCTCAGTTGGATCACATAGACGCCATTGGATGTCTTGGAAACAATTATGTAGGGGCACTGACTCGAATGGCTTGGTGATTCACTTATAAACTTTGGTGGAGATTTTGAATGACTGCTTCATTATGGACTTTCTATCTCCATTCTCGATATTACATCAGTCTTACTCACCCATATCAAGCCGTGATTCAGCCTCACAGTTCTTAAATTTGCAAAAAATGCTTGCCAAACGTGATTTTGTGGAGTCGCATATGGGTTTGCTAGTTCGGAACATTGCCTCATTTCTTTCCTATGAAAAATTCTTCCTTGATGAGTGTTTAGACAAAATCTTGCATATGTTGCCGACGAGTTTGGAAACAGCACGCATCCAGGATTTCTACTCTGTGGATGGATGGAAAACTGACACTTTGTTGCATTATCTCCCATCATCAATCGTTGATCAACTTCCGGATATGGTTCTACAACATGGAGAAGACTGTCATGTATAGCTGCCCAGTCAAGTGGGAAGTTTACACTTCACTCATATATTGAACTGGAACGGGGCTCTCAAATTTTCTCGTTTTCACGGAAGTATGCATGGTCAAAGGTTATGCCTCAAACTTTCTCTTTTTATTTGAAAATTTATTAACAGTTTTATGGCTATGGATGAAGCAATGAGGAAATCAAGCTTCTCGCATAGTGTTCTTGTAAACAGGGCACAGACTCTTTTCAGCATGTATTTTTTTAATGTCACTTGGCAAAGGCGGTTTGGCAAAAAACAGAATATCATCTTGGCTACTCAGTTTTTCCTCAGCTTTCTTTAGACTCTCCCCATCAAGTATTAAGGCAATGGTGGTTCGCTGCTATGGATAATCATGTTAATCAACTTCTATTATCATGTAGTGTCTGTTGGCTCATATGGAACGCTCGATGCCGTTTTATTTTTGATGGTCGGGTGGCTTTGCTACCTATGATCACATGGGAATATGATAATTATGTTAGGGTGCTCTATGTTGCGCGGAAAGTACATCTTCCTTCTATGGGACCTCGGCGACAAAGGATACCACAAACCAAAATATTAATTTGGTCCAAGGAAGGGTTGCAAGGCACAACTATTATACTCAACATTGATGGAGTGGCTCATGGAAACCCAGGGCAAGATAGAGTTGTATGTGTGCTTTGCTATGCAGATGGACGTTTCATTGCATGATATGAATCGTACCTCGGCAATAGTATCACAAACTCAAAGGCGAAAATTATTGCTCTAATTCGCGGTCTTCGTTTGGCTCAGAGTTCAGCATCCAAGTTTCTATAGTGCAAACAGACTCAAATCTTTTAGAAACATCCACCCCTACAGCGTAAGGTGACTTCTTGGTCTCTAGATTCCGATTTTGGTATTGCTCCAGCAAGTATGGGGGCAGCACACATAGTTCATGTCTACCGCGAAGTCAACAAAGTGGCGGACTATCTTTCTAATTGGACTTGTGATACTTTCTCCACTGTTACTTTTCTAAGTTTCGATTCCCTCCCTTTTGACATTAAGGGCCTTTGTAACTTGAATAGTAACACTCCTTATATCTGCACCATCAAGTAGTGGAGTTGTTTATTCTTTTATGATTGGCTCAATCCGAAATTATTTTGTACTAATTATAGGCTCTTATGCCCATTAATGAAGACCATCATTTTATAATAAAAAAAAAAAATTCAAAAAGACTAAAACCCCTTACATTTTGAGAAAAGGAGAAAATAAAACAATAATAATATAACTCATTAAATTCCCAATAGTTGGATATGAGTGGGGATGGATGGGAGATAGACTTAACATTAAGTAATAAATACACAAAGTAGCTGCTACGAAACAAAGACCGATATAGCTTTTGTTAATGAATACACAAAGTTGTTGCTCCACTGAAACAATAATCCCCTTTACCGTCACGTTTAATATAGAATCATTCCTTCAAATCAAAACTAAAAGGCATAAGACAAACTCAAAACCCTTTTTATTTATATACTAATTTTAAAAAAACATTCAATTTTGACAGTAAAAAGTAGACATCCGTCGCGAAGGGAGTACTACACAAGAGAGTGACACTTTAAGCACATAATTTCAGATCTAAGATCAAGAACTCAGACTTTCCCTTACCACGAGTTCAACCAAATCAGGGAAATGAGCAAACATATGACCCTATCCAGCAAGTTCATGATCCATTGTAGCTTTTCCGCCGTAAAGCGACTCATCTCGGGAGGGATAACTCTATCATCAGAACCTTGCCAGAAGTGAACTTTCCCCTCATTGTTTGGAAAGGGATTCTTAAGATCAAGTGGACTCCATTCCCATTTTCCGTAAGCAGCGAGCATATCTTGATACAAACTATAATATGCACCTTGCTGTTTCGCCTTTTCCTATACAAAATTCATTAAGAGAAAGCTCAATAGATATTCAAGCTTGGATGGAGGAACAAAAGGCAAACAAATAAGGACACTGCAGTAGGGAGAAGTAGAAGTTATATTGCTTAGAGGAATTACAAAGAGATATGTAATATACCATCCTTAAAAATATTTTTTAGAGGCTAGATACAATATTTACAAGATGGGTTTTCCAAAAGTTTGCCCAAGGTACATGTTAATTTGGAAATAATCAGTTATATCTTAAAAGTAAAGCTATCTCGACTTTGGAAAATTTCAACTTTTTACTTTTAAGAGATTTGAAATCAATCAAGAAGAAAGAGAAGTCATATTTATAAAAGATTGAATGGTTTAAAATCCCTAAAATCAGAAAGTTGAATTTTAAGATATTTACGATACATTTAGTTTCCATGTATTGCTGATTTTATCCACATTAACGTGTCCTCTAAGGCACAAGTTAAAAACCCTTAAAAGAAACTCCCATATAATTGATTTAATCTTCTATATAAAATTTTCATTTTAAAAATTGCTAAAGGCGTTGATTCTTGATCCTGTTATGTTGCTAAAGACGTTTATTCTTGATACAACACGTCAAAATACCTATTTTTCTGTTTAAAATATCTATAGTTAGGAAAGAAAACTAGCAATTGAACCAACATCAATAGCATAAGGAGAGAAACCCCGATCGAACTTTAGCCCTAATCTCTCCCCGACCTCAATAAATAAAGATAAGCCAAAAAATAAATATTGTTAATTTACCAATATTGGGTTGATTTCAGGGCTTAGATGTATTTTTCTGAACACTTCTACATCTTCTTTGGATAAAGAATTCTGATTCTCCTTTGGTATGAATGAAAACATCTTTTGAGTCATGAAGCAGTAGAGAAACCATGGAGCGTAGTGCGCGATTCTACCAATCCACCGAATCTGCGGAGCCTGCTGCTTAAAATACTTGTTCGCCAATTCCAGTGGAAAACCAGACCAGTAGTAGTTTTGAACTGCACCTATAATGGTCGCCCCTAAGAGCCTGAAATTATGCAAGGTTCCCAATCTCAAACTATGATTAGCAATCAGTTTTACAAGTCTCTGAAAACAGATCAACGCTTTTCTGCTAAACCTCACATTATTATTTTCACGCATAATCTATTTTTATATATCGAAAGGGTATGACAGGGAAAATATTCGTCTGTCCCCGTGTATATACTCATTTCTGTACCCCAACCACTCACAACTTGTCATGTGTGTATATAAGTAAAAAAAAAAATGTCCACGTGACGAAATTTTAATGGTTGGGTGCCGGAATGAGGACATACATTGGTACAGACGATTTTCACCATGTATGACAGTGTCTCATATGCTCGGACGTCTCTTTTCTACGTACACTGGAGAAAGTTGGTGCTTATTATACTGCATCTCTTTTCTAAAGGCATGATAAGATATCAAATATATCCAAAATCTAGTGGAACCAATTAAATCACCAACTATATACGCAAAAGTGTGTACATACATAGTATATATGCACCTGTGTGATATGTACATTAGGCAGCCCCAAACAACATAAGTTCCCATAGAGATACCCGTTATATGGAAACGTGAACCCATCCGTAAATGGTCAGCTAATTCTTCGACATCCAATGCTTCATGCTTTGGACCACGTTTTCGAGATGGATCACTTTCTCCATAACCCGGTCGATCATAGATCACAAAGCATGCACCTAACCCTTCTAGAAGTTCCTGCAATTCAAAATGGAATGAGAAATAGAGCCCGGACAAGGGTTTAGATCATGTTCATTTGCATGCTACCATTCACACCGGTGTTCCTAGACTTGTACATTGAATCCCTCTAGCACAATTTGCTCACTGCATATGATACAACATATGATGCCAGGCCATGAGTCACGTTATGGACCGGCGAGCTCGGGACATGGACCTGCGATCTCGAGACGTGACAATGCGGGCCCTCTATTTAGATACTGAACCCTCAATGGATTATGAGAGAGAACTTCGTTTCACATGTCCTAGAACCTAATTACCCGTTGCATATGGTCAGGATATAAGTAGTTTGTATACATAAAATGTTCTTGAAGAAATAAAAGGAGAAAAGTAGAAAAACATATAAACACGGTACACGTAATAAAAACTAAACAACATCATTACATAACAATTACTAATTTAATATGATAGATGACGCATGCGGCATGGCAAAGAGAATAGTATGATTCCTTCTATTATATGAACTATTGTTTTTTTGTTTTCATGATAATAATAAACGGGATATCATGTTCTTTTAAGTTGTTAGCCAGGGGGCATGGGGAGTGAATTACAAAACCTTAAAACAAAATTGGGGGTGAAATACATTTAACAAAAAATAAACTTTCTATAGAATATTTGCCGCTTCAAAAACTGTTGGGAGAGCACCGTCAACCCCACCCTAGTAGTTCCACCGTTGGCTTTGACTTAATTTTGTAAATCTAAAAATGAAAAAAAAAATCACCTTTTTTCCTTTCTTTAGAGTAGGCAGAACCACAGGTAACTTTAACAGTTACGGCTACAAATTATCACTAACTTTAACCCTAACCTCTATAGGTTGCAGTTAAGAATACGATTACTAACCACCGGTTATGTTAAGGTTACGATTATTAACCAACTTAAATTAAATTTAAGTAAATAATTTTTTAAGCAAAAGTAACATGCATATACATTTCTATAACTTTTGTATCCATCATTTTTTATTTATTTTAGGTTACAGAGGAATCAAAGCCCTCAGTTCTCTTTCTTTACAAACCCCTTACTTCAAACAATTTAACATTCGACAGTTAAATACTTCAAACAATACTATAGAAAATATATTTATCGCTAAAGAATTTAAACTTATTTGATTTTATGTTTTTAAAATCCTTTACCAAATAACCTTTATTTTATTTTATAAGAATAATTATTCTAAAAAGTATCTCAACCAACAGTTAACTGCAGATTGACGAACAAGAAATAACATAGAGTTTAACTGTAACCTAAAGGTGATGGTTAGGTTAAGATTCTAACTGCTAATCGTTGAGCAATTAAAAGTAACCGTTGGCAACAGTTATTTTGGTTATTTTGGTTAGACAGTTACCACCTTAACCTTAGTAGCCCCTACCTTAGAGACTTGTCCAATGACTCCATATTTTCTTTTCCTACCCAGTGTCCAACAGGGCTATCCGGGAGTAGCCAAAGACTTGTGAGATATTATCTGTACATGGACAAGAGGGTATGCCCAAGTTTAAGTGGAATTTTATCTTTCTTCTCTTCTTGTGATTCAAGGCCATGGAATTGGGCTACTTTTTGTTCTTTCCGTTGGGCCAATTTCATAATTCTTCCTTCGGATCCATGTTCCTGGATTTGGGTGGCCACTTTTTCGTAGCTCATAAAATTGTTCTTAAACAAGTCCATACATTTTTGACATTTCTAAGTCTTGATTCTTTCTTTCTTTTTATTTTTTTAATGGATTTAGGGTAGAGAAACTTTATTTTGGTAGGCTACTAAGTTTGACAAGTTACATCTAAACCAATGAGTGCAGTACACATAGGAAAGAGAATTGATGTAAGTTCATTTCTCTTTCCTACGTGTACTGTACTGATTGACTTGGATGTAAGTTATAAGTTAGTAGCCTACCAAGATAGAGCTACTCATTATTTATAGCGTGATATTTACATTGCGTTTCTAATTGAGAATTTGTCTTTTGATTTAATAAAAATGAATTGGTCCTGAGACGAAATATGAGACTCCAGTGAAAAGTTTTTATTCAGGAGGAAATCCAAATACAGCTAATGAGTCAAGACAAACTTTGGACCGAAGTAGTTGTTGAAGTTTAAGGGGGAAAAACTTCATAGCAGGGAGGGTTCCTCGGACTCTACAGACCATCAACCATTATCAAGATCACTAGAACATTTGCTTCTTTTTTTATGCATCACAACATGAGATATCATCAAAGGTTACATCCTCCAGTGGGGCAAGGGCTTGTCCCACAACTTTGATGTTGTGGGTTCGATACCCCTCACACAAGGGGAATGATTTAATTGCAATTTCTTTGGGTTTCCTTGTGTGGATCTTATACTCCCCTCATGGGGCACCCACTCAGCCGGGCTTCTACTACGACACCCGCTCAACGGGCTTCTACGACACCCGCTCAACGGGCTTCTACTACTCCCCTCATGGGGCACCCGCTCCACGGGCTTCTACGACACCCGCTCAACCGGGCTTCTACTACTCCCCCTCATGGGGCACCCACTCAGCCGAGCTTCTATCCGCCCTACATGGGCTCCTCCTCTGGTGAGGTCCAATAAATAATTATAATAGGAAAAAAAAACATGAGATATCGATCGAGCCTTGGACATTGCACATTAATTTTCACATATCGGTTATGCTAAATGCCTCAACTAAATTGAATCATAATTGAAACGATCAAGGATAAAATTGTCCAAATTAAAAAATATATATATCTTGATCCTTATTAGTAAGGAGTTTTTTTTCCAGTAATTAATTGGCTCAATTTAAGCCGCCTAACACTGCTTTCCCCGGAGGTTTATAAACTATTGGGGAAATTCTGTTATGAAGTCCGTTTATGTTCCGACTTGCGTGTGAACCTAATGGTTAAAACTTCAAATTGAAGATAAAAATTAATACATATATTGTAGGCAGGAAATCACGTACCACAAGTTCCACGACATATATAACTATTATATACTCCATATAAACAAAACATTTTCTTTGTTGCATTCCCTGTTATATTGAGAACTGGTTATGTTACAATCTTTTCTATTAAAAAAATATAAATAAAAAATAGTGATACCATATATGAAGATAGAAGATTTGTTTCCTAAGCTTATGCCTAAACAAAATCGTTTATTTGAAAATAAACAAAATTAGATATAAGGGCCAAATTTGCCTTCGTGTATGTCATCATTCTTCTACTCAACCAATCACAATTCGTCACATATATACATAATTGGAAGAAATATTCATATACCGAATTCTGATTGGTTGGGTACATAAATAGCCAAATAGGGACATACGCGGGGATAAACCATTTTCACCCAAATATAAGCACCTGTGTGAAAGGTAAAACCATGTCTTTACCATCACGAAAGCCATGACAGATAGGGGTGTCAATTGTGCCTAAAGACTCAAGCCCAGACTCAGGCTCAACAGATTTGGTTTGGATCCATACATATTTTTTAAGACTCAAATCTAATTAGATTTAGACTCATGAATTATTAAAGTAAGTAATAATGGATTTAAAAGACCCACTAGATTCACTAAGACCCATTATGATGCACTAGAGAATCCAAAAAGTAGTTACGTAGCTGCTAATTCTGTTATGTTGATACTTATTCCTCATTTAAAAATACACAACATGCGTATCATTGTGGCAACTGGCAAACATAACAGAAGAAAATCATTCTAAGAATATACAAATTCTTACTTCCAACCTTCCATGTGTAAATATTTACTTTTCTTACTCTTTTATTCAATTATGAATTTTTAAACCGTTATATAATTTTTATCATTATTAGTTTTATTTTTAGACTTAATATAAAGAGAGTTTAAATATCAATTTGAGTTTCAAATTCAATTCAAATACACATGATATGGATTTTCATACTGTATCAACTGCCTTTCATAATCCTTTTATTTTTATGGGCTAATTTTTCAGATGACAATAGTAGATTTAAACCGTGATTAAAAAGAATAATTTTTTTAAATAATATAACAATCAAACATACCATGAGATAATAATTATTAGTCCATGTGAATACCATTCGCAACACAAAACTGTTTTAACTCACGAAGCTCATACTCTCCACCATTGTCTGATCTCAAACACTTCACCTTTGAACCTGTTTCAGTTTCTACCAAGGCTTTCCAGGTTTTGAAGGCACTAAAAGCATCATATTTTTTCCCCATAAAATAGACCCATACATTTCTTGTGGAGTCATCAATGAAGGTCATGTAATATGACGTACCACCAAGAGATGTCATCAGTGCTGGCCCTCATAAGTCACTATGTACCAACTCTAGCTCATGTTTCTTCAAAGTCCTGCCACCCTTCGAGAAACTCACCCTTTTCTGTTTCCCGAAAAACACAGTCCTCACATAAACCGACATCAACAGTCTTGAGATCTGGTAGTTTACCCTTCGAACACAACACTTTCATCCCATTCTCACTCACGTGGCTAAGACAACTATGCCACAAATCTGCATCACTAATTGTACCTACAAGAGCAATACTTTCATGAGTGTTATTCGTCAAATACAATGTACCCTCCTTCTTTCCTCGAGCTACTACCGTAGCTCCTTTGGTTATCTTCTAAGAACCACCGCCGAATGTAAAAAAAATAACCGTCATCATCGAATTGTCCAATAGAAAGAAAGTTTCTCTTTAACCTATGAACATGTCTGACATTACTCAGCTGCAATACAGTTCCATGCGGTGTTTTGATTCTAACATATCTCTTCCCCACGATTTCCAAAGGCTCATCATTAGCAAGATGAACCTTACCAAAAGCACAAGAAGTGTAACGTTCCATTACATCAATGTTATTGCAAGAATGAAACGATGCTCCAGAATAAAAAAACTCACGATTCCAATGGACTGCTCCCACTCAAGATTAATGCATCTGGAATTTCTTCTGCTGATGCAATTGCTAACTTATTATCTTACTTTGACGGTGTTGTTCACTTCCTCTTGTAGTGACCATACTGCCTGCAATTAAAACATTTAATCGAGCTCTTGTCTTTCTTAGGCTTCCTGCCTCTCTACTTCGATCTACCTCGGTAGGATTTCGACATTGATTCTGATCTGCCTATATTTTATGTAATCAGTGCCGATCCTGAAGTTATTCCTGATTCTTTTCTGCGAATTTCTTCAATAATATTTAGGTCTCTGACTTCGTCAAACCTAAGCTTCACCTTCCCTGTTAAAACGCTAACAGCAGTAACTGTTCCGACCCAACTCTCTGGTAAAGAATACATCAAAATTAAGGCTCGTACATCATCATCGAAATCAATCTCAACTGAGCTCAATTAAACTATTATCATATTGAACTCATTGAGATGATTGGTAACTGCAGTACTTTCTGCCATCTTTAAGTTAAACAGAGGTCGCATAAGAAAAACCTTGTTTACTGTTGATGGCTTCTCGTACATCTCCGATAATTTCTTCAACATCTCCTTAGTAGTTTTTACTTTGACCGTATTGAGCGCCACGTTTCTGGATAGAGACAAACGCACGACGCTCATCGCCTTCCTGTCTAACAAATTCCAATCAACATCTTTCATGTCCTCCGGTTTCTCACCAAGAGGTTGATGCAGATTTTTACCATATAGGTAATCCTCAATCTGCATCTTCCAGAACCCAATTTTCCTTCACCCATCATGTTTATTTCTGCTGCCCCTGAACCCGGCGCTTTGATATCAATTGTTAGGAAATAAAAAACCATATTGGGAGAGAAAACTATATCAAAAAATAATAAAAAAAGACACAAAAAATTGTTTACCCAGTTCGTCAAAGAACTGGCTATGTCTGGGGGCGCTACCGAGCCATAATATCACTATGTTATGAGATACAATATTTAGGTTACCTAGATGAGCTATTTATAGGAAAAGAAAATCCTGACTCCTAATTGGATTCAATTTCCAATTCCACTTAGCATTAGGATAAATCATATGTGGAAGAGTCCTACTCCATTCTTATTTCCTAATTCTTGTAGTGTTAGGCTCCATAACCTAACTGGGGCTCGGGGGGAAGGGAGAGCCATTTATTACTCATAAGGTAGCTATTATACTATTGCTACCATATCTTCCCTCATGTAATAATGTTCTACATTTTAACAGGAAACCTTGTATATTTTTAAAGCCGATATTGTTTCATTTTTTTAAAGAAAGAAAAACAATGGAAGAACTAACCAGAGTTCTTGCTTTTATTTCCAATGACGAAATACAATTCATTGACAAGGGAACACGCAATTCTATCGAGAATTTGGGATACAAAATACGTACTTGCTACGACACTCAAATGAAAATCAAGAATACAACAATAGTACTTCTAGCCATACGTTATGATTGCAAATTGCAAGCCACAATACATATGATTAGTAATAGTAGACCTCGATAAGGGATCTCAATCCTAGAATTGGGTAATATTATAGTCAGTAAAGCCAGCCAGAAAGAAGAATTTAGCCCAATCTTTCTCGTTTCTTTCTCTACTAGTGACCAAAACCATCATTAACATATCAAAGAAAACTTGAATTTCGGTGGCTTCATAATCTCTGGTCACCCAATACCATATCAAGAATAATCACCTTCTCTCCTCTATCCTTACTTGGAATTGCCTCTTTACATTTTTTTAATATTTTTACACTCTTCATCCGACCAATCATGCAATATCCACTTCCAGTGAAAAAAGAAGTTAAAATGACAAGTTGAAGAAGTTAAAAACATTAGTATCATGTGTTCTGATCGCTGTGGTTCTAGATTTGAAAATCAACAAAAAATAAGAATAAATAACTGGATATTAAATCAACAAAAAAGAATAAATAAATGGATATTCATGCATAATTTATACATATTGGGTGTTAGGTGTACCAAACGAGGCAATGTAATCGGAACCTTATCTGCTCAACAAGAAATATAATGTACTAGTCTGCTCGATTAAAAATTTCATGTTAAGATTTTCAGTTTCATAACAAACGTTTAGTACCTCCATTTCATAATATAAGTCGTTTAATACATATTACGAAAATCAAAGATGTCAAAAAACAAAATACTTTATTAGTACAAATATCAATATTAACGCATGTTGCGAAAATCAAAGAAGCAAAAAACAAGACACTATCTTAGTCCAAATATCAATATCAATTTTCATACATCCATTCCTAAATAATTGTTACATTTTACTTTTTTATGTTCCAAATTATTTGATACATTTTTAAATTTGATGAACATTTGTAATATTTTGTCCAATTTTACCCTTAGTCAACTTGACTTAATACTTTAATATTTTCAACAAATTCACACTTACACATGCACATCAAACCATATTTTAATTATGGGTAATTTGGAGTTTTTTCTTCATAATTATTGTTTTTCGATCATTTTCTTGGTTTGTGTGAAAATGTACTCTCTTAAATATGACTGGTATACCACTTGTGATACCCATGACCTTTTGACCTTAGAAATTGCATGATTGTGATCGAATGTTATGTGACTGGTAGATTTTACATGTATTATATTGTTGTACATAATTGTTTAGGGTTGCTTTTATGTGTTTTGCTAGTGTGAGTGCTTGAGTGAACATATGGAAACTTATGGGCATATGTGATACTTTGGAAGGGGGTGTTAGTTAGGGTAGTTAGTGTAGGAGAAAAGTATAAGATAAAGTTAGAAGGGCAAAGGAGGAGAAAAGAGTGAAGTTAGTGAAATTCTTAAATTTGAAAAACCAGAGTGATGTCAAGAAAACAATCAATTGACATAGATATCGAAGTCTGATCGCCTTTATTCTTGACCCTATAGTTTGAGGACTTCAAATACTACATTCTGAACGGTGGAGATTAAGTTTCAACGGTACAATTAGGAGTCATTGCTTATGGAAGTCGTCTCTGCAAACCAGAAAAAATATGCTTCATATTCTTCCTTTGATTCTTTGTTTAAGTGTTTAAGCCAAGGATCTTTCACTCTTGTTTTTCAGTCCTAAAACGTATGAAGATTTTCCTTACTTTATTGCGTCAAAATCTGGATGAAGAAGCGAATGCTATTTGCATTGTTGCATGGCTTGTTGATTCTAGCGTGCGTTGTTGATGAACTGCTGGATGCATTACATGAGAGTCAGCATGTGTATATTCTCAATCTAGAACTCTTGTCTAATGATGACCCAAGACTAGGATATATTGCGAATTTACAAGCATAAGTGCCCGGGAGCTCTTTTAGTCCCCCACGTGGCCCGGACCCTTGCGGGATTAAAAGGTTAGGGTTGTTAATAGTGTCATGCAGTTCACGATGATGAATCTTGACAGAAATATATCCTTAAATTGCTTATAAAGTGCCTTACCAGTTATGATTACAAGTACAAGGGTCTTCATAAATGACATTAAAGTTTGGGGTTGTTAACACTCGGATAGTGTTATTGTTGGATAACTGAGCTCGGTTGTTGAATTAATTGTTTATGTCATTTTGATACTAATCATGTCAAGTTTATATGTATTTGAAAGCTACGAGTATGTCAAGTACTTGGAGTACGATTTTTGATATGTATGTGATCGATTTGGTTAAGTATTGTAATGACATGTTATGTATATGATTTGGTATTGTTTCTAAGTGTTGTTATAAAGAGTCTAAAAACAGTGTTTTGGGTTGTGATTTCGGAATGTGCAGAAACTGACTTTTCCTTGAAAAAAATTGCCTTGAAAATGACCTCACTGGATCTCGGACGACCGGATCACAGTTCCCTCGTCCGACTCAAATTATTAGGACTATATCGGACGATGTGAAGAGAAAATACGGTCGACCATGCATGAAATCCACTCGACCGGAGTTAAGCGGTCGATCGACTATGTCAAGTAAGCCAACATGAATTTTTGTAAATTTCTCGGTCCTGATTTAGAACGACCATATCGGTCAACCGGCTTATGTTACCATCGTCCGAGGTTTCTCTACATGTTTATATACCTTTTCAAGTTATGCAAGCTCTGAACTCCAGTGGTATGTTTTCAAGTATTTTACAAATGATTTCAAGATTCTTTCAGGTTATATTTCATCCCAAGTCAAATATATTTCATATGTTTTGGGAACTTGGAATGTTTTGGAGTCACTTTTTGTCCTTCATCCCAAGGGCGATCGATTCATACTAAGCTAGTGTGACGTATCATATAATCTTTTCATGTTTTTGCAGATGAGTATGACGAGGCATAGGATGGGGTGCAAGACGAGTAGTTTGATAAATGAAATACTTATGTAATGAGTGTTGAATCATTATAGATTAACAACAATTAGTACAATATGATAATTTTTTAATTCCTTTGAAGTACCGATGAATTTATAATAAAGTTTAAGTTAATCCGTTATGTTTATGGCTTGGAAGAGTATATGAGGCATTGTCAGGTCACCTTCTGGTTATGGGGTTATCTGTTGTTTCTCTATAAGATGGATCGCCAAAGCAACGATAATCTCAACATTCCGATATCAATTTTGGGTCGTCAAGGCAGCAGAAGTGGTCACAGATGGGGAAGATGTGCCTGAATCCTCTACCCGACCTCAAGTACGAAATATGGGGACATCTACTGGGAAAGATAATGTTGTACCTCCACCTCCATCTCCACCGCCAATTAACACTGGGATACCGACTGAGTTGACTGCAACATTGGCCATGATGGCGCAATTGCTTCAAAGTTAGGTGCAAGGAAACCAGAATACTGGGATAACAAGAGATCCGAGGAACGAGGTTGACCTGGGCATCTATTATGAAAGAATAAAGAAAATGAGGATGGACTCATTCAATGGTAAGGTTGGACCAGACGAAGCTGAAGTTTGGTTGGACGATATGGAAAGGAACTTTGAAACCATGAGGGCACTTGAAGAGGCTAGAGTAACGGTGGGGATTGCATCACTGACTGATAGCGTAACTGAGTGGTGGAAGGGCGTTGCCTCAATTTATCGACAAGAGTGATGACCTATCACTTGAACAGAATTCAAAGCAGCCATTATGGATCGATACTTTCCGGATACCTACCATGTGGAAAAGCAGAATCAATTCCTGGAACTCAAGAAAACCGAAGGTATGACTATAGCAGAGTATGTTGGAAAATTTAATGCATTTGGGAAGTATACCACCACCATCATTCACGATCCGGTAATGAGAGCACAGATGTTCGTGATGGGACTTTTGACTAGAATCCGGGGTAGATTGTCAAGTGTTCATCCCACCACATATCGGGAGGCCTATCAACGAAGCTTGGATATACAAATGGAATTCAACCGGGCTGATAATGAAAGGGTTGTAAAGAGAAGTTACATAATTATGTCATCGGGACAAAGTCCAAGGGCTGCAAATTTTTCATCACCATCAGCCAAGAAGAGGTTCTCATCTACGCCTAGTACATTCAGGCTGGAGGGAGAACCGGGGCCAATGCAGTAAAGATTGGAGTATGTAAAACCTCACCTACCTCTTTTGCCACAATAACTCCATGCTCTCACTATAAGAGTGAAGACATTTAGTGAAAACTATTTTGTGACCATATACAATTTTGTCACAAATAAGAGGTTTATTGTGACAAAATATTTTCTTGTCACTTGTGTATGTACTAATTGTGACAATTTACATGTTTGTCATAGTTGTAATGTTAATAGTGACGATCTAAATTCTATCATAATTAAGTTATCATTAATACTATATTAATAGTGTCGTGATTTCTTTTATCACTGAAGTTTTGCCACTAATAGTATATGTGCTCTGACACCAATTATTTTTTGGCGGGGATGAAACTTAATTGTGACAAAAATTCTTTTGCTCACTAGTATTCCAATTTATTATGACAAAAAGTACTTTGTCACTCCACTTACGCATTTCTGTGATGAAAATTTGTGACATTAAAGTTCAATTAGTTGGTGTTATCTGAATGTTGCCACAAATAATAGGTTTCTTCTGACAAAACATGGATGGTCACTAATGTTTGTACTAGTGGTGACGATTTTTTTTTACTATCGAAAATTGTGACGATTAGTGTTTTTCTACAGTTAAGTTGTCAATATTAATTCATTACTAGTATCCTAATAATAATTTCTTCATCATAATCAAATTCATTTTTTCTTCAATACTCATTATATCAATAGTAATCGGATTTCTTTCAACGATTATTACATCTAAATAAGATATATGTACATGCACCAAATCATTATCATCCTTTGTACAATACAAAAATATCTTTTTTAGGACGAAACGTTTCGTGACAAAGACATTTTCGTCACCAAAAGTCCATCTTTCCTGACGAAGACGGCTTCGTCACAAAAAATGTGACAGTTTTCTAAAGAAAATCTAGCTTCGGCACAAAACATAGTTACGTCGTCACGAAATGTCGACCAATTGAGACGAAGACAAATTTTCATCACAATAGGTATGACTTTTGGTGAGGAAAATGTGTTTGTCATGAAACGTTTCGTCATAAAAAGTAATTTTTATATTATAATATTGTTTGTATATGATGTTGTTATATCGTTCTTCTCCTCTCACATCAAATGTATATTTATTTTAAAATGAAAAAAGCGGCATTACAGCGGAAACTAAGGGAAAGTATAAATATTTTTGGTTTTTGTAAAAAAAAAAATAGAAGAGTTTAAATATACAAGTATATATGCTATAATTTAGAATATAATTGTCGTTTTTATATTTGCTTAGTAATATATTAAATTTATTACTAACAAATAATATCAACATAGAAAAAAAATTATTCATTATATTTAAATTTTGATTTTGAAATATATTTTAAAAATTATAACGATTGCATACAAAAATATATAAATTATGTTTCTGAAATATATTTAAAAAAATTAATATAGTTAATTATTTAAAATTTAACGAGAGTGTATTAATTATAATTTGATTCATGAAAAAAAAAATCAAAACACTAAGAGAAGTTTAAATAAGTAAATGTTCAAAATATATAAAAAAAACTCCATTTTAATAAATATAATTTGAAGAACAACAATGAACAAATTATCAGCTAGCTCACCGGCCCACCGCATGACATACGTGTGAGGGATCGCGGGTTCAATTCTTATTCAAAGGTTACATGTCTTGGCGGCTAAGGGAGAGGCTTTATCCTACATAATTCAAAAGTGGCATGACATTGCGACTTGGTTAAATTGTCAGCGGTGACGGGAGGGGGTCGGCTCGACCGTAATAAATATACAAGTGACAAAAAATTTGTAACAATAATTACAATTTTTTGTGACTAAACTCGATCGACACTATTTTAAAAATAATTAGTTACGAAGTAGTTGTCACTAATATAAGTAGTATGCGTGACCATCATTTGGCCACAATTAACAAGTATTTTAGTGTCAACGATGTCGTCACTATAAGTATTAGTATTGTGACGACTTAATTCATCACAATTCAATATTTTTTGTGCCAAAACTATTGTCACACACATTTATATTTGTTGTGACTACTTTTTGTCACTTATATTAATCTTTTTTGAGTAAATATTGAATGGTGATGAATTAAGAAGCAAGTGACGATTTTAAAAAATGGTCACAAACGATAATAGTGACTTAAAATTTACCTTATAGTGACGACACTAAATATCCTTTTCTTTATAGTGTCTACATGTGGAAAGAAGCATACATGTGTGTGTAGATGGAGTACTGGGGCTTACTTCAAATGTGGGAAAACAGGGCACCTAATCAGTCAATGTCCAGAATTGTCTGTTGGTAATGTTCAGGATACTGCTGCACCAAAGGTTGGGAATTCAAGGCAGAGGCCAAACTCAAGGGTATTCTCTCTCACTCAGCAAGAGGCAGGGAATGCTTCAGATGTGGTTACAGGTATGCTTCTGATAACCTCGGTGCCTGCTCATGTATTGTTTGACTGTGGTGCTACGCATTCGTTTGTTTCTTGTTATTTTTCTAAGACCCTTAGGACTACCCCCCTCCTCCTTTGTCCTTCTAATGCATATAGAGTTAGTATACCTAATGGGAAAGTATTGGAATCGAATTTGTTACATAAAGGGTGTCGAGTAAAGATAGATTCAAGGATCATGGACGAGGATTTGATACAACTGAACATGGTAGACTTCGATGATATTCTGGGTATGGATTGGTTTTCAAGGCATCATTCTTTACTGAATTCTAAGGAAAGAAGAATTCAGTTTGTGGTAGATGGCAAAGAAGTGATTGAATTTCAAGGGTCAGAAAGGAAGAATGAACGGAAGATACCTATAATATCTGCGATCAAGGAACGAAAAAGTTTGAGGAAGGGTTGTGAAGCTTATTTGGTGTATACTTTGACAAAAGAATATAAGAAGATTCAGATTGAAGATGTACAAGTGGTGAAACATTTTCAAGATGCATTTCTAGAAGATGCATTTCTAGAAGATTTCTGGAAGATTTAACAAGAGTGTATTAATTATAAATTGATTCATGAAGAAAAAGAAATCAAAACACTAAGAGAAGTTTAAATAAGTAAATGATCAAAATACATAAAAAGAAAAAAATCCATTATAATAAATATAATTTGAAGAACAACAATTAACAAATTATCAGCTAGCTCACCGGCCCACCGCACGACATACATGTGAGGGATCGCGGGTTCAATTCTTATTCAAAGGTTACATGTCTTGGCAGCTAAGGGAGAGGCTTTATTCTACATAGTTCAAAAGTGGCATGACATGGCGACTTGGTTAAATTGTCGGCGGCGACGGGAGGGGGTCGGCTCGACCGTAATAAATTTACAAGTGACAAAAATTTGTAACAATAATTACAATTTTTTGTGACTAAATCGATCGACACTATTTAAAAAATAATTAGTTACGAAGTAGTTGTCACTAATATGAGTAGTATGCGTGACCATCATTTGGCCACAATTAACAAGTATTTTAGTGTCAACGATGTCGTCACTATAAGTATTAGTATTGTGGCGACTTAATTCATCACAATTCAATATTTTTTGTGCCAAAACTATTGTCACACACATTTATATTTGTTGCGACCACTTATTGTCACTTATATTAATCTTTTTTGAGTAAATATTGAATTGTGATGAATTAAGAAGCAAGTGGCAACTTTAAAAAATGGTCACAAATGATAATAGTGACTTAAAATCGACCTTACAGTGACGACTTTCGTCGTCACTAAATATCCTTTTCTTTGTAGTGTCTACAAGTGGAAAGAAACATACAGGTGTGTGTAGATGGAGTACTGGGGCTTAACAGGGCACCTAATCAGTTAATGTCCAGAATTGTCTGTTGGTAATGTTCAGAATACTGCTGCACTAAAGGTTGGGAATTCAAGGCAGAGGCCAAACTCAAGGGTATTCGCTCTCATTCAGCAAGAGTCAGGGAATGCTTCAGATGTGGTAACAGGTACGCTTCTGATAAACTCGGTGCCTGCTCATATATTGTTTGACTGTGGTGCTACGCATTCGTTTGTTTCTTGTTATTTTGCTAAGACCCTTAGGACTACCCCCATTTGTCCTTCTAATACATGTAGAGTTAGTATACCTAATAGGAAAGTATTGGAATCTAATTTGTTACATAAAGGGTGTCGAGTAAAGATAGATTCAAGGGTCATGGAAGTGGATTTGATACAACTGAACATGGTAGACTTCGATGATATTCTGGGTATGGATTGGTTTTCAAGGCATCATTCTTTAGTGGATTCTAAGGAAAGAAGAATTCAGTTTGTGGTAGATGGCAAAGAAGTGATTGAATTTCAGGGGTCAGAAAGGAAGAATGAATGGAAGATACCTATAATATCGGCGATCAAGGAACGAAAATGTTTGAGGAAGGGTTGTGAAGCTTATTTGGTGTATACTTTGACAAAAGAAGATAAGAAGATTCAGATTGAAGATGTACTAGTAGTGAAACATTTCCAAGATGCATTTCTGGAAGATTTATTAAGTGTAACACCTGCTCGGGAGATCGATTTTGAAATACTTCTACAACTTGGTGCAGAATCTATCTCTAAAGTCCTGTACCGAATGGCCCCAGCTGAACTTAAAGAATTGAAGACACGTTTGTATCATTTTTTGGACATGTACGTGTCAGCGGAGGGTGCGTTTGTTGATCTAGTTAAAATAGAAGTTATTCTAGATTGGCCACGACCAACAACAGTGGCTGAAATACGAAGTTTCTTAGGATTAGCAGGATACTACCGGATGTTTTTGGAATATTTTTCTAGGGTTGCCTCACCTTTAACTCGGTTAACACAGAAGTAAGTGAAGTTTGATTGGAGTCTGGAATATGAAAAGCACCTAACTTGACATTACCAGAAGAAAACCGAGTGGTGTGGCTGGCACGTGAGGAAAACCGCCGCAGCTCACTGGATTCCGCTAGTAATGGGTATTTTGGGCACCCCGTAAATAGTTGTGGGTATAAAAGGCACACAAAATCAAAAAGGTGTATAACTTGCTTTTCAAAATAGTTGAAGGGGTATAAATAGTGATGTCCTCATTATTTTATTGTATTGAAAATGATATGATTTTCCAAACATTGTACAAACTCTGTCATGTAATTATTAACATTGTATGACAAGACTATGAGTCGATGGAGACCCGACTAGGGTAGTGTTCAGCACCTGTTGAACATGTTGATGGCCATTAGATTATAACAGCACAATCCAAATGATGCAAAAATAGTGCGGCCTATCAAGTATTCCAAACGCACGCTACACCGGAACAAAATCATTTGAACAAAACCCCCTACGTCGTCGTCATTCCCACTGCGCGGTCAAATTGATTTTCCCCCAAAATTCAAACCCTAAGTCACTATAACTCCTCTTCACCATAAATGTAACCCACGATCTCGAGCACGAATTGACCATTACTTCAAATTCGTAAGGCTTCTATTATAACTACCAATATTTGACACCCCAAAAAGATTCAATCTGAATTTTATTTTCAGATTTTCTGCACAAACCCTAACATCTAATAGCAATTATGTGTATTATACATATTGAAATGGAGCAAAAGAAGCAAATTATTCAAGTTTCTATTGGATATAAACATATTGTAGACCTCAACAAAAGAATGGCGGACAATAAAAATGTATTCAAAAGCCGCCTAGACAAACTTAGAGTCACTGGGTTCTTGGGCTTCACAAATATAAAATTATCAAATATTTCGGGCAAAGCATGCAGGTTTTTATGCTGAAAACTACAGTGACATTGACAACAGATGACATTGAATGAGTATATGGGGTAAAAAATAAAGGCAAAAAAATGTACATAAAAATCCTGCCAGACGCGAAATGGTAAGGTTCTGTTACATGTTTCTGTTTTGGCATTCATAGACATGTAGGTTGTGTCTAATACTTGTAATGTATCTATAGTTTACTATTTTAGTACATATTTGTGCTAGATTATGTAACTATGTGAAAAATAAATGATAATATAATAGCTATTTATTAGGTTGGTAATAGTTGTAATGTGTAAAGTCGTCAATTTTTTAAGTGGAATAATGATGGCAATTGTTAATAGTATAATTTCTATCAGGAAACAAATAATTGAAGGTCAAAATAGCTATAATGTTTTAGAATAAATAGCTTTTGTGATAAATGTTAGCAGCAGTAAAATATTTAAAACTTATGTAAATAGCTATAATCAATGTTGATAATAGATATAACAGATGAATATAATAACTATTATCTGGCCATAAAACATTTGTCATACTTGATATAACACTTCTTTAACACAGGTTCATTATCTTGATTATGTGTCGGGTTAACACACAAGTGGCCTGACAACAACAACCAAGTACTGGGACAATCAAACATTCTCCGTTAAAATGGAAAGCATCAAGGAGGTTGGATTCTTCGATGTTGAAGAGGGAGAATATGGTGATGAAGAAAAGGTAGATCAGGACAAAAATGATGCTCCAGAAAAAAATGGATGATCAAGAAGAAAGAGTACATCAAGAAAAGACAGAAAGTGAAGAACACCGTTAAGATAATGATGAAATACCCAAATTAAATAAACCATATAGTTTTAAAGTTTGTATAGGGAAGATAAAATGTTTTGTACCAAAAATGTCAGAGTTGAAATCTATTTATGAGAGTAGGTTGAGAGATATAGAAGTAATGTTAAAGGTAAATTATGAAAACCGCAAATCAATAGACACTGAAACTGGAACCTCTGCACCAACAAAGAAAAGAACATCTCCATCAATTTCGGAAGAAGACACTTCCGAACCACGAAATCAACAAGAAATTTCAGTTTCATCAGATGGAAAATCAGATTCAGAATAAGGGCTTATTCACCCCGATAAAGACTTCACAGAATCAGCCGAAGAAAACTTGGCTGATTTAATTAGAAGGGTACAAGATCTCCCTGTAACATTCTCCGAAAAAAAGGAAAACAATGGGAGTAGAAGATGAAGCAGTAAATGATGATGTTGCTGCAGAAGTTGCAGCAGAAGAGTTGACAGACTTGGGCGGGCATGTAGGTTACGGAGATGACCCACACGGATGGTGTCACATTGTAGAAGAAGATTACACCCAAAAATATACAAGAGCCCATGTAAGTGTTTAAATTTTGTATAAATATTAATGATCAGGTTCCTGTATGATTTGATGTTAATAGATATTATCAAATCAAATTGACATTAGATGTTCATCTTGAATAAGTTAGATCTTTCATTAGCTTAATCTATCATTTCTCAATCAATATCAAGATTCAAGAGAAATAGAGACAGTTTATTATCTATTGAATAATAAGATATAGTCTTAATTATCCCAACGAAGTGAGGGGCCAACGCAGCAATTAATTGTATATGTATGAGATTTTGCTAGTGAGATTTACTATGTCCATTCCACAAAAGTAAGTTTTCTCTCCAAACCAAAATGAATCGATTCTTGGACATATAGTCTTTGTCATCTTGAACTTGTTTGGCCTGATAATTCAGTATCCCCGGTTATGAATTTGAGATGGTGATACCACACCTCTACTTCAGAGCTGTTCTTGTTTTCTGTATTATCTCAGGTTCAGGATATGTTGTAGTACTCGCTCAGGGAAATGCAACAGATCGACTTACTCTATTGGATTTGAAAAGGTATATCTCATATGATCCTTTCCAAATAATGATGTCTTGCAATGATTCTGTGCATTTCTGCGATTGGGAAGGTGTTACATGCAATCCATCAAATCAGAGAGTCGTGATTCTCAACTTGGAGGAACAACACTTGGTTGGCTCTATTCCTCCGTCCATTGGAAATCTTACATTCTTAACTGCAATTAATCTACGGAACGACAGTTTCCTTGGTGGCATTCCTCAGGAAATTGGGCGCTTGCTTCATCTGCAGCATCTGAATATGACCAACAACGCCTTTGACGGAAGTATCTCTACAAACCTCAGCCATTGTCGAGAACTTAGAGTGCTGGATTTGGCATATAACAAGCTAGTTGGAAACATTCCTAACCAGCTTACTTCGCTGACAAAGTTGCTAATATTTCGTCTGGGGACTGACAATCTAACAGGAGGCGTTCCTACTTGGGTAGGAAACTTTTCGGCTCTGTCGACATTTTCGCTTGCTCGTAATAGTCTAGAAGGACGCATACCTCCTGATCTTGGTCGCTTGACAAGCTTGGAACTCCTGACACTTTACGGAAATCAGTTGTCGGGTACAGTTCCTCCACTACAAGAAAATAGTTAAATAGCGACCGAAAAAGTAACGGTAGCTAATTCGTCGCTACTTAGTCGGAAATATCAGTCTCGTTGACCAAATTAAAACGACGTCATTTTGTTCACCGGTAACGACCGAATACCGACGGAAGTTAACGACCGTTTAGCGACGGAATACATAACGGCATCAAAACGACGTCGTTTTGGTGTTTTATTTCTTTAAAAAATTTAAAGTTTAAAATTAATAAAAACGACGTCATTTTGTTCACCTGTAACGACTGACTACTGACGGAAGTTAACAACCATTTAGTGACGGAATACATAACGGCATCAAAACGACGTCGTTTTGGTGTTTATTTCTTTAAAAAAAAATTAAGGTTTAAAATTAATAAAAACGACGTCGTTTTGATCACCTGTAACGACCGAATACCGACGGAAGTTAACAACCGTTTAGGTACGGAATACATAACGGCGTATATTTATATAACAATAAATGAAAAAAACAAAACGACGTCGTGTTGTTTAATATAACGACCGTATACCGACGAAATAGTTAACGACCGAATACCGACGAAATATATAACGACCGTATACCGACGGAATAACGACGGAATATTTAACAAAACGACGCCGTTTCAGTGTTGAATTTCTCAAAAAAAAAATATAAGTAAAATTTTGAAACCCTCGTCGCTATTCAGTCAAAGTTCTCTTGTCGGCTTGCCGCCTCACCACCATCGCCTCCATCTTCGACGCCTCACCACCATTCACCTCCATCTTCGACGCCACCTTGCCGCCTTTCCCCTCCACTCCCCATTTCTTTCAAACTCACCAAAGACCACTTCCGAAGCTGCTCTGAGACAACCGAAACAAAGACCCATTGGAGTGATTTTTTTGCTTCTTCCCCTCAATTCCATTTCCAACGCCATTTCAGTAAGTTTTCCTTCCTTTTTAATTTTTTTCCTGAAATTATTAATTTCTGTTCTTTATTTTTTCAGTTTATTTGGGGGGATTTTTGTATTTTCAATAATATTGTATATTTATTTCCTGATCCTTAATTTTCTGACCAATATTTCTTTTTGATACCATGTTGCTGCTATCCATTCCGAAAATGCTAGGAATTTTTTTTTATGGATTTTGTTTGATTCTTCTGCTTTTGATTAGCAACTCTTGGTTCTAGATTTTTAGAGTGATAAATTTTGCATTTTTATAGAAAACAGAGCAGAAGATTTAATTTTTTTCAAGAAATATATGAATTCTTGCAATAGTATTTATGGTATTTATAGGAATTTGAGGAGAGAAATGTTGGCAGTGATGTAGGGAAGAGGAATAGGAGAAGCTGCTGATATAATGGAGCAAGAATTTGATTCAAAGCTTAGTTACTCTGTTTTTTTGGTTTACAGTACATTACACTAATTTTTGGTTTACAGTACATTACTTTGATTTTTGAACTTCATCTCCCTTATCCCATGTCACTGCCTGAATTACTCTGATTTTTGTTATACAGTACATATTTTGCTTACTTATGACTCTTGCCTTTTTTGCCCTTTTTTCAAAAGATTGAATTGATAGTGTGCGATGATATCAAAATGATGTGCCCTTTTTTCATACAAGTTCGATTATAACTCACTCTCACATAAAATCAGGTTGACTTTATTTTGTTTGGATTTGTCCAACTTGAGCGATTTTAAAGGATTTTCATTTACTTCTAGTCATTCCTCGTGGTATAGAATTAGCCATATCATATCACAGATCTTATGACCAATTATGTATTAATATTAATATTGTAACACATATGTTTTTATTCTTTCCGTGTATTTCATAGATGCCGCCAAGGAAAGGTATACGAGTAGCCTTACCATTTGGTTCGCCAGCCACGTCTGCTCCAGCCTCCACCTCCCAGCCTGGTTCATCGCCAGATTTGGTGGAGACACCGCGATCTGCTCCCGTGCCCGTTACGAAACCTCCATCACAAGCTGCTGATGCACAGACATCTCGGGATGCGTTTGCGGCAGTACACGCGACTGAGTCTACGCCGGTAGCAGGATCGGTGACTCACCAGTCGATTGTCCCACAGACAGCGTCTGATTCTGGCGGAGTTGCGGCTACGGTAGATACTCGTATTCTTCTTCAGCCTACCCTTGGCACGTAAGTGACTAATTTATTTCCTTTAAACTAATTATACTACTTGTCGTCATTATAGTAACTAATCAAATTTTTTCTTTGCTATTATAGTTTTAGGTTGGCATCCAGCTGTTCCGCCGCAATTACTTCCATTTTTCAAGATCGTTTCAAGGGGGCATATAGCACCATCAAGGATGTTCCCCAGGAAGAAGAAAAATTGTGGTGGGACGAGTTCAAGGTAAGTAAATTAGAAAATAAGTTTGAATTTATGAGTCTTTTAATTTAGAATTCTTTAAATTTAGAAGTATTCGAATTTAGTTATCTAACATTATTTCAAATTGCAGAAAAGTATCGCTGGGCTCCTGAGCATGAGGATGGCGTCAAGACAGGTTGGCGTACCATACTGACGAGGAGACTAAGCGGCATTATGAACGAAGCTCGGAAAAAAAATAAGAGGCCCACATGGGTTTCTGAGACGGATTGGGCGCGACTTGAAGAGTACTGGAAGACTCCGGAATTTAAAGCCAAGTCGGCACAGGCAGCAAAAAACGGGAAAGAATGGAGGGGTGGCAAAGGCCCGATGAAGCACACGGGAGGTTCGCTCAGCCACATTGAGCACCACATGAGACTGGTACTTAAATTTATTAATTGACGTATTCTTATATTGCATGTGTTTTTTGTTCGTATTTAATGATTTTGTTTAACAGGAAAAGGAGGCCGGACATGCAGTCCCATTCTCGATCAGTTACGATCATGTTCATCAACACCATCTCGGCCCAAAGAAAGGTGAATGGGTTGATGAAGATTCTAGAGAGTTGCCTGTAAGTATTTCATTACCGTTTCTCCTTTTTTGATATTAGTTATTTAATGTAATAACCTGACATTTTTTTTGACAGCGGGTGTTCCATGAGGTTTATGACGACGCCGCAAACAAAGCAACTCAAGCCGGACTGCCTCCTCCGGATTTGCCGACTCAGATTGAGTTGTCTGTTGAGGCTGCGGGTGGGCTAAGAAAGGCACGTGTCCAAGGACTCAGTTCCTTTAGTGATGTGGTAAAGACAATGAAGCGAGGCAGCCAAGCGGTGTCGCATTCAGACATGGCACAAATGCGGAGCGAAATGGAAGCAAAGTTTAAGAACGATATGGCCGAGCAAAAAAGAGAATTCAAGATGAGGGAAAAAAAGAGAAACAAGGGTCTAGCTAGTATGTTAGCTGAAATTTTAACAAGTAGGGACCAAGTTGTATTAAGTGCCTCTGAGATAGAGGCCAAATTGAGTAGTATCTCAGACGATGAGTTAGAATCAGACTATGACGATGACCCCTTAACTGTCGATTCTGTTTTGGGGAGTCAATAGAGTATTTAGTTAATTTTGTATCAATTTGTAACTATTGTTAGCTTTTAATGCTTTTTTTTAAAGTTAAGTTTTGTGATTATTTTGGAATTTACATTTTGGTTTATGTTTTCTGTTGAATGGAAGATAGCTGATTGGTTTATGTTTTCTTTTGAATGGAAGATAGCTGATTGTTTTCTGTGCAGGGGGTCTGTTATATAATTACCCTGTTTTGCTACTGGAAAATTGGTTTCATACCGACCGAAGGACGACAGAATAGCGACTGTCTTAGGGTTTAGGGTTAGGGTTTAGCGACGGATTTAGACCGAGGCTTCGTTTTGACAATATGCGCTGTAATTTATCATTTGGGCGACCGAATGGCGACCGAAACATGCTATTCCGTCGCTACGTAAAGTCACGGACACTCCGGTCGTACTTCGGTCGGTATATTCTCCAAGATTCCGTTATTTATAAAATAGCGAGGTTTTTAAAGATATATAAAAACTTGAATAGTGAAACAAGTAAAACTTATACTTATACATATGTACACATTAACCTGAATAGTGAAACAAGTAAAACTTATACTTATTCACAAAATACCTGTATAGACCTGAACCAGAACAATTCGAGTAATACATTTGCATTGACATTTACATGAATCATTAAGTAATGTAACTAAAATTTTAATAAATGCTCATTAATGATGAAATAATTAGTACAAAAAAATATTAGTTTGTATTCGCATTCTGAGAGATGTCGGTTTTGGAATTTAAAATTGTTTAACATTCCCGTCGCTATTCGGTCGCTATATCTATAGGGGCGACCGACTAGCGACCGAATATGCCAGGGCGATCTATTCGGTCGCTAACGTTAAATGCCGAATCGGCGTCGTCTTGTCCAGTGCGCGGGATCTTTATTTTCAAAATTTTGCAAGTGTTCAGACATTCTTCGGAACGTAAGGCTTGGGTTATGCACAGATGGTTTTGCACCTTTCGGCGTGTCAGGGAAGCACTATTCTTCTTGGCCAGTTCTTCTAACACCTTATAATCTTCCCCCTTGGATGTGTATGAAGAACAATGTAATCTTCTTAACTATCATTGTACCTGGACCCCAAAATCCAAAACATAAGATCGATGTGTACTTGCAGCCTTTAATCGATGAATTGAATCAACTGTGGGGTGAAGGCACGGAAAGTTATGATATCTCAAAAAAACTAAAATTTTAAATTGAGGGCTTCATTACTTTGGATAATTAGTGATTTCACAGCATATGGAATGTTGAGTGGATGGAGTACAGCTGGCATTCACGCTTGTCCATATTGTATGGAGGAAACACAAGCGTTCCATTTGCAGTCTGATTGGAAACAATCGTGGTTCGATTTCCATAGATGCTTCTTGTCACCTAATCATCCTTTTAGAAGAGATGCAAAAGGATTTTGAAAGGACCGGCGACAAGAGAGAGCAGACCCGCCATCTCGCCTTACTGGTGATGAAATGTTTGTTAGAGTTAGAGAGTATCAAAAAATTACCGATACAGCTGAAGAGATCGGTAAAGAGCAAGGCAGGGGTCGAGATCATAGTTGGGCCAAACGTAGTATAGTTTAGGACTTACCTTATTGGCGGACACTTTTGATAAGACACACATTGATGTCATGCATAATGAAAAAAATGTGTTTAACACGGTGTTGGACGTGAAAGGTAAAACTAAAGACAATGTTAAAGCTAGAGCGGATGTTGAAAGGTATTGCAGTCGTCCGAAATTGAATATTAAACACGATGGCCGAGGTAAAGCAACGAAACCGATGGCATGTTTCACTCTTACTAAGGCACAAAAGGAGATGGTTTTACAGTGGGTTAAAGAATTAAGGCTCCCAGATGGATATGCATCGAATTTGGCGCGATGCGTTGATATGAAAGAGTTGAAAATGTCTGGAATGAAGAGTCACGATTCTCATGTATTCATGGAGAGACTTATCCCTATAGCACTTATAGAAGTACTACCGACAAATGTTTGTGGTCCCTTGGCTGAACTTAGTTTGTTCTATAGAGATTTGTGTCCCCCAAAGTTGAGTGTGGCGCATATGCAAGAATTGGAGGACACTATCGCTATTTTATTGTGCAAGTTAGATAGAATATTTTCTCCGGGATTTTTTGATGTCATGGAACACTTGCCGATTCACCTTCCGTACGAAGCCAAGGTTGGTGGCCCGGTACAGTTTAGGTGGATGTACCCGTTCGAGAGGTAACAACCAATGTGATTAACTACATATGCTTTATTTTATTTTCCATGTACATATTTACAATGTGATTAACTACATATGCTTTATTTAGATACCTGCACCATCTGAAAAAAAAGATAAAGAACAAGGCCAGAGTTGAGGGGTCAATTTGCAATGCATACTTGGTCAGATTATAAAACAGTCATAAATTATATCCTAATGAATTGTGAAGAGGTCGAACCATATCTTCAGTAAGTAAACCTATCTATTGCTTTAATTTTTTAATATAATTAAAAGTGGCCAAATAATAATATTGTTATTTAATTTGGAACTCAGGAAATTTGTCAGTGAAGTACATGATCAAACCCCGCAAATAACGGAGGCAGAACTTGAAAGCCGGGTTTATAATGATTTTTCCAAATGGTTTGGAACTCATGTAAGTTGGTATTGTTTAGAAATGTACTTGTCTTAAGAATGCATAATTAAAGTAATTTAACTTTTGTTGTTCTCAACAGATACATAGTCTTCAGGAACATTCCGAAAGTTTGTTTAAAAATATGTCTTGGGGCCCGTCAATGAGAGTGATGTCATACACTGCTTACTTTGTTAACGGTTATAGATTTCACACAAAAGCCCACAGCGATGGTAAGGGAACGAAAAACAGCGGGGCATGGGTTAAAGGAGATTATTATGGTGAGTTGAAGCAAGTAATTGAGGTTCAACTTGCTGGACTACCTGACCAAAAAATAATTCTTTTCAAATGCGACTGGTTTGATTCTACTCCAAATCGAGGTTTAAGAGTGCATCCTCAATATAAACTCTTAGAAATCCATAGGAAAAGAACCTACCAGGGTTACGATCCATTTGTATTTGCTTCCCAATGTCAACAAGTCTACTACACACCTTATCCGGTTAGTAAGACAACATCTAGGGCTGATTGGTTGGCTGTATGTCGTTCCAAACCACGTCTATTTGACGTTCCTGGTGTTCCGGTATCGTATCAGAACGAAGTACCGAGGAGGAGATCAGTCGCAATGATCCAACTATTACTGAAGTTGGTCAACTTGCACACCGGTCAGGGGAAAGTAAAGTTGTACTTGTGGCCGAAACGAGCCGTGTTCATGACGATGATGAGGATATGTCGGGTGATGACAATTCTGAAGAAGAGGATGAATTTATGTCGGATGATGATTTAGAATGATTAAGCTTTCCTCGCTTCTTGGAATTCCACATATTGCCGGTGAGTAATATTTGTTGATTTTTTTGTACTTTATTACCATAAATTAGAAGTCATATTGTATAACTTTTTAACATAATTCAAAGTAGTAATTTTATTGTCATAAAATAATTTGATTCTTGAATTTTCAGATTGCTACTCATGCATTTCCAAGGATATACATATGAATGACATCAAGGAGTTTATGAGAAGTGCACACTTTGATTGTGAGTGTTGTAATGTAATGTGCACATTTTGATTGTGAATGTTGTAATTCGAAGTTTGCACTTTGATTGTTAGTATTTAATGTAATGAGAAGTGTGCATTTGGATTGTGAGTGTTGTAATGCAAAGTGTGGACTTGATTGTGAGTGTTGTAATCTAATGAGAAGTGGACACTTTGATTGTGAAGGTTGTAATCTAATGAGAAGTGTAAACTTGTGGTTTTAGTAAGATAATTGGCTATGTAATTTTATTTTTGGCTTTATTGATTATTTTTTCTATTTGGGATCTTATTAATGATATTGTTTCTGGTTTGTATTTTTGGGTGTATTGCTGTTTTTTTATAATAGGGATTTAATTAAATTTCAGATTTTTTTTTTTAAATTTAAAACAATTTTGCGACGGAATAACGACCGCCCGAGTCAAAGACAAAGTCAACACCTTTGTTGACTGTGCGGTTGGTATTCCGTCGGTAACTAGAGACGGAATATTCGTCGCTAGACTACCGTCGGTATTCGGTTGTTAGAAAGTAAAAGTCAAAAGTCAACAATATGCACCATGCGGTCGGTATTCAGTCGTTGTACAGCGACAGAATTTTCCGTCGGGATTCGGTCCGTAAATAGCCAAAGTCAAAAGTCAACAACATTGACCATTCGGTCGGTATTCGGTCGTTGGTCAGTCAAAGTCAAAGGTCAACAATATGGAACATTCGGTCGATATTAGGTCGTTATATAGTGACGGTCTATTCGGTCGCTATAATTTTCGTCGGTATTCGGTCGGTATCCAGTCAAAAGTCAATAATGTTGACCATTCGGTCGGTAAATAGAGATCGAATATTCGGTCGCTAACTTTCCGTCGGTATTCGGTCGGTAATTTGCTTAGCGACGAAAAATACACGACCACGTCATTCGGTCGTTAATCGGTCGCTAAATTGAGTTTAGCGACGGAAATGTCCGTCCCTGTTACACAGTTTTCTTGTAGTGCTCCTGAAATCTTCAATATATCATCCATCTATTACTTTTCTCTTACTGAAAATCAATTACACGGGGAACTCCCACCCAATGTTGGTATCACCCTCCCAAACCTTGAGATATTTTCTGGTGGTGTAAACCAATTCACTGGAGAAATTCCTGTCTCATTAGCAAATGCTTCCAAGCTTCGTTTAATTGACTTCGCTGAGAATGGTCTTACTGGGATTTTACCAACATTATTTGGGAAATTGTAAAATTTGTATTGGATTGACTTTGATGATAATGATTTTGGAAGCAAGCAGAATGTGGATTCAAGCTTTCTTCTGTCTTAGCTAACTGCACACGGCTGGAAGTTTTGGGATTATGGGGAAATCATTTTGGTGGAGAGCTCCCTAAGTCAATAGCAAATCTTTCAGTAAACCTTCATAAGCTTACCCTTGGTTCAAATTTTTTAGAGGGAGCGATTCCTCTTGGAATTGGGAATCTAGTCGGGTTGTTTCTCCTAGGACTGGAAGATAATTCTTTGAGTGGCCACATCCCTGAGACCATTGGTAAGCTTCAATAACTACAGGTGTTCAAATTATATCACAATCAGCTTTCAGGGGTATTCCATCTTTTATTGGTAACTTAACATTACTAACCCAACTGCGTATGGATGACAAAAGTCTTGAAGGTACCATTCCCCCAGAGTTGGGTAACTACAGAAATTTGATGAATCTGAATCTTACTGGTAACAGTCTTACAGGTGCCATTCCTGTCGAGATCATGGGCCTTACTTCTCTTTCCATTTCTTTGGCTGTTGCTCAAAATGCTCTAAGTGGTCCAATAACCCATGAAATGGCAAGTTAGTTAATCTCATGTTGTTGGATCTTTCAGAAAACAAGCTATCAGGTGAAATCCCAAGCACCATCAGCAGCTGTCTTGGTTTGGAACGCTCAATTTTGCATGGTAATTTGGTTCAGGGAAGAATTCCAGAATCCATAAAAGCATTGAGAGGCTTAGGGGAGGTGGATCTTTCGAAGAATAATCTTTCAGGAGAAATTCCAAAATTTATTGGAAAGCTTTCATCCCTCAAGAAGTTGAATCTCTCTTATAACAATTTTGTTGGTGAAGTTTCAAATGAAGGGATTTTGCAAATGCAAGCGCAATTTCTGTAGCTGGAAACAAGAAGCTTTGTGGGGATATTTTGGAAATACATTTGCCCAAGTGCCCAAATGCTACTCACAAATCAAAGTTCCATAGCCTCAGAGTTTTAATCCCCACCACTCTTTCTATTGTATTTCTTCTGTTGATACTTGCTGGGGCCGCTTTATATGCACGTAAGACCTCAAGGAAGAAACCTTCAGCTGAACCATCTTCTTCCAAAGATTGGCAACGAGTCTCATATCATGAAGTTTTTAAATCAACAGATGGATTCTCAGTGAACAACTTGATTGGTTTGGGTAGTTTTGGTTCCGTATACAAAGGAGTTCTTGGTCATGATAGTCGTGTTGTGGCAGTGAAAATATTGAACCTCGAACAAAGAGGGGCGTCAAAGAGGTTTATGGATGAATGCAATGTTCTAAGAAGTACAATACACAGAAATTTACTTAAGATTGTGACTGTTTGTTCGAGCATTGATTCTGAAGGGAATGATTTTAAATGTATAATCTCTGAGTTTATGAACAATGGATACTTAGATCAGTGGCTGCACCCTAGAAATGAGGACCATGTTCACCGCAAGAGCTTGAACATTGCCCACAGACTGAACATTGCTATAGATGTTGCTTCTGCTATGTATTATCTCCACAATACCTGCGAGATTCCTATAGTTCATTGAGACCTAAAGCCAACCAACGTACTTCTCGGTGAAGATATGACGGGCCATGTTGGTGACTTTGGATTGGCCAAGTTCCTCTTTGATTCTTCAACTGATCCCCAGAAGGACATCTTATCATCTGGGCTGAAGGGCTCTATTAGGTACATTCCTCCAGGTATTTAAAAATTAAAATACATATGTTCCCTTCTTTTTGATTCATGATATTCATATGTTACTAATCCTTGACTAGTTAATTTGTGTTTGACGAAGTTTTTTATATTAAACTGTGATTACAGAGTATGGTTGGAATGTTAGTGTCCACAACTGGAGATGTTTACAGTTATGGGATACTTTTACTTGAACTGTTTACAGGTAAAAGACTAACTGATCATATATTTGGAGATGGCAAAAGCATCTATGATTATGTTGCAATGTCTTTTCCTGGACATGCTATGAAGATAATAGACCCAATATTGCTCCTCGAAGATCATGAAAATGAATTCGATAGGATGGAGGGAACATCGATAACCCATGAAAACAACTTATGGGAAAATCATAGCAGGATAAAAGAAATTTTGGTTTCAGGTTTCAGTATTGGACTTGAATGTTGTAAGTCATTACCCAGGGATCGGTTGACAATGAACATTGCTCTAAACAAAATGCAGAAAACCAGGGACAAGTTTTGTGAGTATAAAAGGAGAAATAGATGCAAGAGATCTTTGCCAATGCCATCAGGTTAACAGTTATCAAGAGTATTGGATTTCTATAGGATAATAGTGTGCCTGTGTGTGTATTGGCCTTTAAAGTGTATTTTATTCTCCTAGTATCTTTGTTTTCTGTTCTTGGGGTAAAATAAAAGTTTCAATCTATAAGTTGATCGGCCATAGAATTGATCCAACTGAGATACAGAATGAAGCTCAAATCAATGGAACGTGGGTCTAAGTTACTAGAAATTCAGCTCAAAACTTGCTCTTCAGTAGAGAATCACAGGGATGAATGACGAGGAAACCATCTTCCGAACTGAATTTATGTTGGAAATTGTGTCAATATGTCAGGTCTGCTAGGTGAGAGAGGGAAATGTTCAAAGGTTCAATTCATATTTTGATATGGAGGGAAAATCAATTAATTAGGGCTGAGTTTGTAATTGGGGGAACAGTGCGTAGACAGTGTTGTTTTGCCTTGAAACGACACCGTCCTATTTAATGTTTACCTAATCCTTAAAACGGCATCGTATCTAGAGTCATCTTCCTTGTCCTTGTTCGAGTTCAGAATGAGGAAGCCGCACTCAATCCTTTTTGCTGTTGATTCCTCATTGCTGAAAGAGGATCTTTAAGGATCACTGTTGATCCTTGAGCCTTGTCAAAAGCTGCTGAGCTGGAGGGGCAGGATCTATTTCGGGATGAGAACCCTAGCTACAAATAGAAGGCTGCAGCCAAAGAAGAGATCATCCAGATATCTAAACGTTGGCCATTGCCTTCATCTTTCTCTGTGAGTTTTTCCTTCACTCTTAACACTTCTTATCTCCTTTCCATCTTACCTCTGATTCTCTGGGCTGATTGCATCCTTCTTGCTTGATTCCAGGAGTTGATGGTGATGCCGCATCTTTGGACATCAACTTGAGTTTGCTATCTGCACTTCCTTCTTTTCTATTTTATTACTATGTTAATGGTAGTATGTTAGTAGTTGATCAGTGTTTGCCAGTGTTTGGGGCTTCGGCCACTAGTTGCCTAGGATAATAGTGAGTATCTCTGTTGTGTTATAAGGGCGTGTTGTTGAGTTCCTATATGAAGCTTCCAACAGCGAGGGAGAACAAATTCTTTAGATGAATTTTCTATTTGTGTGTGTGAACTTTATTTATTTTTTGTTTCTTGAACATATAATCTTTTGTTTCCTCTGAATTCACTATTCTTTTTTCATGAACTCCTAACAAAATAACGGAGTTGTTGTAAATCTCCAAGGTCTTCAAAGCTACTCTTCTTTTGCTGTCGCATTGTGTATTGAAATTGCTGTCTAAGAAGCCCATCTTAGTGGATTTGAGTCCGTTAGGAATAGTCAAGTTTGTCCGTGGATAAGGTACAAGGAAGAATCTAGAGGGCGAGAGTAATTGCGGCACCTCAAAATTTTTAAATTTACGATTATTATTTTCATAAAATTTTGATAATATTACTAACAAAATTATTCCTTAATTCTACAAGAATTATGTTAAACTTTACCCCTTACTTACATACAAGAAATTTCTAATTTCGTCTTGATTAAATCCTTCGTTCCCTAGTTCCATTTTGGATCAATGACCGTTTTCTAGTTAGGATTTAAAGGCATATTGGTGAATTTCATTTTTAAATGTACCACGTTTGGTGATTTTGGTCCGTATTTTTTTTATTTGTTTTTGGGACCTTAAACATGTGTGTTTGGTGAAAACCGTTCATTTAAGGTTCATTTCCACCGAACGCAAAATGTTTAAGATATAAAAAAACAAAACAAAAAGAACATGAATCAAAATCAACAAACATGTTGGTTTAGAGACAAAATTCACCAATCTGCAGATTTTCAATGTTGGACTCACTTTGGGATAGTTTATCAAGAAGATACAGTAAAACCTCGATAAATGAATATCCAATAAAGTAATATAGATTAACTGAGATCAGTTTTCTACATACACTATATTATTTGATTTGTTTCAGTTTTTATTCTTCTATAATGTTTGTCTAGATTAAATGATGTGGTTCTTTAGGCTCTATTAGGTACAGTCATTTATCAATGTCTTGATATTAATATTTTATTGTGATATATGTTTAAGTAACCAAAAAAAACTTAGTAAAGATTGGGTTCTATTCTCATTTATACAAAATATTCACTTTGAGTGTCACTCTCAGTTATGTTGAGTTTTATCTATGTCACTTCTCAATCAACATTAAGATAATAGTGGCAGTATGCTTATTGCTTCATAAAGTATTGTCTGGATTTTGAATGCAACCACACAACAAAGAAACTCACTAAGAGCTTGCCCACACAAAGTAGGACTTTACAAATTGCCCACACTAAGTAGGACTTTTACAAGAATTACCCAATCACTTAGAAAGGGAATTGAATGTTTAAAGAGAAAGATAAATCACTCTTCTAAGTGAGAATATATACCTTTGAAGTACAAACAATTATAGCTCTTTGAACATATGAAAGTCCACTCTTTGTCTTGCTTTTGAAAGAATACTCTTGAATGATTTAGATCATAGAGATGAAGAGTATTTTGCTTTGTGAGTGTTTTGGCTTGATGAGAAATCAATGAATATTTGATATGCAAGCCTTTGAATGATTCTCAAGCTTTGGAGTATAAATACATTTCAAAATAGGCTGAAAAACGACTCTTTAACGGTCAAAAAACGGCTAGTTTCTCGCAGAGTTCGGTTGACCGCTGAGCAACTTCGGTTGACCGAAGGCAACTTCGGATCCACTACACCCATGGTCGGTCGACCGAACCAGGGCCTTAGGTCGACCGAACCATCAATAGGTCGACCGAACCATTTTTGTTATGCTCTCAGTTTCTCTTCGGTTGATCCGAGCTTGAGCTCGGTTGACCGAACTTCTAAGCTTATTTTTCACACGTTTTGAAATCTTTTGAAGTCTTTAGAAGTCTAAAAGGTTTTCCAAAAAGCTAACCAGTAGAACACTTGGAAAACCATTTTAAAGGACTTGGACTTTGAAAACAAAGGCTTTTTGGATAAGAACACATTTAAGAATCATTTCGAAAACTAAGCCTTTTGAAAACGTGTATGTGTGTATGCAAGACTAGAGTGTAGAGCTTATGTTAATGAGAGCTTTGGTTAGAGCTATATAAGATCAAGACTTATAATGACAAAGCTAATCTAACCAAACCTAAGTCTTCAATCTTCAATCTTGATAGATGAGCCTTGAATGATATGACTTTGAATCTTGATCATGGCTTGATTGAAGTACTTAGAGCTTCCATAATGTGTTCCAATATTCTATCACAAAGATATAAAACATTAGACACAACATCAAGTGTTTGTCCATTATCAAAAACCGAGTTGATCGCCCTTAGGGCTAACAATCTCCCCCTTTTTGATTATGACAAACTTTGATGTAATTAGATAGGATATGGACAAATTTAAGTACAAGGAAGCATGGCAAAAGGATATAAGAACAATTAAGTGTAAAGCTAAGTGCTTATAAGATAAACCACGATAGAACGAGAAACATAAGCACTAGCATGTTAAGTTCTTTTGCCATATACATTAGGGACTCTTTGAAGAGCCCTATTTCCCAACCAACCTCCTTGCCTCCTTCCTTCCATAATATAGCATTCTTGTGTGTAAAATACATACCTTAGTTTACACAAGAAGCTAACTTACCATTTTCATCAATGTCGATGTGAGTGCTAAGGATCCTATTACAAAGAACATGCTCACACAAACATTAGAACTATCAATGGTTTGTTATCATCAAAATAACATAGGATATTTTGCCCTTCGGGCTAACAATCTCCCCCTTTTTGATGATGACAAAACATTGATGCAAATGGGAATAATAAGCAAAAATAAGATACCAAATGTATGCATGAGATAAGGATATTAAGGATCCAAACAAGTAGAAGTTTTCTCAAAAAAATTCTACTCCCCCTATATTAAAGAATCCCTTATCTCTCCCATTTTGCAAGTTCTAAGCTTTCTCCTTTTGAAAATAACTTCTCTTGGCACATTTGCAACACTAAAAATTCTCCCTCTTTTTGTCAAAATCAAAAAGGGATATCAGAGCGCCAATAAGAAAAGTATTTTAATGAAAAGTAAAGATTAATTCTGAAGAAGCTTGATGAAATATAATAATCCTCCCCATATAAAGACAAACTTAAAAACCAAGGAAACAACTTGATGGTCTTGTAGATTGATAAAATAAGAACCAAAAGATCAATCCTAAAGACCAAAAATAATTACGAAGAAGGATTACTTATGAATAAGCTTGGTTGATTTCTAAAAAACAAGGAGTCCATAATAACCCATAAATCCAAAAGATGGTCATGTATGGCTCAAAAAGAATATCAACCTAAGCTAAAAACAAAGGAGATAAGGAATATAACCTTTAAGCACAATCTCCCTGTTTATCAAACATACGATGTTAGCTATTTGAGATAAAACCAAGTTTGATACCAATTGACCAATTGTAAAACAAGATACCAATTGTAAATATGGCCAATTGTAAAAAATGTTTGAAAATATAGCTAACAAAGTACTAGTGGAAGTGATACCATGAATTCATAAGAAAAGCACAAGTATCACAACCAAAAGAAGTAGAGGAAGTGTAAGATAACACTAGGAGAACATTCCTCTAACAAGTTAATGGTTAGCTAAATGAGTGTAACAACTCTTAAAGAATACTAACCAAAAACCATAATGAGATCACAATGGATAAGAAAAAGAAGAATATGATCTCAAAGTTATTAAGGGAGAGTATATGCGATACCAAATGAAGACAAAAACATTTATAACACATATAACTTCCAAAATAACTTACACAAGTTGGCTATAAGATATAAAAGATGAAAAGCAAGCCAACAAGTGATGTGATGATGTAAAATATGAACAATTGAGCATACATCACATATTGAGTTTATATCCTAAGTCAAGCATCTAGACGATCAACCACATAAGATTAATGCTATAGACTTGAATATAAACACACCCCTATATGCAATGAAGATCAAGAAAAAAAAAAAAAACAGAGCATAACATATAACAAACTCCCCCAAAGCATAAAACACTACATAATAGAGGGGAGGGGGCTGTAGCTCATAAGGATCAAAAGCAAAAGAATGATCATTAAAAAATAATTAGTTAAGCTTTTGTACCTCAATGCTCCTTGAGCTTGGACTTCTTACCATTTTGGTTGATCTTCTTTATCAACAAGTCCATAGAGGCCTTTTGTGTGATCACTTTCATTTGAAGCTCATTGAGAGGTTGACATTTGATTGCTCCATTTTCTTTGTTGTTCATCATTGATTGATGAAATGAAAGCAATCTCCTCTTCTTTTCATGACCATTGTAGAGTCATCATTGATGGGTGACTTTTCTTTTGATGAACCCTCTACAATCTTGTGATCCTTGGCACTTGACTCTTTTCTTGGAGTCTTAGCTCACTTGTGCCATTCCTTGTAGTTCATATCTTCTACTTGAAGTTTAGAACTCTTTGTTACCTACAAGGAATTCTTGAGAACTAATGTGGTACCTTTTCAAGGGTCCTTCATGATTAGCTCACAATCTCAAGTGACACATATATGCATAAGGATCATGCAAATCAAAAACCAAAACAACTAGATGGATTCTTAATAGAATAAGACATGACAAAACAAGAATCAATCAAGTTGCATATGCTACATCTCATAGATACCTTAGCTAAACACAACATGGACAATAAAGAACATGCTAAAGGTTATCTATATGAATATATCATTCAAGAATGTGAGATGCAATCATATATAAGAGCAAGCATGTATATATATCAAAAACACTTAAACACATTAATTAAAGTGTTAAGAGAAGGTGATTTTGATACCTTTGCTTTCTTACCAAGTGATGAAGACATTGTATTGACACTTTGGCTCTTGTCATCACTTGATGCTTTGCTCTTTGTATCTAAGCAACTTGGTTCTCCATTTGATTAAACATATGAGCTTTGAGAATCCAAGTGTTAAGGAGTGCTTTTGAATTTCTTCCTTTAGCACATCTCCTTTAACTAGCCCTTCTTCTTCTCCGGTTATGTGACAAGATCATACTCATTGAAACAACATAGAACTGGAGCTTCCCTTAAACTAATGAGAACCTATAAACCCAAGGGAAGAGTGACTTTTGGTACCCATTTTTGTTTGGGTCCATGGGGGTTAGTTAAAATACGCTTAACTCTCCAAGTGGTTTTAACACCCATTTCTATCTTCTTCTTCACAAAGCATCTAACACTTGTGTGACCAAATTTACCACAATAAGTGCAACAAGTGGATGGCTTAGCAAATTTATGAAAATGCTCATGATATTTATTTTGCTTATGTGAAGTGCTAGCATGCACAAATTGATTTCTAGGTGCCTTAGAAGAGCTGGCAATATCAACATGATTAGCAATATAACCTAATCCATGTTTAACATTTGAAGCACGTTGCACACTAAGAATTTGATCAAGATTTTTCTTACCCTTATTAAAGTTATCAACAAGAAGGGTAAGGTCATTCACTTTGTTTTTCAAAAGATCAAATTCAACAAGCTTGTTTTCTAAAGATGACAAATTATTACAAGCTTCTAAGTATTGTAATGAAGATGTATTGCAAGTAGTAATAAGATCATCATTTTCACATTTCAAGCAATTAACATCATCACACAACTTTTTATTTTCAACAACCAACTTAGCTCTTTCATCAAGCAAAGATTCAATTTTAAGCTTCGTAGCTTTGTTTTGCTTTGCACAATTTTTCAATTGATCATACATATCAATTAAAAGAACATTAGGATCATCCTCCTCATCATCATAGGAATTTGAAGTAGAAGGAGAAGGATGTACCTCATTACCAAATGCCATGAAGCATAAGTTGGCGTTTTCATCATCACCGTCATCACTTGAAGAGCTTAATCCTTCATAAATATCTTCAAGCTTTTTCCACATAGAGTGGGCGGATTTGCTTCCAAGGACACGGTTGTACTCCTCCGGACTTAAGGCACAACTAAGAATGTTCATAGCCTTAAAATTTCGAGTCATTTTCATGGACTCGTCTTCATTGAGCTCATTGTCCTTCTTTGGAGTTTGAACACCCTCCACTACTTTCATCGGTACATATGGACCTTCTTCAAATATATGCCATAACGAATAATCTATGGAGCATACATATATCTTGAATCGGTCTTTCCAATCTTCAAAATTATTTTCAACAAGAAGTGGTGGTCTATCGATGGAAGATCCCTCTTGGTATGCTAAAGCGGAATATTCGGCCATAATCTTTTCTTCAAGTGGTTAGACTAAAGATGAAGACGAGGCTCTGATACCAATTGTAAAACACAAGAGGGGGGTGAATTGGGTTTTAACTAATCTCGCTAACTTTTTCGATTCTTTGCAAAGCTATTGAAAGTTTGAGCAACAAGAATAAAAGCAATGCAAAACCCAATCAACAAGACAAAGGATTTAGAGTGGTTCGATTCACTTAGAATCTACATCCACTACCTTGAGCCGCACCCAAGGATTTCAAACAACTTCACTAAGAAGAATGTTTACAAATGTGGCTAACTCACTAAGAGTTTTACAACACAACCACACAACAAAGAAACTCACTAAGAGCTTGCCCACACAAAGTAGGACTTTACAAATTGCCCACACTAAGTAGGACTTTTACAAGAATTACCCAATCACTTAGAAAGGGAATTGAATGTTTAAAGAGAAAGATAAATCACTCTTCTAAGTGAGAATATATACCTTTGAAGTACAAACAATTATAGCTCTTTGAACATATGAAAGTCCACTCTTTGTCTTGCTTTTTGAAAGAATACTCTTGAATGATTTAGATCATAGAGATGAAGAGTATTTTGCTTTGTGAGTGTTTTGGCTTGATGAGAAATCAATGAATATTTGATATGCAAGCCTTTGAATGATTCTCAAGCTTTGGAGTATAAATACATTTCAAAATAGGCTGAAAAACGACTCTTTAACTGGGTCAAAAAACGGCTAGTTTCTCGCAGAGTTCGGTTGACCAGCTGAGCAACCTCTGTTGACCGAAGGCAACTCGGATCCACTACACCCATGGTCGGTCGACCGAACCAGGGCCTTAGGTCGACCGAACCATCAATAGGTCGACCAAACCATTTTTGTTATGCTCTCAGTTTCTCTTCGGTTGATCCGAGCTTGAGCTCGGTTGACCGAACATCTAAGCTTAATTTTCACACGTTTTGAAATCTTTTGAAGTCTTTAGAAGTCTAAAAGGTTTTCCAAAAAGCTAACCAGTAGAACACTTGGAAAACCATTTTAAAGGACTTGGACTTTGAAAACAAAGGCTTTTTGGATAAGAACACATTTAAGAATCATTTCGAAAACTAAGCCTTTTGAAAACGTGTATGTGTGTATGCAAGACTAGAGTGTAGAGCTTATGTTAATGAGAGCTTTGGTTAGAGCTATATAAGATCAAGACTTATAATGACAAAGCTAATCTAACCAAACCTAAGTCTTCAATCTTCAATCTTGATAGATGAGCCTTGAATGATATGACTTTGAATCTTGATCATGGCTTGATTGAAGTACTTAGAGCTTCCATAATGTGTTCCAATATTCTATCACAAAGATATAAAACATTAGACACAACATCAAGTGTTTGATTATCTTCATAATTGCTGTGAAATTACAATAGTTCATTGTGACCTAAAGCCAAGCAACGTACTTCTTGATGAAGATATGACGGCCCTGAAGGGATTCATGGGCGGAAACTCGTTCCAAACACCCATGGATCCTCCCCTGAAGGATCCGCTCATATGAAACAATTCGAAAACAGCAATAAAGAACTTACGTTTCTTGGATTCAAGAAGCTACTTCTTGAATGGAGGATGACGTTTCTTGGATTCAATCTGCCACCAATTGATCTCCCTTGCGGAAAGTCCCTCTACCGGTATCCACGCGACGAAACGGGCAGCGATTGCTAGCTCTTCGTCTTTTCTGATTTTCGGGAATTAGAGAGAAAAGGGAGAGGCTGAAACTGAAATCTAATTTCAGAGACTTGGTAATATTTCGGCTGAAAAATCATAACCTAGGGTTTCGGCCAAGAGATCATTATATAGGGTGTGAGAGTTTGTTCCCATAACCAACTCTCACATCCTCAACTCCTCTCGGCAGTGGGAGTCTCTAACTCCCACGTCCCCTAGACTTCTGCTGGTAGTGGGAGTCCTTATCGGATAATAACTCCCACGTAATCCCAGCTATAGTAAAATACCAAAATTGCCCCTATCTCTAATTCGAATAATAAACACTTTATTATTTTCAGAAAGACAAATGTCAGATACAATGAACCTAGACACATTCTAGATTCATTGAATCTGGACATGAAGCTCGTTAGCTCGTCTATGCGTGTGACCCTGTAGGTTCATCTCACAATGGCAATGAAAACACACTTAGTAGTAGTATGTGTTCATAAATCACAAGCGGTCCCTAGCAGGACATTGTGACTACCCAAAGTGAATGAATATACAACGGAACCTAATATCAATCCACTATTTAATCCCTTTGTCTCGCGATATCCTAATTAAGCATAAGGCATGGTGGTCGTCACCCTTATTAAGCTTAATTGTATTTATGCTCGATCTCCAGGTAGACTGTTTCGACAAATAGCATTTGATAACCACTTTATCAAATACATTTGAGCACGGCCATGCATTTAAACAGTCTTTCCCTATCGAGGGGCCCATGGATATCTCTCTCTTAATAATAGAGAGGGACAAATTCCTTACAATGTCTCTCACATTCAAGCTATGATAGGACACTACATCCGATCTCAGTCGTATTGATTACTCTGTTACAAGTAACGTCCGACTGAGTCAAAACGTGGCTCCATTCATACTAGAATCAATGAAGACATAAGGTCTAAGGATTCTAAAATAGTGTTGAGGAAGTAATACTTATGACTTAAGACCATGAAGTATTACTTCTCTGACGGATCACGTCCAATACAATGTATCCCTATATATTGCATCTATGATGTGATTTGTATTCATTACACATGATCAGTAAAACAAGATCATCAATCAACAATCATACTAGTTTTATTTCATAGTAATTAAGCATTACATAAAACTAGGGACTTCTAGAATAGTAATTACACAAGCTAATGAGTTTTACTAACAAATCACACATTTGATAATCAAAAGCAAAATTAACTATTCAATTACATGCTCAAAAGATAATAAAACGCACAACATGTGCTAATGGTCCTAGGGCACTACTAACAGGCCCATGTTGGCGACTTTGGATTGGCCAAGTTCCTTTTTGAAGATTCAACTGTTCCCCAGGAGAATAGCTTATCATCGGGTTGAAGGGCTCCATTGGGTACATTCCACACGGTATATTAAAATACTTCTTTTTTCTTTTGACTAATGATATTCATTTAACACTAACCCTTAACTAAAGATTCTCGGTTAATTTGCGTTTGACGAAGTATTTGATATTAATCTGAATTGAGATCTTTTATTGTTACAGAGTATGGTTTGGATGGTCGTATTGCCACAACTGGAGATGTTTACAGTTATGGGATACTTTTGCTAGAACTGTTTACAGGTAAAAGACCAACTGATGATATATTCGGAGATGGCATAAGCATCTATGAATATGTTGAAATTGCTTTGTCTGGACATGTTATAGAGATAATAGACCCATCATTATTGCTCCTAAATGAAGGAAAACCTGAAAATGAATTTGGTAGAATGAAGGAATTATCAATAATTCATGCGAACAGCTTATGGGAAAATCGTAGTAGGATAGAAGAAATTTTGGTTTCGGTTTTGAGTATTGGACTTGAATGTTCTAAGCCATTACCAGGGGATCGGATGCAAGTGAAGATTGCTTTAAGAAAAATGCAGAAAAGCCGGGAAAGTTTCGCGAGTATGGAAGGAGAAACTGAAGCAAGAGATATTTAGCTGTGCCATCAGGTTAACAAATTCCAAGAAGAATAAATTTGTATAGGATAAATAATGTGTATGTTTTGGTTCATATTTCTAAATATCTATCTGGTATATGTCAGGTAGCCAACATCTCTCTGGTGGTTTTCCAAATTGAATGGCACAATCTTGAATCTTCACTCTTGATCTCATATTTATATTTATTTTGAAATGCTAGTTCAATTGGCGCTACACTTCCGACTTGGAACATAATTGGTGGGTTCACACTTGTTATGTCTCCTATGAACATATGAACGTATGTCTCCTATTCATCTCCGCACATGCCCCAATTATTGAGATTTAATGGGTTATGTTATTGTTGTTGTAATGTGTGTATGTGAGTTTTTTTTGGGTGTGGTGAATACAGGATAATAATTTGTTGATTCGACCTTTCTATCCCCTTCAAAGGGCTATTTTATTTTTTTTCTTAAAACGTGTTTGACTAAAGTAACTGGTGATTCTTTAGTCTCTACCGTATTGTTGCATATTATTGTCAAGACATTAATATTTTGATGTGTATGTTTGTGACTACTGACTGAATGGAAGATCTAACGCATGTATTATTTTCTTCTTGACAAGTACTACCTCCATTTTTTAAATATAAGACTTTTATGACAAGTAATGAAAATTAAGTAAATAAAAATTAAGATATTTTTTTATACAAAATATCAATACTATTCTCTTAAATAGAATTAGTGACATACACGTTCTATTTAAGATAATAATATTAGTATTTTGATTAATAAAATATCTTGAATTTTATTCTTTAATTTTTTCTACATGTCTTGAAAGTCTTATATTAAGGAATGGAGGGAGTAAGATCTAACACCAACTATCAGTTTGACTTGATAAACAGAAAGTAATAAAATAATAAAAATATACGGATAGTAATGTAATTTTACACTCAACATAAATGACATTCATTTTCTTAACTGTTGACTGGCGGATAATATATCCCTAATGCATTAATTGAAACTCCATAAGTTAAAATGCAATAACCCTTGACTTTTTTTTTAATTTTTTTTATATTTATTTATTGGGGGAGGGGACCAATATAGGTGAAATTAGCCCTAATAGGTTTAACCCAAAAAAACACTTCTTTTTTCTTTCATAATTAAAAGTGAACTAAGATTTATCAACGGCGCAAAATTGACGGTATTGAAGTAGAATTGACCCCAACGAAGTCCCAAGCAATAAAAACACTTGACTTTTCTTTGGTCCCAGTATGGTGCAATTTGGCTAAAATGATAAACTAACGGTTAGATAAAAAATCTAATTAATAATATATCAATATATTTTTTTATGTTTTTCCAATTAATTTAGGTTTTTCCAACACAAAATTCTCATTTTGAACCTCAAAAAAATTTCTGTCTCAGAAAGTTAAAGAAGTGAATTGATTGTGATAAGAGAGGTGAGATCCTGAAAGTTTGTGTTTGTGGTTGAAATGAGAGTGGAAAACAAATGCTACCAACGGAGAAATTCTCGAACAGAAACCAATCCAAATACAATCTAACTTAAACTTGACAAGAAATAATTTTAGTTGTCATTTGTCAAGAGTGTTTACAATCAAAGTTGACTAGAAGCAACTTGGTTTAATTGCACCTAATATTTGCGACATGGTTTAATTGCAATTGTTTGATAAGTTTTGTGTGGTTGTATGCAATAGTCATTTATGTATATATAATCAATGAAATCGTGAGTCTTCTTATTACCCCAACAAAATTCTCTGTCCAAAACCAAAAGCAACTGATTTCTTGAACATATAATCTTTTGTTTTCTCTGAATTTGAGATGGATATACCGCAGCTCTACTCCAGAGCTGTTCTTGTTTTCTGGATTATATCAGGTTCAGGATTTGCAGCAGTACAAGACCATGGAAATATAACGGATCGACTTGCTTTATTGGACTTCAAAAAGCATATTTCAGATGATCCTTTCCAAATAATGATGTCATGGAACGATTCAATGCATTTCTGCGACTGGAATGGTGTTACGTGCGATCCATCAAACCAGAGAGTCTTGTTTCTCAATTTGAGCCATCAAAAATTGGTTGGCTCTGTTCCTCCATCCATTGGCAATATTTCATTCTTAACTGAATTTAATCTATCCAACAACAGTTTCCATGGTTGCATTCCTCAGGAAATTGGGCACTTACTCCATCTCCAACGTCTTAATTTGAGTAGAAATGCCTTTGACGGAAGTATCCCTACAAACATCAGCCATTGCCGAGAACTCAGAGTGATGATTATGGCATATAACAATCTGGTTGGAAAAGTTCCTGACCAGCTTAATTCACTGACAAAGATGAGGTCGTTTCTTCTTGGAGAAAACAATCTAACTGGAGGGTTTCCCAGTTGGATAGCAAACTTTTCTGCTCTTGAGGAACTTTCACTTGATCACAATCCTCTAGGAGGAAACATACCTCCTGATCTTGGTCGGTTGACGCACTTGACATATCTGTTATTTACTGGCAATCAATTGGTTGGTACAGTTCCTTCTGGAATCTTCAATATATCACCCCTCCATATATTTTCTCTTTCTTTGAATCGATTACAGGGGGAACTCCCACCTGATGTTGGTACTACCCTTCCAAATCTTGAGATATTTGTTGGTTGGAGAAACCAATTCACTGGAGAAATTCCTGCTTCATTAGCAAATGCTTCAAATCTTTCTATGATCAGCTTCCAAGATAATGGTCTTACCGGGACTTTGCCCTCAGTTTTTGGCAAACTGCAAAGTTTGTATTGGATTAACTTTCAAGTCAATAATCTTGGAAGCAAGCGAAGTGGCGATTTGAGCTTTCTTTCTGACTTGGCTAATTGTACAAGGTTGAAATTTCTGGGACTATGGAGAAATAATTTTGGTGGAGAACTCCCTACTTCAGTAGGAAATCTTTCAGTAAACCTTGATAAGCTTACCATGGGTTCAAATATTTTAGAGGGATTGATTCCTCCTGGAATTGGGAATCTGGTCAGGTTGACCCTCCTAGGACTGAGCGATAATTCTTTTAGCGGCTGCATCCCTGATACCATTAGTAAGCTTCAATATCTAGTGAAGTTATATATTAGTGACAATAAGCTTTCTGGAGAGATTCCATCTTCTATTGGTAACTTGACATTATTAATCAATTTGTTTATGGAGAACAACAATCTTGAGGGTACCATTCCCCCGGAGTTAGGAAGGTGTAGAAATTTGATCATTCTGAATCTTAACAATAACAATTTTACAGGCACCATTCCGGTTGAGATCATGGGCATTTCTTCTCTTTCCATTTCTTTGAATATTGCTCAAAATGCTCTAACTGGTACATTACCACTTGAAATTGGCAAGTTAGTTAACCTCAAGATGTTGGATCTTTCAGACAATAAACTATCAGGTGAAATCCCAACCAGCATTAGCAGTTGTCTTAGTTTGGAAATTTTAATTTTGCGCAGTAATTTACTCCAGAGAAGAATTCCCGAATCCATGAAAGCATTAAGAGGCTTGGGAGAGATAGATCTTTCGCATAATAACTTTTCAGGAGAAATTCCAGAATTTATTGGAAAGTTTTCATCCCTTAAGAAGTTGAATCTCTCTTTTAACAATTTTGTTGGTGAAGTTTCAAATGAAGGAATTTTCGCAAATGCAAGTGCCGTTTCAGTAGCAGAAAACAAGAAGCTTTGTGGAGGTATTCCTGACCTACGTCGCCCAACGCCCAAATGCAAATCACAAATCAAAGTTCCCTAATCTCAAAGTATTAGTCCCAACTAGTATTTCTGTTGTATTTCTAGTGACGATACTTACTGGGGCTGTTTTTTATGCACTTAAGAAACCAAGGAAGAAAGCTTCAGTTGAACTATCTTCTTCCAAAGATGGGCTGATACGATTCTCATATCATGAAGTTTTCCATTCAACAGATGGATTCTCAGCGAACAACTTGATTGGGTCGGGGAGTTTTGGATCTGTATACAAAGGAGTTCTTGGTGATGATGGTCTTATCGTGGCAGTGAAAATATTAAACCTCGAACAAAGAAGGGCGTCAAGGAGCTTCATCGATGAATGCAAAGTTCTAAGAAGCACAAGACATAGAAATTTACTTAAGATTGTAACTGTTTGTTCGAGCTTCGATCCTGAAGGGAATGACTTCAAGTGTATAGTCTACGAGTTCATGAGCAATGGAAGCCTAGATCAGTGGCTGCACCCCGGGAATGAATACCCCGTTCACAGCAAGAGCTTGAACATTCTTCATAGGCTGAACATAGCTATAGATGTTGCTTCCGCTATCGATTATCTCCACAATTGCTGTGAAATTCCAATAGTTCATTGCGACCTAAAGCCGAGCAACATACTTCTTGATGAAGACATGACGGCCCATGTTGGCGACTTTGGATTGGCCAAGTTCCTTTTTGAAGATTCAACTGTTCCCCAGAAGAATAGCTTATCAGAAGGCTTGAAGGGCTCCATTGGCTACATTCCTCCAGGTATATTCAAATACTTCTTTTTGCTTTTGACTAATGATATTCATTTAGCACTAATCCTTAACTAGATATTCTCAGTTAATTTGTGTTTTACAAAGTATTTGATATTAATCTTTGTTGAGATCTTTATTGTTACAGAATATGGTTTGGATGGTCGTGTTTCCACAGCTGGAGATGTTTACAGCTATGGAATAATTTTACTAGAACTGTTTACAGGTAAAAGACCAACTGATGATATATTCGGAGATGGCATGAGCATCTATGAATATGTTAAAATTGCTTTATCTGGACATGTTATGGAGATAATAGACCCATCATTATTGCTCCTAAACGAAGGAAAGCCTGAAAATGAATTTGTTAGAATGGAGGAAGCAGCAATAATCTACGAGAATAGCTTATATGAAAATCGTAGTAGGATAGAAGAAATTTTGGTATCGGTTTTGAGTATTGGACTTGAATGTTCTAAGTCATTACCAGGGGATCGGATGCCAGTGAACATTGCTTTAAGCAAAATGCAGAAAAGCTGGGAAAAGTTTCGCGAGTATGAAAGGTGAAACAGAAGCAAGAGATCTTTAGCTGAGCCATTTGGTTAACAAATTTCAAGAGCACTGAATTTGTATAGGATAAATATTGGGATGTTTCAATCTTTCTATCATGTATTATCATATATTATTGTCTTTTTCTTGACATTATTATTTTGCATTGTATGTTTTGGTTAAGGAGGTCGTTCTGGGCGCGGTGGTTAAGTGTTTACTTAATATCCGTTAGGTCATAGGTTCGAACTCCGAAAACAGCATTTTTATTATAAAATAAAGGTAAAACTGCGTACATCGGACCTTCCCAGACCCTTCTAATGCGAGAGGCTTGTGCATTGGGTACGAACTTTTTTCTTTTTAATTTTTTTTTTTATTGTATGTTTTGGTTCATGTTTCTATATGTCTATCTAAATTTATATTTTTAATGCAATTGGTAGATTTGTAAGGTAGCCAACATCTCTATGGTGGTTTTCCAAAAGCCGTAGATATCCCCCAAACTCATGTTAAAATAAAATAAAAATAAATTATGTATTCAGATTGCTAAAGTCCAGAATTATCACAAGCAAAACAATGTCCATCGATGCCGGTGGCGGATCTAGAGGGCTCGGATAGCGCCCGCTCCAATATTTTTTATAAGATTTTTATATATATATTTTTTAATAAATATTAAGTTCCCCTCTCCATAAATTTTTTAAGAGTTTAATTTCGAGCAAAAATAGATATCAACTTTATATCACAATACTTTAACATAAATTTTAAAGTTCAACAATTTTGTAAATGATATATTTTTGTATTTTATTTTTAATTATTTTATAAAATTTTCTTATTGTTGAAAACTGTGTCGAACTTGGAATATTTTGCTACGAATCGGAAGTGCTGTTGTGATATCCCATCACACATAAGATAACTTTGAAATGTTTGATTGCTATATGATTATGGACATAATGATCCTCTATCAACTCGAGATATCTATTTTGGTATATCAAGTTCGATTGTTAAATGGACGGTATCCATTTTCTTAGCTGTTGACTGACAGCCAATACACTCCTAGCGCATTAATTGAAACTTCATGCATTAAAGTTCTATATCCTCATAATTTAATGATAGTAAAAAAAAATTAACTCAATAAAATTAACCAAAAAAATTGTCTTTTTTTTTATTATTGGCGAAAAATTGACGGTCATGAACGTAAATTTGACCCTAACAAAGTCCCAAATTATATAAAGTATTTATGTGTGGGCGAAATGAAACCGTTATCACTTTTTATGTTGGTTTCTGTCAAATTAAATAATCTATGGAAGATAGACTACTTCCTGACTTTTCTTTTCATCCAGTGTGGTGAAAATGCAAACTCTGATTTCAACTGCTTCTTCTTCAATGGTGGCGATTGTAGTCTTTTGTCTCTCTCTCATTGCTACTATTCTGGACAAAAATATTCTTCATTCAGCCACAAAAAACAAAAAGAAGACAAAAACATTAATCATGTTAGGGAAATGATGTTGCAGTTAATAGGAATGCTTCATCATCCACACATACAAATTGTATATATATGATTATGGGAAAATTATAGTAGGATAGAAGAAATTTTTGTATCAGTTTTGAGTATTGGACTTGAATGTTCTAAGTTATTACCAGGGGATCGGATGCCAGTGAACATTGTTTTAAGCAAAATGCAGAAAAGTCGGGAAAAGTTTCGCAGGTATGGAAGAAGAAACTGAAGCAAGAGATCTTTAGCTGTGCTATCAGGTTAACAATTTCAAGAGCACTGAATTTGAATGGCACAATCTTGAATCTTTACTGTTGATCTAATATTTTATATTTATTTAGGAAGGCTATTTCAGTTGGCGTTACACTTCAGACTTATAACATAATTAGTCGGTTCACACTTGTTAATATATATTTTGATATTTTTATTTTCTAAATATTCACTACTTATCAGTTATATGTGCTTGATCCAATATTTTTTTAGCATTCAGAGCTCACAAGATGCAGATTCATATGAAGTTCATGATTTTTAGATTTGGAGAGCAATGCCATCAAACACCTGGGAAGGTCTGGCATTGGGTCTGCCCCACACTCCTCTCGCATAAATTTAGATAGGACCCACCTGCAGAGTAGGTTCCGCAGGCCTTCATGTCTCACAGGTACCCACAAATTCCGCCCCACATTGAATTTTTCCCAAACACCTCATCTAACATACCTCTTAAAGGGAGAGATTGTCCCACAACATCTACAATCACCTACTTGACTCACATCTCGTACGGAGTAGCACTTGGTTCCCACACGTCTGTCTAGTCACCGACTTTGATACCATAATGTCATGCCCGTGAGCACAACACATGAACTTGACAACACTTATAACCACCTACATGACAAATAAACTCGCTCGCTATGCCAAAATGAATATCACGAGGTGATTGAAAGTATTTAAATCCACGTTATATAACACTCCATCTTCTCATAATTATCTGATGTGGGATGAGGTTCACATATATCATTATGAATGAATGATCATGTCCTTAGATTTAGCAAAGATAATAATAATAATAATAATAATAATAATAATCATGTCCCTAGTTCTTTGTTGTAGCCTAGCCTCACGCGTATACGTAAGCTAAATCAAGTGCCTGATCCCAAATAAGAATCTTCTATATCTTTATGTGTCTCATTATTTATTTCACGAATAAGTAATTGATATATGTCAACTTTTATGTAATTAAAAGACCTATAATTTAAGTGAAATTGTGAAACTCATAAAGAAAAAGTGAATACATAATAACCATCAATTAATAGGACAAAAAATAAGACAAATTTAGAACATTTTTTTTTTTCATGATTGCTTATGTGGTAAGCAAGTTGAGTGGGTATACGAGTAATCGAAGTGCTGAGCATTCGACTGCAATAGGTAGAATATTAAGGTACTTACATTATACTCGTAACTATGAATTGCATTATACAAGATATTCAGCAGTGGTAGAAGACTACGACGGAATTGTTGTAAATCTCCAAGTTCTTCAAAGCTACTCTTCTTTTGCTGTCACATTGTGTATTGAAATTGCTGTCTAAGAAGCCCAGCTTAGTGGATTTGAGTCCTTTAGGAATAGTCAAGTCTGTCCGTGGATTAGGTCCAAGGAAGAATCTAGAGGGCGAGAGTAATTGCGGCCCCTCAAGATTTTTAAATTTACGATTATTATTTTCATAAAATTTTAAAATTTTGATAATATTACTAACAAAATTATTCTTTAATTTTACAAGAATTATGTAAAATTTTACCCCGTACAATTTTTTTTTAATTTCGTCTTGATTAAAACCTTCTTTCCCTAGGTTCATTTTGGATCAATGGCCATTTTCTAGTTAGGACTTAAAGGCATATTGGTGAATTTCATCTTTAAATGTACCACGTTTGGTGATTTTGATTCCTGATCTTCTTTGTTTTTCTTTTGGGGACTTTCAACATATGTGTTTGGGTGAAACAGTCATTTTAAGATCCGTTTTTACCAAACGCAAAATGTTTAAGGTAAAAAAAAAAAAACCAAAATCACTAAACATTATATGTTTAGAGACAAATTTTACCAATCTGCCGGATTTCGGGATTCAAAATCACTAAACATTATAAGAAGAAGTCGCCGGTGAGAACAGTGACAGAAGAAGCCGGAAGCCGGGTACCACTACTCTTCTCCAACCACCAACTATAAATTCCAACCTCTAAAAAAAAAAAAAATCTTAAAATGCCCTTTTTTTCCTTAAATTTAAATCTATTTATTATGAATGATATGCCTTTCCCAAAATGCCCCCATTTTTTGAACTTCCGTTATGATGTAACGGAGAATATGGATGGAAGGTCAAAAACCAAAAACCGAAATAGTTTAGGGGATAAAACTTTAACCTTTTTAGTTGAGGGTCAAAAACCAAAAAACGGAATAGTTTAGGGAGCGTCAGCGCTTTTTACCCAAAAATATATAATGAAATTAGAAGGATCAATTAACATTATTAAACACTATCATAAACAAAAAGGGAAAAAACTAAAGATTTAAAAAAAATGAAATAAGGAAATGAATTAATGTTTTATGTCAAGTCACATCTCTTCAAGTTTACTTGTTTATCTCCATATCAATATACATTTTATAGTTTTTTTTCAGTCCGGCTCCTATGAGAACAGGTGCGAAACAATTCCAGCCGTCGGATGGGATTTTGAACGGTCCAGATCTGGAGAGAGAAAAGTTGCGGCTGGACTTAAAATATTAAAAAAAATAAAATTTCTCTCTCCAGATCTGGACCGTTAAAAAATCTCATCCGACGGCTGGTAGCTTGTCCCGCACATGCGGACCAAAAAACTGTCCCGCATAGGAGCCGGGAGCGTTTATTTTTTTTGCTAAGTAGTATACATTTTATAGTTGTAAGTAGATTAATGTGTTGTTCTTCTATACCCTTTTTTTTTGTTGATGAATAGTGTTCTTCTATACATAGCAGGCTAGCACATTGGATTATTATTACATAAAATGAAGCCAAATTTTAAATACTCATCTTTTTAAAATATTCACCAACATGCGACATCATTATCTCTATCCAGTATTAATAAAAATATCTATAAGTAGTGTGTTACCTGGAGCCGACCAAATAGCATGTACTAATTTTGGAATTGGGAGTCTAAATATAGTGTAAAACGCTTTAAATTTTATATGTGCAGAACAAAACTCAACCGTCAAAATCTTACCGATGCAATTTTTTTTTTAAATCACTACACCTTAGAATTTAATGAACATTTGTTAGAGAGGTTAAAAAATCTCAGTTATTAAAATTTTAATTTGAAATTTTTGTTACACACATAAAACAAAACAAATAGTTTGCACATACAAAACAAAAGAGAAGAGACGTAAATCTTTGAGGGGAGGACGGCAGTTGGAAGTTGCATGGACGAAGACAGGAGCAGGGGTGCCAATCACCCCGAAATTTTTAAAAATACTTTTAGATATAGTAAATTTTATATGTAGTTCGGAATATTTTATCAGTTTCGCCTCTCAAGATTTTTTTTTTTGTCATTTTTATATGTAATTCGATATACTGTTGCAGTTTCGTTCCGAACACCAAATTTCTGAATTCGTCCCTGGAAGTTGGTAGAAATAATTACTCCAAAAGTAATAAATGAGTAGAGTTGAATGAATAAACTCTGTTTAACTGCATTTCCCACTTCTTCTTCTCTCGGCGGTGGCGACGATGATGATTTCGCTATTCCGGGCAAAAATCATTATTTTCTATGAATCATTATTTTCTTCACATTGTTTTCAATAGGTTGTCTGTGCTGCAAAAATCTATCTTCTTTCTTCAAAACGATTCTCGTTTGAATAGGCTCTATTACTATCATGTCACTACAAGAAAACTGTGTAACAGGGACGGACATTTCCGTCGCTAATCCGTCACTAAACTCAGTTTAGCGACCGAATGACGTGGTCGTGTAGTTTTCGTCGCTAAGCAAAATATAGACAGAATACCGACGGAAAAAATAGCAACCGAATATTTGGTCGGTAAATAGCGACCGAATACCGACCGAATGGTCAACATTGTTGACTTTTGACTTTGACTGGGTAACGACCGAATACCGACGGAATATCTAGCGACCGAATATTAGGTCACTATTTACCGACCGAATGGTCAACATTGTTGACTTTTGACTTTGACTTGGTAATGACCGAATACCGACGGATAATTAGCAACGGAAAAGAGGGTCACCATATACCGACCGAATGGTCAACATTATTGACTTTTGACTTTGACTGAGTAACGACCGAATACCGACGGATAATTAGCAACGGAAAAGCAGGTCACCATGTAGCGACCGAATACCGACGGTCTGGTCAACATTGCTGACATTTGACTTGACCCAGGAACGACCGAATAGCGACGGATACTTAGCAACGGAAAAGAGGGTCACCATATAGCGACCAAATACCGACGGTATTTACCGTCGCTAAATTGTTGTTATTTAAAAAAATAAAAATTGAATTTAATTAAATCCCTATTACAGAACACAGCAGCAATAGCAGCAATAACCAAAATGCTCACAATCAATTCTCATTACATTAAATACTGACAATCAAAGTGCAAACTTCTTATTACAACACTCACAATCAAAGTGCACATTTTGAATAACAACACTCACAATCATAGTGTGCACCTTACATTACAACTCACAATCAAAGTGTACACATTACATTACAAAGCTCACATTCAAAGTGCACACTTTGAATTATCAAAACTCACAATCAAAGTGTGCACATTACATTGCAACACTCGCGTTCAAAGTAATTTATTTCATTTATCAAAACTTACAATCAAAGTGTGCATTTCTCATAAACTCCTTGATGTCATTCATATGCATATCCTTGAAAATGCATGAGTTGCAATCTGCAAAATTTAAGAATCAAATTATTATGACAATAAAATTTCTACTTTGAATTATGTTAAAAAGTTATACAATATGACAATTAATTTATTATAATAAAATACACCAACAAATATGACTCACTTTCAATATGTGGAATTCCAAGAGAAGCGAGAAATCTTAATCATTCTAAATCATCATCGGTCATTAATTCATCATCTTCTTCAGAATTGTCATCTTCCGACATAATCCCATCATCGTCATCGTCATCATCTTCATAACCACGGCTCGCACCGGCCACAAATACAACTTCAATTTCCCCTGACCGGTGTGCAAGTTGACCAACTTCAGTAATAGTTGGATCAATGCGACTGGTCTCCTCCTCGCGTACTTCGTCCTGATACGGTACCGGAACACCAGGAACGTCAAATAGACATGGTTTGGAACGACATACAGCCAACCAATCAGCCCTAGATGATGTCTTACTACCCGGATAAGGTGTGTAGTAGACTTGTTGACATTGGGAAGAAAATACAAATGGATCGTAACCCTGGTAGGTTCTTTTCCTATGGATTTCTACAAGTTTATATTGAGGATGCACTCTTAAACCTCGATTTGGAGTAGAATCAAACCAGTCGCATTTGAAAAGAATAATTTTTTGGTCAGGTATTCCAGCAAGTTCAACCTCAATTACTTGCTTCAACTCACCGTAATAATCTCCTTTAACCCATACCCCGCTGTTTGTCGTTCCTTTTCCATCGCTGCGGGCTTTGGTGTGAAATCTATAACCGTTAACAAAGTAACCGGTGTATGACATCACTCTCCTTGACGGGCCCCAAGACAGATTTTTCAACAAAAATTCGGAATCTTCCTGAAGGCTATGTATCTGTTGAGCAATAAAAGTTAAATTATTTTAATTATGCATTCTTATTACAAGTACATTTCTACAAGTACGGAAGGTGAATCGGCAAGTGTTCCATCACATCAAAAAATCCCGGAGGAAATATTTTCTCTAACTTGCATAATAAAATAGCGATAGTGTCCTCCAATTCTTGCATATGCGCCACACTCAACTTTGGGGAACACAAATCTCTATAGAACAGACTAAGTTCAGCCAAGGGTCCCCAAACATTTGCCGGTAGTACTTCTCTAAGTGCTATAGGGATAAGTCTCTCCATGAATACATGAGAATCGTGACTCTTCATTCCAGACATTTTCAACTCTTTCATATCAACTCATCGCGCCAAATTCGATGCATATCCATCTGGGAGCCTTAATTCTTTAACCCACTGCAAAACCATTTCTTTTTTAGGCTTGGTAAGAGTGAAACATGCCTTCGATTTTGTTGCTTTAACTCGGTCATCGTGTTTAATATTCAATTCCGGACGATTGCAATACCTTTCAACATCCGCTCTAGCTTTAACATTGTCTTTAGTTTTACCTTTCACGTCCATCACGGTGTTAAAGACATTATCAAACATGTTTTTTTCATTATGCATGACATCAATGTTGTGTCTTATCAAAAGTGTCCGCCAATAAGGTAAGTCCCAAAATATACTACGTTTAGCCCAACTATGATCCCGTCCCCTGCCTTGCTCTTTACCGATCTCTTCACTGTATCGGTAATTTTTTTGATAATCTCTAACTCTAAGGAACATTTCATGACCACTAAGGCGAGTCGGGCGGGTCTCGCTCTCTCTTGTCGCCGGTCCTTTCGAATCCCTTTGCATCTCTTCTAAAAGGATGATCAGGGTGACAAGAAGCATCTGTGGCAATCGAACCACGATTGTTTCCCTCCGCATCGCAAATGGAACGCTTGTGTTTCCTCCATACAATATGGACAAGCGTGAATGCCACTGTACTCCATCCACTCAACATTCCATATGTCTGGGAAATCACTAATTGTCCAAAGTAATGAAGCCCTCAATTTAAAATTTTGTTTTTTTTTGAGTTATCATAAGTTTCCGCTCCTTCAACCCCTACGCTTGATTCAATTCATTGATTAAAGGTCGCAAGTACACATTGATCTTGTGTTTTGGATTTTGGGGGTCCAGTGCACAATGATAGTTAAAAAGATTACATTGTTCTTCATACACATCCAATGGGGGAGATTATAAGGTGTTAGAAGAACTGCCAAGAAGAATAGTTCTTCCCCGACATGCCGAAAGGTGCAAAACCATCTCGTGCATAACCCAAGCCTTACATTCCGAGGTTCTCGCTGCAAAATCGGTGTGTGTTCTCACAAAATGTTGCCAAGCTTCTCCATCCCGTGGGTGATTCATTATTCCCTCTTCCCTCTCACAGTCTGAGTGCCATGTCATGTGGCTTGCAGCTTTTCTCGGGATGCATACAATCTTTGTAATCTTGGAGTAATCGGAAAATAATACATCTTTTTGCAAGCAATCTCTTTTAATCATGTATTTTTTGATTTCTTTTTTCTTAATGTATCTAGCATGGCCACAAAACTTGCATTCTCTACTCTCAACATCATCTTTCCAATACAACATACAACCGTTAACACAAACATCAATCTTTTTGCACTGTAATCCAAGACCTTTAACCAATTTCTTCATTTTGTAAAAAGTCGTCTAAAGCATTATTATTTGGAGGAAGTGCCTCTTTCATCAACTGCACAAATTTATCTATTGTAGTTTCGGATAAGTTGTCTTCGGACTTAATGCTCAACATCCCTGGCAAATCATTGAAAGTCGTGAATGGTTTGTACAACCATTGTAAAGTGGGCTATCAACGACTTTCAACATGTCATAGAACTTTTGTGCCTCTCGGATTGGGAGGTTCTTCCACGTCCCCTATTTTGTCGCTCATTAAAACTTGGTCCCGCAGCATCAATAATCATATCTCGATATTTGTTCGGTATCGTGTGTCTTTTATAATAATCATGAACATATGGGATTTGAGGCATGGGAATGAATGCCTCACCATGACATGTCCAATTATAATAGTTAGACACGAATCCGTTCATAACAAGGTGATACTTCACAGTATCAGGCATATGAAAATACTTATTCCTACAAACCCCACAAGGATACCTAATCCCATCTATTTGTACATTAGCAAACGTACTAACTGCGAAAGCCACAAATCGTTTCAATCCCGCTATAAATTCTTGACTATGACGAGGTCCACTATTCGAATCCATATACATCCAACTACGGTCTTCCATTACAAACACAATATCTGCGTATACAAAGACTTAATAATTAAATGCATATTAACTTTGAATGTTATTTTGATGATTTGTCACCCTTATTTCCAAGTAATTATTAACGTGTGATAATGGCATCTTGTCTACTATTTTAAATGAAATTTTTTCAACTATTTCGATTATTTTCAACATTAGGTTGTTTGTTTGTTGCAATATAATACAAAGAGATAAAATAATGAGAGATAATACAAATAAACAAAATGATGGGAGATAATACAAAGAAATAAAATCATGGGAGATAATACAAAGAAATAAAATCATGGAAGATAATACAAAGAAATAAAATGATGGGAGATAATACAAAGAAATAAAATCATTGGGATAATACAAAGAAGCATAAAATTTTGCCACTTTCATATCATCATTTAATATGCAAAAAATAAATGGTATGTTGTAAACCTAATAAAAGGTAAATTGCCCTAAAATTTGATTCTTTGTGAACAATTTGTGGTCTCATGATTTTTTTTGATCCCTTATACCATATTTTGATTAAGCTAAAGAATAAATGATATAAAAGAGCATAAATATTGACATTAATAACATTAGAATAAATAGAGAAGAAGAGATTCTCACCAAATACCCAACTGAAATTGGAGGTGTTGGGAAGTCTTGCGGATGCCGGAGGTGGTGGTGCCGTCTTGGAGTTGCCGGAGGTGGTGGTGATGGGAGGAGGGTGGAGTTTCAAGGTAGATTTTGGAAGAAATCACTAGAGGAGATGGTGGTGGAGTTAGAAATCGCGGCTGCAGAATGTGTTGCAGGGGAGGGTTGAAAATAAAGATCCCACTAACTGGAAAGGCGACGCCGTTTCGGCAATTAAAGGTAGCGACCGAATAGCGACCGTACTGGCATATTCGGTCGCCCAAAAGAATGTCTGAACACTTGTAAATTTTTGGAAATAAAGATCCCGCGCACTGGACAAGACGACGCCGTTTCGGCAATTAACATTAGCGACCGAATAGCGACCGAAAATGCTAGTACGGTCGCTATTCGGTCGCCCAGAAGAATTTCTGAACACCTGTAAATTTTTTAAAATAAAGATCCCGCGCACTGGACAGGACAATGTCGTTCCGCATTTTATTTAGCGACCGAATAGCGACCGCACTGGTATATTCGTTCGGATCATCCGAGCTTTCCTCGGATCGACCTAACCGAACCAGAGAGTTGAAGCTTTTGGAACTAGCTGATTTCGGTCGACCGAGGTCACAGTTCGGTCGACCTAAGCATATTCGGTCGCTATTCTATCGCCCAAAAGAATGTCTGAACACTTGCCAATTTTTGAAAATAAAGATCCCACGAACTGGACAAGACGACGCCGTTTCGGCATTTTATTTAGCGACCGCCCTGTTATATTCGGTCGCTATTATTTTCCCGGAATCCGTTTTTATAATATAGCGGGGTTTTTAAAGATATATAGAAACATTTTGTCTATTTTAGTTACTATTACTAAAATATGTATACACACACACACACACACACACATTAACTTGAATATGCAAACAATTAAAACTTATACTTATTCACAAAATACGATTGTATTACTTGAATTGTTCTGCTTCATGTCTATACAGGTATTTTGTGAATAAGTATAAGTTTTACTTGTTTCACTATTCAGGTATTTAATGTGTACATACGTATATATTACTAAAATAGACAAATATTTTTATATATCTTTAAAAACCTCGCTGTTTTATAAAAAACGGAATCCGGGAGAATATACCGACTGAATAGCGACGGATATGCTGTTTCGGTCGCTATTAGGTCGCCCAAATGATAAATGTACATCCGTCGCTAATCCGTCGCTAAACCCTAACCCTAAACCCTAAATCGGTCGTTATTAGGTCGCTAAGAGGTCGCCGTGAGACCAAATTTCCAGAAGCAAAACAGGGTTCAATTAACATAGCCCAAAACATAACAGATTACTACAAACGCCTGCACAATTCAGGAAAATAACAGAAAACAGAACCCAAAAAGTCACAATTAACATAGCCCAAAACATAACAGAAAACAAACAAAATTCAAAATTATCCCAAAACATACTAAATTACAAAATTAACCCAAAACTTCAAAACTAAACAAAACCGAAAACATACAAAATTAACTAAGTGCTCTATTGACTCCCCAAAACTTCATCGACAGTTAGGGGGTCATCGTCATAGTCTGATTCTAAGTCGTCGTCTAAGGCACTACTCAACTTATCCTCTAACTCAGAGGCACTTAATATAACATTGTCCTTATTAGTTAAAATGTTAGCTAACATACTAGCTAAACCTTTGTTTCTCTCGCATTTTGAATTCTTAGGAGCCGGACTAGTAATGTATATCAGTGCGAACTATAAAGTTTTAGAAATTCTGATCACCTTTTTATTGGATTTTTTGTAGAGAGCACCGTGAAAGTTTTGAACCTCATTGTCAACAAACTATCCTTATTTTTTTTGGAAAATTCTGATATTGACAAGTTTTGTAGAGATGTTAACAGTTCTGAACTCCATGATCTAATAAACTTTTTTTTTGCTAAATAGATCCAATAAACTTGTTCCATATTGTATAATTCATATTTAGTTGGTGTATTGGATTGAGTCTGATTGGTTTGAAACTCAAACCTAGATTCAAATTGAATTTGAATTGAGTTATAATTTAAATCTTAAATATTAAATTATGAATAATTTGGTTTGACTTTAACACTAGTCTAAGAGGAGTGTATTCAATTCAGATTTTAACTGATTTTCAAAAGTTAATAAATTCTAATGAATTGTTGCATGTTTTAATTGTACCCATTTCAAAAAAAATTGAAATAATAAATAACATCTCAAGATAATTACTTTACCTAATTTAACAGTAAATGGTGGCAAAAAATTCAAGTATACAAGTAAATCAACCTTTTCCAGCTTCAACAGTAGTACCTTGTACTTTTGTCCTGAAACGTGCAGATCTCGGCAAAGACTATTCAATGCTTTTGTTTTGTGTGTTGTCCACATCTTGTAGGGGTGGGTATTCAGAATCACTGCAGAGAGAAAGGAAAAGGTTTATCCGAAAAATATCACTGCATGTGCCCTCCCATTCTCGAGATCCCCACCAACATTTTTTTTTTTCGATTTTTGGGTCCGGTTAAAATGTGACAATTTAATCATTATTATCCGTAAATAATTTATAACTCAAATGTTAAGTTTCAAAATATTAATTATGAAATTTGTTTTTAATGGAAATGTATATTCAATAATAAAACATAAATAAGTTTTTCTTTTTTAATTTATTTGCATTAATTCAAAAATACAACTTTATCACTCATTTATCATCCTAGATATTATAACTGAGCAAAAAGAAACTATCTCAAATTACTATAGGTTTTTTTTATTTATTTTTTTTGAACGCCCAGAGGGCGGAACCTTATGAGCGAGAGAGATCAACCCTAAGAGGGAGCTAAATTTTAAAGCATACTGCACGCTGGCGAAGTGTATCGAACCCACGACTTCAAATTACTATAGGTTGAGAAGGAAGCAAATACATAAAGGCAGATTCTAAGTTAGGGATTTGGCGTTAGGGACGTAAAAGTTGCAACACTGCAAAACGAAATATAAAAACTACAAAAAAAAAAAATATTGCAGACTGCGAAAGAAACGTGTTTTAAAAGAAGACTTTTTATTAACACATGCATGATTTCTTACATATTTGGTCTAATTTTTCACGTATTTCCTAACATAAAATTTTAAGATGGAATGATGCGGAACCGTTGTACGAATACTAAGGTTCGGCTTGAATGCCCGATCTTTCTCCATCTCGAACAGTTTATCGGGGAATATAAACATCCTTTCTCCCGCAAGTTTGAATATCAATGGGGGCTGAAACACCACAATAAGTATAAACCAAACTTATTGATACAGTAACTCAAACATGAATGAATTCTACCAGAGAATCAAACACAATGTAACCAAGGAATAACCTTAAATCAATATATCAAGTCTAATAATAACATGGCTGAAATCTCTCTTAAATAGAGTGGAATTTCGTCCAAAAAGAACCCACAAATAAGAGTCCTTTAAAGATTAGGACTCTACAACTCCTAGATAACTAAAAACACTACCTAACATCAAGGACAACATGTCCTATTATTTAGGTAGCTTATTTTGGCCAACATGGCGAATTAAAATAAACAATAAAGCTGAAAATATAATTAAAGTCTTTAATAGACTTTAATTTACAAGTTTCCTAAAATATCCCTTTCAACCGTTTTCCTTCCAATTATGTATCTTTCCTTCAAATGATATTCGATGGCTTTGATCCTTGTGTCTAGCTTTCTTTGAAGGTTTCTTTACCTCTTGAACCTTTAGATTAGAGACTTTAAACACTTGGAACAAAGGCTTGACTTTGAAGCTCGTATTTGGGATGTATGAATTAAGGATGAGGTCATTTATCCAAATGACCTCTCTAAGCTTCATGGCTAGTACCGTATCATGGAACCTCAAAAAAAAAATCACAAACAATTCATTTTTTTATTTTCAAAATAAAAGTTCTTAAATAAAAAACCAATCCTAATACACGATTTATAAACCATCAATTTCCTCCACACGAACCATGAATATGATGGTTCATCTTTATATGAATAAAATGAGATGATACTCCCGGTCCCAAATTAGTAGTACCGATCCAAAATTTACAAATATCAAGAAAGTTGTTAGTTATATTATTTTTTTACAAATATCAAAAAAATTGGTGCCTCATAAAATGAGATGCCCTATTGTGTATGACTTCTTAGACATGTACATAGTCTGGCCTGGGTCATCTTAGCCACTAAATATAAAATCTGAATGTCTATATTATAAAAATACGTGTTCATTTGTTATTAACGATCAAATTAAAAATTCGACTATTGAAGTTTCTTACACGCGTGTAACATGAATACATGTCTCATACTACCCTCCTGAATTTGGAATTTGTTATGGAATTTTGTCTCGTTATCGTGAATAACTCGACATTGAAGAAGTTCGAAAGCGACCAGTACATCTTAATGTCTAACCTTTTGTGGCTGGTCTTGTAAAAAATGTTAATGCATTTTTCAATAAAAATTACTGGACTATTTTCTTTTTTTTAGTTTTATTTCTACTCGAAATATTTTATTTTATTAGTTTTTATAAACATTTTGTTTTTTTTTTTTCCTGAAAGGAGTTTTCTAAACTTAATTGAGAGGCTAACGGAATGCTTCTCAATGGGCTTACAAAGTACAAACTTCTTTAAACCTCCCCACCTGGGTAAAGAGATCATATGAGATAAATTTGTAATCTCCAACCAATTTTATTTATGTGTTATTTCTATTAAGTCCATGACATGATTAAATATTAATTTTAAAGTAAAACCCAAAAAGTATTATGAATGTTTTGAAATAATTTTAATTTACTAATAAAATGTATATAACTAGTAAAAAAAAAACATAAAAATGATGGAAGGGAGAGATAAAAGTATTCGAAAATTATTGTCAAATCAATTATATTTCTCAAAATTATGAAGTTTATGTAAAAATTTCATTGATGCCCAGAGAATAGTTTTATTGGTCTATTTACAAAATTTAGTACGGTAGTCATTGAATTACATAGATGAAAGATGAGGTGCAAATGTTGTTAAATAATGAAGAACAATAATGTCACATTATTCTAAGTTACTAACCATAAAAAATATAAAAATTGGATGATTAGGAAAATTCGTGAAAAATGCTGGCTTCTCTTTTAGGGGTTTTTTGTTTTTATTTTTTATAAATATTTATTAGAAAAAATGAAAACATAAGAAGTAAGAAGTAAAGTTCAAATTTTAAATTTTTACGTTTTAATATCCCAACCTTAATCATTAGATAATACCTCATAAGCTCTTTAAGATTGATAGAAGAAATAGTGACAATGCATTATAACATATTAAACGGAAAAACTAATTTTTTTAGATAATACCTCATAAGCTCTTTAAGATTGATAGAAAAAATAGCGACAATGCATTATAACATATTAAACGGAAAAACTAATTTTTTTAGATAATACCTCATAAGCTCTTTAAGATTGATAGAAAAAATAGCGACAATGCATTATAACATATTAAACGGAAAAACTAAAATTTGAATAAAATCATTGATCACTTTGTCACAGTAAAGACCAATAAACTTCTCCTTCAACATAAAGACGGCCTAACTTAGCAAAAAAAAAAAAACATAAAGATGGGCTATTTCCATGGTACAATCTGTAATACCGAATTTGAAGACGTAATGCAATCTTTTATTCTCTCTCTCTCTCTCTCTAAAAAAAAAAAGAGCAATTTCTTCATGGGATTATAAATTCAACAAAAAGCTTATAAATTAAATCTTATTTCATTTTATTTTATATAAAATAATTAATTTAATTTCGTCGCATTCGTCAAAAGAAGTAAAAATCGTTTGTACCCGTAATAGTTAATGAATTGTAGATAAGGATAAAATTGAAAACAAATGTTGTAAATACATAATTTATTTACATATAAAAATATAACAAAATATTTTGAAACAAACAAAAGAAAACCAAGACACGTTGTGACCGGAAGAAGTATTTTGCAATTGAACCAGTATAAAGTTCCAAATCAAATGCACTTGTTATTTGGGTACACTTATTATTTGGGTAAAAATCGCATGTTCCGGATATGTCACTATTTCTGTATCCAAATATTTATAATTTGCTATGTGTATATATAATTAGAAAAAATATCCATATTCAAAATTTTAAATGGTGGGTACATTTATAAAAATATGTACGGAGACAAACAATTTCCACCATTTGTTTGGTAATGTTATCTAATTAAATCTTTCGGGGGAAACTTCCTTCGTTCTATTGGTTCTTCGGGAAAAGTTGTTGTAGTTATTGGCCATCTTTTTTTCGTGATACCAGGGATTTTTTTTCCCCAATTTGAATTATGTGAATTATATGATTAATTTATTTAATTGCATAATTATTTGATTTTGTATTTAATGTCATGTTAAATGCTAATTGCTAAATGATTATTTCATGTGTTATATATGTTACATTCTATATTTATGTATGGGGGAATAAGAGTAATTAAATAAGGGAGAGGGACCTAATATGTAATTTACCTAACTTAAACATCTTAATTGATGAGTCATGAGGTTGGGGCTTGATTACGATTAAAAGACATCAGTTACAAAACTGACCATCGTGATATTTGAGAGAGAAGAGAAGACACTGCCAAAAGCTTCAAGGGGATGATTGAACGGGTTCGAGACGTAAGTTTTCACCGAGGGATACGCCGAATCGAAGACAATCGCGGAGGCTTCGTGGGAATGTAGTCGAATTACCAATCGTGTACCCGAATCGAAGAATGTGGCTAATTGCTTAACTGTTGCATTCTATGCGTTCGTTCGTATTTTGGTCATTATTTGTGGGTCTTTTTGAGTCTATTTGGTCACATTAGATATATTATGTTGTGATCTGTTCTGTTCTGATCCGTCTGTTCTGTTTTGATATATTATGTATTGCATTACACTGTCCTGCACTGGGTTCTGAGTCTCACGAGACTCGGGATGAATCGTTGCATATACTTCTTTAGGGTTATTTTGGGAAATGGGCATCTGCATTATCTGTATCTGATTTCTGCTATTTCTGTTTTTGTTCTGTCTTTATTATTATTATTACTGTTTTAGGTCGCCCACTCAGCACTGGAGCTCATTCCATCTGCTTTTGTTTGCAGATGATTTAGGCGAGGACCAGTATTACGAAGATGGAACATGGTACAGGGATTACAAAGAGTGATCCTAAACTGCTAGAGAATAAACACTGCCTCTTTCCTTTATAGTTATTACCGAACATTTAGTTTCATTTATCAGATATAATAACTTAAAATAATTTCCTTTCACCATATTACTTTCGCTAGTGCTTTTATTACTATTTATGGACCTGAATAATGAACTCCTTTATTTAGTAATTCATTGACTGTGGCTTTGGTGCTTCAGTAACCAATGGGCACTGTCATGTCATCACTTCGGAGACGGGGTGTGACACTTTTATTTACTAGAGACTGCAAGGACTTCTTTAATATGTGTGCTAAGGTAATTAAATGTCTGATTGAATTATGTCATAAAGATTTTTAGTCTTAGTTAGATTAGTTTCAAATTCAAATAAATTTTTAATGATTTAGTGCTTCATTCTTCATTCACAAACTCATTAAAAAGAGTTTAAATTTCAATTTGAGTATCAAACAATGATAGACTCAATTCAAGTGCACCCTAAATCGCGTTTTATGATTATTAAAATGAGAAGATAAATCGCACAAAACAAGTTTCATATGAGGACGGACCATGACGGCATGAATTTTACCCAACATCTTATGTATGATTGGATTGTGTTTGAATTAGAGATTTGGGTATTAGTTTTAACCAGATTCAAACTTAAACCACATTTTAGATAATTTAAAACTCCATGTTTCATTTTCAGACTCAATCTAAAATTTGTTTGGATGTGAGTTTGAGTGTGAAAACAAATAAAACCCAAATAAAACCTAATCCAATTACACCCCTAATTAGTCCAACTCCATTACCACACTTGTGTTTATCAGTCGAAGGAAATAATTACAAAGGAAAACAAGGCTGAATGCTTTCCACCAAGCAAATTTTTTTTTCCTCACACAAGTACAACCACTTTGGAAGCTCATTATTATAAATGTACTTATTGCGTTTATGTAGAAATACCACAAAACCTACCTTTACTTAGCCAGTGAAATTGTTTCACTAGTTGCTTGAACTCAATATATCTAAGGCCTTTTTGTTTGTAATGAAAATAATATACATATACAAGACCTACAACCCTCCCACTTCTGACTTCCTCACCCCCTTGCCAAAAAGCATGCTTTGTATTAGGGTTTATTTTGAGATTTTTAGTCTTGAAAAACGTAAAAATTGATTATTCGTGAGAAGAGTTGTTCGTCGGTATTGGAATCTCGAATGAAAATGGAAAAGAAATGGTAGAAAAAATTACAGAAGATGGTTCCGCAAAGTATATATTGAAATAGGAAATTGAACAAATTCTTGGTTTAATACATTGAAATTTTGAATGAAATACTTTCATGAACTTCTATAATAAGTCATTACTTTGGTAAACTCAAAGCATATCTATATATGAAGGTAATTAATTAATCAAAAGAAAGAAAACATATAGGTTGTCATTATATGATTTTTCCAACACTTGCCTAGATACATGTTAACATGAATTAAATAATTTAATATGAAAAATTTAAATTTCCTTTTCTCATAGGATTCTCACATTTCTAATATGATTTTAGATTTTGATACGGACGAAGACAGAGGGGGCGGGGTGGCAGTCGCTCCCCGAGATTCTTAAAAATATTACTGGGTATAGTAAATTTTATATGTAGTTCGAAATATTGATCAAATTCGCCCTCCCCAACATTTATTTTTGCAATTTTTCTATGTAATTCGACATACTGTTGCAGTTTTCGCCCCCAACGCCAAACTCCTAGCTTCGTCCTTGGATTTTGATATACTTAGATTACCATATAGAATGTACTTTGTCTGAATTAACGCGTGTTCCTAAGACGACGGTAGAAAATCATTATAATATTTTTTATTACCATCGTAAAAGATAAATTTTAAACTTTGGAAGAAAAATATATACATCAAATAAAATTATATGAATGTTGTAGAAGATGTTAATGATATATATATTGACGGATGCACACTCTAGCGTAACCCCACATGAATTTTTGTTGTTGTTTAATTCTAATTATATACTCATACATAATGATTAAGTGTATGTTATTAAGTAACCCCGTTAAAACTTTAGTGATCCCACACTCAAACAATACCAAATACGGAAGACAATGACGTGATTATTCAATTCTCTTGACTGTTGTTTGGGTTCTAATCAATCTTTTTAATTTTTTCTATTTATTTGAAAGTTTTTTAATATTTTTTCTTCAAAATTTTTACTTGTCTCCCGCATAGTATGATTTTATTTTAGAAATCCGTAAAAAAATATTTACATTTACTATAACTAACATTCACCATAGTTAGAGGTATTTTTTTCCCTCCACTTCATTTTATTTATTTTTTGGTTAAAAAGGAAATATATATAAAAAACATAAAAAGAAGACTCCCTAGCCCATAGGGTAGGGCACGAAGTTGTTATAGTTTGGCCTATCTATTAATACCTCTTGTCCATACCCTGCCACTATAAGGCTAACAAAAGGATGGGTATGGATAGAGGTGTCAGAAATAGACCTAAAATAAGAAGCCCCATGGGCATCCCCCGCCACTAACTGGCTAACAAGAGGGGGTAAAGAGTGCAAAAGAACAAGATCGGAGGAAGAAGAAAGTCCTCCAGCTTTGGCCAAAGCATCAGCACAAGCATTGGCCTCTCTGTAGATATGTGAGATCCTAGTCTCCGGTAACCGCCTGAGTAATGCACTGCAATCAGAAATGAAAGAGGATAAAGGGTGAGAAGTAATGTCAGCATGCTGAATGAGTTGGAGCACCACTTTAGCATCCATTTCTATATCAAGTTTTTGCGCATTGATGCTGATAGCCAGATTGAGCTCGTTTTTAGAAGAGGAAAGTTGATTGTGAAATATAGTTTTAGCCTAAAAAATCGTATTTTGTTAAAACGGTCATAAAAAAGGTAGTTTATTGATACAAATGTTATAAATAATGGGTTTTACTAGAAATATAAAATAGTTTATTTGGAAAACAATTCTCATAAAAAATGTCTGTGGGGGTGGTCGTCCTCCAAATTCGCCAATGTACACGCCCGTCCCTTCTCCAACATTTCTGAAACGTCAAATTTTCTATAAGAAAATTTTATTTTATTGATTGGTTTTGTCCTTATATGAGTGTCTCACTATCACTACATCCTGATTTCGTCACAATAGGAAAATAATGTCATGGGAAAAATAGTCACAAGAAAATAATTTTCATTGTCTTCTTCAACCTCTTGAATTTCACCTTTTTCTCTAATTAATTTCTTAATTTTTACCCAAAATCTTCTTTATCGAAAGATGCAGACAAGGATGTGGAAGTAAAATTGCATCAATGAGTGGATTTACAAAGTAGCTCAAATGGAAATCAAGCATACATAACATCAGGTGATATTTTGAAGGCCGATAGCACTTTGTAGAACTAATATTTTGTGTTATTTTTTTCTGGTACTTTAGTTTTTTTTTTGCTAAATATCTGGTACTTTAGTTTGCTGGTCGGATTTTGGGTCATTGGTCGAATTTTGATTAAATATCACACATTTGAGGGTCGTAAGCACCAAATTAATTAAAAAAACATTAATAATATGTCATTTGTTTAGAAAGTAAACATTTAATTTTGACATATTAAAAAAAAAATTTAGACAAATGATTTGAGATGGAATGAGTGTTTACTAGACCATTTCTGAAGGGAAAATGTGGAGGCCATGGTCATTATTATAATATTCTTTTTGAATATTTACTTTCTTTTTATTTATTTGTTGAATGTCCACTTTTTCTTAGTTAATTTTGGATAGAAGAGTAGACAATAAATTTCGAACGGAGGAGTATCATGTTATGTGGAACAAATTCTATAAACCTACTTCATCTTTTCCAAATTATTTGTCCACTTTATATTTTGTACGTGAATTAAAATTTTATCAAATTCTATGTTAAAATACGGTAAAATGTCAAACATTATTCTATTTAATAATGCTCCATATTTAATTCTACCTTATTTTCTCTCTCTCTATTCGTCTCTCTCAAACATTCAATGTAAGGGGTAGTATTAAAAAAATTATCATTAATGAACCTTTTACTTAGAAAGTGGACAATTAATTTGGGACATATTAAAAGGAAAATGTGGACAGATAATTTGGGAGAGAGAGTATATAAGAATAGACACTGTAATAAATACAAATTACATAATTCTTCCAGCTTAAAGGCATAATTTTAATATTATTGTTCATGAAAAATAATGAATAAAATGGGTAAATAGATATCGTGTTGAGTTACGGATAGAAGTTTTTATTTATAATCCCATGATACTGTAGCACATATTTCATAAATATTTCTAGTGTTTTAGGGGCATAAATGCCAAAAACAATTGAGCGTAATTTTGAAATCAATTAGTATTGAGACTCTTTGAAAGTAATATGGAGGGGAATTTGGTATATGAAGATTCATTATTGATCTGTGTAAACAGAGGATTACATAATTTCCATACCTACCACTGAGGTACTTGGCAATCTAGTGAATGAAATTGTTAATATAATTAACAAAACCAAAAAATTGTTGCAACTGCTGTGTTGAAAGGATTTTATCAGTTTGGGGTAGAGAAGTGTGATGCTTGGCAAAAGTCTTTTGTAGAAGTTGAGATTGGATTTTTACCAAAGGCCTGTTTTAGACTGACACCAACACTATTTTTTTTTTGGTAAATACTATAAGGATTAACTACTGGATAAGAGGATAAAGGATATTTACTATCTTCTGAAACATAATCTAATTCATAAATATTAAAAATATGAGAATTTGAAAAACGGGGTAAATCTGTAAGAGTATCTAAACTTGAAGATGGATTTGAAGATATGAGGAAAGTTTGAGGACCAAATCTGAGATCAGAGTATTTATGACAATAAAATCAGTTTTCACGATTTATTTGAAGAAAATCTGCTCAAGATCATCTTTATGCTACAACGTACATTATGCCACACAATTTTTCTTCAACAGGGCATTCCTCGGTTGCCTAGCAAAAATTTGATTCGGGATTCCATTCTAGAAGAATTCTTCTAAAGAGTTCAATTATGCAATTATGTCTTAGTTGTCTGATGAATTTGTTCACAGAAGATCCGATAAGAGACAACTATGATATTATTCAAAACATACTAATCAAAGACTATTGAGCAGTTTTACTAATCAGAAGAAGAATTAAACTAGGGGGTAGTTTGAAAGCTTTCAATATTTTTGGGGTAAATATTTTATCCTTCCAAAATATTGGAATAGAAAATAGAATTATTCAAGATAATTATTCATAGAGCTCCTTAGGCAGAGCAAAGTAAAAGAAACATAACCAAACTTGAAGATGAAACAAAATCGAAATCACGGTCTAGTATACACGAGAAGTTCGAAGAGAGATAAAAAAGACGGGTTATTGGTAGGGTTCGATGTTCCAATTCCTGCGTAATTTTTTTTTATCAACGGTGCCTTCTCATGTAAGAACTCATTGTACCTATTGTATGCTTTATTGTACTTCTTTGTCCCCTTGGCGAGTTCTTCCTCCTCTCCTTTCAACCGATTAGCTATCTCTCGAACCTCTTTCATTATTCTGTTATTGTTTTCAGAGAAATGCCACTTGGTCCTTAAACATATTACTGAAAACTTAATATACAGTTTCCTGCAAAGAATGAAACACAACCTAGGAATTCATGTAGCCACAATGGCGTTCATTTAACAACATTCGATTTGTTAGAAACATTTTTCCCTTTTTTTTGTTGGGGAGGGGTAGGTCGAGATAAATCCCACGTGGCTATCTTAACTACGGGAACCTAGCAACTACAAAATGTTTTATCCGCCCAGAAGGGTAGAGGCTCATCGGGAGTAAGCCCAACAACCAACACAAAATGGTACATTACGACTTCCTAAACCACATACTTATGCCAACTTACCAACTTCCCACGGTGACAAATCCATTCTTGATTATGCCTCCATCTAGGGATACTGCACCGTCTTCTCTTATGCAGGAACTTGCATTATTTGTGTGTTCCCTATTCCCGTAGATTTGAAGCATACCAAATAGGTTATAAATAATGTCTCGTGAAGACCGTGACCAAAACTAGTCTTTCAATGTCCACAACCAACACCTGGTTGTATCATATTAACTGCATAACCCAAAAAACCAGGTGGACTTATTCCGTTTAATAAAGTAGGTTGTGGCAAAGCAAGTTTCCTATCACTGCAAAACTCCCATGTATATACCATACCCTGACAGACACATAATATTAATTTCTTAATAAAAAATCAGCCACTTTTGATTACTAAAAAAAAAAAAACAAGTTTTCCTAATATTTTTCACATTCATCGTCTAAGAATTGAAGCTGGAAACTCAAAATTAGTACTTCCCCGTTTCATAATAAAGGTTTTTCTAGGTACTTTAGTAAAGAATAAGGAAATGGGATCGAGATGTTTTTACCATTATACCCTTAAGTCTTAGCCATCTATTTCTCTCTTTTTCATAATATGGGTAATGGCAAAAGAAAACATCCTTAAAAGTTTGTAAATGACATATATTTGGGGAAAACATGGAGAGTCTAAAGAGATTTCTATTAAAAAACATAGGGGTACCTTAGGAGGTCAAGGCATATCACAACATATTTTCCACTAATAGGAAGTCCAACAAGAGCTGCCAGTTTATGAAGACCAGTCTCGTTATTGATTCTTCCATCAACATCATACTCGAGAGCTGAAGCAAATGCCTCAGATTTGCAAACAATTGCAAGCATTTGATCCTCACCGAGATACTTTGCCAGTATCCTACATTAGGACAAATAATTTATATCCTAATATTTCCCTCCTTATAATAGAAAATATTGTTGCAAAAGTCGCTAGTAGAAAATATTTTCTTCACTCAATATTTTGAATTAGATTCTTATCTAAGGAAAAGAATATCTGAAGATTTAGAATAACTTTGAAGATATTATTGAAAATTATCCCAGTATGAGAGAATTATTTTCTCATATGGAAAGAACTATTACAAAGCTTATTTTCAGAGAGTTTTTCTAACATTTTTCTTGTGAAATTTTCGATCCTGTGAATTTTTTTTTCTCTCTCTCTCATGATATCTTTATATAGAAGGAAGACTTCTATACTAGACATCATTGCTTACGTATTACAATTATTGGCCAAAGGTACGGCTATAAATTATACACTATTGTTTACATTATTTATTCTACAGTAGCTTCTATTATTGCTATACTGTTTACATTATTGATTCTACAGTAGCTTTTATTATTGCTACATTTATTTGAAACAGTAAAAAAAGTACAATTAATTTTCTATTATTGCTTGCTTTCCCGCCTGATTCCACTGATTGCTTATTGCAGTTTTCTTCCATACATTATTGGTGCTAGGGGGCCACACATTTTCTTCTATCTCCTAAAGTTTATCATTAAAATTTTTACTTGAACTATTTCCTTTGGTAATTATCATCCAATTTGTGCTTTTTTCAATCACTTTATATTTCCTCTGATAGAAATTTCTTATAAGGATGCACAAAACTATTATACCATATGCTCTTTTTCTTTTGTAGATCCATTCGTCACCAATTCTTGGAACTCTTAAATATTCTTTACTGAGATCTATTTGCTGATCTTTATTTTTATAACCAATGAATATTAAATGTTGTACTTCATTATCTTCTTCAGGACTTATGGAATAAAATTTCATGAATATATTTCTTCCTTGAGAAAATTTGCTCATTGTAGATTTGAATATTATATCAAACTTTTCTATTTCATTCATATTTTTACCAGGATAAAGTATATGAATAAATCCATAATCGGCTAATAACTTCACTTTTTCTGAATCTGAACCTTGAACACATATAATCCGAGGATAATTATTTTTTCCTGGTGCTCGGTAGTATGTTTCAGTTTCAATTATAGTATATGCCCAATCTAATATCTTTTGAAATTATTTTTCCCCACTAGTTTTTGGTTTTGATGATGAAGTAGATTTTTCTTCTCGTACTATCCTTATTTTTCCTTTTTCTTTTCTGAACTATTATTCTCATCCTTATCTATTTCTATAGTTATATCTGAATTTTCATTCTTATCTTCCTTTTGTATTATGGGGATAGGTTTATCAGCCTCCTTGTATGTATTTGGCTTTCTAAATCCTACTAGACTTATCTTCATATCTTCCATAGCAGCTTTAAAATATTCCATATCTGCTCTTATCTCATTATATACTCTCAATAGCACATTCATGTCATATGTTATATTGCAAACTCCATTATGCCTATCTGCAATTTTTGCTGAAATTTTATTATAACTTATTTCAAGATTATCCATCTTTTTTGGAATATCCTCCATTATCTGCACAAAATAAACAATCTATTAGAGACAGCTACCATTATCAATGTCTTTAATGAATTACCATTATCATTCATTTTCTTTCGTAACTTATTAAAGCTACTACTTCCTATTTTTCGTAAATAGGAAACACATACGGATTTGATTTTGTGTTTATCGGAACCGTTATCCGGACTAGCCTTGATATTAACCGATATCAAGAGATTGTTATTTGCCATTGGAAAATTCCGTATTTCTCGAAAGAAAGTCACTGAGATAATTATTGTAACCTTTAATCCAATGAACTTTAAAATTATAAAATGACAAAAATGATTGCCATCTAAGAATTCTTTTATATTGGGTAGTGGATGAATAATTATTTTCGATGAGGGCTTTTATCTGGGTATTATCAGTTTCTATAGAAAAATATTTTTTAATTAGAAATACAGAGAATTTCTGTATCCCTTTAATTATAGCTAAAAGCTCTTTTTCATGGGTTGCATAATTTACTTATACAGATTTAAATGTTCCACTGGTATACCTGCAAATCTCATTCAGGTCAGTCTTTAATAAGGCTGCCCAATAGTTATCAAAGCGTCAGTTTGTAAAACCAAATTATCACTATCATCTGGTATTCTTAAAATTTTATTATTTAATTGTTTATTAATTATTTTATTATATATTTGATGATCAAAGGTAGCTTTTAAAGCAAATCCTTTTTCTCCTTCATATTGTTCTACTTTTTCTATATCTTCTAATTCTATTTTTTCTATTTCACTCATTTTCAGAATCAGAGAAATATATAGATTCGTTTTTCAGAGAAATCATAATAATCTTGTATTATTAGACTATCTTTTATTTCATCAAAATCTTCCTCAAGTATTCTTACTTTTTTCTTTGGACAGTCAGGGCTCTTATGTCCTATTTCACCACAATTCCAACATTTACAATCTTTCTTATTATCAAATTTTTTTGATTTATTATTTGTTTTATTTCTCTTATAGAATTTTTTCTTTCTGTATTTTTGTTTGGTATTATTAAAATATTTCTTCTTATATTTCTTAAATTTCTTTTTGTTTTTATACTTCATTTTCTTATGATTATAACATCCTAATTACCTGGTGGATCAAATTGTTCACAACATATATCTCTAACTCTTTTAAATTTTTGCATCAAATTATTATTTAAGCATAATTCACTAAAGTAATTAAGCATAACTCTTATTCTTGATCCTAAAGTATCTATATTATTTTTACTTTCTTCACTATTTTTATATATTTCCCATTGTTTTCTTACTTGTATATTCCATGGATAGGGTAGCTTTGCATAAAACATGTCTAAATATGGTTGTTGGCTTTCTGTACTGTAATATTGCTTGTAATAATAATCACTATATTCATTAATATAATGTCTAAGATAACAAATATCACAAATTTGTATATTAACTAACTTCATTCTTGATTCTTGCATTTCTTTATTTAATTCAACTTCCCTATTCTTTATCCATTCTATACCAATAAATTTACTTCCTAAATACTCTACTATTTTACTCAATCCTTGCCTATCACTTTGTATTATTTTAGTCTCTATATTTCTTTTCATTATGGCTTTACTATCAATTCCTACTCCATCCCACCAATTTCGTACTATTCCATCAAAGGTAGAAATTATAAATTCAATTTTTCTTTCATTATTCCAATCTGAATCATTTTCTAAGGATAATAAAAAGATTAACATATTCTTTTCCCAAGTTAATATATCTTTATATCTATCAATACTACAATCTATATTTAATTTTGTACCTCCTCTTATAATAGGCTCTTCTTTATTTGGACAAGGATAATATTTTCCTTGATATTCCTTATTTTTAGGCTGATTAATAAAATTATCATAATATTTTACTTTATTTTTTATTATAGGTGCATAACTTTCTCCTAAAGGGTCTATTTCTGATTTAATTGTAGATGGTCCTCCTATTTCACCAGGATAGACATCTTTAATATTAAAATCTAAATTATCTAAGGATAACTGACTTAAATTATCAGCTAAATTATCTATATCTATTTCAGGTTTCATCAGGTTCTTTATTTTCTAGTACTACTAATTTTTCCATTTTTTACTATATATATTTTTTCTTCTTTTATTATTCTGCTTCATCTTCTAATAAATTGTTTTGTTGATCCAAATATGGGAGAGGAAAAAGAATACGATATTATACTTGAAAATAGTTTTCTAAATTCTCTAGATAATTTTAATATAACAAAAGAAGGTATATTTATTATTTATGGTGATAAACATTTCTTTATTAACAAAGCATGAAATTTGATATTCCACTACATGTGTTTATAAGTTTAACTATTGCCTATAATGATATTACAATATGTGCATTAATAGATAATGGATCCAAAATAACTTTAATTAAGGAAAAATTTTTTGAACAATACTGAGCCGATTAATATTAAGATAAAAGGAATATCAGGAAAAATAGAAGAAATAACTAAAGGAGTTAATAATTTAAAAATAATATTAGGAAATAAGATAATAAATATAAGAAGAGTATATTGTTATGAAAATATAGAATATGATATGTTGTTAGAAATAATTTTATACAACAATTTCAAAATTATCAACAAACTATATACAATATTATACTTAAAACTCCTTGTGGACATTTAATAAAGATACCTAGAGAATTTTATCCATATAAAGTTCAATCTTCTAATAGAGGAGGAAAAATAGTATGGGAAAAAATAAAAATAAATAAGATAAGTGGTAAAAATAAAGAAATAAAAGTAATAAATATAGATAAAATAAAGGATTTACTTAGACAATCCTATAATGATAATCCATTAGCATCTTGGGATAAATACCAAGAAAAAGCAATATTCAGAATAAAAGAAAATATAATAATAAGGGTAAGACCAATGGAATATAGTCAAGAAGATAAAGAGGAATTCAGAAAGCAAATAAATGAATTATTAGAATTAAAACTTATTAGACCCCCAACTAGCCCTCATATTAGTCCTGCTTTCTTAGTTATGAGTGAATCAGAAAGAAAGAGAAGAAAGGCTAGAATGGAAATAAATTATAAAATGTTAAATTAAAAACATGGAATTTGATGGTTATTTTCTACCTAAAAAGGAAGTATTGTTAAATCTTGTTAAAAATAAGAAATTATATTCAAAGTTTGATTGTAAATCAGGCTTTTGGCAAATAAAAATGCATGAAGATAGTATAAAATATACAGCTTTTAGTACACCTGTAGGTCATTATGAATGGTTAGTTATGCCATTTGGTTTAAAAAATGCACCTCAGATATTTCAAAGAAAAATGGATAATATATTTGAAAAATATGATTATATGGTTGTATATGTTGATGATATATTAATTGCTTCTAATAATTTAGAGGAACATAGAAATCATTTATTAGAGTTTGCTAATATTTGTAAAGCTAATAAAATTGTTTATCTGAAAAGAAAGCTATCATAGAGAAGGATAAAATAGAATTTCTTGGATTTATACTAAGTAGTCATGGAATAGAACTACAACCTCATATAAGTAGAAAGATAAATGAATTTGCGGATAAATTAAGAAATAAAAATGAAATACAAATTTTTTTAGGATGTCTTAATTATGCAGAAGGATTTATACAAGATTTAGCTAAAAAGAAGATGAAAATACAAAAATTATTAAGAAAAACTAATTTGGAAGGATGGCATAATGAGCATACAGATATAGTAAAAACCTTAAAAGAAGAATGTAAAGTTTTGCCCAATCTAAGAATACCAGATGATAGTGATAATTTAGTTTTACAAACTGACGATTCTGATAATTATTGTGCAGCCTTATTAAAAGCTGACCTGAATGAGATTTGCAGGCATACTAGTGGAACATTTAAATTTGCAGAAGTAAATTATGCAACTCATGAAAGAGACCTTTTAGCTATAATTAAAGGAATACAGAAATTCTCTGTATTTCTAATTAAAAAACCTTTTTCTAAATAAACTGATAATACCCAGATAAAAGCCCTCATCGAAAATAATTATCCATCTACTACCTAATATAAGATAATTCTTAGAAGGCAATCATTTTTGTCATTATATAATTTTAAAGTTCATTGGATTAAAGGTTACATTAATTATCTCAGTGATTTTCTTTCGAGAAATCCTGAATTTGCCAATGGCAAATAACGATCTCTTGATATAAGTTAATATCAAGGCTAGTCCGGATAACGGTTCCGTTAAAGACAAAATCAAATCCGCATGTGTTGCCTATTTACGAAAAATAGGAAGTAGTAGCTTTAATAAGTTACGAAAGAAGTTACGAAAGAAAATGAATGATAATAGTAGTTTAGAAAAGAAAAAAGGAAAAATAAGGATAGTACGAGAAGAAGAATCTACTTCATCAAAACCAAAAACTAGTTGGGAAAAAGAATTTCATAAGATAGTAGATTGGGCATATACTATAATTAAAGCTGAAACATACTACCGAGCACAAGGAAAAAATAATTATCCTCGGATTATATGTGTTCAAGGTTCAGATTCAGAAAAGACCAGGAAATAGATCTCAGTAAAGAATATTTAAGAGTTCCAAGAATTGGTGAAGAATGGATCTGCAAAAGAAGAGTAGATGGTATAATATTTTTGTGCAGCCTTATAAGAATTTTTTATCAAAGGAACTATAAAGTGATTGGAAAAAGCACAAATTGGATGATAATTACCAAAGGAAATAGTTCAAGTAAAATTCTTAAAGATAAACTTCAGGAGATAGAAGAAAAGGTGTGGCCCCTTAGCACCAATAATGTATGGAAGAAAACTACAATAAACAATCAGTGGAATCAGGCGGGAAAGCAAGCAATAATAGAAAAATAATTGTACTTTTTTGACTGTTTCAAATAAATGTAGCAATTATAGAAGCTACTGTAGAATCAATCATGTAAACAGTATAGCAATAATAGAAGCTATTGTAGAATAAATAATGTAAACAGTAGTGTATAATTTATGGTCGTACCTTTGGCCAATAATTGTAATACGTAAGCAATGACGTCTAGTATAGAAGTATTCCTTCTATATAAAGATATCATCGAGAGAGAGAGAAAGACATCGAAAAATTCACAGGATCGAAAATTTCACAAGAAAAATGTTAGAAAAACTCACTGAAAATAAGCTTTGTAATAGTTCTTTCCATATGAGAAAATAATTCCCTCATACTGGGATAATTTTCAATAATATCTTCAAAGTTATTCTAAATCTTTAGATATTCTTTTTCTAGATAAGAATCTAGTTCAAAATATTGAGTGAAGAAAACAGTGAGGTATCCGTTTGAAGCAAGCCATATCCGCTTAGGCATTGAAGTACCGCAGGCAGGAGGCTGATAGGGAAAGCCAATAGGGAAAGCCAATAGGAGAAAGGTAGTGCGGTAGGAAAGCTGAAGGTTACTTCTTAATCTCTTTATTTTACACATTATATGTTCTTATTTAAAAGTAAAGATAATCTGTGGATAGAGAATAATATTGAAAGTATTAATTAAAATTATCTCAGGCCGAGAATAATAAAAATGGATTTATTTATATACAAGGAAATGTTATTAGATACGCTTCATTTAGATAATATTCTTGCTAATGATTTAATAGATATTTGTATAACTGAAAAGAGACTAATAAAATATTTAATAGAAAAATTGAATAATGATATAGCAACCACTATAATGACTAAAGTTGATGATTACTATTTTCAAAATAATATGTCTGCTATGTTATATAATGATCCCTATAACTATGAATATAAATGGGATAATAATGACATATATTATGTAATGTTTGAATCCGAATATCAATACAACAACAACAACCAAGCCTTAATCCCAACAGATTGGGGTCGGCTACATGAACCAAAGTAAGAATCACGTAAGGTCATCCACATGGATGCAATCTCTCCATTTCTTTCGATCCCAAACACAACTCTCATCTAGTTCTAACAGATTCATATCCCCTTTTATCACCTCCATCCAAGTCTTCCTCGGTCTCCCTCTACCTCTTACGCCATCTACATTACATAATCCTTCAATTCTCCTAACCGGAGCATCACTTGGCCTACGTCTAATGTGCCCAAACCAACGCAAACGGTTCTCTCTCATCTTATCTTCAATAGGTGCTACACCAACCTTCTTCTGAATAGTCTCATTCCTCACTCTATCCATTCTCGTATGCCCACACATCCATCTTAACATATGCATCTCCGCTACATGCATTTTCTGAATATGACACCTCTTAGTTGCCCAACATTCTGTACCATATAATAATGCCGGGTCTAACAGTGGTTTCAGTAAAACTTTCCCTTCAATCTCAGCGGTACATTACGATCACACAAAACACCCGTCGCACTCTTCCATTTCAACCAACCAGCTTTAACTCGATGTGCTACATCTCCGTCAAGCTCTCCGTCCTTTTGAATAATAGAACCAAGGTATCGAAAATACTCACTCTCTGAGATATTTTTGTCACCTAAAGTTACTACAGCTTTGCTCTGTCTGCTCGCTAGTGCTAAACTTACACTCCATATACTCGCTTTTACTTCTACTAATCCTAAAACCTTTAGATTCTAAGGTTTGTCTCCATACATCCAACTTGGCATTAACACCCGCTCTTGTCTCATCTATCAAAACTATATCATCAAGAAACAAAGATGCACCACTGTGCATCGATCTTGTATACACCGGGTCGGGTTCATCCATAACCATTGTAAAAAGAAAAGGACTAAGTGCTCGAACCTTGATGCACCCCAATTGTAATAGGAAACTCTTCACTTATCCCGCCGCAAACTCGACACCGGTGCTGACTCCCTCATACATATCCTTAATAAGATCAATATACTTCCGAGATATACCTTTCTTAGTCATCGCCCACCAAATTACCTCTCTGGGGAACCTTATCGTAAGCTTTTTCCAAATCTATGAACACCATATGCAGGTCCTTCTTTCTCTCTCTATAACGCTCAATCAATCGCCTTATTAGATGTATTGCTTCCATAGTTGATCGTCCGGGCATAAAACCGAATTGGTTCTCTGAAATGCTCACAATTTTTTCTCAATCTATGCTCAATTACCCTTTCCCACAACTTCATAGTATGACTCATAAGCTTAATACCACGATAATTTGAACAATCTTGAACATCTCCTTTATTCTTATATAATGGCACCAAAGTACTTTTCCTCCACTCTATTGGCATCTTCTCAACTCTAAGTATTTTATTAAAAAGGTTAGTCAACCACTCAACACCTATTTCTCCTAAACACTTCCAAACCTCAATCGGTATACTATCAGGTCCTACTGCCTTCTTTGGTTTCATCCTTTTAAGGGCCTCTTGCACTTCTTTCCTTTGAATCCTACGTATGAAATCATGGTTCACCTCTCCAATCGGGATAGAAAGGTCTCTAATATTCTGTACTTGATTCCCATTAAATAACCTATCAAAATACGTCATCCACCTCGCCTTGATTTCCTCATCCTTAACCAAAACTCTCTCACTATCATCCTTAACACACCTCACCATACCAATATCTCTCGTCTTTTTCTCTCTTAAACGAGCAAGTCTATATACACCTTTCTCACCATCCTTAGTGTCCAATTTATTATACAAATCCTTATAAACTTTTGATCTCGCTTCTCTAACAGTTGCCTTAGCTTCTCTACACGCCGTCTTATACTTTGTAAAATTGTCATCACTTCTATACTTCCCCAAAGTCTTATAACACTCTCTTTTCTTCTTTATAGCTTCTTTTACCTCTCCATTCCACCACGATGTATCCTTACCGAATAGCACATTTCCGCTAGATTCACCAAGCACTTCCCTAGCCACCTTTAAAATGCCTTGCGCCATTTTTTTCCCACATAAAATTGGGTCTATTTCGGGACGACCAGTCCCTCTTCCCCGAATAACTCTATCAACGAAGATTTTCTGATTTTCTCCTTGTAACTTCCACCACTTTATTTTTGGAGCTGACCTAAATTTATACATTCTAACTCTGTTTACTGAAACGAAAATCAAGAACCAATAACCTATGTTGTGTAGCCACACTCTGCTGAGGATAACCTTACAATTAGTACAACTACTACGAAACATGTTCTTCACTAGGAAAAAGTCTATCTGACTAGCATTTACTCCACTTCTAAAAGTCACCAAATGAGAATCTCTTTTCTTGAACCAGGTATTCGCTACAAACAAATCGTAAGCTAAGGAAAATTCCAAAATTTCCCTACCAGCCTCATTTCTATCTCCGAAACCTTGACCTCCATGGACACTCTCAAAACCGTCGCGACTAGAACCCACATGTCCATTCAAGTCTCCTCCAATGAAAAGTTTTTCGCCTGACGGTATATTTTGGACCACTTCATCTAAGTCCTCCCAAAACTGTTTCTTTACAGAATCACACAACCCTACTTGAGGCGCATATGCACTAATAATGGTAACCACCTCGCCACCCATGATTATCTTAACACTCATAATTCGGTCACTTTTCCTACGAACTTCAACCACGTCATTGACGAAATCACGAGCCACAATTATTCCAACACCGTTCCTATACTTATCTTTACCTGAATACCAAAGCTTATATCCCCAAGGCTCTATGACTTTTGCCTTCTGGCCAACCCACTTAGTTTCTTGGAGGCACAAAATGTTGATCTTTCTTCTTACCATAACCTCTACTAATTCGGTTGACCTTCTAGATAACGATCCAATATTCCAAGAAGCCAAACGAATCCTTCCATTGTGCACTAATCGTTTTACTTGTACCTGTGCCGACTTAGAACACCCTTGCCTATTTGACACCATATCCAGGCCCCGACATGGCGCGTTGCTTCCGGGCAACGACCTAGCAACCCTTGCACATTTATCACCACACCCGGGGTCTAGGAAGTGTAGCGCGTCGCTGAGTAGGGAACGCCCCAACGAAATTCTTATTTTGGTTCATGTCATGGGATGTGACTGAGTTTTACGCTGGTTGTCACGAGACCTACCGCAACCCTCCTCCTTTATCCGGGCTTGGGACCGGCAGTAAGTGTCAAAGACAAAAGTCCTCAACACTCACTGGCGGAGTTGAATCCGAATATCAATATAATTAAGAAATAAATGGATTTATTTATTTATAAAGAGATACTATTAAATCAAGTATATTTAGGCGGAATTAATAATATGCATAATGATTTAATAAATGACTTAATGGAGGTTTGTATAACTGAGATAAGAATAATTAAACTTTCAAGAAAAAGTTTAAATAATGATATAGTTACAATTATAATGAATAAAGTACATGAGTACTATTTTAGATGTAAAATAACTGCTATTTTACCTAATAACTATAATCTTTTGTATAAATTTAACACATAAGATGAGTAGTAGTACAAGTAGTTATGGATGTGAAGTATGCACAATAATGTTAGAAAATATAAATTTACTAGGACAAGAATATGATGATAATTTAAGATTAAGTAAATTCTTTGAGGATAGGAATAATTGGATAATTCGGCAATATCTTCCTGTAGAATATATTAAAACACAAAGAAGTATATTAAGAAATAAAATAGAAAATTATCATAAATAAAGAATATATGGAACATCTTAAAAAATTCCATAGTGATTAGAAATATAATTTGGATTAAAGGAATCTTGCAATAAAAATTCAGCAATAATTTATGAGATAAGAAGAAAGAAAATCGTGTGAATATTAGTCAGAAGTGAATAGTAGTCGGCTTTGAATAGTAACTGTGTACAGTAGTGAACAACAATAATTTTAGCAATAAATAGCAATCAATTTAGTAATAATTAATAATTTTAATTAATAAATAATAAAATTTAAATACCAGGTTAAGTAATTAACAACCCTTTTATAACCCCCATTAAATTGTGTTTGAACCATTTTATGAAAATTAATAATGGCGTGCCTAGTATCTGTTTTGTCATGAAGTAAATAAACCCAAATAGCACGTGAGAAATCGTCTACTAAGCATAAAAAATAATGTGCTCCTGTGAGTGAACGAGTTGCATATTTCCCCCAAAGGTCACAATGAATGAGTTCCAAAGGCTTAGATGCTTTATTAATACTATTTGGAAAAGAATAACGAATATGCTTGGCTTTATGACAAATATCACATGGATTAATTGGTTGGAAATAACTAATTTAATTTTCTAATGGTAAATTAACTAGAATAGAAAAAGAAGGATGACTGAGTCTCCGATGCCATAGTTGAGAAGTATCGTGGTCACGAACTGCCCCTGCCATTGTATTTTGAGGTGCTACGTCAGTCAGACTATAAACTCCATCACATACAACACCCTTAGCCAAAATCTTCCTCTGGATTGGGTCCTGTACAAAGCAAAAACCATCAAAACATACAAAATAGCATTGTAATTGCTTTGTCAATTTTGAGACGGATATAAGGTTACAAGTGAAAGATGGAGTATAAAGGACTTTGTGAAGTAGTATATCCGGGCTAAATTTGACTGTGCCACACTGATTCACTATAAAAATTGTTCCGTTAGCTAAACAAATATTTATAGGTGGATAAAATACTTCCAAATTTTCAATGATAGATATATCAGAAGTCATATGATGACTAATGCCACTATCCAAAATCCATGGAAACGTAAATTTCTTACCAAACATTGCAAAGTCTTTTTTACCTCCCTTTAATAATTTGGCTGCCTCAAATGCAATTTGTGATATTTGAGCCTGCTCCAAAGATTAACCCGACGGTCCAGATTGACTGGCATTTGATAAATTAACCGCTGCTACTTGATTGCTATTGGCCACAGCAAACTCATCAAAGATAATTCATCAACTCATCAAAGATATGTTCTTTGACATGATTGGAAATCAAATTGTTTGAATTGGAAACACCCTGTGGTCCTCGGTTACCACGACTATGTCTGCCTGCACATCCTTTTTTTCTTAAATTTGACTTAAATGGCTTACCATAAATTTGCCAACAACTCTATTTTTTTTGACCAATTTTTTTACAATAATCACAAATTGATTGTGAATTAGAAGGTTGATTTTGGAAATCTTTTACGGCGAAGGTAATTTTGGCCATGTGTAACAAAATACACAAAGAGCATAATGAATATTTTGATAATCAAAGGTTTTCTACTATGATTTTGAATTAATGAATTATCCAAGAACAAAAGCGGTCAGAGGAATATCTTGATCAATGTCAAAAGTTTCTGCCGAAAAAAAAGTTAGGTTTGGAACCTACCTCTGATACCATGAAAAATAATATGGAATCAAAATATATTCAATTGATTAATTGGACAAAGGAAATTCCCCATATAAATACAAAGAGAATTCTAAACAAAGAAGGAAGTTACTTAATAATGTAACTCTAAATAAACATGGAAATCTAACTCTAAGATATTGCAATAGACTAGAATAGGTAATTACTACAATAGGTAAGATATTTCATGGAACTTCTTTTTTATGCAAAATTATGACTTTTGTAAGATGCAAATATTAAAAAGACGAGAGACTATAGAAGATATGGTTGTAAACCTTGCAATTCGCCAATCTCTACCACAGTTGCAGCCTGCTGAAGATTAAGCAATTTAACATTTTCATCAAGCAATTTCTTTCGCGAGTAACACTGGTCAAAATCTTCCGCAAGAACCTGTGGGCTCTCACAGACACGTTATTTCAGAATCTAAGACTGATAACGAAAACTAATAAAATGTCAATGTTGCAGAAGTCGTTAGAGTAGTCGGCTCACCTAGATTACAAGGAAATTTTAAAATCCCTTTATCCTATATATTATATTAGTCAAACAAAATTTCATAAAAAATTAACAATCAAATACTAGCTAGTCAAATCAATGTATACAAAGTCCATCCATAATAATTAAATTAATTACCATAATAAGTAATAACAAGTTCAAATACTAAAATAATCGATTTGACCCTTTTTACCGAATTTGACCGGCTGTTGACCGATTAAGTTGGTCAACCAATTTTTTACCCCAACTACCGACTAGGCCGATTTTTACAACAACGTAAAATGCACAAAATAAAATTTCAGCAAAGCTATCATTTCTCAAGTATATTTCTTTTTCATAGAAATTGGAGGATTTCTATTACAATACCTTCTGATCATTTGTCTAAAATGCATCGGGAAGGGGCAGTCTCTCTGAAGATTGACGATTCATATCGACGTGTTCAGTTTTGAAACACTTAAACCAGAGGATCCCTGTAAAAGAAAAAACTTAGGGATTAAGTTGCTTGAGCAATACACTATATTATACTGCGAAATATACACCAAACAAGAGTAGTTTACTTTTGCCCAAATGATGACAATCAAACAAGCTGGAAATTTAAAGTGTTTTCTTGTGTATTATTTAAGTAAGAGTTATTCGTGGTTTACACACTACAAAAGTAAGAAGAATTGAGAAAATTCAATTAAATTATTTCTCATTTATTTGTTCTTTCATCTTACACACTTTATTCGCAAATTAATCAGTTGCATAATTGGTCTTCTACTAGCCTCAGACACAGCACAGATATAACTTAATTTCCATGGCCTAAAAAGAAAAGGCCCCATTTTGACATATTGGTGAAATATTGCGTATTGTTCTTACAGCAACCAAATTCCCACTTGTCAAGAAATACAGAAGAAAGAAAAACCAAATCATATTAGAGCGGAATACGCAATTCAATGTACTATTCTCTACAGAGGAACATGAGAACCATTTATAGAATTGCAGTACAATTCAAGGTCATTGTTTAAAAATTGTAATTACAAGTGTCAAGGAGCATTGTTTGTTCAAGGGTATCAAATATAAACTTGAGAAAGTTGAAGCCACATTTATTTTAGCATTGTTTGTTAAAACCACATTTATGAAAGTTGAAGCCTAGAGTTTTATTATGAACAAATATAAACTTGAGAGAGAGATTAATGGATTCCGAGAAGGAAAAGGTTTTGTATTGAATAATTATGTTCTATACAATGGTGCTCTATTTATAGAGCATTTACTAACTGCCAATTTGCTAAAGTGACCAAGCTAAGTATTTACAATCTATTCTATTGTCAACAGAAAGATGAACTAATCTACTGGAGTTGTGTGCAACTTGCTGTAGCTTTATCTTGCTTTCTAACTGCTTGTTAACTGCCAATCTTGCTGAGCAAGTTTGTCCAGCTGTATTGATCAAGTTGCTTCTTCTTTAGTTGCAGCTTATTGTGGATAGCTTGACCATGTGGACTTATGCTGCTGTCCTGTTGCCGTGCTGTTGTGCTGCTGCTGCTGATGTGGATGTCAACATACAAGCTTCCAGCAGTCTATTTTAACACCCCCCTCAAGATGGAGTTGGTAAGTATATAGATTTGATTCCCAAACTATGCAGCAAGAAATGAAATTGTGAAGGATATAATGGTTTGGTAAATATATCTGCTAGTTGGTTAGATGTTAAAATAGGTAAAGGTTTTACCACTCCTGCTTGATATATGTCTCTAATAAAATGACAATCAACCTCTATATGCTTAGTCCTTTCATGATAAACAGGATTTTCTACTATGTATATAGCAGCTTGATTGTCACAAAATAGAGGAATAGGCTTAGGATGTAAAATGTGTAAGTCCTTTAGCAAGTATAATAACCATTGCAGTTCACAAACACAATTTTCCATAGACCTATAATCAGCTTCAGAGGAGCTTCTGTCAACTGTTGTTTGCTTCTTGGCTTTCCAAGAAATGAGTGAGTCTCCCAAAAATACACAGAAACCAGAAATAGACTTTCTAGTTTCTGTACAACCTGCCCAATCTGAATCACAATAGGCAGTGAGTGTTAAAGCTGAATTGCTAGACAAGAAGATACCTTGACCTGGTGATGTTTTCAAATATCTGAGAAACTTGTGGGCAGCCTGCATATGCTTTTCAGTAGGACAATCCAAGAACTGACTTTGCTGTTGGACATCAAATGAAATGTCAGGTCTTGTTATTGTCAAATAGAGCAATTTCCCAACTATGCTTCTATATTCAGTATTAGTTGACAAAGATACTGAATCATCTTTTTTCAATTTACAACTGTAGTCCATAGGCACATTAGAAGGTTTGCAACCTGTGAAATTTGTGTCTCTGAGCACGTCTAGTGTATACTTTCTCTGATTAAGAACAATGCCCCCCCTTAGACCTTGCTATTTCCAGTCCTAAGAAAATTTTCAATTCTCCTAAGTCTTTGATGCCAAAAGACTTATGTAAGTGAGTTTTGACTGATTGTATCTCAGCCAAACTATTACCAGTAAGGACTACATCATCCACATAAACCAATAAGGCTAGAAAGGTATTACCAGTAGTCTTGACAAAGAGACATGGATCACTTCTTGGCTGAGTGAAACAAGAGAGAATAATTCAGCAGTTAACTTGGAATGCCAATGTCTACTGGCCTGTTTGAGTCCATAGATGGATTTGATTAACTTGAAGACTTTTCCTTTAGGTGCATGAAAGCCAGGAGGAGGCACCATATACACCTCCTCAGTTAGATCACCATGCAAGAAAGCATTATTTATGTCTAACTGATGGAGATGCCATTCTTTCACTGCTGCAATGGACAATAGAACCCTTATGATGTCACCTTAGCCACAGGTGAAAAAGTGTCAAGAAAATCAATGCCAGCCAATTGTGTATAACCTTTGACAACAACTCTAGATTTAGGCCTTTCAACTGAACCATCAACCTTAAATTTCCATCTGTAGACCCATTTATTTCCAATAGGTACTTTGCCATATGGCAAATCAGTAAGTTCCCATGTTCTATTAGCTTCTAAGACTGATATTTCTGCTTCCATGGACTTCCTCCAAACAGGATTCTTGGCAGCTTCTTCATATGACTTTGGCTCAGTAAGCAAAGTGGTGTTCAAAATGTATTTCTTATACTCAGGAGACAAGTGATCATATGTGTCTACCTTATGCATTTTGTGAGGTGTAGTTAACACAAAATTACAAACATAATCCTGTAAGTAATTAGGAAGAACAGAAGCTCTAGAAGATCTTCTAAGAGGTGGATCATGAGGAATAGAAGAATATGTAGGAACCTGTGGCATGGCATTAACTAAATGTGAATCAGGCATATGATCATCAAAGAAAGTAACAGGAGAAGAAGACACATGAAAACAAGAAGTTTGTGATAAAACATTTTCAGAATTTGCAAGAGTTTCAGTAACATCTTGCATGGGAAATATGGATTCATGAAATTTCACATTTCTAGAAACACAGAAAGTTCTAGTAGACAAATCCATAAGAATGAAACCTTTACTAACTACAGAATTCCCAAGATAAAGACAAGCCTTGGCCTTAGGATCAAATTTCCCACCACCTTGTTCTAGGGTAGAACAATAAGCAAGACATCCAAAAACTCTCAAAGAATCATAAGGGGGCTGTTTATTGAAAAGGATTTCAAAGGGAGTTTTATTGTGTAGAATGGGTGTTGGTGAAATATTTACTATGTAAGTGGCATGTAAAACACAGTATCCCCAACAAGAAGAAGGAATGTTGACTTGAAATTTTAAACCTCTAGCCACATTTAGTAGGTGTTGATGTTTTCTTTCAACAATCCCATTTTGTTGAGGAGTCTCAACACAACTAGTTTGATGTATAATACCTTTGGAAGCAAAGTAGGTAGGCATTTGGAACTCAAGTCCATTATCAGTTATAAGGATTTGAAGTTTTGCTGAGAATTGAGTTTCAACAAGGGCTATAAAGCTTTTTAGTATATCCCTAGTGTTTGATTTATGCTTCATGAGATATATCCAAGTATACCTATTATGATCATCAACAATAGTAAGGAAATATTGCTGATTATGAATAGTCTTGTACTTATAAGGCCCCCATATGTCAACATGAACTAATTGAAAACACTTAGAAGTAGAAGAAGTACTCAAAGAGAAAGGTAACTTCTTCATTTTAGCAATAGGGCAAATAGAACAATCATGATTTTTGGGTAAAGAAATACAAGAATTTTGAATTTGTAACAATTTCATTCTTTGTATGGACATTTGTCCCAACCTATAATGCCATAACCAACTAGAATCTAGAGAAGACTTATTAGAAGTACAAGAAAAAGTAGAATGACACTTATTTTTATCAATAGTGTCAGAAAAACTAGGACTAGGAATCATGCTAACACTTGATTCAACACTTGCAGCAAGTGAATCAGGCTGTTTACTGCAAGGTTGATCCAAAACATATAGACCCTTGCTTTTCTTAGATTTCCCAATCATCTTGGAAAGTGCAAGGTCCTGTATGACACAATCATTGAATTGAAAGCAAATCATTAGGTTAGAATTAGAGGTAAGCTGACTTAAAGACACCAAGTTGAATTTGAAGTCTGGAACATATAACACACTATGAAGAACTAGACCAGAACCTAGATTGACTCTTCCTTTATGAGTGGCAGGAACACAATGACCATTAGGTAAGGTTATATATGCAGAAGAAAGAGCACTCATGAAGTCAAAATAACATTCAGTATTGCAAATATGATATGAAGCCCCTGAGTCAATAATCCATTTTGTGGAATAGAAGTATGGTACACTACCTGGTTCAGCAGTTGAGTTAACAAAACTTGCAGTTAATGCAGTAGGATTATACTCAGCACTTTGTCCTTCTTGTGCAGATTGCAGCAGATTGATGAGTTCTTGACATAAATCAGGTGATATAGTGCTACCTGAAGTATGTCCAAGTGATGTTGATGCTTGTTTTGTTGTGTTAAATCCTGTATAGCCTGAACCAGGAGCAATGTCAGAATACACTTGATTTACTGATCCTGCAGCTTGTCATTTTCCTCTTCCTTTAGGATAACCATATTTCTGGTAGCACCTATCAACAGTGTGCCCTAATTTTCCACAGTAGCTGCATTGTGGCCTTCTTGAATTGTTTTGATTGTTGTTTCTTTTATAACCTTGATAACCAGAATTTTGATAGGCTGCATTGATACTAATATTGTATGTTTCTTCATTGTTATTGCTAGAATTTTGTGTGTCTCCATTGGATGTTGTGTTTTTCAATTTGTCTGCATGTCTTCCAAACTGTGCAGCTAGCACAGGACTTTCACATGCTTTGACTGTAGTTTCTATATTCCTGAGTAATTGCCTTTCTTGTTTGATGGCCAAACTAAAAGCATATTTTATCTTAGCCATTGGAAAACTAAGATAAACTTGTGACCTAACTTGTTCATATTCATCTTTCAATCCTTTTAAGAACCTGATAACATGTTCTTGATCAACATAATTTTGCATAGTAATGTATCCCCCTCATTTGCACACAGGACTACACTTACACTTAGGAACAGGTCTTAATAAAGTCATTTCATCCCACAGAATTTTAAGTTTAGTAAAGTAAGCAGTAACTGGCATGTTACCTTGCTTTAGATCTTGCATTTCTTCAGGAAATCATTCAATTTATAAGCATCACCTTGGCTAAACCTTTCGACAAAGTCATTCCAAATCTCTGAGGCAGTATTGTACCATAGTACACTCTGTCTAATGGTTGGTGATACTGAATTCAAAAGACATGATAAAACCATATTGTTGCATTGTGTCCAGCTTTCAAACTTAGGATCATCTGAATCAGGTTGTACTATAGTTTCATTGACAAACTGTATCTTGTTCTCAGAAATTAAGGCCACAATCATTGCTCTAGACCAATTCTGATAATTCTTATCATCCAGAACTGGCTGAACCAAGCATTGAGCTGGACTTTTTCTAGGATGCAAAAAATAAGGACTAGTAGGAGGAATCACTGAAGGATTTTCAGAATTAGACATTGCAGACTAGACAATCAAACCAGAATGAAAAGTACAAACATAAATTCTAGAAGAATTTCAAGAGAAACAAGATGATTTGTACTTGTAAGTAACAATCTGGAAAGAAAATAGTCAAAAGGAGAAGAAGTTCATGATCAAATCTCTAGGTTTTCTCTAGGTTTCTGGCTATGATACCATATGAAAGTTCAAGCCTAGAGTTTTATTATGTACAAATATAAACTTGAGAGAGAGATTAATGGATTCCGAGAAGGAAAAGGTTTTGTATTGAATAATTATGTTCTATACAATGGTGCTCTATTTATAGAGCATTTACTAACTGCCAATTGGCTAAAGTGACCAAGCTAAGTATTTACAATCTATTGGAGTTGTGTGCAACTTGCTGTAGCTTTATCTTGCTTTCTAATTGCTTGTTAACTGCCAATCTTGCTGATCAAGTTTGTCCAGCTGTATTGATCAAGTTGCTTCTTCTTTAGTTGCCGCTTATTGTGGATAGCTTGACCATGTGGACTTATGCTGCTGTCCTGCTGCCATGCTGTTGTGCTGCTACTGATGTGGATGTCAACATACAAGCTTCCAGCAGTCTATTTTAACAACATTTTCACAGTTCTATTGAAATTTGAGAAACAAACACTTTTACCGTATCTCTCGTTAACTTTAAGAGCGCTGCTAAAGTCTGATTCACCAGCAACTGAAACAACGAAGACTGGAAATACAATTTTTTAAGTTCACAAGCATCAGACGGCACGGATAAAAGAGAAAAATATGTTAATAAGGTAGTTAACAAAACATTGGTCCACACTTAATGATATACCAAATACAATGCATTTATACCTAACAATTGGTCCACGTGTATGTAACGCAAAACATTGGTCTACGCGTACATAGAAAAGACCATAACTCGAACAAGCAAACTACATTCACTAGCTCAACAAATTATTTAATTCTGTTACGACGATCATCATTAGTGAAATGATAAATGAAATAACTTTAGGAAAAAAGAGAAAAATATAAGATCTTCACCAGCTCGACAAATTATTTAATCCTGTTACAGGGATTATCATCAGTGTAAAGGTAAACAAAATAAATTTAGAAAAAACGAGAAAATACAAGGCCACCAAAATTGGTTTACATACTTTTTACCTACAAACGTTTTTGTCAATGCAGTGCAGGTGGCATTTCCAAAATATTACGAGTACAGACATGCAATCCAAATTTACCAACCGACATGTAATTGACAAATACTAGGAAGTTCTTAACTATTTTGCTGATGAATACAATATTACCATATGTGATAATCCCAACATTTAGAGAGACGGATTCTTGCCTATTAAAGATATTATTTTAAAGATCCTTCTATTATTTGGTAACAGAGTCATGTTCAGCTAAATTTCAAGTGGTTGAATCTGGGAGCAGGAGAGATTATGACAACGATATATTATTATTTTCAAATGATTTTACACAGTATCAGTTTATTTTTCAGATAATTAGTAACACTACTTTTGGTCTTTGATCAGTATGATTTGGATTATATCGCTAGTTATTTAATTCCTCATGATCTTTGACCAGTATGTTATGAATTATGTCACAGTTGCCTTCATTTGGATCTTCTGTGAGTACTCTCATCAGAAAACTAAGGTTTTGAGAAATTAAAGGATTTTGCGGGTACTTTCATCAGAAAACGAAGAATTTTAATAATATAACTGAACACTTCTGAAAAATTTACTGGTATGGATCCCTGTTTAAGAAGTCATAGTTATGCTAGCCTGACGAGGAAGACCCGGTACACTGATGAGAGAAATTCCAGTGTGGGTTGTGTGTCTGATGCATAAAAATGATTTTTGAAGCAGCAATCTGTCAATTTTAAAACTTAAATCTGAAAAATGATTTTATGGTCATAAGTTCCCTTACCCTCAGGTTCGGTCCCCTCCTATTTACCTCAATCATGTCTTCAAGTAGTTCATATTCTAGTTTAGTAACTCTTCCCGACTCACATAGAACTATTTTTTCAAAATCCCGTATTCCCAACGTTTATGAGTTAGATTACGTTTCTGAAGATAGTAAATATCTTTTATCTTCCTATCCTGTAATTAATCCTTACAGTACTTATCAAAAAGAAAAACCCAAAAATATTGTAGGTACACGCGTCTTAAACAAGTCCTAGGTAGAAATTCCACGTCAACTTCTGTTAATGATTTCTGTCAAGCTTCCCAATTTTCCACCAACAAACTGCCTTCCACCAAAGAAGAAGAGTACGTAACCCTCCAACTTCCAGAAGAGTTTCTGAAAACTTGTTTAGATCAAGGTTACACTCACATACACTTTGGTGCCATTCGATTGGCAGTTACACACCATGCCAAGAAAGGTCTCCCGATGGTATCCCGTGTTGTACTTCTTGATTCCAGATTCTAAAAATACGAACATGCCGTAATCGGAACAGTGTAAACAACCCTCAATGTTGGGACAATTTTTGTGACCTTCTTCCCAAAATTTTACCATGCTTTTAGACGATCCAGCTATTTCTAATGTGTTACGTGTCCAGATTCAAATCACTGGTCCAGAATTGAAGAATACATAAATGGCAACCCTTCACCACCAGATGGCATACAGGATCCAAAACCATACCTTCGAGCTTCCTCTTCCTCCCCAATTACAAAATGGTGATTCCATATTCCTTTCAATTGACTCTCCTCAAACCCCTCACGGTACTTTTGTTCCCAGAAAAATCAAAATATATAGCCAGGATCTATTAAGTGCTTGAAAAAGAGAAGTTAAAGGACAGCATTTAAGAAGGGACAAATTCCCTACTCACCCGTATATTATGTACTTCACACCCCCCATCCCTCACAACACACATTTTTTCTCTCTTCTTTAAAAATATTTCTCTCCCTTCCCCTATCGGAGCACCACTCACTTTTCACCGGAGCCACTACCGAAACACCTACTGGAGCTCCGTACACCGTACGAGATCCACCGCAAAATATCAATTTTAAAAAATTTGGAGCAAAAAAAAATTTCGACAAGATTCCGGCTAAACGGACACTGACGATTGCGGTTATTTAGAAGACATTGATTTTGAGGTAAATAATTACTATACGTTTCTTGTTGTTTTAATAATATTTATTTTTTTCGGGTAAAAAATCATGTTTAAACTGAAAAAGTGGAAAAAACATCGAAAAAGAGAAAACATCACTGGAAATTGAATGTAGGAAAAATTCACCGCCTGCTGACGTCAACAGGGTGAGTGACTTCACCGCGTGTTCAGACACAGGGGGTGACGTCACCCAATGTATGGTGACGTTAGCAGGCAGTAAAAAGATTTTTTTTTTTTTGAAAAAAATGTGGCGTGTGCTGATCTGCACGTGATATGGCTTTACACTGCATGTTTATTTACACGCGGTGGAATAATTAATTAATTTTTACAGTGGCTAAAAAATGATTTTTTTTTATTAGTGCAGTTTTAATTTTGTAACAAATTTTTTTGTTTTGTATTTATTGTGGGTTCAAAGTTCAGACGGACCCGATAGTGATCTAAAGAATTTCCTGATAATGAGGAAAATTGACCTGATACTGAATATGATTTTCAAACCAATGAAGGGTTAGTGCATTAGGTTAAATAAAAGGGATAGAAAATAAAGTTTATATTGTGATTGGTCGGTCAAGAGAGGGACAAGATTATAGTGCACCCAAAGTGTATTTACGGTGTGAGAGTTCTGGTACGTATGTTGGGGCAACAATTGGCAAGGGCGGTGAAGGGAGGAAAGCTAACCAGACAAGGAGGACTAAGAGGATAGATTATCCATTCAAGATAGTAGGGAAAAAGACTAAAACCGAGTCATGTAGATTTAAGGTTAGCCAAGGCAAACATAACCACTTCTTGAGAATTTATCAGTTTGGTCATGCGGTAGCACGGAAGTTGGATGACGTCTATAATAAGTTGGTTGAGCAGTTGACTAAGTGCAACGTTGGAGAGAACAAAATATATAACACATTGAAAATGAAAATTCCTAATTTTTATGGCGGCAAGTCTACAGTATATAATGCGAGGGCAAGAATCAAGAAACTTGATAAAAAATGGTAGGACTGAATTACAAGATCTGATGTATCGTCTTACTGAAGCTGGCTATGTTGTAGAGTGTCGTCCTTATGTAAATAGCGGGAGTGACGAGACGGGTGTAGACGAATCTCAACAATATGTTGCCGACTTATTATTCGCTCATCCGTACTCCATCAGACTAGCTAGGGTTTTTCCCTACGTTATCCTTATAGACAGCACCTACAAAACAAACATGTATTCTTTTATTTGAATTATTTATATTGTATTGTAATTATTTATATTGTTTAGGATTTTGTAGATTTACCGATTTAAATAATTACAGATACAAAATGCCTCTACATGTTGTAATTGGATTTACCTGCACGGGTCAAAATTTCACTACTACATATGCATTCTTGCGTCAAGAAAGACAAGAAAATTTTGCATAGGCACTTGCTATGATTAGGGGATTATTTGATCCCAAACGAGTCCCTGGTGTTGTTGTAACGGATAAAGATATGTAAATTGTTAAGTCAAGTATTGAGGTATTTCATGAAGCCAAACACATGTTGTGTATGAGACACATTGGGAAATGTGTCAACAAGAACGCTGTTTCAATACTTGGACCAGAACAAGGTGACGAATTCTCACAAACCACTTGGGGCATCCACTGGGGTAGGCCTACTAGAAGATGATCTGCTAGACGGTGATCGAAATCTCCCTAATACTCTCTTAAGTATCCCTGGACTCTTATGTGTTTCTCCTACAATGGGTTGGGGGTAGCACAAATGAAATCTTCCCCCTCATCAGTAGAGGACTCCTCGACATAATCCTCTTCGTAACCAAAAACCTCCCATGTGATTGCATAGGAATATCGGGAATAGAATAAGGTGGGTATGAACTACTACTAGCCATCCATTGGTGGGGTTTTTTATATGCGGGGTATGATATAAAATTAAAAAAAGTAGAGTCATATACGGGTTGCGGAAAGGGGATACAAAATCCATGGGTGGTGGACTACCCATTAGGGGAATAACTTAGCAGGGGTTCTTTGTCTACGATGCTCTCGACTCAATCTAGCAGACTGAGTCACTGGCCTGTCAACCACTCTACCATCACGGTCTCTAATCGGGTCTAATTGATCAATATTCCTTCTCCGATCTGCCATCTACAGTTTTAAAAACAATTTATAATTATAACTCTAACAAAAATATAAATAAATGAAATAAATAAAACAATATAAATTAAATACATTATTTTTAATAGAAAACAGCAAATTAAATAAAAATATGCCATAAATAAAATTTTGAAAGAAAAAAAAACTGACTGCCTGCTGACGTTAGCCAGTCAACCGCTTACATGTCAGCAAGCATTGTCAGTTCCTCACATGCCCCACTCGCTCTGCACTCCCTACTCGCCCAACGCGCTGCATGTGCCTTACACGCCGCACGCCACAACTATTGTTTTTTCCGTGATCAGGCCTTTTTTTTGGCTAAATAAGCCCCACTACAAGAAAACTATGTAATAGTGGCGGACATTTCCATCGCTAATCCGTCGCTAAAGTAAGTTTAGCGACCGATAAACGACCGAACGACGTGGTCGGGTATTTTTCGTCGCTAAGCAAATAGCCGACGGAAAGTTTAGGGACCGAATATTCGGTTGGTATTTTCCGGCCTAATGGTCAACATTGTTGACTTTCAACTTTGACTGGTTAACGACCAAATACAGACGGAAAGTCTAAGGACCGAATATTCGGTCGCCACTTATAATGCTTAACACTTGTCCAATTTTCAAAAAAATGAGCTCGCGAAATGGCAAAACGGCGTCGTTTAGTCATTTAATAATACCGACGGAATCCGCAAATTCGGGCGCCACTTAAAATGCTTAACACTTGTCCATTTTTCAAAAAAAGGAGCCCGCGAAATGGCAAAACGGCGTCGTTTAGTCATTTAATACACTACAAGAAAACTGTGTAATAGTGACGGACATTTCCGTCGCTAAAGTAAGTTTAGCGACCGATAAACGACCGAATGACGTGGTTGTGTATTTTTCGTCGCTAAGCAAATTACCGACCGAATACCGACGGAAAGTTTAGGGACGGAATATCCGGTTGGTATTTTTCGACCAAATACCGACCGAATGGTCAACATTGTTGTCTTTCGACTTTGACTGGTTAACGACCGAATACAGACGGAAAGTCTAAGGACCGAATATTCGGTCGCTCTTTACCGACCGAAATTCGGTCGCTACTTTCCAACCGAATACCGACCAAATGGTCAACATTGTTGACTTTCGACTTTGACTGATTAACGACCGAATACCGACGAAAAGTCTAGGGACCGAATATTCAGTCGCTATTTACCGACCGAATGGTCAATATTGTTGACTTTTGACTTTGATTGTTTCGATCGGTATTCCGTCGCTAAATTGTTTTTAATTTTAAAAAAAAATCTAAAAATTAATTAAATCCCTTTTATAAAAACCAGCAATACGCCCAAACATACAAACCAGAAACAGTATTATTAATAAGATCCCAAAGAGCAAAAATAATCAATAAACTCAAAAATAACATTACATAGCCAATTATCTTACTAAAAAACACAAGTTTACACTTCTCATTTACATTACAACACTCACAATCAAAGTGTGCACTTCTCAATACATTACAAACAATCAAGTCCACATTTTGAATTACAACACTCACAATCAAAGTGTGCACTTCTCATTTACATTACAACACACACACTTTGAATTATCAAAACTCACAATCAAAGTGTGCACTTCCTATTTAGATTACAACACTCGCAATCAAACTTTACATTTCTCATAAACTCCTTGATTTCATGTATATGTATACCTTGGAAATGCATGTGTTGCAATCTGAAAATTGAAGAATCAAATTATTTTATGGCAATGAAATTACCACTTCAAATTATGTTAAAAAGTTATAGAATATGACAATTAATTTATGGTAATAAAGTACTAAAAACAAATCAACAAATATTACTCACCTTCAATATGTGGAAAGTCTAAACAATTAAAACTTGCCATTCGTGAATAATGTGTCCTAATTCCATCCATAATGCTTAAACATTAAAAATTAGTTACCTTAGGACGAGGTATAGACATATATCAATAGAGAATACCATTATATTTCAATCTATTATGTATGAGAATTAAAATAAATGAACTTTTTTCGATATTACCTTATTATGTATTTTTGTGGCTTAGACTTTAGGGAAAGATGTATGTTAAAGGTATCCATGCCCACATTATCAACAAGACCACGATAATGGAATTCTCATATGTTTAAATATGTTTGCATTGGGGCCTTGCAAACGTGTATGGTAATTTTCTATAGACATTGTCAACGTGTATAAAGATTTAATACACTTGATATATGTACTTAATGTGCTTTCCTATTAAATCCATCCCAATTCCACTTGCCATTCGTGAATAATGTGTCCTAATTCCATCAATAATGCTTAAATATTAAAAATTAGTTACCTTAGGATGAATTCGGATGAGGTATAGACATACATCGAGTAAGAATTCAATTACATCTCGATCTATTATGTATGAGAATTAAAATTAATGAACTTTTTTCGATATTACCTTATTATGTATTACAGTGACATAGACTTTAGGGAAAGATGTATGTTAATGGAATCCATGTCCACATTATCCACAAGACCACGAGAATGAAATTCTCGTATGTTTAAAAAGTTTGCATTGGGGCCTTCCAAACGTGTATGGTAATTTTCTATATACATTGTCAACGTGTATAAATATTTAATACACTTGATATATGTACTTAATGTGCTTTCCTATCAAATCCGTTCCAATTCCATTTGCCATTCGTGAATAATGTGTCCTAATTCCATCCATAATGCTTAAACATTAAAAATTAGTTACCTTAAGATGAGGTATAGACATTATATCGATAGAGAATACAATTACATTTCAATCTATTATGTATGAGAATTAAAATAAATTAATTTTTTTCGATATTACCTTATTATGTATTATAGTGACTTTTAGACTTTAGGGAAAGATGTATTTTTGAATTTTTTTACAAAGATCATAGAGGTCAATACTAATGTTTTTAGAACTTAATATCATTTTAGAGAATTCACGATCACTGTCCAAAGATACATTTATTTCGTGCAAAATAATATGAATATTCTTGTTAAGTTCGATTACAAATTATTTACTTATTGGAACTAAAATGATACAATTAGCATACATTTCAATAATACACCAAGAAAACTACATTGGATATTAAAAAAAACTCCAATAATCCTAAAAACCCCATGTACATTATCACAAAAAAAAAAAAAAAAACATACATTTTGAGTAAAAAAAAACCCAGCAAATCTGTTGAAAATTTTGAGATTTTTTTTTAAAATTTGCTACTAATTATCACTCAAGCTTATCCAATCCTTTCACTGAAAAAAAAAAAAAGAAACACGCCCCAAAATAAATTGCAAGAAATTATAGAAAACCCATATATTTAAATCCAAGCAGAAATCAGTACTACCTCCCCTCAATTTTTGTTTTAATCTTCTCAAAATAGATGTACTTATTCCAATTGTTAAGAAAAAAGCTAGAAAAGGCAAGTTTCTCACCTAAACCCTAAAAAACCAATTGAAATCGGAGGTGGTGGCGACGTCTTGGAGGTGCCGGAAGTGGTGGCGATTGAAGGAGGGAGGGGATTTGGGGGGAAATCGCCGGAAGATATGGTGGTGGAGGTGGAGGTCGCGGCTGGGCAGAATGAAGAAAGAGGGAGAGGCTTCTTGCTTCAGATATATGTAGAGAAATAAAACGTACAAAACAACGTCGTTTAGGCATTTAATAATGGCGACCGAATAGCGACGGAATTCGCAAATTCGGTCGCCACTTATAATGCTTAACACTTGTCCAATTTTCAAAAAAATGAGCTCGCGAAATGGCAAAACGGCGTCGTTTAGTCATTTAATAATACCGACGGAATCCGCAAATTCGGTCGCCACTTAAAATGCTTAACACTTGTCCAATTTTAAAAAAAAGGAGCCCGCGAAATGGCAAAACGGCGTCGTTTAGTCATTTAATACACTACAAGAAAACTGTGTAATAGTGACGGACATTTCCATCGCTAAAGTAAGTTTAGCGACCGATAAACGACCGAATGACGTGGTCGTGTATTTTTCGTCGCTAAGCAAATTACCGACCGAATACCGACGGAAAGTTTAGGGACGAAATATCCGGTTGGTATTTTCCGACCGAATGGTCAACATTGTTGACTTTCGACTTTGACTGGTTAACGACCGAATACAGACGGAAAGTCTAAGGACCGAATATTCGGTCGCTTTTTACCGACCGAAATTCGGTCGCTATTTTCCAACCGAATACCGACCGAATGGTCAACATTGTTGACTTTCGACTTTGACTGATTAACGACCGAATACCGACGAAAAGTCTAGGGACCGAATATTCAGTCGCTATTTACCGACTGAATGGTCAATATTGTTGACTTTTGACTTTGATTGTTTCGGTCGGTATTCCGTCGCTAAATTGTTTTTAATTTTAAAAAAAAATCTAAAAATTAATTAAATCCCTTTTATAAAAACCAGCAATACGCCCAAAAATACAAACCAGAAACAGTATTATTAATAAGATCCCAAAGAGCAAAAATAATCAATAAACTCAAAAATAACATTACATAACCAATTATCTTACTAAAAAACACAAGTTTACACTTCTCATTTACATTACAACACTCACAATCAAAGTGTGCACTTCTCATTACATTACAAACAATCAAGTCCACATTTTGAATTACAACACTCACAATCAAAGTGTGCACTTCTCATTTACATTACAACACACACACTTTGAATTATCAAAACTCACAATCAAAGTGTGCACTTCCTATTTAGATTACAACACTCGCAATCAAAGTTTACATTTCTAATAAACTCCTTGATTTCATGTATATGTATATCGATAGAGAATACAATTACATTTCAATCTATTATGTATGAGAATTAAAATAAATGATATTTTTTTTCGATATTACCTTATTATGTATTATAGTGACTTAGCCTTTAGGGAAAGATGTATTTTTTAATTTTTGTACAAAGATCATAGAGGTCAATACTAATGTTTTTTAGAACTTAATATCATTTTATAGAATTCACGATCACTGTCCAAAGATACATTTATTTCGTGCAAAATAATATGAATATTCTTGTTATGTTCGATTACCAATTATTTACTTATTGTAACTAAAATGATATAATTAGTATACATTTCAATAATACACCAAGAAAACTACATTGGATGTTAAAAAAAACTCCAATAATCCTAAAAATCCCATGTACATTATCACAAAAAAAAAAAAAAACACTATATAAACAGTAGAATTACATACATTAAAACTTATACTTATTCACAAAATACGTATATATACTCGAAGCAGAACAATTCAAGTAATACATTTGTGTGTGAATTTACGTGAATCATTAAGTGATGGAGTTAAAATTAAAAAAAGAAAAAAAAGTGATGGAGTTAAAATTTTAATAGTTGATTATTAATAAAACAATAATTACTAAAATATTCATATTAGTTCGTACTCGCATTATGAACAATGTTGGTTTTCGAATTTATAAATTTTTAACTAAAATCCATCACTATTCGGTCGCTATCAAGTTATGGGGCGACCGAATTTGCCAAGGCCGTCGCTATTCGGTCGCTATCAAGCTATGGGGCAACCGAAAAGCGACCGAATTTGCCAAGGCCGTCGCTATTCGGTCGCTATTATTTTCCCGGATTCCGTTTTTTTTTAAATAGCGGGGTTTTTAAAGATATATAGAAAACATTTTGCGTATTTTAGTTACTATTAGGCAAAATGTTTCAATATATCCTTAAAATTTTTTAACTTTGACGGAATCCGGGAAAATAATAGCGACCGAATAGCGACATTCCGTCGCTATTCGGTCACCCAACCCTAACCCTATGTTATATATCCTTAAAATAGGCACAAAAAAAAAAATATCCTTAAAAACCCCGCTATTTTATAAAAAACAGAATTCAGAAAAATAATAGCGACGAATTTTCCAAGTCAGTCGCTATTCGGTCGCTATTATTTTTCCGGATTCCGTTTTTTATAAAATAGCGGGGTTTTTAAAGATATATAGAAACATTTTGCCTATTTTAGTTACTACTACACACACACACACACACACACACATTAACTTGAATATTCAAACAATTAAAACTTATACTTATTCACAAAATACCTATATATACTCGAAGCAGAACAATTCAAGTAATACATTTGTGTGTGCATTTACGTGAATCATTAAGTGATGGAGTTAAAATTTTAATAATTGATTATTATTAAACAAATAATTACTAAAATATTCATATTAGTTCGTACTCGCATTATGAACAATGTCGGTTTTCGGATTTATAATTTTTTAACTAAAATTCGTCGCTATTCGGTCGCTATCAAGCTATGGGGCGACCGAATAGCGACCAAATTTGCCAAGGACGTCGCTATTCGGTCGCTATCAAGCTATGGGGCGACCGAATAGCGACCGAATTTGCCAATGCCGTTGCTATTATTTTCCCGGATTCCATTTTTTTTTAAAATAGCGGGGTTTTTTTAAAGATATATAGAAACATTTTGCCTATTTTAGTTACTATTAGGCAAAATGTTTCAATATATCCTTAAAATCCCCGCTATTTTAACTTTGACAGAATTCGGGAAAATAATAGCGGCCGAATAGCGACGGCTGGCACATTCCGTCGCTATTCGGTCACCCAACCCTAACCCTATGTCCGTCGCTATTCCGTCCCTAAGATCGGTCGGTAATCCGTCGTTACTTTCCGTCGGTAGTCGGTCGTTAACATACATAAAATGACGTCGTTTTGTGTCATTCATTTATTACAATAAAAATAAAGACCGTTATGTTTTCCGTCGGGATTCGGTCGTTAACTTCAGTCGAGATTCGGTCGTTATATATTCCGTCGGTATTCGGTCGTTAATGGTGAACAAAACGACGGCGTTTCAATTTAGTCAACGGGACCGATTGGGCCGACGGATGGGCGACGAAATAACAACCAATGTGTTTTCAGTTTCTATTCGGTCGGTATTCCGTCGTTAAATTTGTGACCAAAATTTTCGGTCGCTATTTAATTGTTTTCTTGTAGTGCCCGGATCTAGTCTATTTTTAAGTAAACTTTTTAACATTTATCACAAACTAAGTTTTATTGTGTTAGATCTACATAATTTCAAGTTAAAATTCAAAATTTTAAAAAGTAAAACTCACATTGTGTTATGTTGTGATGTTATCTTTGCCGTTGGTTGTAGAGACAAAGTTGACGAGGACGACGTTTACAACAAGATGATGGGGAAAAAAATCAGGCGAATATTCGGCGGCAGCGGTACATTCCAAAACTCAATATTTGGTAATGATTAATTGCACTAAGTTGCGGTTGGCTATTCACAGAATATCATTGAAATAGTAGTCCCTTACTATGACTACGTTTGCTACGGAATAATACACTCAAAATCAAATATATTTCAAAAAATTCAGCAAAGGAACAAATAAACAAAAAATCAGCAAAAAATAAGGAGTTGATTAGAGAGAGAGAGAGAGAGAGAGAGAGAGAGAGAACAATGAGAAAAAGAGTACCAAATGATGACGAATTCAGACTCCATCGATCAGCAACTCTCTTGAATTCAACCTAAAAACTTCTACAGAACGTAGTTCATCAACGCTCCCTCTTTTTTCCTTTTGTTTTTAATTAATAGGCCATTTAGGTACCCCAAACTCTCGGGTTTGACGATTAAGTAATAATCTTACACTCCCATGACAATTGGATACTCAATTCAGACGGAATCCATCCAGTTTGGATGGAATATTGATGAAGCCTTGAAATGTCTATAATGGCACTAAAAAAATTACCCTGTCTGTACCAAATTATTTATCCATATTTTCATTTTAACATGTCACGAATTAACTGACACTTTCCAATTTAATTGAGGTATAAATTTGTATTATTGATTACAATTGTATCCTTAGACAGACTTCTCATTCAATAATGTCAATAAATAACTAATATGTGGTTGAATGATAATTGTTACTCACAAGTCACAATTCAAAAGAATGAGGAGAGGGAGAGAGAAAAAAATGGTTACAATCTTAAATGTTCATCAGATAGTTTATGAAGGGCAGTATAATATTTTGTCTATTTTTTACCATTTAATTCCTCTACATCATTTACAAAATGGATAGATAATTTAAGACGGAGAGAGTACTGTGCGAATTCCCTCATTTAGTTTTGTTTCTACCCAAAAAAAAAAAAAAATCAATAAGTTAACAACCACAATTGGCCCATCACTACAAAAAAAATGCATGTTAAGACGAACTTTTCGTGACGAAGTCATTTTTCGTCACGAAATGTCCACTTTTAGTAATTGTTTTGTCACGAAAAGGTCGACCTTTCGTGACGAAGTAGAATTTTTGTCACAGTAGGTATAACGTTTCATCACAAAACTTCATTATAATAAATATAATAGGAACAATAAAGTAACAAATGGCCAGCGTAGCTCAGTGGGCAAGTGCACGATATATTGGTGGGTGGTCTTGAGTTCAATTCCCACCTCTTTGAAAATGTGGAGTCTTTATTCAATATTATTGCAGGGTGCTTGACTTTGACTTCGACTTCGGCTCTGGCTCGGCTCGGCTCTTGTGGGTGGTGAAAAGGAGTTCGGCTCCATGGTTTTAATTTTTTTAATTTTTAGAAAAACTTTTGGTGACGAATCTTGATACTTTTCTTGACGACAATGTTGTCACTAATACTCACTTTCTTGACGATATTGTGGCGTCACGAAAACCTTTCCTGACATTGATTCGAGGAAGAACTTTGGTGGCATGCATTTTCACGAAAACCATTCCCGACAGCGATTCAAGGACGAACTTTGGTGTCTTTATTCAATATTATTGCAGGTTGCTTGGCTTCGACTTCGGCTCTGGCTCGGCTCTTGTGGGTGAAAAGGAGCTCGGTTCCATGGCTTTAATTTTTGTAATTTTTAGAAAAAATTTTGGTGACGAATTTTGATACTTTTTCGTGATGACAATGTTGTCACTAATAGTCACTTTCTTGACGATATTGTGGAGTCACTAAAACCTTTCGTGACGAAACACACATTTCGTCACGAAAACCTTTCCCGACAGCGATTTGAGGACGAACTTTGGTGACATGCATTTTCACGAAAACCATTCCCGACAGCGATTCAAGGACGAACTTTGGTGACATGCATTTTCGTGGCGAAAGGTTTTCCGTGACGAATTTTTGTGACTTTTCGTGACAAAAATTTTCGTTACTAAAACCCTATTTTTTGTAGTGCATGAGGCATTTGTCTAGTGGCGAAGGGTGGGGCCTCATGACGTAGATGTCATAAATTCGAATCCCTCCCTGCTTCTTGAATACTTCTATTTCTTCTAATAGATAGATCTCCTCCCTCAATAAATAAATAAAAAACCGTTTCCTAGTATATATAGATATAAATATATATATATATATATATTTTTTTTTTATATTCGTAAAGTATATGAATATCATTACAAACGGGAGAAAATAAAAAATAGTATAGAGTAATATACAACCACAAAAACGTTAATTAAACAAAATTATTCAGTGATCTCTAGCTAATATGCAAAAAACATTTGAATTATATCCCTCATCAACAGTGGCGTAGCATTCAAGGGACCCCAAGAATTTCCAATTATTTATATACAAGGTATATATATCTAACAGTTTAAAATAAGAGAGATTTTTTTTTTTAAAAATGGTCTCCCCAAGAATTTTCAATTTTTTTTATATACTATGTATATATCCAACTGTTTAGAATAAGAAAGATTTTTTTTTTTTTTTTTATAAAAAAAATATCGGATGTTTTACAAAGCACATGAAAATATATGATACACACCTGAACCTACCATTTAGAAGTTTCTACAATCGTTTGGGCACTGGCTCCCAAAAATCGTGCACATCCTTTTCTACTTTTAGTCTTTCTCTGTTGCGCAGAACTCATTCTCGGAGCAGAGCAGATTGAAGCTGTGAGTAAAAATTTCCGCACCAAATTCACCAAATTCTGCACCAAACGACTGTGATTGTGAGTGGAGTCCCAATTTTGTGAGTGAAGGCCCAATTTTGATGATAAAGGATTTATAAGAAAACATTTCTTTGATGTTGTTCAAGTTAAAGATACTTCAGACGTGACTCTGAAAAATGGAATATGCTCTGTTCTTTCTGACTATTGTCTTGATATTCAAAAACTCCGTAGTCAAGGATACGACGGTGCAAGTAACATGAGGGGTGAATGGAATGGCTTGAAAGCAGTAATTTTGAATGATTCTCCATATGCATATTATATTCATTGCATGGCCCACAGATAAAGATGTATAGTATGATAAAGATGTTTGCTGTTACCTGTTCAGTTCTAGAAAATGTCATTGAAAATGGCTCTAATTATAATGTCCGTGGGGATGCATCGGCTGTATATACAAAACTTACCTCTTTTGAGCTTGTTTTCATTTTACATACAATGAAAGAGATTATGGGAATAACAGATAGCCTTTCTAAGTGCCTATTACTGAAAGAGCATTTTCATTAATGAAGATTATTAAGACAAGGTTTCGGAACAAGATGGATGATGAGTATCTTGCTGATAGTCTTGTGGTTTATATTGAAAGAGAAAACGCCAAAACTCTTGATTAAAACTCTATATTAGATGATTTTACTTCCATTAAAGGTAGATGGGTACCACTTTAAGTAGCGTATCATGTCAAGTAGTTTTTTTGTTCAAACTCTATATTATATGATTTTGCCTTCTTGAAACACCGGTGGGGTACTACTTTAAATAATATATTGATTTTTTTAATTTCAAATATCTACTACGACCCTCTAAACTTAAATCATATCTCCGTCACTGCTCATCAGCATATCTTATCTTGAGCTATACAAGAACATACCTGAAATATCAAGCAAATAGGAAGACAAACAAGAAAACTGAAATTTTAATAAATAAATAAATAAAAAAAAACAGAGCTAGAGCTAGAGAACCAGCAGGCCCGTCTCAAACATATCTGAGGCCCTGTGCCGGAAAAAAAATTGGGGCCCCAGATTTTAGGCTAAGTATATATATATATATATAAACAAAACAAAAAATTGGGGCCCCAGTAAATATATATATATATATATATATATATATATATATATATATATATATATATATATATATATATATATACAAAAAAAAAATTGGGGCCCCGGATTTTAGGCTAAGTATATATATATAAACAAAAAAAAATATTGGGGCCCCGGATTTTTGGGGGCCCTCTACGGTCACTCAGCTCGCATCCCTTATTAACCGGCACTGGTGTATGGTAAAAAAGATTTTGAGGAACAAATTATAAAACATCAAAATCTTCAATTTTTTTTAATTAATAATTATATACAAATTAAGAAATTTTTTTAAAAATTTGGGGCCCCTGTAAATGTGAGGTCCGGTTCCGGATGTCACCTTGGACACCCTTGGAGCCGGGCTTGGAACCAGACATGCCTTGGGAAGCCTTAGTGATCAACTCTCTAGTGGTTTAAAGGAGTCTAAAACTGCACATTCAAAGGCATGAAACCTTGCAGCATCAAACCACTGGTACGTGCGCGAGGAAGATATAGGATGTACGTTTCAAACTTAACTAATTTCACTCTACTTTTGATTTCTACATATTTTGACCAGTTAATATCCAGCAATCTCCCACAACTCTTAAAGAATGTAACTCCAGACATATAGGGACGAAGTGAGAAATTTGGTGTTGGGGGTGAAACTGCAACAGTATGTCGAATTACATATACAAAAGGGCAAAAAAAAATCTCAAGGGGCGAAATAGAATTTTTTTTCTGAACTACATATAAAATTTCTATACCTAATAGTTTTTTTTTAAAAATCTCAGCTGCAGACATTGTAGTATAAGAGTTTAGTTGAAGAGGCTCATCCCAGAGCTTTTCATACGACATTGGTGAGTCTTAAATGACATATATATTATCCTGAGTACCTCTTATTTCAAACAGGTCTTGCAAACATAAGACTCACCAATGTCATTCCATACATATTTTGACCAGTTAATATCGAGCAATCTCCCACAACTCTTAAAGAATGTAACTCCAGACATATAGGGACGAAGTGAGAAATTTGGTGTTGGGGGCGAAACTGCAACAGTATGTCGAACTACATATAAAAACGGCAAAAAAAAATATCTCAAGGGGCGAAATAGAAAAAAATTTCTGAACTACATATATTATCCCTCTCTCACACTTTTATAGCATAAGAAAAGAAAGGAAAAAATAGAGATGACAGATGCCGCAAATAAAAGAAATGTCGAGGGTATAATTAAAATAAATTGTTGACAACTAATAAAATAACTTTAAACGATAATTAATTTGGATACATATAGATCTCCTAAACGAAAATTAACTAGGAATGGAGGGACTATCATTTATCTAAGCATAAAAATCACAAATGAAACTCAAAAGTTTTGGAGGCACTTTGACAAGCTTCAAGTACTAAGGACCATCTTTCGAGTAAAACTAGACATATAATATTCTAGTGTATTAGATGAACTAAATTAAATCAAATAAGAAAGATAAATGGATATTCAAATCAAATTTTTTTTTATTTTTTTTTTCAGAAAGAGAGATTGAAATCATAAAAAATTAAAATCAAGGAAAATGTTTTCACCGAGAAATAACTAGCATATAAGTTAAACATGGTAACAAGCGATATATAGACATAGATGATCCCTTTTAATAGACCAAAGGACACGCGCATGTAACTCTTCATGTAACAAGAACATATGCAACCCCGACAAATGCACATCTTCATGTAAAACATGTATCCGTTGATAGTATCCATGCTAATATTAAAATGTACTCCAAGTCGAATACAACTTAGTCTCCAAAAGAGAGGATGCAACAACAGTCCAAATCCGAATTAATCTCCCAATAAAGGACATGGGCGCCCCTTGGGGGCAACCAAAGAAAGAAAATATTCATAGCAAGTCAACAACCCTTTTCAACAAAATCACTGTGTAAAAAGATTTTTATTATGAACGGATGGAGTAGTATTCAAAGGAAAAAACCACAGAAAACATGAATATACACACAAGAAAACTTTGCCCTTGCATTTAACTTTGGATAACAATAATAATAATTATTATTATATCAATACCAGCATCACATAGTTGACAATAAATTCGAAAGTTAGGAGACAGTTTTTTGACTACATAATAACGAGCAATCCACACATATAATATAGACATAAATGGTCCCTTTTAATAGACCATGTGCGAGAAATGAAGAGAAGTCGTGCATAATGGTCCTTTATAACGAATGATATATAACTCATGCTCAAATAATATATTTAAGATCGATATATGCAAATCTTTATCGGGTGATAAAAATACACCGTTTACTGATTCCTTAAAGATATCTTCAACGTTGTGAGTTGTTCAAGGAAATTTCTTGTCTCTCTCTCAAATGTTGTGGAGATTGAAACTTAGCGGCAGAATCCCCAATGATCTAAGAAAAGTATCGGTAGAAGCTATGTGAATTTTACCTTCTTTTGTTCTATTTTTACTTGATGGTTATTCCCCAAGCTTAGGAGACAAAATATCAAACTTGAACATGCTTTTTATTTTTTTCAGAAGCTGTATCGGCCAGTGCCTCCAAAACTTTTGAGTTTCATTTGTGATTTGTATACTTAGATAAATGATACTCCTTCCATTCCCTATTAATTGTCGTTTAGGAGATATCTAGGTATCCAAATTAATTGTCGTTTAAGGTTCTTTTATTAGTTATCAACAATTTATTTCAATTATACCCTCAACATTTTCCTTTCTTTTCTTTATGATGTATTAGTCAGAGAGAGGGAAGGTGGGGTAATATTGGAAGTTTAAGTGAAAATGACAACTTCCTTAATTTTTTCTCAAATTGTCTAAAAAGTCTTATATTTAGGAATGGAGGGAGTACCATTAAGGGATTAAACTGTTTTGAAATTATTTAGTTAATTAATTAATTAATAAGGTTTAGCTAAGAACCTAACACTTCTACTATTGCACGAGTTTAGGTTAGCAAACACTCATTGAATAGAATGTTTGAGTGTTTATCTTCTACTGAATAAGTTTTCCTTTATAAATCCAAGGTTGTTTTTTATGCAAAACTAATAAGGTGGTATGAGTTATTTATTATTTTTCCGACTTCATCTCTTGCAATTAAGTTTTATATTCTCTCATTGTTTCTTTTAACATAAATCTTTGTAGATAAAATAAAAAAATTAGTCCCGCGCATAGCACGCGTATTTTGTTATTTATTTAGTTAAGTAATGAAATAATTAAGTTTAATTTTGTCAATTAACTAAGAATCATCATACAAGAAATACTTGGCATGAATAATCTGGTAGTGTTTTCGATGAACAAAAATATGGAATCAAATTAAAATGGAAAAGGTTAATCAAATAAATATCAAATAAATATTTTCTTGATTTTCGCTATTTGGGTGAAACTACTACTAATTCTGAAGCGGAGATAGAGGCTATGATTCAGGGACTATATCTTGCGACTACAATGGGCTACACTCAGTTGCTAATACATACAGACTCTAAATTCTTGGCTGATTCGATTCAAAGGGGACACCTTCACAGTTGGAAGCTTGATGAGTTATTTAAGCAATTGCTCGGACTTCTGAAACATTATCCAGTTAATACATTTACCGGGAAGCAAATAAGGTAACTGATTTGCTTGCTAATGAGGCTTGTGATACTCAATCTTTATGTGAAATTACAAATTTCACTCTACTTCCTATGCCAATTCGGCTTCAATGTAACGCTAACAAATCTGGACTTCCAAGTCTCAGATTTCGGCCTAGAAAATAGTTTGGATAGGGAGTGCTTTAGCTACCCACCTTACTTTGGGGTGCAAACTTATGTACTCATTTTGCTGGCTTCTGCCACTTCTCTAATAAAAGGCAGTTTAAAAAAAAATATATATATTTTCTTCAAAAGAGGGATATTCAAATCATAAAAACTAAAGAGAATAAACTTCCTCGACTCTAGAAAGAAACTAGCATACAAGTTAAAGACAGTAAGCAACATCATATATTTTAAGATAGGGGAGACACGTGAGAAAAGTGAAGCACAAGTTGTGCATAATTCTCATTTACAACGAGTACATGAAAATCGCTCTCGGCTCCTATGCAGAACGTCCTTTTGTTCCGCACCTGCGGGACACGCTCCCAGCCGTCGGATGATATTTTTTAACGGTCCAGATCTGGAGAGAAATTTTTTTTTGTTTAAATATTTTAAGTGCAGCCGCAACTTTTCACTCTCCAGATCTGGGCCGTTCAAAATATCATCCGACGGCTGGGATCGTTCCGCACGTGCGGAACTTTGGCTGTTCCGCACTGGAGCCGGACTGAAATCATGCATAAACATATATTTAAGATAAATATATGAAAATTTTCATCAGGTGATAATAGTCACACTATTTTCTTCATCAGAGAAAGATTTATATTACCAAATACATTATTCGCATTATTTGGTATTCCCTTATTCAGATCTCAGGCTTCACTCTCGAGCATGCACAGTCTTACATTGTACAAAATGAAGATTTTAATTTTCTCGAACGAAGCATCGTCTGTGTTATCATCCACAACAACAGAACCAAAAGCCCGAACGATCGTATAATCCGCACCGGTCGACCGCATATCCTCGGACGAAGTCGCAGACGAACTAATCGTCCGCAGGCAGTATCCCCCATCACTTGTGTGGCCGAAGCTGAGGACAATCCAACCGTCCGCAACCTGCATAAATGAGATTTTTGGTACAAAAATACAAGTAAAATTTCTTTTTTGTAAATCTCTTCATTCTCAACCCAAAAAGACTCATTTTAGACCAAAACCACATAGCAAATAAGATCAAAACAATAACAAGTAAGCTAATAACCACTTGATATCTTAACACTTATACATCAAAATTTTCTACGAACACCATGTTCTACTAATACGAAACAGACGGACATGCAGATTGTCAAAAACTACGAGTATGGTTATCGATATGACACACAAATCCCACAATCGAGCTCAATTATCTTTTCACGGCTCTAAAGCAATAACTATAACGGGCCCAACTATTAGCAAGATAGAATGGCCCAAGAATTTCTTTACACGTGGGTTCAGCTAACCCCCTAAACTAACGTGTCCAAGGTTTAAGGATTCATTCATGTTGCGTCATTGCTCACCAAAGTGAACTCCACAACAACCGTTAATAGTCCCAATTATATTCAAATCGGATGAAGACCCAAGCATTTACACATCATATCATGAACTCCGGTTTCAACATATACTTATAAAATGGAATGAATCTTACTAAACAGTAGCTCCTAGACAATAGCTCATAATCGGGGCGACAACACGATCGACAACAACAAAGAGACAAAGACGACAAGAACAATGAGATAACGACACAAATACTACACCCACATTATAAAATCAGCAAATAACAACAACAAGAAGTAATAAGGAAGACACGCAAGTAGAACCGACGATCAACAACACAGAATTCATATAAACTCGATGATCAACCATATAGAATGTAATAATCAATCACCTCGTCCATTTTCATACGCAATAAAACATGTGTAAATATGTCATAAATAATTTCATAACTTAAAAATACTCATTTCATGTTTTTTAGAACTGAAAAAGAGAGGTGTAAGATCCTTACCTCAAAGCTTAGAATAAAAAGCCACAACAAGAAGAATTCCCGAAAACCAGAAAATATGCACACTTCCCGGCAGCCTGCCCCCCCAAGATTTTTAAAAATACTATTATTTATCGAAATTTTATGTGTATTTTGGAAAATTTTATCAATTTCGCCCCCAAGAATTTTGGAATTTTTTACCAGTTTCGCCCCCCAACACCAAATTCCTGGCTTCGTCCCTACTTCCCGGTGCAATTACTTTCTACAGGAAACCATCTTTAGAAGTAGCAAGAATCACTCAATTCCGACATTGTTTACCCCTTGAATTGTTCACTCAAAAGTACAACACTGATTTTTCCAAATTTTTCCCATCTCTCTCTCTCTCTCTCTCTTTCTCTTTCTTTTCCCTCTTTTTTTTTGTAACTGATGTCTTCCTTAACTTTTCTAGCAATAACCCCAATTAAAATTTTCAAATTCTTGTAAATAGATCCCAAAACTTCCTAACTTCATAACTTCAACACCTATATTCCCCAACTCTCAACATGTAAAATACGTCACTCAACTCAATTAAACACAACACATAACACATAAAACATGATAATCACAATTATTAAACAAAAAACACACAAAATTGAATGCAAAGCATGCAAAACAAGGAGTGCCGAGAAAAAAAAAAAAGCTCTGGTTCCCGCGATGAACAGTAAATCGCGATGAACAGTAGAAACCCTCGCGAATTTTGAGTGTTTTTCTTGCCTTTTGGTTGTGAATCTTGTTCTCTTTGAGAAATAGATTCATTATATCCTGCTAGTTTCACTTTTATGGGGTTTAATTAGCTCAGATTTTCGTGGATTTTGCTTCCACTGTAGCCACGGTAGCAGCTGCGTTTGAAGCTTTGCCGCTGGTAGCCGCGGTAGCAGCTGCGATTTGAAGCTTTTGCTGCTGCCTCTCTCCGAGGTGGTGATCTTGGATTCGACTTTAGCACGTTGCAGCTGATTTTCTGGCGATTGTGAACAGTAGAGGCACTTGTGAGCAGTAGCCGCGCTTGAGAACAGAGCTGCCGAACATCACAGATAACCTTCTCTGATTTTGTTCTCTGTTTTGCTTTAGTTTATGTTAATTGAGAACAGAGCTTGTGCTTGCCTGCTTTTGGGTTAAGGTGCTTCTTAGTCACTCTAGCCTGAGCTCCCCTGTGGCTCTTTTACTGCCCTGCGGCACCTATGGCTGCCGTTACCCAACCGGCTGCCCTGGAACCCACCTTGGTAGGCCCCAACCCCTGGAAAAATAAAAGCTTTGCGGATTTACTCACCCGGCCGGTATCCGCTATTTCTTCCCTTCCTATTACACCTTTGGATCAATTCAAAGGGGAACCTAACTTGATAATACCGGCGGATGAACATGATCTTCTCATTTCCCCTTGGAAATTTTCTCTAGTTGGAAAATTCCAAAAACATGTACCCAATATGGAAGCTTTGAGGAAATCTTTTCACAAAGTAGGGTTTAAAGGGAATTTTTGGATTGCCAGAATGGATCCTCGTCACGTTCTTATACGTTTTGATTTAGAAGAAGATTATTGCAGATTGTGGTGTCAGGGAATTTGGACTTTTTGTGGATTACTCATGAGAGTATTTAAATGGACGTACGATTTTAATGTTCATGAAGAGCCATCTATTGTGCCAATTTGGATTGGCTTTGAAGGTTTGCCTATCCATTTATATAATAAATCGAAGCTCTTCTCCTTAGCACAAGCTGTTGGTCATCCTCTAGCTTTGGATGGACCCACCGCCGCCGCCTCACGACCAAGCGTGGCCAAGGTTTGTGTGGAGGTGGATCTTTTATCGGAATTACCTCAAAGGGTTCGTATTACACACGCCAAAACGGGGAAAGGATATTGGCAATCCATCACTTATGATGATCTTCCCGATTATTGCCTTGGGTGTATGAAGATTGGTCATGATATGAGTCAATGTGGTAAAGCTTCTACCTCAAACATCGAGAACACAAAGAAAAAGGACAATAATCCACCGCCACAGCCGCCCGTGGAGAAAATCTTAAACACAAAGACAAATGACAAGAATCCACTACCGCCGCGACCCGTGGAGAAAATATTAAGTTCGGGTATTCAGATTACTTATCCTGCAAGGCAAGAATGGGTTCCAGCGTGAAAGAAAAAGAAAAATCAGAGGACAAATCAGAACCTTCAGACTGTTTCTATCCCTTCTCCAGCTCTGCCACCGGTTAACACAAGCTCTCCAGTGATTGCTGCTACTACCAACAATCAAGGTACGGCTTCGATCCCTGTTTCCGTTTCATCGGATGTTGCAACTGTGGCTGGTGTTTTGCAGGTACACAGCTCGGAAGATCAGTCTGCACAGACCCACCTGGACACAGTCACACCTCAGCTTTCCACTGTTTCTGCCCCAGTTTTGCCCTCGGCTGCTGCTTCGATCCCTGTTTCCGTTTCATCGGATGTTGCTATTGTGGCTGATACGGTTTTGCAGGTACACAGCTCGGAAGATCAGTCTGCACAGGCCCGCCTGGACACAATTACCACAGTCACACCTCAGCTTTCCACTGTTTCTGCCCCAGTTTTGCCCTCGGCTGCTGCCCCTGTTCAGCACCCGGCTACAGTTGAACTGTCTCCGACTGTGGCTCGCTCAGCTCATCCCCCAGTTGCAGCTATAGCTCAGCATGCCACTGTATCCCCTGTCCTGATGTCAGATACTGCTGCTGCCCCAGCTCTGCACATGACTACTACTGCTGTACTGCCTCCGGCTGAGGTTCGTTTACCTGCACTGATCTCGGCTACTGTGGCTGCCCCTGCTCTGCAACCGGCTGCAGCTGCACTTCTTCCGGCTGTGGTTCATCCAGCTCATTCACCAGTCGCGGCTCTAGCTCATCATGCCACTGCCCTGGTTATTTTACAAGATGATGGTTGTGATGTCCCAAGTGTAATACCTGTAGTTGAAGAGGGTCATACACCAAGGAATTTGGAAGACCCGGCACAGCCGGATGACGAAGACCCAGTTCAACTGGCTGATAAAGACCAGGCAGGGCTGGCTGACTCCGAAGCACCTATTTCCTCTCAGGATACCTCATGTGATCAGGTTATTGTTGATCTTTCCTCTTTTGTCATCACTAATGAAGCACAAAATTCTTCTGCATCTCAATTGCCTTTGCGACGATCTCCTAGAATTGCTCAAAAGGGATCGTCTTCTACTAAAAATTAGCTTTTGCTACTTTTACTTCTCATTCATATTTATTTTGATGAATGCTATTATCTGGAACATAAGGGGGATAGCGAATGATAGCACGATTTCTAATATCAGGCAATTTAAAAGAGAACATCGTTTGAACCTTATTGTCTTATTAGAACCTATGGTGGGGTTAGCGGACCTCTACATTTATACTCAGCGTATTGGTTTTGATTTTAGCTATGGCAATTGTTGTAGCAAAATTTGGATTATGTGGGATGCTTCGGTGGATTTAGTCATTTTGGAGGACTTGGAACAAGTGATTAATTGTCAAATCAATTCTTTTTCTGGCTCACCTATTTTTTGCTCTTTTGTTTATGCTAAGTGTTCTCATGTACAACGCATGATTACTATGGAATGATTTGAAAAATTTTCATGCGAACTATACTCATCCTTGGCTTGTTGGTGGCGATTTAATGCTGTGCTGAGAGTATCTGAGAGTCAAGGCTCTATTCCTGCTTTGTTACCTATGAATGAATTTGGTGAAATGGTTCAGGATTGTGAGTTATTGGAAATTCCTTTTTTGGGCAGCCCCTTTACTTGGTGCCGGGGGGGTAATAGACCACTTCTCAGACGATTGGATCGCGTTTTTGTTAACACTACTTGGAATTCTCTTTTTCAACACACTGGTGCTCTTCATCTGCCTCGCACTGTTTCAGATCATTGTCCTATTTATCTTGACATACGTTTAAATGTTGGGAAAAGTGGTTCTGCTTTTCGCTTTCAAGATATGTGGGTCAAACATTCCACTTTTCTTCAGGTTGTTCAAACTGCTTGGGCAACTGAGATCAACAACTCTGGTATGTACATTTTGCAAACAAAGCTCAAGAAGTTAAAGATTGCTTTGAGTATTTGGAACCGTCTGACATTTGGGAATATTCAGTCCAATATCCAGCTTTCAGAAAAGGAAGTTGCTCGTCTGGAATTGCTTCATGATGCGGATCCTTCTGCTCTCTTGCAAGAGGATCTTAAAAAGGCTAGAGATACTCATGTTCGTAATCTTCAATTGGAGGAAATATATTGGAGGCAAAAATCTAGGCAAAAATGGCTCAAGGAGGGGGATGCTAATACTAAAATTTTCCATTCTTATTGCAGGAACCGTCAAAGCAAATTACAAATTACAAAAATATACACAACAGACGGCATTTTAGCTGACACACCAGCCGCTATTGGCTCGGCTGGAGCAAATTTCTTCCATCAGCTCTTCGCTTTTGATCCCACCCCCCAACGGGATTCACAGATCCTTGATTTGATCCCTAGACTGATTACTAATGAACTTAATGTTTCTCTTGATTGCTTGCCCACAGGTTTGGAGGTGAAAGAAGCTGTTTTTGGTTTAAACCCTTCCAGTGCAGCCGGTCCGGATGGTTACACAGGTAGATTTTTCCAAGTATGTTGGGATATTATTCATCATGATGTTATTCAGGCAGTGCGGGACTTCTGGGCTGGTCTTCCCCTTCCTCGAGCTATGTCCAGTTCTTTCTTAGTTCTAATTCCTAAGATAGACAATCCAGCTCTTTTGGTGATTTTCGTCCCATTTCTTTGTGTACCTTTTCTAGCAAAATAATTTCCAAGGTTATGGCGAATAGATTGGCAAGATTGTTACCTGATATTATCTGCAGTAATCAATCGAGATTTGTGAAAGGGCGGATTCTTACTGACAATGTTCTTTTGGCTACGGAGATGATCAACTCGATTAACAAGAGAGTTCGAGGGGGTAATATGATTGCTAAACTTGATATGATGAAGGCCTTTGACAGAGTTTCACATGACTTCCTTTTTGATGTTTTGACTAGTCTTGGTTTTAGTCAACATTTTATTCACCTGATTAGGAACTTGCTCAATAATAACTGGTTTTCAGTCCTCATAAATGGTTGTCCTTATGGATTTTTCAAATCAGGGAGGGGAGTAAAGCAAGGGGACCCTCTCTCCCCTTTACTCTTCATATTAGCCGCAGACGTTTAGATTGGATCGGCTTGTCAGATCCGGTGCGGTGGGTCCTTATGTGGTGCCTCGCTCTAATGTTCTTGTTTCACATTTGGCTTATGCGGATGATGTCGTTATTTTCATTAATGGGGGCAAGAGAGGGGTTCAAGCACTAATTCAGTACATCAGAAATTATGAAGCTTGTTCGGGTCAACGGGTCAACAATAATAAATCATCATTCTATGTCTCATCAAAAACATCGCCCAGGCAAATTCAAATGATCAGCCGAGTCTCTGGTTTCTCACAAGGTTCTTTCCCTATCACCTATTTAGGTTGTCCTATCTTCCAGGGCGAACTAAAACCATATACTACTCGGGATTGGTTGGCAAATTGTCTTATAGGGTAACGGGTTGGCAGGGTAAATTGCTTGGTATGGGTGCCCGCCTTACCTTGATCCGTTTTGTGTTATCTTCTATGACTTTACATATTTTAGCTGCTTCTAGACCGCCGAAGCAGGTTCTTGGGGATATTGAGAGAATTTTTTCCAATTTCCTTTGGGGTAAGACGGAATTTGGAGAAAGGCGACACTGGATGTCTTGGGATCGCCTATGTCGTGACACACAACAAAATGGTTTGGGTCTTTTCTCTCTTAATTCTTTTCAAATTGCCTTTTCTCATAAACTCTGGTGGCGTTTCAGGACCTCAGATTCACTTTGGAGATCCTTTTTGCACGAAAGGTATTGTTCTAACAGCCATCACCCATCTTTGGTCCAAATCACCTCCTTTGCCTCTCCTCTTTGGAAACGTATGTTGGCAGCTAGAGACCTCACTGAGCAACACATAGGGATCTTAATTCGGGATGGCTCTTCTTCGTTTTGGCACGATGATATCACTTTGCAAGGCTGCTTAAGAGAGAAGACCGGGCTGTCTGGGGATTCATCCAGGGTACATGAACATATAGATGAGGATCAATGGACCATGGAAACTAGACGTCTTTTCACAACCGATCAAACTCAGCTACTTCCACGGCCTCTGCTACAACCGAAGCGGGATGTGCATGTTTGGAAGTTAGAATCTCATGGGCGTTTCACGATTTCTTCGATCTTGAAACTCATACAACCCAATGGGATCATCCAATGTTCTCGACGTTTTATTTGGAATAAGGTAATGCCTCTTTCCTTGTGCCTTTTTATGTGGAGATTTTTTAACAAATTCTTAGCTCTAGATGAGATTCGAAGGAAATGGGGTGTATCTCTAGCCTCACATTGTCAATGTGGACGATGGGAGGAGACTTTTAACCACATTTTCTTGGAATGCAATTTAGCCCAACTTCTTTGGAAAAGGGCATTCACTTTGATTGGTTTACGACATCATCATATAAGGTACACTTCTTATTTGGACTTGATTAAATTTGTATGGTGGAAGGGGAAGGGAAAGTGGCATGATATTTATACTATTGTTATAGCTAGTGTGTGTTGGTTTTTATGGCGTAGTAGATGTCGTTTTGTGTATGATGGTGCTCATTCTAATGGTAGAAGTTTATTTAGAGAGATGAAATATTTTGTTATGCCAATTTTACACAATGCGGACCTGTTGCATTTTATTGGTACACAACCCACGGCAAACTTGAGCTTGAGAGGAAGTCTTTTGACAGTACAGTGGAAAGGTGGTGGGGAAGGTCTGATTTTGAATATTGATGGGGCATCTCGTGGTAATCCCGGGATTACTGGAATAGGTGGAGTTTTGCGGCGATCTAGTGGAGAGTTCGTTGGGGCTTTTGCGACTTTTCTTGGACATGATCTCTCTAATTCCACGGCTGAAATTGAAGCTATGATTCACGGCATCAGATTTGTTATTGGATTAGGATACACACACTTTATTATCCAAACGGATTCAAAGTTTTTAAGTGACTCTATTAAATCGCGGAAGGTGAATGCTTGGCGATTGGATGGCTTATTTCATGAACTTTTGAATCTTCTTGGCCCGAATCAAGTTAGTCATATTTATCGAGAGGCTAATAAAGTGGCAGATACTTTGGCAAACATTGCATGCGATGAGAAACGGAATTCAACTTTTGTGACTTTTTCACAACTTCCGACTACAGTTCGTGGACTATGTCACCTTGATTGTTGCGGAACTCATTATTTAAGGCGTACTAATTAGAATTAGTTTATTTTATTGCATTTTGTTTCTTTGTATTTATCCTATATCTATTGGATCGGGGACGTCCCCAAATATCCTGTTTAGATATAGTCGCTTTGCATACTACTTATTTTAGGCAATTTGTAGCACCTGATTCGTGTGATAAGCAAATCAGTTTCCTGCATTGTTCTACTGTTTGTATGGAGTGGATTTGTTTCCACCTATTGAGAGGTTTTGGCTTTTGTCCCCCTCTCTGTACTTTTATTAGCCTCTTTCGGGCAATTTCAATAAACGGGTAGGGTCCATGCCAAACCCCCCACCATAACAGGTGGCTTTTACCCAAAAAAAAATTAAAAAAAAAGCATGCAAAACACGTAAGTAAAATTTCGAATATTACAGAAATTATAATGTACTTGAATATTCTTGTTAGTTTTCTCAAACACTATATTTCAACACAAATATGAATAACTTTTATTTTTAAAATGGTGCCCTAACGAACAGACAATCGTAACTTCTACCTAAGAGGTTTCATGTTCTTCACACATATGTTTTCTTTTCAGTCCGGCTCCTATGCGGAATAGGATTTTTTCAGTATATACAGAATATTTCAAAATAGGCGTTTTAACTTAAAAACATGTCTTTTTCGTTAAAACAACAGACGTTTTAGCAAAAAAACATGTGTTCGCCGGAACAGGTATTTTCAAAATCAAAACATGTATTTTTATATTAATCTTAATCATCAAAATTTTAATTCAACAGACGATAAAGTTCCGCACGTGCAGAATTTTTTCCATTTCGCATTGGAGCCGTGGTGTCCCTTTTGGTGTCCTGGACAAATTATTCAATATAAAATTAATTGACGGTAAGCTCATAAAAGTATAATTGTGTTCTTTATAATTACAATTGAAGAAACACATATAGAGGTGGTAATATAGAATAAAAACGTAATTTTTTATGAGCTTAATTATATGCAACATAATTTTATGTTTAACTTGTATTACTACGGAGATACTATTAATAATGCGAAGATCGTGAAATTACTAATTCAACCTTTGTATTTGTTCAAGCCTTGTGGAGTATCATTAAAGTTATTATAATTATTCTTAATTTCTTTTTGTCTAATTTTAAGGGAAAAAAGACAAACTATTATATCCAAAATTACAGTGACGAAAACAGGTCGGCCCTCGAGATTTTTTAAAAATACTATTAGATATAGTAAATTTTATATGTAATTCGAAATATTTTGTGTGGCATGCTTTTGCAGTTAATAAAAGTTCTAATTTCGTCCCTACTTGGAGGTTGTATTTTTATTTGCTTTGTTGATGTATAGTCCATCCTGCTATCAGTGTGCTTTAACTAATTCCTCTATCTTTCCAGAAACCAAAAGAAACTTTAGGGTGTGTTTGTTTCCATGGAATTATAATTGGTTTTTCAATTTCAATTTTCTTGTTTGCTATCCACAAAATCTAGAAATTGGAATTGGAATTGGAATTCCAATTCTTTTGTTTGCCTCTTAACAAAATTTTGAATTTTTTTTTTTTTGGATGCCCGAAGGCGATTGCCCCCCGAGGGGGAGAGAGCGGAGAGTACCCTAGATAGGGAGATTGTAGCATGCCCCATGCTTGGGGAGGGAAGATAGCCTCATAAGGAGGAAAATTTTTATTAGCCCCACTTGGGGAGATATGAAAATCGAACAGGGGACCTCTGGCCCGTGTTCGGGTAGCCTTACCACTTGGGCTACCCGATTCCCATAAAATTTTGGAATTCCAATTCCAACCCCCTCAATTCCACAAAATCAATTCCATTTTATGATCAAAGAATTTGAATTCCAATTCCATAAGATTTATTGTAGGTTATAAATATATCATGCATACAAGTTATTTTCTCTCTCATAAATATATATATATATATATATATATATATATATATATATATATATATATATATATATATAATGACCAAAGTACCCTTATTATAAAAAAGACAAAACACCCCTAGTACAAAATGACTAAAGTACCTTAATTTAAAATAGCTAATGTTATTCGTTTAAATGACAAAATATCCTTTGTACGATGTCGAAAAATACCGTTAGTGCAAAATTACAGTAATACCATTGGCACAAAACAACGATTTTTTTATATAAAAAATCACAAACATACATGACATAAAATACCAAAAATCCATGGTAAAAAATTACGAAAATACTATTGAAGCAAAATGACGAAATATGCTCGGCTCAAAATGATGAAAAATACTTTCGCGCAAAATGAAAAGAAAAAAAAAAACCATTTTTGCTCAAATAGCTTAAAATTCATATGATTAAAAATAACGAAAATACTTTGGCATAAAATGACGAAAATGCTCTTAATGCAAAAGACCAAAAAAGCGCACCCATAAAAAAAAAAAAATGCCTCTTGTGCAAAATGACAAAATTCACTTTGAATCAAATAAAAAATGTCTCTCAACAAAAAATGATAAAATTAGCTTTATAAAAAATTATAAAAAATTCGTTTACTTTAAATGCCTAAAATATTATCAGTGTAAAATGACGAAAATACACTTGTTGAGAAATAATAGAAATGTGATTCATACCAAATGGAGAAAAATGACCAAGATGAAAATGGAAAAATTACCACTCGATTTAAAAAAAAATGAAAATTATACAATAAGGGTATTTTTGTCATTTTTAAAATGGGCACTTTCTCCATTCTAAACCAATGGGCAAAGGTTATTTTCTTAATTTTCATCAGAGTATTTTCATCAATTTGTGATTTATTCATCTTTTATCCAGTACACTTTCGTTATTATGCACAATGAGTTAATTACAATTTAACAAGGGTATTTTTGTCATTTTGCAACGAATGCATTTTTTTATAAAATTGGACCATAAATATTTTCTTCATATTACGCAAAATGCTATATTTTTAACTTTAGTATGGAATTTTCATCATTTTTTATATCCGGCAAAATTTCTTCATTTTCTACTAGGGCTATTTTCGTTATTTTCCATAAAAAAATATTTTTTTTTCAACGTTAATTTATCCAATTTATACCATAAAGATTTTATTTAGTACTATGAACGTTCTTTTAATTTTTCAACAAAATATTTCCGTTATTTTACGCCGAGAATTCTTTTTAACAAAGGTATTTTTTGTCATTTTACTTCAAATATACTTTGGCTATTTGTATCATGAGAATATTAGTCTTTTCATACTAGATGCATTTTTTTTTCATTTTAAGGAACCCATTTACCCTAAGTCCGCCGCATAAGAGGTGGTGGAACCTCAATATGCAACGTGTAAATAGGTAAGAGACTTTACAAGATGAAATTAAACATTGGGGATTATACGGGCGAAACAAAAAATGTTGAGGGACTAAATAGGCTGAAATTAAACTTTGAGAATTATACGGGCGAATCAAAATTTCTGGGGGATTAAATAGGCTTATTTCCCTTTTTTTAATCTCCTAACTTTCAAACTGTAAACTACATTATGAGCATAGTATTAACCAAATAGTGTTTGCTCAAGGGTCTTTATGATATGATGTTTTAAAATATGGTGAGATGAATGAATTTACATATATTTTTTTAACTCTTGACCAAGCAGAATTACTATGAAAATGCAATTGAACAACTTAAATCATTCACAAGTATAACCGTGCACGTACGCACATAGTATGTGACATATACATCCATGTATGTGAAACTTATGTTGTAATAAACATGAATCTTATATATATCCTTTTTGTATTAAATATCATTTCATTCTTAAATTTTCAAAAATTGTAGTTAGTAAATGAATTTTTATAAAGGGTCAGGGGCAAACGGACGAGTCAAATTTTTTAACTAACCGATCAATAGGTTATAGTGAAATACCGATTTCGCCCTCTAAAAAAATTGCACATGAAAGTCGCGTGCAATCTTCTTGGCTGAAAAAACACCCAAATTTTGGTGGGTGTATATATTTTGATAAACGTAAATAGATGAGTGATATATTTAGATAAAAAAAAATAGTTTAGTACCATAAAAAGAAATTCTTAAATAGTTTAGTAGTATAAATAGCTATTAACTCTAATTTTAAATCAATAAACTAACAATAGGTACATTTAAGTAAATTAATCAAAATTCTAGATGTACGTTTACCAAAATATCCTTCCATCATTTTCAAAATAAATTTGAATGTAAAAGTTCAAAATATTCCAAAGTTATCCTTCCGACGTATTTGTTTATCCAAAATCATTAACTTTCCTTTCATCTCTCTTTTAACTTATACCTTTTAATGATTATTGTCTCACGAGATTTCGTGAAGCAGAATTAGTGGGTAGGACATGGTTATCGTAAAAGAGAATGAATCTCCGATGGGAAGAAAAAATTAAGTTTCATTTAATTAGCTTCTTATTGGATTAGAAATTGGATATGGCATCACCGAGTAGCTTATGTTGTGAATCTTGATTTTTTTTCTTTGAGGTAGTGATGAATCTTTATATAAAACTTGTTATATGTTGGATGATAAGTTAATGTTACAAGTTAGGAATGTTAAAAGTTTGTAATGAAATTTTTGTCTTCCGAGGAAACAAATGAAAATAAAAGAAAAACTATTCCTACCATATAACAAGTTATTAAATCACATTCAATACTTAGATATTACATAGAGCAAAATATACAGTCACATACTTATAGATCTTTTTTCACGTTTTTGTACATAATAATTCACTGGTTTATAGTTAAATATTAACCACTGACCATTTAATTATTAATATTAACTATTCATGTACGATAAACATTGACCATTATCATGCTCATCCGCCTTAATGGAGGGTTATGATGATTGACCTCTAACTAAAATTAAATTTACATTTATTTATTGATCATTGTTAACAATGGTGAATCAATAACTATTAATTATTAATCATGTAAAAAATAATCACGATTCAAACAGAATTCTTAAGTAAATTAATGATAACTAATTATGATATTTATTTGAATTGGTCTTTTGTTTGAAAACTTTAGTTTGGGAGTTTGTAAATATGAACTAATTGTATCATGTATTCAAAGTGATTGTAAAACATTTGTGTTGTATTGGACCAAAAGGGTAATTAACTGCTATATAAATTATATATATATAATTTTTTTTAAAATATAAAAAATAAAATTATCCCATACTTACTATCTATAAAATTAACTTGTGCTGATGCCTTGTCATTAACAACGGTTAAAATTAAAGAGAATATCAAGTTAGATTATAAACAAAATTTTGTGAAATTGATCAGGATTTTGTCAATCTTAATATTTCGACTTTCTAACTTTCAACTAGTACTTAAGTCTATATAACAATATGATGAGATTGTGGATTTACAAATATGTTTTAATGGTTTTACCAAGCATAACTATTTTGATATATTTTTCTAGAAAATCTTGAAAAGATGAAGTTATACCCGTGTTACTTTTGTTTCTTTTTACTGTAAGAAAATATGTATAAAGAAAATATAAGTAAATAGAGAATTTAGGGTTAAAAGAATAACCTAGAAGATGTATGTTTCTTAATTTTCCAAAGAATAGTGAAATATTGTTTAGTTCAATTTCAAAACTGAGGAGCGGAATTCTCACGATCGATTAAAGATGTTAAATGAGATGTTATAAGGAGGAAGTGAGGGAGTTCTAGAAATGTGATAAGGCGATATGTGGTGGGATATGTGATATAGAGATAGGTGGGAATCAATTTCAAAACAATGTCATTCAATATTGAATCACTGTTACTGAAGTTGGGTTTTTGCCTTTGAATTGGTGAACTTTTGTGAAAAACATCTAAAATATAAAAAACATAAGCATTGCACATTTTCTCTGGCAAAATAGCCTATTTGGTCCTTTTCGATATTCTACATTTTCGAATAAAGACGGTTCGTTTTTTTTTTTTAACTTTTAACATCCAATATGTTTTTTCGACGTGCCGAAAAAGGACTTCTGTCACATTTTCTGTCAAAATCCCGTTAACACAAGCATGTGCCTTGCATGTGATGTACTTTTAAGGGCATTTCAGACATTTCAATCTATTTCCACAATAAAAGCTTTGATACTCAATTGTTAAACAAAATAACTAAGAATACCCAATTAAATTAACCAAAAAATAAATACTAAATTCATCATCTTCCCCTCTATCTTCATCCACCCTTCACCCTACTCCTCCACCACCACTACTACCACCACCGCCACCGCCACGGCCACCGCCACCGCTACCACCACCAATTATTTATTTTTTTTCATCTTCTACATCTCACCCGCTTCCCGCTTCCCTCTCCCCACACCCCACCCCCTTCTCCACCACCGCTACCACCATCAACCACCATTATCAACCACCACCACCACCACCATCAACCACCATTTTTGCCTCTTCCACTACCAAAAATTTCTACCCTCTTTTTTGAAATGAGTATTGTACACTCTTCACCACCAACAATCACCACCTGCAGCATCATTCAATCACCACCTGAGTATTGGTTCAAGAAAGTTAACAATACTCATTTCAAATGGTTAGTTGGTTCAATTTTTTTAATAATATTCAAGAAACTCATTTAAAATGGTTCAAGAAAGTTAACAATATTCATTTCAAATGGTTAATTGATTCAATAATTTTAACAAGATTCAAGAAACCCATTTCAAATGGTTCAAGAACGTTTACAAGATTCATTTCAAATGGTTAACAGAAATTGCAGATTCTTTATTAATTATACACTTATTAAAACCCATTTCAAATTGTTCAATAAACTGTCAATAAGTTGCAAATTTGAGGGGATGGATTTACACTTTGTAATTAGTTTGGATTTTGTTGATTTTCATCTTGAATCTTCATTTGCTTTATATTTGTTTGATGGTCTTGGATTTGATGGTGGTGTTGATGGTCATGGAGAAGATGAAAGGTTGGTGGTTGCGGCATTTTTTTTTTACCCGAAAAACAAATCAATTCGTTCTATTGGATTAATCTTTAATAACCCAAATCAATCTGAGACTTTGTTTTGATGGGGAATTTAGTTAATAGTATGGCTGAAAATGTTAATTTCAGAATTGGATGAAAAAAATCCTTCATAAATTTTTTCTTTGTATAAAATTTGCAGGTGGTGGTGGAGAAGAATGTGGGTTTAGAATTTTTTTGTTATTTTAAATTGAGTATTTTTAGTTATTTTGTTTAACAATTGAGTACCAAGTTTTTATTGTGGAAATAAATGAAATGTCTAAAGTGCCCTTAAAAAGTACATCACATGTGAGGCACATGCCTGTGTTAACAGAGAATTAACAGAAAATGTGACAGAAGTCCTTAAACGGCAGGTCGAAAAAACATATTGGACGTTAAAAGTTAAAAAAAAACGAACCGTCTTTATTCGAAAATGTAGAATATCGAAAAGGACCAAATAGGCTATTTTGCCCTTTTTCTCTTAAAATGTAGCAATTTTATCATTGCAAACATGCACTTAGGCATGATCGCAGTTACATAACCACCGGTTAGGTTTATGCAACCGCTAATTAAAGCGAAACAAGATTCACATATATGTTTTAATGCTTTTACCAAGCATAATTATTTTGATATATTTTTCTAGCAAAAGATTGAATATCTGAAGGTACACCTCTGTTACTTTTATTTCTTTTTACTGTTCGAAAATATGTATATAAAAATATCTGTAAATATTGATTTTGGAGTTTTGTAGTGGTTCTGAGAGGAAACTTGTTTTTGTTTTTGTTGCCAATCCTACTTTATCGAACAAAAAACCTTCTCCTGGTTTGTTTTTGTTATGTGGTTAATATGATAGAGGCATGTGTTGGTTGTATGCCTTTGAAGACTATTTCTGGTCATGGTCTTCAGGAGACGTTATTTATAACCCATTTGCCAAGCTTCAAGTCTACGAGAATAAGAAATACATGAATAAGGCGAGTTTGTACATAAGATTTGTCAATTTATTCTCTTCTTGATACACATTATGCAAAGCAAAATATAGATGAACAAACCTTGAATATATTGATAAAGAGCATCTAAAGATCATGAAAGCAAACAAATATATGTTAAAGATGACACCAAAAATAGTGAACAAACCTTGAATCTGAACATGCACAATTTCATATTTAATCTGTAACTCCAAACCTTTAGCCAACGTAAAGCCCTCGACGTAGTAATTCGAGAAAGAATGCCCAGAAAAGTAATAAAATGCCAAGTGAAAACACCAGAAGAATGACGCAAAACCCTCCCTCAGCACAGATCTCGTACCTCTTGGAGGACCATCAACGTTATGAACAAAGAAACTGCAATCATGCTAGAAATTCTAAAAGCAGTTAGATTTCGACAAAAAACCCTAGGAACCTCTTGGAGGACCATCAACGTTATGAACAAAGAAACTGCAATCATGCTAGAAATTCTAAAAGCAGTTAGATTTCGACAAAAAACCCTAGGAAAAGGTTTTTACTTTGGAGAGAAGCCGAAGATAGTTATTATATATATGAGAAACAATAATGTATACCGATAAACACAATTCATTGCTAGCCTTCCATATGTTCTAACAAAACGAAGATGGAATTACCATTGGAGGAAAGATTGCGAAAACATAATAAAAATCACTTTTATTGACAGTGAATCTAAGACGAGGCTCTTGTATGAAGAGTACATACCCTCCAACATTAGAAATAATATTAAAAAACAAAAAAAAAAAAAATTGGTAATGTAACGAGAAAAACACTTCAGTCTTTACGGGTGCAAAAGAGAGTAAAATTGATGTAGGACAAAAGAGGTGTTAGCCCTTAGGGCTCTCTTCTCAGTTTTGATCTCAACAAACATTTGTATCGGTATCTAATTTCTTATGTTATAGTGATACCTTTCTATAATGAAAGTCTAAGAACTTCAAGTATAGTCAAGAAATGCAGCAAGTCCAAACTACGAAGAAGATAGAATGACTTGCACTAAATATTTAAGGATTTGAGGTTTGGGTTGTGCCAATAGGTAAATCTTGTAAACCCTAACATTTACTCTATAAGGTTTAATCACTCATAAAAAAACACTCGTAAATAAGTTAAAGACCAATAAATGTTCAATAAATAAATTAAATGAGAAGTTAAATAAATTTGACTATTTTATCCCTCATCACCGCATTATACTTGTCGTAAACTTGCCGGAATCCGCCGATTTTGGGCAGATTTGGCACTTATAAATAGAGTGTGGGCATAATGCGATTACTAAATAAATTTTGGGGGCAAGATCGAAAATAAGTAAATAGTCCAAGTGCAAAAAAGGCTAATTCCTCTTACAAGTAATAAAAATCATTATTCTTGGTATTCTTCTTCTGGCGAGCAGGTCTAACCTTAACATGATCATCATTAGATGGTCCATCTCCAATGTACAAATCTTTTGACAATGGTATGGGTGTCATCTCATTGAATTTAATTTGTTTGTTAAACCTGTTGGTTTCCTCAATTAGCATTTCCCCTCTCTTTTAATCTGAGTAGCAACTTCCCCAATATTTTGCTTCTTCTTATCAATCTGATTCATAATTCTAATGTTTCCTGCTGTGAAATGCTTCCTTGTCTCCGAACAAATTACCGGAAACTTAATATCTGCATCCCTGCAAAGAAACCAAACAAATGTTATAGATTCATCGTTCGTGGATTAGGATATATGAATGGAATTTTCTATAATACAAATGTTATAGGATACCCGACCATCATAACTTCTTTCACATTGTTGTCAACTTACTTGCATCCAGTGGTGAAAATTCCATTCTTTACTATGCTTCCATCAAGAGAAACTGCACCGTCTTTGATATGCAGGAACTGGCGTTATTCATATCTTATGTATTCTCATAAACTTGAAGCTCACTGATTGGACTATAAAATAAAGTCTCACGAAAACCATGACCAACCCTAGTTTTCAAATGCCCATAACCAACGCATGGGTTTATCATATTAACCGCGTAATCCAAAAAACCGGGAGGGAGGTTTCCGTTTTGCAGAGTAGAATTTGGCAAAGCAAGTTTCCTATCCAAACCACTGCAAAACTCCTTTATATATACACTCACAGGCACAAAATATGAAACTATCAATAGAATTTTCGTAACTTTTGAAGAAACATTTTAGGAAATATTAGCATGTAAAATTTCTTTATTTATTTTGGGAAATACAATGTTTCTATTTGACATTGAAAGAACATCCTCATAAGCTACATTGTCATATTAGGTATACAAATATCATTAATGTGTAAGAAGAGGAGGTGTGAAATTGATATAGTACCTTAGCTTGTTAAGACATATGACATCAAATAATTCAAGAATAGGAAATTCAAGAAAATCTGTCAATGCATGATAAAGACCATTGGTAGCAAAATCATGTGATTTGCAAACTATGGCTGACATTTGATCCTCACCTAGATATTGTGCAAGCATCCTACATAAGAACACACAAACTTAATGGTTTTTTTTTTTTTAAAACTTTATGCTAACTCCATTGGATATCAAATGTCATATTTTTGTTTTAGAATAAGATTGAGAGAATGTGTGTGTGTGAGAGATAAAGTACTAAATCCCTTCAATTTAAACTTTTGTTTTGCTGAAAAGTAAAATCACTTGAGAGGGTAGGAGGTTTGACATGGAACCCTGCCGTTAAATTTAATAAAAAAATATAAATTAATTAAAATCTAGAAAACACATGATTCTATCACTAACCTTATTAACTTCCCGATTTATGATGTAACAAATAATTTATTAATTATTAAATATGAGACAATATGACCTTTGTTTTGTTAATTGAATAAGTACTAGTAAAACAAAATAAAATAAAAAATTGGTAGGTACCTGCTCAGATCATTGGTTTGAGCTATTCCTAGATGTGCAACCACACCTATATAACGTTGTTTTAAAAAAACATGATGATGCAATTTTTTTGGCATGTGTTTAATTATCCTACATAGCGCAGCAGCTGTAGAACCCATCTTTCCAGCAATTTGTTCTATAACTAACTCCATTTCCAGTAAACATTCCCGATCGTGGGAATAATCGTAACTCATACTAGCTGCCACACCAAAGGAAAATCTTCAATGTCAAAAGTATTACCACAATCTTCAATGTGAAAAGACTAATGCTAGAGAAAAATACTTCATCCATTTTCAATGCAATAAAACGTGTATAAAACTATTTCATCAAAATTTAGAAAGTTTAAAGTACTCAATTCATTCTTTTTAGGACAAAAAAACAAAGGTGAAGGTTCTCACCTCAAAAGCTTAAACGAGAATTCTACGAAGAACACGAATCACCGAAATCCCAAAAAACCAGCCTATTTCCCGAAGTTATAACTCTCTGCATAGAACTTGAAACGCTAATCCATCACCACGCCGCCCGGAGGTTGTTCAAGATGCAGACAGAAGCTTGACAATCAGGTACTAACGATAGAAGGCCAATCTCGGTCGACCGGTGGTCGTCCGAAGTAGCCCCGGACGATGGCAAAAACCTCGGTCGGCCATACTGACCAAGAGCAGGCGTCCGATAGCTCCCAGCAGTTTGGTTCAAAAACCTCGGTCGGCCATACTGACCAAGAGCAGTTGTCCGATAGCTCCCAGTAGTTTGGTTCGGTAGACCAGAAAGAGGTTGCGGTCGACCGGACAGACTATTTCCTGCACAAAATAACAAAAGAACAACGTTTTTTCGCATTTTCAGATATCCCAACCCAAAACCCCATTTATGACTTTTAAACACATACCAAAACATATATAAAAACTGACATCTACCATGCTCAACCTATGTCCGTCGAATATGACACAAACGGATCGGAAATCGTGTTATGAGTACCTCGAACTACTCATGCACTATAGACGGATAATGATGTAGCTACAAGAGTGAAAACATTCAGTGACAACTGTTTTGTGACCATATACTATTTTGTCACAAATAAAAGATTTATTATGACAAAATATTTTGTTGTCACTAATATAGGTACTAATTGTGACAACTTACATGTTTGTCACGGTTGTAATGTTAATGGTGATGATTTAAAATCTTTCATAAGTAAGTTGTCACTATTACTATATTAATAGTGTCGTAATTTCTTTTATCACTGAAGTTTTGTCACTAATAGCATATGCGCTCTGTCACCAATTGTTTTTTGAGGAGATGAAATTTAGTTGTGGCACAAATTATTTTCTCACTAGTATTCCAATTTATTGTGACAAGAAGTGCTTTGTCACTCTACTTCTGCCTTTCTGTGATGAAAATTTGTGACACTTTAGTTCATACAATTAGTGTTAGCTGAATGTGGTCACAAATAAGAGGTTTATTTTGACAAAACATGGATGGTCACTATTGTTTGTAATAGTGGTGACGACTTTCCTAACGAAAGGTCTTCCTTTCCTGATGAAAACGATTTCGTTACGAAAAATGACAATTTCTAAGAAAATCTAGATTCGTCACAAAAAAGTAGTTTCATCGTCACAAAATGTCAACTAATTGTGACGAAGACAAATTTTCATCACGATAGGTATGACTTTTGGTTAGGAAAATGTCTTTGTCACGAAAAGTTCCGTCCTAAAAAGTATTTTTTCTTTTATAATATATAGGTTGTATATGATGTAGTTACAGCATTATTCTCCTCTCACGTTAAATGTATATTTCTTTTAAAACGAAAAGGAAAAGTGGCACTGCAATGGAAACTAAGTGAAAGTATAAATATTCTTTGTTTTTTGTAAAAAAGGAATGCGTATAAATATACAGGTATATATGCTATAATTTAGAATATAATTTTAGTTTTCATATTTTTTTAGTGATACATTAAATTTATTACAAAAAAATAGTATCGATATAGAATAAATTTATTCATATTTTGATAAACATTTCCATACACAAATATATAGATTATGTTTCTGAAATATATTTTGAAAGAAAAATTAAATAAATTTAATTATTTAAAATTTAATGAGAGTGTATTAATTTTGATTCGTGAAGAAAAGAAAATAAAAAAACAAAGAGAAATTTAAATAAGTAAAAGTTCAAAATATAAAACTCCATTATCATAAATATAATAGGAGAAACAACAATTATCAAATGATCAGCTAGCCCAGTGGCCAAGCGCACGACATACATGCAGGAGGTCGCGGGTTCAATTCTCAACCTTTGAGAATGTAGATACATTATCCAAATTATTCAAAGGTGGTTTGACTTGCCGGCCAAATGAGAAACTTTATTCTATATTATTCAACGGTGTTGACTTGGCGGCTCGGTTCTAGCTCGGTGGCGAATCGGCTCGGCTCGGCTATGCGAGGGGAGTGGGTCGGTTCGGTCGTAATAAATATACAAATGACAAATTATTTGTAACAATAATTACATTTTTTTTGTGACTAAACTTGGTCGACACTATTTCAAAATAATTAGTTACTGAAGTAGTTGTCACTTATATGAGTAGTATGTGTGACAAACATTTGGCCACTATTAATAAATATTTTTGTGTCAACAATGTCATCACTATAAATATAAATATGCGACTGACTTAATTCGTCACTATTGACTTCTTTTTTGTGTCAAAACTATTGTCACACATATTATATTTGTTGTGACCACTTTTTTTGTCACTTATTTTAAAAAAAAATTGTGTCGAGAATTTAGTCACGAAGCATTGAGTAATTGTGACCAATCACAAATGTCGTCACAATTTCATCGATGACGGAGGTATTTGTGACTGGCAAGTGACGACTTCAAAAAATGGCCACAAGCGATAATAGTGACTAAAATCGACCTTAGAGTGACGATATTCATCGTCACTAAATATCATTTTTCTTGTAGTGAACCTTGATAACTTGTATCAAGATTCAACAACAAAGGTTGAAAATGGATCTTTCTCTTCCTGAAATAGTTTCAAAGGGTAATATAATCAACGCAACACTAAGTAGGTTAATTATCAATGGGGGCTGAAACACCACACAACAAGTGAAATTAACTTGTTAATACAGTAACTCAAGAATGAATGAAAATCTAAATAGAAGTTCAATTCACAAGTATCTAAGGAATAACCTTACAAAATATCATATATCTAACGTAATTATTATAAAGTTTGCCGAATTCCCCTTTATATAAAGGTTGAATTCGGCTCAAAAGAACCTACAAAGGAAGGGTCCTATTCTAATTAGGGTTCTTCGATCTCTAACATAACAAACTTTCTATAAAAGAAACACTAACTAAATAAATAGACAACATGTCCTTTATTCTAGCACCACTAGACTACTCGGCTATAACTACCATAATAGAGTTTAAAATAATAAATATAAAGCTGATAACTAATTAAAGTCTAGAATAGAGTTTAATGTGCAAAGCTCCTAAAATGCCCTTTAGCCATTTTCCTACCAATTGTGTACTTTGCCTTCAAACAGAGATTAAATGGATTTGATCTTTGTGTCTTGCACTACAAGAAAACTGTGTAACAGGGACGGACATTTCCGTCGCTAATCTAAGTTTAGCGACCGATTAAAGACCGAATTACGTGGTCGTGTATTTTTCGTCGCTAAGCAAATTACCGACCGAATACCGGCGGAAATGCTAGCGACCGAATATTCGGTGGCTATTTACCGACCGAATACCGACCGAATGGTCAACATTGTTGACTTTCGACTTTGACTTCTTAACGACCGACTACAGACTGAAGGTCTAGGGACCGAATATTCGGTCGCTATTTACCGGCCGAATATTCGGTGGCTATTTACCGACCGAATACTGACCAAATGGTCAATATTGTTGACCTTAAACTTTGACTGGTTAACGACCGAATACCGACGGAAAGTCTAGCGACCGAATATTCCGTGGCTATTTACCGACCGAATATTCAGTCGCTGTGTGCCGACCAAATACCGACTGCATTGTCAACATTGTTGACTTTTGACTGTTTCGGTCGTTATTCCGTCGCTAAATTGTTTTAATTTAAAAAAAATAAATCTGAAATTTAATTAAATCCCTATTATAAAAAAACAACAATACGCCCAAAAATAAAACCAGAAACAGTATTATTAATAAGATCCCAAATAGCAAAAATAATCAATAAACCCAAAAAATAACATTACATAGCCAATTATCTTACTAAAAACCACAAGTTTACACTTCTCATTTACATTACAACACTCACAATCAAAATGCGCACTTGTCATTACATTACAACCCTCACAATCAAGTCCACACTTTGCATTACAACACTCACAATCAAAATGCGCACTTCTCATTACATTAAATACTCACAATCAAAGTGCAAACTTCGAATTACAACACTCACAATCAAAGTGCACACTTTGAATTACAACATTCACAATCAAAGTGTGCACATTACATTAAAGTGCACACTTTGAATTATGAAAACTCACAATCAAATTATCAAAAGTGCACACTTTGAATTATCAAAACTCACAATCAAATTGTGCACTTCTCATAAACTCCTTGATGTCATTCATATGTATATCCTTGGAAATGCATGAGTTGCAATCTGAAAATTCAAGAATCAAATTATTTTATGACAATAAAATTACTACTTTGAATTATGTTAAAAAGTTATACAATATGACAATTAATTTATGGTAATAAAGTACAAAAAAAACCAACAAATATTACTCACCTTCAATATGTGGAATTCCAAGAAGTGAGAAAAGTTTAATCATTCTAAATCATCATCCGGAATAAAATCATCATCTTCTTCAGAATTGTCATCACTCGACATAATTTCATCATCGTCATCATCTTCATGAACACGGCTCGCACCGGCCACAAGTACAACTTCAATTTCCCGACCAGGTGTGCAAGTTGACCAACTTCAGTAATAGTTGGATCAATGCGATTGGTCTCCTCCTCACGTACTTCGTCCTGATACGGTACCGAAACACTAGGAACGTCAAATAGACGTGGTTTGGAACGACATACAGCCAACCAATCAGCCCTAGATGTTGTCTTACTACCCGGATAAGGTGTGTAGTATACTTGTTGACATTGGGAAGCAAATACAAATGGATCGTAACCCTGGTAGGTTCTTTTCCTATGGATTTCTTCAAGTTTATATTGAGGATTCACTCTTAAACCTCAATTTGGATTAGAATCAAACCAGCCGCATTTGAAAAGAATTATTTTTTTGGTCGAGTAGTCCAAACGAAATTGAACCTCAATTACTTGCTTCAACTCACCGTAATTATCTCCTTTAACCCATACCCCGCTGTTTGTCGTTCCTTTTCCATCGTTGTGGGCTTTTGTGTGAAATCTATAACCGTTAACAAAGTAACCGGTGTATGACATCACTCTCCTTGATGGGCCCCAAGACAGATTTTTCAACAAACTTTCGGAATGTTCCTGAAGGCTATGTATCTGTTGAGAACAACAAAAGTTAAATTACTTTAATTATGCATTCTTAAGACAAGTACATTTCTACACAATACCAACTTACATGACTTCCAAACCATTTGGAAAAAGCATTATAAACCCGGCTTTGAAGTTCTTCCTCCATTATCTGCAGGGTTTGGTCATGTACTTCACTGACAAATTTCCTGAATTACAAATTAAATGACAATATTATTTGGCCACTTTTAAATATATAAAAAAAATGAAGCAATAGATAGGTTTACTTACTGAAGATATGGTTCGACCACTTCACAATTCATTAGGATATAATTCATCGCTGTTTTATAATCTTTATCAGATAATAGAATCTTTTCTTTTTTTTTCCAAATGATCTTCCGGGTAAGTTGCAAATTGATAATACATCTGGTCCGCTAACCTCGTCTTCACCATCATTTCGCCCAACGGTTGTAACTCTCGTCTTCACCATCATTTAGCAAAAGAATGTAGTAGCTTCTTCGACCAAGTATGCATTGCAAATTGACCCCTCAACTCTGGCCTTGTTCTTTATCTTCTTTTTAAGATGGTGCAGGTATCTAATTAAAGTATATGTAGTGAATCACATTGTAAATACGTACATGAAAAATAAAAATGAAGTTAAGATAACTTAAGATATTGGTTGTTACTTCTCGAACGGGTACATCCACCTAAACTGTAACGGGCCACCAACATTGGCTTCGTACGGAAGGTGAATCAGCAAGTGTTCCATCACATCAAAAAATCCCGGAGGAAATATTCTCTCTAACTTGCACAATAAAATAGCGATAGTGTCCGCCAATTCTTGCATATGCGCCACACTCAACTTTGGAGAACACAAATCTCTATAGAGCAGACTAAGTTCAGCCAAGGCCAAGGGTCCCCAAACATTTCTCGGTAGTACTTCCCTAGGTTCTATAGGGATAAGTCTCTCCATGAATACATGAGAATCGTGACTCTTCATTCTAGACATTTTCAACTCTTTCATATCAACGCATCGCGCCAAATTCGATGCATATCCATCTGTGAGCCTTAATTATTTAACCTACTGCAAAACCATCTCTGTTTGTGCCTTGGTAAGAGTGAAACATGCCTTCGATTTCGTTGCTTTACCTCGGCCATCGTGTTTAATATTCAATTCCGGACGACTGCAATACCTTTCAACATCCGCTCTAGCTTCAACATTGTCTTTAGTTTTACCTTTCACGTCCAACACTGTGTTAAAGACATTATCAAACACATTGTTTTCATTATGCATGACATCAATGTTGTGTCTTATCAAAAGTGTCCGCCAATAAGGTAAGTCCCAAAATATACTACGTTTGGCCCAACTATGATCCCAACCCCTGCCTTGCTCTTTACCGATCTCTTCACCTGTATCGGTAATTTTTTGATAATCTCTAACTCGAACCAACATTTCATCACCGATGAAGGCGAGATGGCGGGTCCGCTCTCTATTGTCGCCGGTCCTTTCGAATCCCTTTGCATCTCTTCTAAAAGGATGATCAGGTGACAAGAAGCATTTGTGGCAATCGAACCACGATTGTTTCCCGCCAGACTGCAAATGGAACGCTTGTGTTTCCTCCATACAATATGGACAAGCGTGAATGCCAACTGTACTCCATCCACTCAACATTTCATATGCTAGGAAGTCACTAATTGTCCAAAGTAATGAAGCCCTCAATTTAAAATTTTGTTTTTTTGAGATATCATAAGTTTCCGTGCCATCACCCCACAGTTGATTCAATTCATCGATTATAGGCTGCAAGTACACATCGATCTTGTGTTTTGGATTTTGGGGTCCAGGTACAATGATAGTTAAGAAGATTACATTGTTCTTCATACACATCCAAGAGGGGAGATTATAAAGTGTTAGAAGAACTGGCCAAGAAGAATAGTGCTTCCCTGACATGCCGAAAGGTGCAAAACCATCTGTGAAAAACCCAAGCCTTACATTCCGAGGTTCCGCTGCAAAATCGGTGTGTGTTCTATCAAAATGTTGCCAAGCTTCTCCATCTCGTGAGTGATTCATTATTCCCTCTTACCTCTCACTGTCTGAGTGTCATGTCATGTGTCTTGCAGTTTTCTCAGATGCATAAAATTTTTGTAATCTCGGAGTAATTGAAAAATAATACATCTTTTTGCAAGCAATATTTTTTTGTCGTGTATTTTTTTTTTTTTCATTTCTTTTTCTTAATGTATCTAGCATGGCCACAAAACTTGCATTCTCTACTCTCAACATCATCTTTCCAGTACAACATACAACCGTTAACACAAACATCATTCTTTTGCACCGGTAATCCAAGGCCTTTAACCAATTTCTTCATTTAGTAAAAGTCGTCTAAAGCATTATTCTGTGGAGGAAGCGCCTCTTTCATCAACTGCGCATATTTATCTATTGTAGTTTCAGATAAGTTGTCTTAGGACTTAATGCTCAACATCCTAGCAGTCATTGAAAGTTGTGAATGGTTTGTACAATCATTGTACAGTGGGCTATCAACAGCCTTCAACATGTTATAGAACATTTGTGCATCTGGATTGGGAGGTTCTTCCACTTCCCTATTTTGCTGCTCATTAAAACTTGGCCCCGCAGCATCAATAACCATATCTCGATAATTGTTCGGTATCGTATGTCTTTTATAACTATCCATTTCACGAACAACCGGGATTTGAGGCATGGGAATGAATGCCTCACCATGACACGTCCAATTATAATAGTTAGAGACGAATCCGTTCATAACAAACCCCAGAAGGACACTTAATCCCATCAATTTGTACATTATCAGGCATATGAAAATACTTATTCTTACAAGCCCCACAAGGACACCTAATCCCATCAATTTGTACATTAGCGGGACGTACTAACCGCAAAAATCCACAAATCGTTTCAATCCCGCTATAAAAAAGTTGACTATGACGAGGTCCACCATTCGTTGTCGAATCCATATACATCCAACTACGGTCCTCCATTACAAACACAATATCTGCGTATATCAAGTCTTAATAATTAAATGCATATTAACTTTGGATCTTATTTTGATGATTTCTCACCCTTATTTTCCAAGTAATTATTAACGTGTGACAATGGCATCTTGTCTACTATTTGAAATGGCATTTTGTCAACTATTTCGATGATTTTCAATATAATTTTGTTTGTTGCAAGATAATACAAAGATATAAAATCATTGGAGATAATACAAAGATAGAAAATAATGAGAGATAATACAAAGATATAAAATCATGAGAGATAATACAAAGAAAGAAAATCATGGGAGATAATACAAAAAAAAAGAAAAGAAAATCATGGGAGATAATACAAAGATGCATAAACCGGGGAGATATTACAAAGAAGCATAAAACGGGGAGATATATAAATACAAAGATTAAAAAAATCGGCAAGATAATACAAAGAAAGATGCTAACAACCGGGGGATAATACTACGATGCAAACAACCGGGGAGATAATACAATAAAGGCCTTCATGGAAGGTCCCATCAATACAACGCAGTTGAAACACACATTTCACGTGCAAACTATCAATTGGGTGATCGAAAACTGCTCAAAAAAATAAATATTGGTAAAATGTGACAATTTTCTTAGTGTGCATTAACAAAATTTCAATGTGAGAATAAAGATGAAATTTTACACCCTAAACTAAAGTTAAAAAGCTAGTAAACTTAGAAAATTTTGCCACTTTGATATAATCATTTATTATGCAAAGAAAAAGAGTCAAATTCTTAGCTTTAAAATAATTAGAGAAAAATTTGATTCTCGTATTTACCATGGCATATCATCAACCACCTTGCCTTCAACCCAAACCCAAAAAATAAAAAGTATGCCCTAAACCTAATAAAAGGTAAAATGCCCTAAAATTTGATTCTTTGTGAACAATTTTTTCTCTCATTCTTTTATTGTGATCCCTTGTACCACATGTGATTAAGCTAGAGAATAAATAGAACATGAATATTGACATTAATAACATTATAATAAATAGAAAAGACAAGATTCTCACCTAAAACCCAACTGAAATTGGAGGTGGTGGGGAAGTCTTGTGGGTACCGGAGGTGGTGGCGTCGTCTTGGAGTTACCGGAGGGGGTGGTGATGGGAGGAGAGAGGGGTTTCGCGGTGAATTTGGGGGGAAATCGCCGGAAGAGGTGTTGGTGGATGTAGAAATTGCGGCTGTGCATAATGAGTAAACGAGGAGGGCTTCATGTCTTATATATTTTTAGAGAAATAAAACGCACAAAACGACGCCGTTTTGGCGTTTCAACCTCGCGACCGATAATAATTCGGTCGCTATTATGTCTCCCAATAGCATACTTTTTGTCCATTTGAAAAGTTTCTGCCCATCGAGAACGGAAGTGGAAATGTCGTCCTCTATGCCGACGGACAACCGACGGCATAGTCGGTCGCCCAGTAGGATGTCTGAACAATTGTACAGTTTTCAAAATAATGAACCCGCGCACTGGACAAGACGACACCGTTTCAGCATTTAACATTAGCGACCGCCAGGGCATATTCGGTTGCCCAGCAGAATGTCAGAACACTTGAATAGTTTTCAAAATAATGAACCCGCGCACTGGACAAGACGACACCGTTTCGACATTTAACATTAGCAACCGAATAGCGACCGCCCTAGCATATTAGGGCGCTATTCGGTCGCCCAGCAGAATGTCTGAACACGTGTACAGTTTTCAAAATAATGAACCCGCGCACTGGACAAGACGACACTGTTTCGACATTTAACATTAGCAACCGAATAGCGACCGCCCTAGCATATTCGGTCGCCTAGCAGAATGTCTGAACACTTGTACAGTTTTCAAAATAATGAACCCGCGCATTGGACAAGACGACACTGTTTCGACATTTAACATTAACAACCGAATAGCGACCGCCCTAGCATATTCGGTCGCCCAGCATATGGATAGCGACCGACTAGCGACAGACATGTTAATATTAACATTAATGAGAATACGAACTAATATTATTATTGTAGTAATTATTTGATCATTAATGAGCAATTATTAAAATTTTAGTTACATTACTTAATGATTCACGTAAATGTACACACAAATGTATTACTTGAATTGTTTTGCTTCCAGTCTATACAGATATTTTGTGAATAAGTATAAGTTTTACTTGTTTCACTATTCAGGTTAATGTGTACATATGTGTATCTTACTGAAATAGGCAAATCTTTTTATATATCCTCAAAAACCTAGCTATTTTATAAAAAAAAAATGGAATCCGGGAGAATATACCGACCAAATTACGACCGAGGTATCAAGGTCGGTCGGTAGTTGGTCGCCCATTATCCTGTTAGCGACGGATATGTCTGTGTTGGTCGCCATTCGGTCGCCCCAATGATAAATTTCAAATTTTCAAAACGACGCCGTCGAGCTAAATCCGTCGCTAATCGGTTGCTAAACCCTAAAACGGTCCCTATGCGGTCGCTATTCGGTCGGTATGAAACCAATTTTCCAGTAACAGAACAGGGTAACTATATAATAGACCCCTTCACAGTTCAGGTATCTTCCATTCAACCGAAAACATAACCCAAAATATAAATGCCAAAATAATCACAAAACATAACTTAAAAAAAAAAGCATTAAAAGCTAACAATAGTTACAAATTGATACAAAATTAACTAAGTACTCTATTGACTCCCCAAAACTTCATCGACAGTTAAGGGGTCATCGTCATAGTCTGATTCTAACTCATCGTTTAAGATACTACTCAATTTGGCCTCTATCTCAGAGGCACTTAATACAACATGGTCCCTATTTGTTAAAATTTCAGCTAACATACTAGCTAAACCCTTGTTTTTCTTCTTTTCCCTCATCTTGAATTCTCTTTTTTGCTCAGCCATCTCTTTCTTAAACTTTGCGCCATTTCGCTCATTTTTTGTTCCATGTCTGAATGCGACACCGCCTGGCTGCCTCGCTTCATTGTCTTTACCACATCACAAAAGGAACTGAGTCCTTGGACACGTCCCTTTCTTAGCCCACCCGCAGCCTCAGCAGACAACTCAATCTGAGTCGGCAAATCCGGAGGAGGCAGTCCGGCTTGAGTTGCTTGGCTTGCGGCATCGTCATAAACCTCATGGAACACCCGTTGTCAAATAAAATGTCGAGTTATGACATTAAATAACTAATATAAAAAAAAGGAGAAACTGTAATGAAATACTTACAGACAACTCTCTAGAATCTTCATCAACCCATTCGCCTTTCTTTGGGCCGAGATGGTGTTGATGAAGATGATCGTAACCGGCCCGGGAATGGGACTGCATGTCTGGCCTCCTTTTCCTGTTAAACAAAATCATTAAAACATTTAAATACGAACAAAAAACACATAAAATATAAGAATACGTCAATTAATATATTTAAGTACCAGTTTCATGTGGTGCTCAATGTGGCTGAGTGAACAGCCCGTGTGCTTCATCGGGCCTTTGCCACCACTCCATTCTTTACGGTTTTTTGGTGCCTGTGCCGACTTGGCTTTAAATTTCGAGTCTGCACAAGATTTCTTCAAGTCGCGCCCAATCGGTCTTAAAAACCCATGTGGGCCTCTTATTTTTTTTTCCGAGCATCGCTCATAATGATGCTGAGTCTCCTCATAAGTATGGTACGCCAACCTGTCTTGACGCCATTCTCACGCTCAGGAGCCCAGCGATACTTTTTCTGTAATTTGAAATAATGTTAGATAATTAAATTCGAAGACTTCTAAATTCAAACTTATTTAATAATTTACTTACCTTGAACTCGTCCCACCACAATTTTTCTTCTTCCTGGGGAACATCCTTGATGGTGCTATATGCCCCGTTGAAATGATCTTGAAATATTGAAGTAATGGCGGCGGAACAGCTGGATGCCAATCTAAAACTATAATAGCAAAGAAAAAAATTGATTAGTTACTATAATGACGACAAGTAGTATAATTAGCTTAAAGGAAATAATTAATGAATTTACTTACGTGTAGACTGCAGGAGAATATGAGTATCTACTGTAGCCGCAACTCCACCAGTATCAGACGCTGTCTGTGGGACAGTACACTGGTGAGTCGCCGATCCTGCTACCGGCGTAGACTCAGTGGAGGGTACTGTCGCATACACATCCCGAGATGTTTGTGCATCATCAGATTGTGATGGAGGTGTCGTATCAAACACGAGAGCAGATGGCGGTGTCGACACCAAATCAGGTGATGAACCAGGCTGGGAGGTGGAGGCCGGAGCAGACGTGGCTGGCGAACCAAATGGTAAGGATACTCGAATACTTTTCTTTGGAGGCATCTCTGAAATACATGGAAAGTATTCACAAGCACAATCCAATACCGACTTTTAAAGGACACAATAAACATAAATTCATCCTCAAGCTCAAACGTTAGGACACAATCAACACATAAATGAGCAGTTTCCTAAAGAACATGACAAACAAGTCGAGCAAAATAAATAGCAATTTAGCCCATAAAGAAGCAAAATTCAAGCTGTAGAACGTGTTTATAAATAAAGACACTTCAAGAACACAAGCTTAACAGCCAATTCATGCGTAAAACGTTTTTTCTATTTGAATAAGAATTTTGCGTATTCACAATCAAAATCCCAATCAATGATAGACCAGATACATGACAGGAGAGTATGACAGGAGATTCAATGTAACTCTCAAGTCTCGACCTATGCCAAAACTTAAATAACCCTTATGTCAATTTCTTATCCTGTTTTAGGTAATTTAGTGGATTTTAGATGACGTAAAATTACGTTAAGTAAACATTTTAATTATATTCGATTTTTTTAGGAATACTATTTTTAGAAGACAAAATACAAATTGCAATTGCATGGTTGATATGAATACTTCCAGTAAAGAGAATTCAAAGGAGATCAACACATGTCATTCTCCCAGGTTCAATCCCAGCAACAACTCTACAGCTAGTTTGACATGGTAGTTTATCCTTTCCGCTTAGGTTGGCATCTGCTATGAAGCAAAAGCAGGAGGGTTGTTGCTCGCCTTGTGAGAAAACGTTAAGTCTTTTAAGTGAATCATTTGGTGCAAAAATAGAGTTATATAGCAATCCGAACATGTTACAATTGTTGCTTCTATATTGATTTTGAGGGGTCAACTAATACTCAAGCTGATAAGTTTAGAAATATTGCCATTTAGAGATAAAGCTCTTTTATCTTTCGTTGCAGTAACATATAGATGAATAATCAGTAACCTCGTTCCTAAAATCTCTCATCTTTTTTGAGTGTTCAGCAACATTGATGAAATAATTTCAAAATTTGCTCAACTATCTCCACAGGAAAGGGAAAAGAGGTACACTACGATTTTGCCAATTTACATTTTTTTATAATCAGAAGATAATGTAAATTTTATGATGGCTAACTGTAACTTTTCTTATTATTTACTTAAACAGGAAGTTGGAGAGCCTCGAGGTGAGTTTCATGTCTTACTCCAATTTAGTCTTATGCTAAAGAAATGACCATTTTGCACAATTACAAAGGCAAGGGGACTTGGAGACTTAAAGCAAATTACAAATATGACTGAAACATGAAATGAAATTGAATGACATCAGTAACATACAAATCAAATTGAATGACTTCCATAATTGAAACCTAAGAACTATCTAGAAAGAATTATACAATTACAAGCAATCGAGACAAATCAGATATGACTTCCAAGTGCATTTTTTCTCCCAAGATAAAAGCCTCAAACACAACACAAAGATAGTACTCAAGAAACATATGGTAAAAACAATGAACACAAACAGTTTCTTTAGGCAAACCAACCAAATTCTTGGTATACTAATCCCTCAAAATCCCATGATTTGGAAGAAGAAAAAAGATAAAATCACAATCAAAAAGACTAAGCAGAATCAAATTAAAATCCATATAAGCGAAAAGAACAAAGCATCAAAGGTTCAAACGAATCCAGCAAACATTGAAGAAAACTTACTAGATCCTATTTTTAGGTACAAGTACTAGATTTCCTTTGTGTTTCAAGCATGAAAGGATCAATTTATATAGCTTCAATTTTTAAGTTAGTTGAAGTATGGAATATATGCTAGTTGGGGTTACTTTGTTCTATGCTATTCATTCATGCTTGAAATGCTTGGTTTAAAAAAAGATACATAATTACTCCCTCCACAGTCCAGACAAACTGCCATGCTTGCCTTTAGGCCATGAAGTATTTTATTGATTTATAAATGTTTATTGGAGAAAATTATTGGAGTAAATTGAGAGGTGAAACCGCTTAAAAAAAAAGAAAGTGAAGTTTTGTGCTTCTTCATCATTGACACACACACACACATGTACGTATACACATAAGATGAACACCTGAACCTTTAGCTTCAACATTTGATTGCCTCAAACTGTCTGAATATATTTTTAAGATGATTATATTTTTATTTTTATTTTTTGTTTTCTTGTATGACAGTAGGGTATAGGATTGGGATTTGTTTCATTTTTCTTGTCTAGTGTTAAAATATGAGCAATGTTTCAAGTTCTGTTGAAATTCTCTAATGACTGTCCTATACTTTATTAACAAAAAAATAGGTATATATATACTTTATTAGTATCCACAATAAAAAACAGTGAAAAAAGAAAAAATTTAAGCACCTTGAGATCCAATGTAAGCACACCAGGAGGACGGGGCCGGCATCAATTGAAGGGGGATGGGACGGTGGTGGCCGGAGATGGCGATGGAGATGGCGACGATTGAAATTTTGGGGACGATTAAAGGCCAGAGATGGCGACGACGACGATTAAAGATTTTTGGGACTGCAGTAGCTGGAGATGGCGACGGGGAATTGGAAGCTTCAAAGAAGGAGGAGGGATTTCGAAGGAGAGGGATTCAAAATTAGGGATTTGCTGATGGGGGAAGAAAACACATCAAGAAATTAGGAGACACACAAGCGATCAAAACGATGTCGTTTTGAGAATTAAGTAGTTAAAGTATTCCGTCGGTATTCGGTCGTTAAATTACGTCTGTAAACGGTCGTTGACTTCCGTCAGTATTCGGTCGTTAGGTACACAAAATGACGGTGTTTTGTGTCCCTCATTTATTACTTTATAAATATACATTTTTAGATTTTTCGTCGGTAAACGGTCGTTAACTTACGTCGGTATTTGGTCGTTAGTGGACACAAAACGACGGCGTTTTGAGTCCTTCATTTATTAATTTATAAATATACACCGTTATATTTTCCATCGGTAAACGGTCGTTATATTCGGTCGGTAGTCGGTCGTTATATTTGCCGTCGGTATTCGGTCGTTAACTTCCGTCGATATTTGGTCGTTATGGGTGAAGAAAACGACGTCGTTTGAATTTAGTCAATGCGACCAATGTTGCCGACTGAACGGCGACGAAATTACGACTGTTATGTTTTCGGTTTCCATTCGGTCATTATTATTGTGACCTAATAATTCGGTCGTTATTTAACTGTTTTCTTGTAGTGTTGCATTCTTTGAAGGTTTCTTTGTCCCATGAACCTTTAGATTAAATGTTTTAAGAAATTGACTCACATACTTTCTTCGGGAACTTAGACTTGGAACGAATGAGTTAAAATTTGGTAATTTGGATGAGCCTTTTAACTTCATGGATGCCGCTGAAGTCAAGGCGCCCAATCTGATTCACCACAATTGAAACGAAAAATATCAAAAATAGGATTTTGTAAGTCTATAGGCACCGCTAAAAATAATATACAGGCTCCAGTCATTCTTTAAATAGGAGAGACAAAAAATAATATGTAAACAATGAACTTAGTAAAACATTGCTTCGCTCGGATGGAAAATATTACTCCCTCCATTCATCAATGTAACACATTTAGGACACTTTAAAAAAATTAAAAAATTCAATTAAACAGTAATCTTTTCACCACAATTTCAATAATATTTCTCCCTCCCTCACTTTCACTTTTCCAATAAAAGATATGTTGAGGGTATAATTGAAATAAATGGTTGACACCTAATAAAAGACATGTAAAAGACAATTAATTTGGATATATATATATCATACACGACAATTAAATGAGAATGGAGGGAGTTCTTCACACGGATGGATATACAAATATTTTTATTTTACTGATATTTACTCTGTCATTGTCGCAAGTTTATGATAATAATAAAAAAAAAGGATCATATATGTACTAGAATAAGAAAAGGGAGTAGAAGCATAAATAATATTTTTCTTTAAAATAAATATGTTAGCACCACGCAATGTCCTAACATAAAGTAATATACTAATAAGATATTTTATATGAACATGGTTATAAAAGTACTTGTTGGGGTTGTTATAATTTCCAACACAAACTGTAAAGGATACTGCTTGATAAAGCATAGGAGTTATAAAATTTCATTTACTAACTACAATTTTATATTCTAACTCTACAATTAAAATTTAATTGAAATTCTTTAGATGCCTTCCACATTGGAGAGGGAAAATTACATGTCGAATCTGGTGATGAAATCCTTAAGTTCCACACATGCGAAAAAAAATCTCAACCAATGAATAAAACTTTGACGGTCGAGATTTTTTTTTGAAATACCTTCACATGTTGCATGGTTTAAACTTCACAACACTTATTTTGATCATGCCAACATGTACTCGCATGCATTGGAGGACCTAGGGTGGGGCATGCTCCATCAACCTCTCCCCCAATTTTATTTTTTTATTTTTTTTTAGTTTTAGCTTTTTTTCTGTAATACCTCGCGCCGTGAGGATTTTTTAGTATACCCTTTTTGAGTCAATTTTCGATTTTAATTAGATATTGTGGTTTGTGGACTATAGAAATAACACCACTTATATCTTAACAAGTTTGGTTAAAATTTTAACAAGCTTAAATGTGTAATGAGACTATGATGTTTATTTAAAAAAAAAAATTAACAAATTTAAGTGTAAAAATTTAAAATCTTGTGAAATTTTTACTATACGGTGATTATCAAAGATATTGGTGATGTCTTGTTTTCTATTCTTGTTGATGAATCCCCTGATATATCAATGAATGAGCAGATGTCGGTAGTATTTCGTTAAGTGAAGAATGGGCAAGTATTAGAGCATTTTGTTGGTGTCAGCCATGTATCAAATACTATCGATAATGATGTAATTATAGAATATTATCAACGTATGAAAACGCGTATATATTTTTATAATTTTTTTTATCAGTGTTGATTATGCCCCTCCAACCTTTAAAGTCTGCGTCCGCCACTGCTCGCATGACTAGACCATGTGTTGTGGATTTTAAAGCGTGAATGCAACACATGATAGACTTCAACAGGTATTAGCATGTCTGGAACACGTGTTAAAATTATGTTTTGCAAATACTGAACAAAAACACATTCTGCACGGGAGCCTGATCAGAAAATTTAAGAATGAAGTGATATTTAATACAAAAAGGATATATATAAGAATCATGTTTATTACAACATAAGTTTCACATACATATATGTATATGTCACATACTATGTGCGTACGTGCACGGTTATACTTGTGAATGATTTAAGTTGTTCAATTGCATTTTCATAGTAATTCTTCTTGGTCAAAAGTTAAAAAATATATGTAAATTCATTCATCTCACCATATTTTAAAACATCATATCATAAAGACCCTTGAGCAAACACTATTTCGTTAATACTATGCTCATAATGTAGGTTACAGTTTGAAAGTTAGGAGATTAAAAAAAGGAAAATCAGCCTATTTAGTCCCCCAGAAATTTTTGTTTCGCTCGTATAGTTCTCAAAGTTTAATTTCAGCCTATTTAGTCCCTCAAAAATTTCCGTTCGGCCCGTATAATCCCCAATGTTTAATTTCAGCTTTTAAAGTCCCTTACCTATTTACGGGTTACATATAGAGGTTCCACCATCTCTTTTGGCGGACTTAGGGTAAATGGGTTCCTTCAAATTAGGGCAACATAATTTGAGGTTTATTTTTTATAACCATTTTTATACTAATTTTTTGTATTTTATAGATTGAAACTGACCATTATTCCCCCCGCTCATTACGCACATGGATGACATGAATTTGAGGCTCCCTGATTCCACCGCAAAAGAGGTGGTGGAACCTCTATATGCAGCCCGTAAATAGATAAGGGGCTTTAAAGGTTGATATTAAACATTGTGGACTATACGGGTTAAACGAAAATTACTAGATGACTAAATAGGATGAAATTAAACATTAGAAACTATACGGGCTAAACAAAAATTACTTGGGGATTAAATAGGCTAATTTCCCTTAAAAAAATTATATTTTAAAATCCTGAACATTTCCACAAAATCCTTTTTACTCCATCCATTCCTAAATATAATACTCTTTAGTCAATTTTAGAAAATTAAGAAAGTTGTCATTTTCACCGAAAGTTTCAATATTATCCCTCTCTCTCTCTCTCACTTCTATAGCATAAGAAAAGAAAGGAAAAAATAGGAATGACACAGGCGGCAAATAAAAGAAATGTTGAGAGTATAATTGGAATAAATTGTTGACAACTAATAAAAGAACCTTAAACGACAATTAATTTGGATACCTATAAATATCCTAAATGACAATTAAATGGGAATGGAGGGAGTAGAATCTAACATTGTGTTCTATTATATCATTGATATCATTTCCCCTTGCAAATGACACTAAGGGTGTGTTTGTTTCTTGAAATTGGTTTTGGAATTGGAATTCTTATTCTATGAATTCCATGGAATTACAAGAAATTGGAATTCTAAGGGTTTGCAATTTTATGGAATTCCAAGAATTGGAATCCTAAGAAATTACAATTTCAAATAATTGAATTCCTTTGTTTTGTAAAACTACGGAATTTATGTGGAATTCAATTCTAATTTTAATTTAGGGAAATCAGCCTATTTAGTCCCCCAAAAATTTTCTTTTAGCCTGTACTGTCCTCAATGTTTAATTTAAGCCGGTAAAGTCCCCCCAATTTTTTTTTGTTTAGCAGATAGTCCCCCAATGTTTAATTTCATCCTGTTTAGACCCTCAGAATTTTTGTTTCTCCCGTATAGTCCCCAATGTTTAATTTCTGCTTGTAAAGTTCCTTACCTACTAGGGGCAATGGAATTCGGGATTTCCTTTTTATAACAATTTTTATACTGATTTTTTGTATTTAGTAAATTTTAAGGAAATCAGCCTATTTAGTCCCCAAAAATTTTTGTTTAGCCCGTATACTCTTCAATGTTTAATTTCAGCCGGTAAAGTCCCCCTAAATTTTTTGTTAGCCGGTATAGTCCCCAATGTTTAATTTCATCCTATTTAGTCCCTCAAGAATTTTTGTTTCTCCCGTATAGTTCCCAATGTTTAATTTTAGCTTGTAAAGTCCCTTACCTATTAGGGGCAATAGAATTTGGGATTTCCTTTTTATAACAATTTTTATACTGATATTTTGTATTTAGTAAATTTTATAGATTGAAACTGACCATTATTCCCCCGCTCATTAAGCACGTGGATGGCATGAATTTGGGGCTGCCCTGATTACGCCGCAGAAGAGGTGGCGGAACCTCTATATGCAGCCCGTAAATAGATATGGAACTTTACCGGCTGAAATTAAACATTGGGGACTATACGGGCTAAACAAAAATTTATGGGGGATTTTACCGGCTGAAATTAAACATTGGGAACTATACGGGCTAAACAAAAATTTCTGGGGGACTAAATGAGTTAATTTCCCTAAATTTTATATATTGAAACTGACCATTATTCCCCCCGCTCATTAAGCACGTGGATGGCATGAATTTGGGGCTGCCCTGATTCCGCCGCAGAAGAGGTGGTGGGACCTCTATATGCAGCCCGTAAATAGATAAGGGACTTTACCGGCTGAAATTAAACATTGGGAACTATACGGGTTAAACAAAAATTTCTGGGGACTAAATGAGCTAATTTCCCTTTAATTTATTTGTTTGAAACATAAAAAAAATCACATAATTACAAATAAAATGAAAAAATGCATCTAGTGTGAAAAGACTAATATTCTCATGATACAAATAGCCAAAGTTTATTTAAAGTAAAATGACAAAAATACCCTTGTTAAAAGAATTCTCTGTGTAAAATAACGGAGATATTTTGTTGAAAAATTAAAAGAACATACATAGTACTAAATAAAATCTTTATAGTATAAATTGGTTAAATTAACGTTGAAAAATTGAAAATATTTTTATGGAAAATAGCCCTTGTAGAAAATGACGAAATTTTGTCGGATATAAAAAATGATGAAAATTCCATACTAAAGTTAAAAATATAGCATTTTGCGTAATATGAAGAAAATATTTATGGTCCAATTTTATAAAAAATGCTTTCGTTGCAAAATGACAAAAATACCATTGTTAAAGTGTAATTAACTCATTGTGCATAATAACGAAAATGTACTGGATAAAAGATGAATAAATCACAAAATGATGAAAATACTCTGATGAAAATAACCTTTGCCCGTTGGTTTAGAATGGAGAAAGTGCCCATTTTCAAAATGACAAAAATACCCTTAATGTAAATTTTTTTTTTTATTTATTTTTTTAAACGAGTGGTAATTTTTCCATTTTCATCTTGGTTATTTTTTTCCATTTGGTATGAATCACATTTCTATTATTTCTCAACAAGTGTATTTTTGTCATTTTACACTGATAATATTTTAGGCATTTAAAGTAAACGAATTTTTAATAATTTTTTATAAGGCTAATTTTGTCATTTTTTGTTGAGAGACATTTTTTCATTTGATTCAATGTTAATTTTGTCATTTTGCACAAGAGGCCTTTTCTTATATTTGTTTTTATGGGAGAGTTTTTTTTGTCTTTTTGAATTAAGGGCATTTTCGTCATTTTATGCCAAAGTATTTTCGTTATTTTTCATCAAAAAAGTTTGAGTCATTTTGAATCATATGAATTTTAAGCTATTTGAGCAAAAGGGTTATTTTTTTTTTTTTTTTTCATTTTCCTCGAAAGTATTTTTCATCATTTTGAGCAGAGCGTATTTTCGTCATTTTGCTTCAAGAGTATTTTCGTAATTTTTTACCATGGATGTTTTGATGATTTTATGTCATGCATGTTTGTGATTTTTTATATAAAAAAATCGTTGTTTTGTGCCAATGGTATTACTGTAATTTTGCACTAACGGTATTTTTCGACATCGTACAAAGGGTATTTTGTCATTTAAACGAATAACATTAGCTATTTTAAATTAAGGTACTTTAGTCATTTTGTACTAGGGGTGTTTTGTTTTTTTTTACAATAAGGGTACTTTGGTCATTATATATATATATATATATATATTTATTTATTTATGAGAGCGAAAATAACTTGTATGCATGATATATTTATAACCTACAATAAATCTTGTGGAATTAGAATTCAAATTCTTTCATTATAAAATGGAATTGATTTTGTGGAATTGAGGGGGTTGAAATTGGAATTGGAATTCAAATTCCAAAATTTCATGATTTTGTAGATAGCAAACAAGAAAATTGGAATTGGAAAACCAATTATAATTCCAAAACTCTAATTTCATGGACACAAACACACCCTAAAGTTTCTTGTGGTTTCTGGAAAGATAGAGGAATTAGTTAGAGCACACTGATAGCAGGATGGACTATACATCAACAAAGCAAATAAAAATACAACCTCCAAGCAGGACGAAATTAGAACTTTTATGTTGTCGGCGAAAACTGCAAAAGTATGTCGCACAAACACACCCTAAAGTTTCTTGTGGTTTCTGGAAAGATAGAGGAATTAGTTAGAGCACACTGATAGCAGGATGGACTATACATCAACAAAGCAAATAAAAATACAACCTCCAAGCAGGACGAAATTAGAATTTTTATGTTGTCGGCGAAAACTGCAAAAGTATGTCGCACAAAATATTTCTAATTACATATAAAATTTACTATATCTAATAGTATTTTTAAAAAATCTCGAGGGGTGAGCTATCTTCGTCACTGTAATTTTCAATATAATAGTTTTTGTCTTTTTTCCCTTAAATTTAGACAAAAAGAAATTAAGAATAATTATAATAACTTTAATGATACTCCACAAGGCTTGAACAAATACAAAGGTTGAATTAGTAATTTCACGATCTTCGCATTATTAATAGTATCTCTGTAGTAATATAAATTAAACATAAAATTATGTTGCATATAATTAAGCTCATAAAAAATTACGTTTTTATTCTATATTACCTCCTCTATATGTGTTTCTTCAAGTGTAATTATTAAGACCACAATTATACTTTTATGAGCTTATCTTCAATTAATTTTATATTGAATAATTTGTCCAGGACACCAAAAGGAACACCACGGCTCCAGTGCGAAACGGAAAAAATTCTGCATGTGCGAAACTTTTCTAGTCTGTTGAATTAAAATTTTGACGATTAATATTAAATTAAAAAAACATGTTTTGATTTTGAAAACACCTGTTCCGGCGAACACCTGTTTTTTTAGCTAAAACATCTGTTGTTTTAACTAAAAAGACATATTTTTAAGTTAAAACGCCTATTTTGAAGTGTTCTGTATATACTGAAAAACCGATATTCCGCATAGGAGCCGGACTGAAAAGAAAAAATACGTGTGAAGAACATGAAACCTCTTATGTAGAAGTTACGATTGTCAGTTCGTTAGGGAACCACTTTAAAATTAAAAGTTATTCATATTTGTGTTGAAATATAGTGTTTGAGAAAACTAGCAAGAATATTCAAGTACATTATAATTTCTATTACATTCGAAATTCTTACTTACGTATTTTGCATGCTTTGCGTTTAATTTTGTGTGTTTTTTGTTTAATAATTGTGATTATATGTTTTATGTGTTATGTGTTGTGTTTAATTGAGTTGAGTGACGTATTTTACATGTTGAGAGTTGGGGAATATAGGTGTTGAAGTAATGAAGTTAGGAAGTTTTGGGATCTATTTACAAGAATTTGAAAAGTTTATTTGGGGTTATTGCTGGAAAAGTTAAGGAAGACATCAGTTACAAAAAAAGAGGGAAGAGAGAGAGAGAGAGAGAGAGAGAAGAAAGAAAGGGAAAAATCTGGAAAAATGAGTGTTGGACCTTTGAGTGAACAATTCAATGGGTAAACAATGTCGGAATTGAGTGATTCTTGCGGCTTTCGAAAGAGGGTTCCCTATAGAAAGTAATTGCCCCGGGAAGTGTGCATATTTTCTGATTTTCGGGAATTCTTCTTGTTGTGCCTTTTTATTCTAAGCTTTGAGGTAAGGATCTTACACCTCTCTTTTTTAGTCTTAAAAAACATGAAATGAGTATTTTTAAGTTATGGAATTATTTATGACATATTTACATATGTTTTATTGCATATGAAAATGGATGAGGTGTTTGATTATTACATTCTATATGGTTGATCATCGAGTTTATATGAATCTTGTGTGGTTGATCTCGGGTCTACTTGCGTGTCTTCCTTATTACTTGTTGTTGTCGTTATTTGCTGATTTTATAATATGAGTGTTGTATTTGTGTCGTTATCTCATTGTTGTTGTCGTCTTCGTCTCTTTGTTGTTGTCGATCGTAATGTCGCCCGATTATGAACTATTGTCTTGGAGCTACTGTTTAGTAAGATTCATTCCATTTTATAAGTATATGTTGAAACCGGAGTTCATGATATGATGTGTAAGAAATGCTTGTGTCTTCATCCGATTTGAATATAATTGGGACTATTAACGGTTGTTGTGGAGTTCACTTTGGTGAGCAATGACGCAACATGAATGAATCCTTAAACCTTGGACATGTTAGTTTAGGGGGTTAGCTGAACCCACGTGTAAAGAAATTCTTGGGCCTTTCTATCTTGCTAATAGTTGGGCCCGTTATAGTTATTACTTTAGAGTCGTGAAGAGATAATTGAGCTCTATTGTGGGATTTGTGTGTCATATCGATAACCATACTCGTAGTTTTTGACAATCTGCATTTTCGTATGTTTCGTATTAGTAGAACATGGTGTTCGTAGAAAATTCTGATCTATAAGTGTTAAGATATCAAGTGGTTATTAGCTTACTTGTTATTGTTTTGGTCTTATTTGCTATGTGGTTTTTGTCTAAAATGCGACTTTTTGGGTTGAGAATGAAGAGTTTTAGAAAAATGACATTTTACTTGTATTTTTGTACCAAAAATCTCATTTCTGCAGGTTGCGGACGATTGGATTGTCCTCTGCTTCCTGCGGACGATTGGTTCATCTGCGGCTTTGTCCTAGGCTATGCGGTCGACCGGTGCGGATTATACGATCGTTCGGGCTTTTGGTTCTGTTGTTGTGGATGATAACACAGACGATGCTTCGTCCGAAGCATTCGCCCAAGGCCTATTTTAGTATGTTTTCAGTTCAGTTCTTTTCCCCTCTTCAAGTCATGTATGCTATGAGTTCTGTGAAGTGTATTGCAAGTGTTATATGATGGTTTTTAGTCCGGTTTATGTCAAGTGTGATTTCAAATTGTTTTGGGAAACATTAAACTTTTGAGTCTTATTTGATGTTTCATTCCAGGGGTCGTTTAATCCTTACTGGGTTTTGCGGCTCATTCTTTTATATTTATTTCTTGTAGATGATGATGGTGTTGATATTGAATATGATGATGCTATTTAGAATGAGTATTACTAGGTGTGAACTTGTAATAAAAATGATCACTTAGTACTTTTGGAACAACTTATATTATGTAATAAATTGATAACCGTTAGATTTCTTTTCCTTTATGATGTAATACATTTGAATCCTATAAGTTATGTTATGAAGTATTTCCCATTTGATCCTTTGTATGTGGGTTAAGTGTCTCATTCGTAAATGAGGCACTGCTAGGTCATCACTTGGTTATGAGATGTGACAATTTCTCTCTTAAGCTCAGAAACAACCATCCAATAAAAATAGCACAAAAGTAGGTGATTTGCACATAGCAAATGTCGGTACTTTGTTTAAATCATTGAGGGATTCTGCCTCTAAGAAGACAACAATTGTTCTAGAATTTTCAAAATCTCCACAACATTGGAATGTGGGACTAGAACTTTCCTTGAATTGCTTCGCGACGATGATTGTTTCTTCAGAGAATAAGAAAATGTCCAGTTTAGGCGAAATTGTTCTAGAAAATTATAATCTTCATTTTGTACAATGTAAGATTGTGTGTGCTCGTGAACCTGATCAATTGTTGTAAAAGAGTGAAGCCTGAAATCTGAATAAGGGAATACCAAATAATGCGAATATTGTATTTGGTAATATAAATCTTTCTCTGATGAAGGAAATAGTGTGACTATTATCACCTGATGAAAATTTTCATATATTTATCTTAAATATATGTTTATGCATGATTTTCATGTACTCGTTATAAATGAGAATTATGCACAACTTGTGCTTTACTTCTCTCACGTGTCTCCCTATCTTAAAATATATGATGTTGCTTACTGTCTTTAACTTGTATGCTAGTTTCTTTCTAGAGTCGAGGAAGTTTATTCTCTTTAGTTTTTATGATTTGAATATCCCTCTTTTGAAGAAAATATTTATTTATTTATTTTTTAAACTGCCTTTTATTAGAGAAGTGGCAGAAGCCAGCAAAATGAGTACATAAGTTTGCACCCCCAAAGTAAGGTGGGTAGCTAAAACACATTTTCGTCACGATAGGTATAACTTTTCGTGACAAATACCTTTTTCGTATGAAAGATCAACATTTCAGTAACTGAAACAAAAATTTGTCACGAAAAGTTTCGTCTTAAAAATTTATTTATTTATTTTAAAATATACATATATAAGTATGATATAATTTAGAATATAATTTTAATTTTTATATTTGTTTAGTCTTTATATTAAAAGTATTACTAAAAAATAGTATATATGCAACTAGAATAATTTTATTCTTATTTTTTATAACAACTTAATACACAAATACATTGACGAAAATGTATTAATTTTAATTTAATTCATAAAAAAAAATCACAACACAAAGAGAAATTAAAATAACTAAAGATTCAAAATACAAAACTTTATTATAGTAAATATAATAGTTACAATAAGTAACAAATGACCAACGTAGCTCAGTAGGCAAGTGAATGACATACAAGTTGGAAGTCTTGAGTTCGATTCCCACTTCTATGAAAATGCAGAGACTTTATTCAACATTATTGTAGGGGTCTCGGCTCCTGCTCGGCTCCAGTGGGTGAATTGGGGCAGGGTTCGGAACCGGCTCGGCTCCATGGCTTAAATTTTAATTTTTTTGTAAAACTTTTAGTAACGAACTTTGATACTTTTAGTAACAAATATTTCGTCCCGAATTCTCACCTTTCCTAACGAAACTATTTCGTTACTAAAGACCTTTAGTAACGAGAATCGAGATTCGTTAGGGAAAACCTTTAGCGACGGGGCTCTCAGGACGAACTAGCTGACGAAGGATTTTCGTTACTAAAGGTCTTTCGTAATGAATTTTATGACATTTCCTAACGAAAATTTTCGTTACTAAAGGTCTTTTTTTTTGTAGTGGATCCGCATTAGAATTAGTAGTAATTTCACCCAAATAGCGAAAATCAAGAAAATATTTATTTGATTAACCTTTTCCATTTTAATTTGATTCCATTTTTGTTCATCGAAAACACTACCAGATTATTCATGCCAAGAATTTCTTGTATGATGATCCTTAGTTAATTGACAATTTTTTTCCTTTGAATACTACTCTATCCGTTCATAATAGAAGTCTTTTTACACAGTGACTTTATTGAAAAAGACTGTTGGCTTTCGGATTTGGACTATTGTTGCATCCTCTTTTTGGAGGACTATTCGATATGGGATCAGGGTCCCACTTTGACTATACTGACCCGGATTTGCCACATCACCGCATTTCCTTCTCTCTCCTCATTCTGCAGGGGATGTGGCCAAATCTGACTCACATGGTCCCACATGGACCTGGTCCCATATCGAAATTTTCCTTTTTGGAGACTAAGTTGTGTTCGACTTACGGTACATTTTAATATTAGCATGAATACTATCAATGGATACATGTTTTACATGAAGATGTGCATTTGTAGGGGTTGCATATGTTCTTGTTACATGAAGAGTTACATGCATGTCCTTTCGTCTATTAAAAGGGATCATCTATGTCTGTATATCGTTTGTTACCATGTTTAACTTATATGCTAGTTATTTTTTGGGTGAAATTTTTTTCCTTGATTTTAATTTTTTATGATTTCAATCTCTCTTTCCAAAAAAAATATTGATTTGAATATCCATTTATGTTTCTTATTTGATTTAATTTAGTTCATCTAATACACTAGAATATTATATGTCTAGTTTTACTCGAAAGATTGTACTTAGTACTTGAAAGCTTGTCAAAGTGTTAATCTTGTTGAGCACCATCTATTTGAAATAAGAGGTACTCAAGATAATATATATGTCATTTAAGACTCACCAATGTCGTATGAAAAGCTCTGGGATGAGCCTCTTCAACTAAACTCTTATACTACTATGTCTGGAGTTACCTTCTTTAAGAGTTGTGGGAGATTGCTCGATATTAACTGGTCAAAATATGTAGAAATCAAAGGTAGAGTGAAATTAATTAACTAACATAAAGCAAATAACTTAAACAAGAAGTTTGATAAGAGAAAGATCTAAGGTACATGAATTTACTAAATTAATCAATATATTATCCTAACGAGATGTTATTATAGAGTGAGTTTCATTAATCGATCGATTTCTAATTATGTCTAATAACCTCTTTGAAGCCTTATCAAAACCTATTCTCATGAATAAACCAACTATATGTCTATATTGATTTTAACCCATAAAAATGCATTAAACATATGAAATCATAAAGATCGCACAAACCATACAAGTATATATCTATCTTGCATACAATTTATGTTCATATTATTAAACCTAATTAACAAGTCAGTTGTCACAAATCTTCCTAGTTAATATAAAGACAATTTGAGTGGAATCTAATAACACAAATGCATTAAGAATAATAATAAGAAATTAATTCCACAACACCTATTGAATAACAAAAGCACAAGAACAACATATAAAATTAATCTAGTTACATAATGGCCTTAGAATAAATATTTCGCTCATACTAGAGAAGAAATTCAATAACAAATTAAAAGAGAAAATATAAGAAAACATCACTGAATTCGAATAAAATCCCGAACTTGATGTAAAACACAAGAGGGGGGGGGGGGGGGAGGGGGTGAATTGTGTTTTAATCGATCTTGCGAACTTTTTCTATTCTTTGCAATGCTAGTGTAAGTTTGAGCAAGATGAATAAAAGCAATGCAAAACCCAACAACAAGACAAAGGATTTATAGTGGTTCGACTCACTCAGAATCTACATCCACTACCTTGAGCCGCACCCAAGGATTTTAAACAACTTCACTAAGAAGAATGTTTACACTTGTGGCTAACTCACTAAGAGTTTTGCAACACAACCACACAAGAAAAACTCACTAAGAGCTTGATTGCCCACACAAAGTAGGACTTAACAATTTGCCCACACAAAGTAGGACTTTACAATTTGCCCACACAAAGTAGGACTTTTACAAGAATTACCCTATCACTAAGAAAGGGAATTAAGATAAATAAAGAACAAGATAATTCACTCTTCTAAGTGAGAAAGATATACCTTTGAAGTACAAGAATACTAAGCTCTTAGAACATTTGAAGCAAACTCTTTGTCTTGCTTTTGAAAGAATACTCTTGAATGATTTAGATCATAGAGATGAAGAGTATTTTGCTTTGAAAGTGTTTAGACTTGATAAGATATGAATGTTTATTGTATGTTCAAGTCATGGAGTGATTCTCAGCTTTAGAGTATTTATACTTTTCAAAATATGCTAAAAAATCGACTCTGCAACGGTCATATAACGGCTAGAACTCGCAGAGTTCGGTTGACCGAAAAACAACCTCGGATGACCGAAGCCAGGGTCGGTTGACCGAAGCCCTAGGTCGGTCGACCGAACCAATGCATAGGTCGACCGAACTCATCCCTTGGTCGACCGAAGCCAATCAATCAAACTCTCTGTTTCTCTTCGGTTGATCCGAGCTTGAGCTCGGTTGACCGAACTTTTCTGAGCTTGAGAGAAGTTGATTTTTCACACGTTTTATAATCTTTTGAAGTCTAAAAGGTTTTCCCAAAAGGTAACAAATAAGAACATTTGGAAAACCATTTTAAAGTACTTAGACTTTGAAAACAAAGGCTTTTGAGATATGTACTCATGTAAGGAACGTTTTGAAACTTAGCCTTTTGAAAACGTGTTTATGATGCATGCAAGACTAGAGTGTAGAGCTTATGTTCATGAGAGCTTTGGTTAGAGCTTTATAAGATAACGACTTATGACGACAAAGCTAAACTAACCAAACCTAAGTCTTCAATCTTCAATCTTGATAAATGAGCCTTGCATAACTTTGAATCTTGATACCAATGGCTTGATTGAAGTACTTAGAGCTTCCATAATGAGTTCCGATATTCTATCACAAAGATTAAGATAATTAGACACAACATCAAAAGTTTGTCCAATATCAAAAACTGAGTTTGTTCGCCCTTAGGGCTTACACTTGAAATCAAAATAATCTTCAAAAGCACTTCAATCATCAAAGATTCAATCTTGTCTACGGAATTTGCAAATAAAAAGAACTATAAAGATTAACCCTAAAATAGGGTTAATTCTAGAGAAAAACTGAAACCTAGAATAATCTAATAATGATTGAATTTCTTCTCCTAAGACTAGTAAAGAGTATTTATAGAAATATAAATCTACTAGCTTAAGGTAACTGACATAGATCAAAACTCTCCACACTCTTTTAAAGTAGTTGACATAAAATACAACTCTTCAAGATTCTTTAAAGTAGTTTCTATAAACCAAAACCCATCAACATCCTTTAAAGTAGCTGCCATATCTTCTCTTCTAGTCTGTAAAGACATCTTTTTAATTCCAACAGCTTCTTTCAAATTCTGCAAATTCGGTTCACTTTTACTCTTCAAAAGACTATTTTGCCCCTACAAATGCAAATATAGAGAAGTGAGGATTATACCATTCTAAACTCGAAACTCGATATGTAAAATACTTTTTTGGAGCTCAAAATTACAATTAAAGTAGAAGAAAATAAAACTAAATTTACGAGTTATCAAAATCCCCCCAACTTAAGCATTTGCTTGTCCTCAAGCAATTTAAATACAAGGTAAGATCGACAAACAAAACTCTTTAAGAACAAGTAGAAAGAAACCATGGAATCAAAGCAAGTTTAACAACTCAAATATTAATCTCCAATCATTCCAACATAACAAGTGACATACGTGTAATGAAATAGTATAAGGCAATTCACTCAATCTCTCATTATTATTTAATGAAAAGTATGCATTCAAGAAGTTTGTATTAAGAACTAGACAAACAGACCTTTATCTTTCACACCTCTTTTACCTACAATTCAATCCATAGGTACCCTTGTGCAATGTTCTTTTATTTTGACTCACGAATATATAGTTAAAGTAAGACCCGAGCATGATCATTTCAATTTCTTTACCACATTCAAAGTTTCTATTGGGACACATAGTGCACCAAGGAGTGTGAACTTTCTTATCACTCGCTATCAGGGCGTGCTAATTTCGCATACTCATACTCTTTAATTTTTTCAAGATCAGTGGAGTAAAACCCAATTTATACTTTTTATTACGGGCACCAAGGAGTGTGAATTTTCTTATCACTCGCTTGATGGTGTGCTCATTTCGCATACTCATACTCTTAGTGTGTTGATTGGCTTTTTTTTTCAACTTTTTTATAACCAAGAGCAGGGAAGTAGAGCCCGAAATCAAACATTCGACATTTTGTCGCATAATTATTTTTTTGAATTAAAAAAATTACCTAGTCGTCCCTTTAAAACGATATATTCGAGTCAAGAGTTGTGTAGTGTATTAGGTAACCATAAATCGAATCAACAACAAAACAAGGGTGGTCTAAAAAAGGTCTCAAAGTCTAATTTCAAATACAAGTTCTATCACATATACATCGACACAATATAATCACTCAAAAATATATTTTTTTTCCTTTAATTTTCCAATTTTTTTCTAGCGGCACTAGTTAAAGATTGAAAATCATGGAGAATATTGTTTAAAGTTGTTAACGTATCCACAATTAATTTTTTTTCTTTTTTCTTTTTTATGATTTTTTTGGATTTTTTTTATTTTTTTTATTAAAATGGAAAACTACTAAAAAATATGAAATAGACCTACGAAAAACAAATAAAATAAATCACTAAAATTAAATAAAACACAAACAAAAAAGCCTATGTTCGGTTTTATGCATACAATGTAATGGGATTCCAGGTCTGGTCCAAGAATCTGACCTTGGTTTCGCGATTGTTTTTTTTTGTTTTTTTTTAATTAGACTTAAGAAAGAAAAAAAATACTTTAATTTTTTTTTAATAATAATAATAAATAAAAAAAAATGTGTGCTTTTTTTAAAGTGAGATCCCCACACGTGCATTTTGATGCAAACCAAGAAAGATAATGAAAATTATCGTTTTGTGGAGTAGCGTCATCCACTTGTTATTTATTGACGCATTATCTGAAGAAGGACTTAGGGAGGATGCCAAAGGTTGTAGGGTACTTTGAAATTGTCAAACTCTTCACCAAATTTATGTCTGATTCGATGCTCATTGTGAATCTTCTTGTCATGGAGCAATTTCAAGCCCTCTTCAAACCTTTGATCTTTCTCGTGAGTTCCAATTGGAAGTCCACGAAACTCACTCAACTCCAAGGTTCTTGTTACACCTGCAAAATATGAAGAATTAAGTACAGGTAAATCGGATGAACCTTCAAAACAAGTATTTTTAAATTGAGAGGGAGAAGGAATAAAGTTGAAATCAAATGAAGGTGGCTTCTCGGCAGATGGCCCCAGTCTTTATAAGCTCTTTCCCAAATCCTCAAATTGCTCATTTTTACAAGACGAATAAAGAGAATGTGTATTAGGATGATAACCGTACTCCATTGTATCCTCCTTACTTTCTTCTTTTTCAATCACTTCATGTAGAATAAACTCAATAGGCTTTTGTGTAAGAGATGTATTAGAATTAATAATATAACAAGAATCACTCTCTGCGGGATATTTCATCGGTTTATACATATTAAAGATAACCTCATCATCTTCAACCCTAAGAGTAACTTTTCCTAGTTGAACATCTAGCAAAGCCCTACGAGTAGCAAGAAAAGGTCTACCAAGACTGAGGGAAACCTCTCTATCCTCATCAATATCCACTACTACAAAGTCAGCCGGAAAAATAAATTTATCCACTTTAGCAAGAACATCTTCAATTATACCACAAGGATAAATTATAGACCTACCTGCCAGTTGCAATGTCATGTTAGTAGGTTTACCTTACCTAGCCCCAACTTTTCAGAAATAGACAAAGACATTAAATTAATGCTAGAACCTAAATCACATAACGCCTTATCAAAATTTAATTGCTCAATATTACAAGGAATAGAAAAACTCCCTGTATCTTTCAATTTATGGGGCAACTTCTTTTTCAGAACGACAGAGCACTCCTCCATAAGCATTACTGTCTCACAATCGTTGAGCTTACGTTTGTTTGTTAGCATCTCCTTCGTGTACCTCGACATTTGCTCCAAAGCCTCTGCAAAAGGAATGTTAATATGTAACTTTTTGAATACATCCAAAAACTTAAAGAATTGTTCATCGATATTCTGCTTTCTAAGTTTTTGAGGAAAATGAATAGGAGGAACATAAGGTGGAGGAGGAATATAAGGTTTAGAGCCTCCCTCTTTTGGCTCATCCTCCTTAGAAGAATATATTGCTTTATCGTCTTCCTTCCTTTCCTTCTCAACTTCTTTACGTTTTTCCACTGATTGGATTTGATTTGCGCACCCGAGGGTCACTGCATGAACTCTCTCCACGAGACTCTGCTCTATGTCACTAAGAAGTATCTTTGGAGCTCTATATTTTAATTTTTTAGCACATTGACCAAATTGAACCTCCAAGTCATTGATAGAAGCTTGACTTGTATGAGCAAATAGGTCTATCTTATCCTCCAACTTTCTTAAGTATTGAATCAATGTCTCCTCATATTGAGGTGTCCTTTCTTGTGTTGGAGGAGGCTGTTGTGGAGGAGGCATATATTGCTGATGAGTATCTTGATCCATCCATGAAAAATTTGAGTGTTGCATCCACCCCGGATTAAAAGTGTTGGAGTATGGATCATTCCATTGATACATGCATTGTCTCTCAGCTCCCATATAATATGCTTCTTGGTATGGTGGATATCCAAAATTATTTGGTTGCCTCTTTGATTCATGAAGAGGCTCACTTGATTTGTCAATTCATCCAATTTGGAAACCACCTCGAATGTTGTTGTCATGTCTAAAAAAAATTAAATTAAATTAAATAAAGACCAAAGTATAATTAAAATCACAAAGAAATAAAATTAATCAAATATTCTCCAGCAACGGCGCCATAAACTTGATACTCAATATCTATACTATCAAGTGTACTAGGTCAATGCTGCAGTAGTCAAGGTCAATCCCACAGAGAATAATGATTAATTAATTTCAAAGTAAATAATTCTACAATGATCAAAGTAAGTAAATAAATCTGATGGTTGATGATGGTTTAATTAATCTAAATTAATTAACTAAAATAAATAAAATAACTTAAACAGGAAGTTTGATAAGAGAAAGATCTAAGGCACATGAATTTACTAAATTAACCAATATATTATCCTAACGAGATGTTATTATAGAGTGAGTTTCATTAATCGATCGATTTCCAATTATATCTAATAACTTTTTTCAAGGCTTATCAAACATATTCTTATAAATAAACCAACTATATGTCTAAAGATCACACATACCATACAAGTATATGTCTATCTTGTATGCAATTTATGTTCAGATTATTTAATCTAATTAACAGGCCAGCTGTCGCAAATCTTCGTAGTTAATGTAAAGACAATTTGAGTGATAGCTAATCACACAAACGCATTAAGAATAATAATAAGAAAAATTAATTCCACAACACCTATTGAATAACAAAATCACAAGAATAACATATAAAATTAATCTAGTTACATCATGACCTTAGAATAAATATTTAGCTCATACTAGAGAAGAAATTCAATAACAAATTAAAAGAGAAAATATAAGAAAACATCCCTGAATTCGAATAAAATCTCGAACTTGAAATCAAAATAATCTTCAAAAGTACTTCAATCATCAAAGCTTCAATCTTGTCTACGAAATTGCAAATAAAAAGAACTATAAAGATTAACCCTAGAATAGGGTTAATTCTAGAGAAAAAACCGAAACCTAGAATAATCTAATAATGACTGAATTTCTTCTCCTAAAACTAGTAAAGAGTATTTATAGCAATATAAACCTACTAGCTTAAGGTAACTGACATAGATAAAAAAAAAAATCTCCACACTTCTTTAAAGTAATTGACATAAAATACAACCCTTCAAGATTTCTTTAGAGTAGTTGCCATAAACCAAAACTCATCAACATCCTTTAAAGTAGATGTTATATCTTCTCTTCTAGTTTGTAAAGACATCTTTTTTCAAATTCTGCAAGTTCGGTTCACTTTTACCTTTCAAAAGACTATTTTGCCCCTATAAATGCAAACACTGAGAAGTGAGGATTATACCATTCTAAGCTCAAAACTCGATATGTAATTACTTTTTGAAGCTCAAAATTAGTATTAAAGTAGAAGAAACTATAACTAAATTTAAGAGTTATCATCAATAAACTGAAGAAACTTTTACTATTACCTCCATAAGTAGAACTTGCTGAAATTCTTTACCGTACAAATTTTCTAACTTTAACCAGCCTTAGATTCTGAAAAAATATATTTATGTGGCAACAGTTTCTTCGGGAAGATGTTTGCCAGTTTGGTCTGCGCATCAAAGAGCTTGAAGATAATATTCAACGAATCGACAATGAGCAGACTAAAACTATGCAACAGTTCTACAGATTTGATGGTCTACCTCTAAACCTCATTTTCTATTGACACTCTTTAATTATCTTTACATTTGCATCAAACGTAGGGTAGGGGTACGCAGTTTTCCTTCTGCCAATGCCGTCATAAAAATATATTGTAAACAAATGTTCTTTCTTTGCAAGAGAGTTTTGAAAGTAACGATTCTATGTTTCACCATCTCACATGCTTATTTTCTTTTATTTCTTTATCAAGTTTCTTCTTCCAATGATGTTTCTCAAGCGGTTCGATTTTTTCAGGAATTAATATCAAATTCTCTATTCTGCTCATAATGCAAGATTCTGTATTTCTAATGACATCATTCATTTAATTGCTGAAACATATAATGTTCCAGGAAAATCAAAACAGTAGTTGTTTACATAATGTGATGGATACCTATGTAATATTCATTTAGTTCACTTCTCCCCTTGCCAGGTGAGATTAGTTGAAATTTTAATAAACCAAATGTGTGCCAAACAAAAGGGTTTGAAGTATATTTCCGATGAATAAAGTGGAAAAGAAAATGAAACACGAATTATCACAATGGGGGTTTATTCACCTATCATTTTGTACTTGGCTAATAATTTACTACTCCCTCCATTCCTAAATATAAGACTCTTTAGACAATTTGAGAAAATTAAGAAACTTGTCATTTTCACCTAAAGTTCCAATATTATCCCCCACCCTCCCTCTCTCTCACTTCTTTGTCATAAAGAAAGGAAAATGTTGAGGGTATAATTAGAATAAATTGTTGACAACTAATAAAACAACCTTAAACGAAAATTAATTTGGATACCTAGATATCTCCTAAACGACAATTAATAGGGAATGGAGGGAGTATCTATTAAATTTCTTCAAAACTTTGAAAGTATAAGGGGTTGAAGGGAAATCGATTATGAAGAGGCCAATAGGGAAAATTGTTTTTCTTAAATGTTGGCTGAAGTAACTCCGCCAGTGAGTGTTGAGGACTTTTGTCTTTGACACTTACTGCCGGTCCCAAGCCCGGATAAAGGAGGAGGGTTGCGGTAGGTCTCTTGACAACAGCGTAAAACTCAGTCACATCCCATGACATGAACCAAAATAAGAATTTCGTTGGGGCGTTCCCTACTCAGCAACGCGCTACACTTCCTAGACCCGGGTGTGGTGATAAATGTGCAAGGGTTGTTAGGTCGTTGCCCGGAAGCAACGCTCCATGTCGGGGCCCGGATATGGTGTCAAATAGGTAAGGGTGTTCTAAGTCGGCACAGGTACAAGTAAAACGATTAGTGCACAATGGAAGGATTCGCTTTGGCCTCTTGGAATATTGGATCGTTAACTAGAAGGTCAACCGAATTAGTAGAGGTTATGGTAAGAAGAAAGATCAACATTTTGTGCCTCCAAGAAACTAAGTGGGTTGGCCGAAGGCAAAAGTCATAGAGCCTTGGGGGATACAAGCTTTGGTATTCGAGTAAAGAGAAGTATAGGAACGGTGTTGGAATAATTGTGGCTCGTGATTTCGCCAATGACGTGGTTGAAGTTCGTAGGAAAAGTGACCGAATTATGAGTGTTAAGATAATGATGGGTGGCGAGGCGGTTACCATTATTAGTGCATATGCGCCTCAAGTAGGGGTTGTGTGATTCCGTGAAGAAACAGCTTTTGGGAGGACTTAGATGAGGTGGTCCAAAATATACCGTTAGGCGAAAAAACTTTTCATTGGAGGAGACTTGAATGGACATGTGGGTTCTAGTCGCGACGGTTTTGAGAGTGTCCATGGAGGTCAAGGTTTCGGAGATAGAAATGAGGTCTGGTAGGGAAATTTTGGACTTTTCCTTAGCTTACGATTTGTTTGTAGCGAATACCGGTTCAAGAAAAGAGATTCTCATTTGGTGACTTTTAGAAGTGGAGTAAATGCTAGTCGGATAGACTTTTTCCTAGTGAAGAACATGTTTCGTAGTAGTTGTACTAATTGTAAGGTTATCCTCAAGCAGAGTGTGGCTACACAACATAGGTTATTGGTTCTTGATTTTCGTTTCAGTAAACAAAGTTAGAATGCATAAATTTAGGTCAGCTCCAAAAAATAAAGTGGTGGAAGTTACAAGGAGAAAATCAGAAAATCTTCATTGATAGAGTTATTCAGGAAGAGGACTGGTCGTCTGAAATAGACCCGAATTTTATGTGGGAAAAAATGGCGCAAGGCATTTTAAAGGTGGCTAGGGAAGTGCTTGGTGAATCTAGCGGAAATGTGCTATTCGGTAAGGATACATCGTGGTGGAATGGAGAGGTAAAAGAAGCTATAAAGAAGAAAAGAGAGTGTTATAAGACTTTGGGGAAGTATAGAAGTGATGACAATTTTACGAAGTATAAGACGGCGTGTAGAGAAGCTAAGGCAGCCGTTAGAGAAGCGAGATCAAAAGTTTATATGGATTTGTATAATAAATTGGGCACTAAGGATGGTGAGAAAGGTATATATAGACATGCTCGTTTAAGAGAGAAAAAGACAAGAGATATTGGTATGGTGAGGTGTGTTAAGGATGATAGTGAGAGAGTTTTGGTTAAGGATGAGGAAATCAAGGCGAGGTGGATGACGTATTTTGATAGGTTATTTAATGGGAATCAAGTACAGAATATTGGAGACCTTTCTATCCCGATTGGAGAGGTGAACCATGATTTCATACGTAGAATTCAAAGGAAAGAAGTGCAAGAGGCCCTTAAAAGGATGAAACCAAAGAAGGCAGTAGGACCTGATAGTATACCGATTGAGGTTTGGAAGTGTTTAGGAGAAATAGGTGTTGAGTGGGTGACTAACCTTTTTAATAAAATACTTAGAGTTGAGAAGATGCCAATAGAGTGGAGGAAAAGTACTTTGGTGCCATTATATAAGAATAAAGGAGATGTTCAAGATTGTTCAAATTATTGTGGTATTAAGCTTATGAGTCATACTATGAAGTTGTGGGAAAGGGTAATTGAGCATAGATTGAGAAAAATTGTGAGCATTTCAGAGAACCAATTCGGTTTTATGCCCGGATGATCAACTATGGAAGCAATACATCTAATAAGGAAGTTGATTGAGCGTTATAGAGAGAGAAAGAAGGACCTGCATATGGTGTTCATAGATTTGGAAAAAGCTTACGATAAGGTTCCCCGAGAGGTAATTTGGTGGGCGATGACTAAGAAAGGTATATCTCGGAAGTATATTGATCTTATTAAGGATATGTATGAGGGAGTCAAAGCACCGAGTGTCGAGTTTGCGGCGGGATAAGTGAAGAGTTTCCTATTACAATTGGGGTGCATCAAGGTTCAACACTTAGTCCTTTTTCATTTACAATGGTTATGGATGAACCGACCCGAGTGTATACAAGATCCGATGCACGTGGTGCATGTCTGTTTGTTGATGATATAGTTTTGATAGATGAGACAAGAGCAGGTGTTAATGCCAAGTTGGATGTATGGAGACAAACCTTAGAATCTAAAAGTTTTAGGATTAGTAGAAGTAAAACAGAGTATATGGAGTGTAAGTTTAGCACTAGCAGAACGAGCAGAGCAAACTCGTAGTAACTTTGGGTGACAAAAAATATCTCGGAGAGTGAGTATTTTCGATACCTTGGTTCTATTATTCAAAAGGACGGAGAGTTTGACGGAGATGTAGCACATCGAGTTAAAGCTGGTTGGTTGAAATGGAAGAGTGCGACGGGTGTTTTGTGTGATCGTAATGTACCGCTGAGATTGAAGGGAAAGTTTTACAGAACCACTGTTAGACCGGCATTATTATATGGTACAGAATGTTGGGCAACTAAGAGGTGTCATATTCAGAAAATGCATGTAGCGGAGATGCGTATGTTAAGATGGATGTGTGGGCATACGAGAATGGATAGAGTGAGGAATGAGACTATTCAGAAGAAGGTTGGTGTAGCACCTATTGAAGATAAGATGAGAGAGAACCGTTTGCGTTGGTTTGGGCACATTAGACGAAGGCCAAGTGATGCTCCGGTTAGTAGAATTGAAGGATTATGTAATGTAGATGGCGTAAGAGGTAGAGGGAGACCGAGGAAGACTTGGATGGAGGTGATAAAAGGGGATATGAATCTGCTAGAACTAGATGAGAGTTGTGTTTGGGATCGAAAGAAATGGAGAGATTGCATCCATGTGGATGACCTTACGTGATTCTTACTTTGGTTCATGTAGCCGACCCCAATCTGTTGGGATTAAGGCTTGGTTGTTGTTGACACCTTTTCTAGATACTTATTTTCTAGCTTTGGCTAATAGAAAAGAAGTAAGAAAACTGTTTCTTGTTCTTCTTTAGGTCCTATATCCACCATATATATATATATATATATATATACTCCATCTTGAAGAGTGTCTTCAAGACTTCTACGAGGCGTTGGCTAGCACCAAGCGGTAGATGACCATCCCCGGAAGATCGAGTGGATATTGGGAGAGGCGGAGCCTGCGTTGGTGGTGTTCCATTCGTGACAACAGAGACCGTTTCAGACGATACCCGCACTTCGAAAGGAATAATACTATCCCATAGTCTAAGGTTCTTACTAATGATAGATCATATTAGAGGCGGGTCGTTTTATTTCCGCTGCATAACTGTTTTTTGACCCGGTTATTCCTCTAACAATCCGAACGTTACGGGGAAAAGCTTTACAATGGTAACCGAGTACTGCAAATGCCACATTGAATCAGCGACGGCGAGCGGTGTTGATGAGTCATCCTCTGCCAAATATCTCAAAAAAATCAATTTTGATTTCGTCAAAGTAGAATTAGGGATTTTATTTGATCTGATTAATGGGGAAAATTATCTGGATATAAGGAGCCTTCTGGATTTGGGAAGTCAAATCGTTCCTGATTGGATTAAGGACATGTCTCTGGAGGAGGTCCGCAAGGTGTTTAATACAACAACAACAACAATCGAGCCTTAATCCCAAAAGATTGGGGACGACTACATGAACCAAAAGAGGAGGAAAAGATTCACAATAAGAATTCTTGTCCTTTTGAATGAATAATTTGATTTTGTCCAATTAATTATTGATTAATTAGACATGCTAAACAATTAATGTTTTATTTAGGGTTGATTGAAGGAATTGTTACAAGTAGTCTATGATCAAATGTCTAAAATCGCAGTATTATTACTTTAAAAAAATAGCCTCTTCTTTGTCGTACATCTCCTTTTCATTTGAGGGCTTTTCTATCATCCCTTCTTATGCATATCTTCATATCGTTGAGAATGGAAGAACTGAAACACATAAGGATCCATGATTTTAGGCTTTCCACGTCCTACTGTTAATTAAAGAAAATTAATAGAGTTTGTCTGTTCTTCATCTAAATAGTCGTAGACTCTTTAATGTTTTTGGTTTTAGTATGCAGATGAATATTCCTTAATGGAATTTAAAGCTTTTAGTTGCATTAGTATATTCAGCCAAACGAAAAAGAAGAAGAAGAAGAAAGAAAACCTTGCGAGTAAAAAACTTTAGTTTAGAATTATGGGATTAACATATGTTAGCCCGAAGGGCAAAATATCCTATGTTGTTTTGATGATAACAAACCATTGTTAGTTCTAATGTTTGAGTGAGCTTGTTCTTTATAATAGGATCCTTAGCACTCACATCGACATTGATGAAAATGGTAAGTTAGCTTCTTGTGTAAACTAAGGTATGTATATTACACACAAGAATGCTATAAAATGGAAGGAAGGAGGCAAGGAGGTTGGTTGGGAAATAGGGCTCTTCAAAGAGTCCCTAATGTATATGGCATAAGAACTTAACATGCTAGTGCTTATGTTTCTCGTTCTATCTTGGTTTATCTTATAAGCACTTAGCTTTACACTTAATTGTTCTTATATCCTTTTGCCATGCTTCCTTGTACTTAAAATTGTCCATATCCTATCTAATTACATCAAAGTTTGTCATAATCAAAAAGGGGGAGATTGTTAGCCCTAAGGGCGATCGAACTCGGTTTTTGATAATGGACAAACACTTGATGTTGTGTCTAATGTTTATATCTTTGTGATAGAATATCAGAACATATATTGGAAGCTCTAAGTGCTTCAATCAAGCCAAGATCAAGATTCAAAGTTATATTATTCAAGGCTCATCTATCAAGATTGAAGATTGAAGACATAGGTTTGGTTAGATTAGCTTTGTCATTATAAGTCTTTATCTTATAAAGCTCTAACCAAAGCTCTTATGAACATAAGCTTTACACTCTAGTCTTGCATGTTTTCATAAACACGTTTTCAAAAGGCTAAGTTTCAAATTGATCCTTTCATGTGTTCGTATTTCAAAAGCCTTTGTTTTCAAAGTATAAGTCCTTTAAAATGGTTTTCCAAGTGTTCTTACTTGTTAGCTTTTGGGAAAACCTTTTAGACTTCATTAGATTTCAAAACGTGTGAAAAATCAACATCTCTCAAAGCCCAGAAGGTCGGTCAACCGAGCACAAACAGAGAGATGTGATAATCAGCTTCGGTCAACCAAGAGGCATGTTCGGTCGACCTAAGCATGGGGTCGGTCGACCGACCCTGTGTAAGGTTGAACCGAAGTGTACTTCGGTCATCCGAGGTGATATGTCCGGTCAACCGAACTCTGCTATTTCTAGCCGTTATTTGACCGTTAAAGAGTCGTTTTTCAGCCAAATTTGAAATGTATATATACTCCAAAGCTAGAGAACGATTCTAAGACTTGCACATACAATTTACATTGATTTCTTATCAAGTCTAAACACTCACAAAGTAAATGCTCTTCATTTCTATGATATAAATCATTCAAGAGCAATCTTTCAAAAGCAAGACAAAGAGTGTGCATCATATGTTCAAAGAGCTTAATATTCTTGTACTTCAAAGGTATATCTTTCTCACTTAGAAGAGTGAATTATCTTGTTCTTTATTCATCTTAATTCCCTTTCTTAGTGATAGGGTAATTGTTGTAAAAGTCCTACTTAGTGTGGGCAAGTTCTTAGTGAGCTTTTGTATTGTGGTTGTGTTGTAAAACTCTTAGTGAGTTAGCCACATTTGTAAAAAGTCTTCTTAGTGAAGTTGTTGAAATCCTTGGGTGCGGCTCAAGGTAGTGGATGTAGATTCTAAGTGAATCGAACCACTCTAAATCCTTTGTCTTGTTGTTGGGTTTAGTTTTGCATTTGCTCATCTTGCATAAACTTCTACTAGCATTGCTAAGATTCGAAAAAGTTCCCAAGTTCGACAAAAACCCAATTCACCCCCCTCTTGTGTTTTACAACATATAAGTTAAACTCTAAATTATTATAGAGTTTTAGTTTTTATCGAATAAAGGATATTTAAAATGGTATTGATGATGTAGTCCTAAAGGGTAATCCAGAAATCTTTTTTTTTTTTTTTCAGAATTCCACCAGCTGTGTTGGGGCGGCCTCCCGTTTATTAAAAATGGCCAAATCCGGCATAAATGATACAAAGAGGGGGACGGAATGCCAAAACCTCCAATATAAGTGGACACAGATCCATTCCTAACATAAAAGCTAGCATAAAAATACATGAAAACTTGATCATTTATGAATATAATCAAGTATGCTACAGACAAGCCAATGCTAGTATGTTCTAAATCTAAATTGCGAATGATTCCATCCTTTAGTTTTCCGTAGATATGGAGTCCCTGTACGACCAAGTTGATACATACCTCGAGTAAGTAGGGGTAATGTCGAAAATTGAGAATAAACAACCGTGTTTCGATATCCAGAAATCTTTTATGCAGCTTGTGTGGACCAAGTAAAGAGGGACTATTAATCATGGTTTTTTTCTTTAATTCTATATTGACACAATAAAGAATGAATTTCTTAAACAATGTGTTTTACATATTGATGATATAGTCATTGTTTTTGGGAATTTGAAATGTTTGTCGTGCATGACGCGTGCAATTATTGGACTAAAAGAATCTATTTATAAATATCCCATAATTCCTACCGTTATGTTTCTCAAATAATTTAAACGGTTGTTATTTTGATCCACATATTGATACGCAAAGAGATTCTTCACTAAAAGAGCGATCTTTAGTTCTCAACTTGTAATTTTAATCCATGTGTTAATAAAGTCTATTTTAAACTAAAATGCTTAAGAAACTTCAAAAATTATAGGGAAAAATTGGTCAAAGACAAGTGTATCAGGTCCAGAAAAATGTTTTTGTAGGCTTGGCTACTTCTCTTAACGGATATTACCTTTCTATAATGGAGAAAAATATATTAGAAAACGGTTACAACAATTATAGTTAATTCCCAAATAATATTTATTTAAATTGAAATAATAGTCAACAACTACCTTGTCACTGAGTCTCTTCTTATCCTTTCTATTTTATTTCCCTCTCTCTTTTTAGGACTAGGATTTTATTTTTCAGCAATCCCTAATTAATTACCCAAAAAAATTCCAATTACACAATGTTTTCACGAAAGACGATCATCGTGAAGAGTTTCGACGGTGAGAATTTCGAGTTAGACGAGAAGGTTGCTAAGATGCCGCAAACGATCAAGCACATGATTGACGATAGTTGCGCTAAAAGCTTAATTCCCAATCCGAACGTTACGGGGAAAAGCTTTGCAATGGTAATCGTGTACTGCAAATGCCACATTGAATTAGCGGCGGCGAGCGGTGTTGATGAGTCGTCCTCTGCCAAATATCTCAAAAAAATCAATTTTGATTTCGTCAAAGTAGAATTAGGGATTTTATTTGATCTGATTAATGGGGAAAATTATCTGGATATAAGGAGCCTTCTAGATTTGGGAAGTCAAATCGTTCCTGATTGGATTAAGGACATGTCTCCGGAGGAGGTCCGCAAGGTGTTTAATCAACAACAACAACAACCAAGCCTTAATCCCAAAAGATTGGGGTCGACTACATGAACCAAAAGAGGAGGAAAAGATTCACAATAAGAATTCTTGGCCTTTTGAATGAAGAATTTGATTTTGTCCAATTAATTATTGATTAATTAGACATGCTAAACAATTAATGTTTTTTTTAGGGTTGATTGAAGGAATTGTTACAAGTAGTCTATGATCAAATGTCTAAAATCGCAGTATTATTACTTTAAAAAAATAGTCTCTTCTTTGTTGTACATCTCCTTTTCATTTGAGGGCTTTTCTGTCATCCCCTCTTTTGCATATCTTCATATCGTCGAGAATGGAAAAACTGAAACACATAAGGATCCATGATTTTAGGCTTTCCACGTCCTATTGTTAATTAAAGAAAATTAATAGAGTTTGTCCGTTCTTCATCTAAATAGTTGTAGACTCTTTAATGTTTTTGGTTTTAGTATGCAAATGAATATTCTTTAATGGAATTTAAAGCTTTTAGTCGCATTAGTATATTCAGCCAAACGAAAAAGAAGAAGAAGAAAGAAAACCTTGCGAGTAAAAAAATTTAGTTTAGAATTAAGGGATTAACATATATGTTCAACTCGAAATTATTATAGAGTTTTAGTTTTTATCACATAAAGGATATTTAAAATGGTATTGATGATGTAGTCCTAAAGGGTAATCCAGAAATCTTTTATGCAGATTGTGTAGACCAAGTAAAGAGGGACTATTAATCATGGTTTTTTTCTTTAATTCTATATTGACATAATAAAGAATAATTTTTTTAAACAATGTGTTTTACATGGTGATGATATAGTCATTGTTTTTGGGAATTTGAAATGTTTGTCGTGCATGACGTGTGCAATTATTGGACTAAAAGAATCTATTTATAAATATCCCATAATTCCTACCGTTATGTTTCTCAAATAATTTAAACGGTTGTTATTTTGATAAGCATATTGATCCGATAAGAGATTCTTCGATAAAAGAGAGATCTTTAGTTCTCAGTTTGTTATTTTAATCCATGTGATTAATAAAGTTTATTTTGAACTAAAATGCTAAAGAAACTTAAAAAATTATTGGAGGAAACTTGGTCAAAGACAAGTGTATCAGGTCTAGAAAAATGTTTCTGTCAACTTGGCCACTTCTCTTAACGGATATTACTTTTCTATAATGGAGAAAAATATATTAGAAAACGGTTACAACAATTATAGTTAATTCCCAAATAATATTTATGTAAATTGAAATAATAGTCAACAACTACCTTGTCACTGAGTCTCTTCTTATCCTCTCTATTTTATTTCCCTTTCTCTTTTTTGGTCTCGGATTTTATTTTTTTTCAATCTCTAATTGATTACCCAGTAAAATTCCAATTACATAATGTTTTCACCAAAGACGAACATCGTCAGGAGTTCCGACGGTGAGAATTTCGAGTTAGACGAGACGGTTGATACGATGTCGCAAACGATCAAGCACATGATTGATGATAGTTGCGCCTAAAGATTAATTCCCATAACAAACGTTATGGGGAAAATCTTGGCAATGGTAATCGAGTACTGCAAAGGCCACATTGAGTCAGTGACGGCGACTGGTGTTGATGAGTCCTCCTCTGCCAAAGATCTCAAAAAAATCGATTCTGATTTCGTCAAAATTAGGGACTCTATTTGATCTGATTAATGGGGAAAATTATCTGAATATATGGAGCCTTATGGATTTGGGTTGTCGAATCGTTGATGATTAGATTAAGGACATGTCTCCGGAGGTGGTCCACAAGGTGTTTAATCAAGAAAATAATTTTACACCCAAAGTGGAGAAAAAGATTAACAATATGAAATCTTGGGCTTTTGAATGAAGAATTTTATTTTGTCCAATTAATTATTGATTAATTAGACATGCTAAACAATTAATGTTTTATTTTGGGTTGATTGAAGGAATTGTTACAAGTAGCCTATGATAAAATGTCTAAAATCGCAGTATTATTTCTTTTAAAAAAAGAGTCTCTTCTTTGTCGTACATCTCCTTTTCATTTGAGGGCTTTTCTGTCATCCCCTCTTTTGGATCTCTTCGTATTGTTGGGGATGTAAGAACTGAAACACATAAGGATCCATGATTTTAGGCTTTCCACGTCCTACACTTAATTAAAGAAAATTAATAGAGTTTATCTGTTCTTCATCTAAATAGTTTTAGACTCTTTAATGTTTTTGGTTTTTGTATATAAATGAATATTCTTTAATGGAATTTAATGCTTTTAGTTGCATTAGTATATTCAGCCAAACGAAAATAAAGAAGAAGAAAGAAAACCTTGCAAGTAAAAAAATTTTAGTTTAGAATTAAGGGATTAGCATATAAGTTCAACTCTAAATTATTATAGAGTTTTAGTTTTTATCGAATAAACGATATTTAAAATTGTATTGATGATGTAGCTTAAAAGGGTAATCCAAGAATCTCTTTTGCAACTTGTGTGGGTATTATGAGCATGCCATATAACCTGTTTTCAATTTCTTTCATTAATTGCTAAACATATTTATAAACTGTTTCTGTACCATTTTGTAATTGACTTGTATTTTCCTATTTGTTAATTGCATTTGGGTCTTATTTGGAGTCGTGTTGTTAGGTGTCCATGTTTTGTCCTAGTTGGTTTGGTCGATCTAGTCGTTACCCCCTATTGAGCTCGTACCTAGGATCGCTAGTTACCAGGTTTAGTCTGTCTTCTGTCATGCTCTTTATCTTGTGGCCCATACTTAATGGGGCTAATCATTTGGTACGATAGTTGTTTTGTGGAGTCCCTGGTTGGGGATGATGAGACAATGTAAGGATTGAACCTTAAAATCTGTGTCATGTATTTTGGGGAAGAATCTGAACCCACGAGTTTACTGAAATCGTCATAGTTTGGTTTATAACTGGGACCACTGCCGTTATTGTTTAGTAGTAGAGAGTAGATATTTGAGCTCATGTGGTGGGAGTGGTGTCATAGTAGGTAGCTACGTTCTAAGTATATAAGACGAGTATGTAATTGAGTATACCGGATGGGCAACGCGTGGTACTTGTCGTATACTCGGTTATGTAATTGTTTAGGTACGAAGAAGGTGGTTATTTGCTTAATTGTTGTATTCCATATGTTCGTTCTGGTTTTGGTCATTATATGTTGTTTCTTGGAGTCTATTTGGTCTCATATGAGTTAGGGATGTTGGGTAATGTTTTAGTGCACTTTTGCTAGATTTTTAAATCCATTTTTCTGAAAATCGCAGCTGTACAGTCCACTATTCTGTTCTGTTCTGAACCATCTGTTCTGTCATGATACATTATGTACTGTACTACACTCTCCTACATTGAGTTCTGAGTCTTGCTAGACTTGGGATGTGTCATTTGCATATACTTCCATACGGGTATTTTGAGAAACAGGCATCTGCATTATCTGTATCTCTTTCTGTTGTCTCTATTTCTATTCTGTCATTATTATCTTTATTACTGTTTAAGGTTCCTATTGAGCACCGGAGCTCAATCCATTTATGGTTTTCTTATTTTGCAGATGACTTAGGTGAAGACCTTCGCTATGATGATGGCACATGGAACGAGATTACACAGAGTGATCCTAAATTGCTAGATTATAAAAATGTTTTTCCCTTTCTTAGTTATTTCCGTTAGAACTTTTAGTTTCCTTTTCAATTGTAATAAACTTAGAATATTTCCTTTTTCAGATAACGCTTTCGCTGGTTCTTTTATTACAATTTATGGACTTTGCATAATGAACTCCTTTATTTAGTAATCTCTAACTGTGGTTTGATGCTTCATTAACCAATATGGCACTGCCATATCATCATTCCGGAAACGGTGTGTAACAGAAGTGGTTGTGAGTCGTCCTCTGCCAAAGAATTCGATTATGATTTTGTCAAAGTAGAATTCGAGACTCTATTTGATTTGATTAATGCGGAAAATTATCTGGATATAAGTAGCCTTCTGGATTTGGGCAGTCAAATCGTTGTTGATGGATTAAGGAGGTCCGCAAGGTGTTTAATAAAGAGAATAATTTTACATCTGAAGAAGAGGAAAAGATTCACAATAAAAATTCTTGGGCTTTTAAATGAAGAATTTGATTTGTCCAATTATTTATTGTTTAATTAGACATGCTAACCAGTTAATGTTTTATTTTGGGTTGATTGAAGGAATTGTTACAAGTAGTATATGATCTAATGTATAAAATTGTAGTATTATTTGTTTTAAAAAATATAGTCTCTTCTTGGCTGTACATCTCATTTTCATCTAAGGGCTTTTCTGTCATCCCCTCTTTTGCATCTCTTCATATCGTTGAGGATGGAAGAACTGAAACAGAGAAGGATCCATGATTTTGGGCTTCCAACGGCCTATAGTTAATTAAAGAAAATTAATCGATTTTGTCTGTTCTTCATCTAAATAGTTGTAGACCCTTTGCAACTTTTGGTTTTAGTATGCGAATGAATATTCTCTAATGGAATTTAATGCTTTTAGTTGCATTATGTATATTCAGAAAAACACAAAAAAGAACAAGAACGAAAAAATTAAAGTAAAAAACTATAGTTTAGAATTAAGGAATAAGCTTATTAGTTCAACTCTAAATTATTACCGAGTTTTAGTTTTCATCGAATAATGGATATATAGAATGGTTTAGATGATGTAGCCCTAAATAGTAATCCAAGAATCTCTTTTGCAACTTGTGTGGACTAAGTAAAGAGGGACTATTAATCATGGTTTTTTCATTAATTCTATATTAACTTAAACAACGTGTTTCACGTGTTGATGATATAGTCATTTATTTGGGAATTTGAAATGCTTGCCGTGCATGACACGTGCAATTATTGGACTAAAACAACCTGTTTATAAATCAACCATAATTCCTACCATTATGTTTCTCAAATAATTTAAATGGTTGTTATTTTCTTCCGCATATTGATCCACTACGAGATTCTTCGCTAAAAGAGAGAACTTTAGTTCTCAGATTTTAATTTTTTTATCCATGTGATTAATACAAGTCTATTTTAAACTAAACGCTTAAGAAACTTAAAAAATTATAGGAGGAAAATTGGCCAAAGACAACTGTATCAGATTCAAAATAATGTTTCTGTAGGGTTGGCAACTTCTCTCAACGGATACTATTTTTCTATAAAGGAGAAAAGTACATTAGAAAACGGTTACAACAGTTACAGTTAATTCGCATATAATATTCCCTTTCTCTTTTTTGGACTGGGATTTTATTTTTCTTCAATATCTAATTAATTACCCAGAAAAATTCCAATTACACAGTGTCTTCACCAAAGACGATCATTGTGAAGAGTTCCGAAGGTGAGAATTTCGAGTTCGACGAGACGGTTGCTAAGATGTTGCAAACGAAGCACATGATTGACGATAATTGCGCTAACATCTTAATTCCCTTCCAAACGTTACGGGAAAAAATCCTTGCAATGGTAATCGAGTACTGCAAATGCCACATTGAATCAGCGAGTGGTGATGAGTCGTCCTCTGCAAAAGATCTCAAAAAATTTGATTCTGATTTCGTCAAAGTAGAATTAGGGGCTCTACTTGATCTAATTAATGCGGCAAATTATCTGGATATAAGGAGCCTTCTGAATTTGGGCAGTCAAACCGTTGCTGATAGGATTAAGGACAAGTCTCCGGAGGAGGTCCACAAGGTGTTTAATAAAGAAAATAATTTTACACCCGAAGAGAAGGAAAAAATTTACAATAAGAATTCTTGGGCTTTTGAATGAAGAATTTTATTTTGTCTAATTAATTATTGCTTAATTAGAAATGCTAAACAATTAATGTTTTATTTCGGGTTGATTGAAGGAATTGTTACAAGAAGTCTGTGGTCAAATGTCTAAAATCGTAGTATTATTTTTTAAACAAAAAGAGTCTCTTCTTTGTCGTACATCTCCTTTTCATGTGAGGGCTTTTCTGTCATACCCTCTTTTTCATCTCTTCATATCGTTGAGGATGGAAGAGCTAAAACAAAGAAGGATCCATGATTTTGGGCTTTCCACGTCCTACAGTTAATTGAGGAAAATTAAAAGAGTTTGTCTGTTCTTCATCTAAATAGTTGTAGACGTTTTAATGCCTTTTGTTTTAGTATGCAAATGAATATTCTTTAATGAAATTTAATTCTTTTAGTTGCATTATGTATATTCAACAAAACAAAAATAAAACAAGAAGAAAGAAAACCTTGCTAGTTAAAAAACTATAGTTTAGAATTAACAGATTAGCTTATTAGTTCAACTCTAAATTATTACCGGGTTATAGTTTTTATCGAATAATAGATATTTAGAATGGTTTTGATGATGTAGCCCTAAAGGGTAATGTAGGAATCTCTTTTGCAGCTTGTGTGGACTGAGTAAAGAGGGACTATTAATCATTGTTTTTTTCTTTAATTCTGTATTGACATAATGAAGAATGAATTTCTTAAACAATGTGTATTACATGTTGATGATAAGTCATTTTGTTTTGGAATTTGAAATACTTGTCGTGCACGACACGTGCAAGTATTGGACTAAAAGAATCTGTTTATAAATCACACATAATTCCTACCATTATGTTTCTCAAATAATTTAAACGGTTGTTATTTTGCTCCGCATATTGATCCACTACGAGATTGTTCGCTAAAAGAGAGAACTTTAGTTCTCAGTTTGTAATTTTTATCCATGTGATTAATACAAGTCTGTTTAAAACTAAAATGCTTAAGAAACTTCAAAAATTATAGGAGGAAAATTGGTCAAAGACAAGTGTATAAGGTCCAGAATAATGTTTCTACGGGCTTGGCCACTTCTCTTAACAGATATTACTTTTCTATAAATGAGAAAAATATATTAGAAAACGGTTACAACAATTACAGTTAATTCCTAAATAATACTTATGTAAATTGAAATTATAGTCCACAACTACCTTGTCACTTAGTCTCTTCTTATCCTCACTGAGTGTTTGATAATATAAAAATTGCTGAAACGGAGGACCTTGGCAACGTGCTCACATTATATTGTTCAGTTGCGAATTGAGACAATCTTTTGGTGTCATAAATCCCGGCTTAAGAGGGTTAATTAAAGAAGGTGACATTAATATCAAATATATTTCACACATATTGTGCAATCATAGACCTTTAATACTCAACTGGTTAATTTTTTACAAGTGGTAATGATATTGAGAAAGTGCATTACACTTTTTTGCTCCAGATTATTTTTGGGCTGTTTTTTCCAGTGATGTTGGTCAATAGTTGCTCACACGTTGTATCAGTCTAAATTTATGGTGAGCTCTATGCTCCTTCTTATTCCGAAAGTCGCAAATCCCTCAACCTTTGGAGATTTAAGACCAATATAATTGTGTGCTTCTCGGAAATTTTTCCTATTCTCCATCTATGCTATCGAATTGTAATATTTTCTCGATGCTATAGAGAATTATAATATATTATAGGAGTTTAATGTTGACTATGTTCCTAGTCCTTCGTCTTTTCATAAGTGACTCAGCTCAAATAAATACTAGATGTTTTAGTGCGTACAGAACAACATTAAGTAATAAAAGGAAAATAAACATTTAGCTTTCTTGTAGAGGGGGATTAGAACGAATAGTGAGAATAAACTCATTTCTAGTAGAAGGAATTGACAAATGATTGTTATCATTAAAACATTCTATTAGTCTAAAAGATTTATTTTTTATTGCAAAAGAAGAATATGTAAAAGATACTCTTTCTATCGAAAATTCAATGTCCAAAATGTATTTGAGGGCCAAGCCAGAGAAAATAATTATTTGTATAAATTTTTCATTGAACATTTACAAAAAGATTTTATAAATTTATTCATGTTCAAACTAAAAAATATAGTGGAGATATCAAATATCTAGCTTCAAGTATTTTTTATTTATCCACTAACAAATTTTCTTTAGAAACCTTTATGATGTACTTCACTCATTAAGAATAATGACACATTTCATGCACGTTTAGCATTTAAGTTTCTAAAAAGATAAACAAATCGAGGAACATATATAACCCTTGATTGAAGAAGAGATCGTATGATTTCTCTTGTGACTTTTAACAAATCAATAGCGGTATTTATTTTGCACTGTCATAAGCATCTACAAATAGAGCATAATATCTCTAAAATAAAATAAATACGATTTATTCATTAAAATGTAAAGAAATCAGATAAACATCGGTGAATGACAATTCTTCTTTATGGCATACGAAAATATCCTATTGAGGGTATGCTGACGAACAAAGAGACATTTGCTAGACATAGCATTTAAGTTTCTAATGCTTGTTTGATGATAAACATGCGATCACATAATTTATCTCTGAATTTAAGGTAAAAGTTACGCATTCTTTCAAAATTTGAATGGCCGAAATGTATTTCAGGGACAGGTCAAAGAATAATATTTCTTATATATAAATTGGATTCAATATTTATATAAAGATGATATATCATAATATGCGATATTTAAACCATAATGGTACATATCTAAATTCAAGTATTTAAACTTTCCTATTAAAAAGTTTTAAGAAGGAATCATAATATGCGATATTTAAACCATAATGGTACATATCACGCACGCTTAATTAGCATTTCAAATTCCCTAAAGAAAAATATTTGTATTAGGAACATGTAAAGTAAGTGATTTAGGAAAAATCATGCATCCGATGACCAGTCCCTAGAACATGCTTTATGCTACACCCTTTGTCCTCGATTAATTGCATAATTGACTTGCAAAGAACGTAATATTTCTTTTAAATCAATAGAACGTAAAATAGATATTTAATTATGGTAATTAACTTATTTAATGTTGGCCACTTTTATCATTTTTAGCAATTTTTTATCCCCGATGTATTTACGGGTTGAAAAAAATCATCCTTCCATCTAAAACTTTGACAAAATCTGTTAAAGTGGGTGATGTGTCCTAACGTGTCACTTCCTTCTTCTCTCCTTCAAGGGTATTCTTGGAAAAAATATTATTCCCACCATGCACCCCTACCCCTCGTCTTCTTTATCTTCTTCAACCTTGCACCCGTACCCCCACACTTCGACGCACCCCACCCCTACTCCCGCCTCTCTTCTTTTTCTTCAACCTTGCACATGTACCCGCACGCCCCTACCCCTACCTTTCTTCTTCTTTTTCAACCTTGCACACTGATCCCCACCCTACACCCCGACGAACCCCACCCCACCCCACCCCACCCTACCCTACATCTCTTCTTCTTCTTCAATTTTTTATTCTTGAAGCTGAAAAAATTTGTAAAATAAGAAATGAAAAATAAAACAAGGAAACCCTAGAAGCTATTTTTTATTCTTGAAGTTCAAAGAAATTTAAAAAAACAAGAAAACCCCACAAACAAATTTTTATTCTTGAAGATAAAAAAATATATAAAAACACCACAAAATATTTGTGGATGAAAAACATTTGGGATTGAAATACTTGGGTAATCTAAACTCGAAGTTCTCACCGTCGAAACTCTTTACGATGATCGTCTTTGGTGAAGACTTGTTTAACTATAAATTTTTTGGATAATTAATCAGAGATTGATGAAAAATAAAACCCTAGTTGAAAAAAGAAAAGGGAAATAAAATAGAGAGGATAAGAAAAGACTCCGGTGGTAAGGTACTTTTGGACTATTATTTCAATTTACATAAATATTATTTGGTGAAATCTTCTCCCCGTAGTAGACTTTTAAGGATTCCGTCGGCCGGCATAATTTTTTGCAAAGTAGTTTACAAGGCACAATATGAAATCTTCTCCCAGTCACATGTTTTTCCAAAAGAGAGATAAGATTCATAAAAACATCTAGTATGAATTTTATATTGACGCAAAGAAAACTATTTTTCTTTAAATCACGCGCTTTACAAGTTTAATATTTTTAAATTATAACCGTGTGTGAAACGAGCAATTAGGGTTTCAATATATTATATTGATGTGTGAATTTTATTTATAGTAAAATCTAAACATATGAATTTGGATCAGCTAATATCAGTTCAAGCAACATTCTGTTAGCAGGAATAGGTGTCCAGCAAAATACACATTGTTTAAGAAATTCATTCTTTCTTATTTCAATATAGAATTAAAGAAAAAAACCATGATTAATAGTGCCTATTTACTCTGTCCACACAAGCTGGAAAAGGGATTTATGGATTACCCTTTAGGGCTCCATCATCAATACCATTTTAATATCCATTATTCGATAAAAACTAAAATTCGGTAACGATTTAGAGTTGAACTAATGTGCTAATCCCTTATTTCTAAACTAATGTTTTTTACTCGCAAGGTTTTATAATATACACAGTGCAAATAAATGATATAGATTCCATTAAATAATATTCATTTGCATCGTAAAACCAAAAGCATTAGAGGGTCTACAACTATTTAGATGAAGAACATACAAACTCTATTAAATTTCTATAATTAATTTCAAGACATGGAAAACCCAAAATCATGGATCCTTTTCTGCTTCAGTTTTCCATTCTCAACGATATGAAAAGATGCAGAAGAGGAGATGCCAGAAAAGCCCTCAGATGAAAAGTAGATGTTTGACAAAGAGGAGACTCTTTTGTTTTAAAAGAAATAATACTAAAATTTTAGACATTTGATCATAGACTACTTGTAACAATTCCTTCAATCAACCCATAATAAAACATTAATTGTTTAGCATGCCTAATTAAGCATAAATTAATTGGACAAAATCAAATTCTTCATTCAAAAAACAAATAATTCTTATTGTGAATCTTTTCCTCCTCTTCGGGTGTAAAATTATTCTATTTATTAAACCCCTAGCGGACCTCTTCCGAAGACATTCCATTAATCCTATCAGCAATGGTTTGACGGCCTAAATCCAGAAGGATCCTTAGATCTAGATAATTTGCTGCATTAATCAGATCCAATAGAGTCTGTAATTCGATTTTGACTAAATCATAATCGAATCTTTTGACATCTTTGGTATAGGATGACTTATCGCCACTGGCCGCCGTCGCTGACTCGATGTGGCATTTGCAGTACTCGATTACCATTGCCAGGATTTTTCCCGTAACGTTTGGAAGGGTAATTAAGTTGTTAGCGCAATTGTCGTCTGTGCTTGATCGTTTGCGGCATATTTGCAAACGTCTCATCTAACTTGAAAATCTCACCGTCGGAACTCTTCACAATGATCGTCTTTGGTGAAGACATTATGTAATTGGAATTTTTTCGGGGAATTAATTAGAGATTGAAGAAAAATAAAATCCTAGTCCAAAAAGAGAAAGAGTAATAAAATAGATAGGATAAGAAGAGACTCTTTTTTTATTTTTTTATTTTTTATTTTTGGCAAAAGCCAGAACAGTACAGCATAAGAATTGCCTCACTGTGATGGCGGATTCCAAGTGGAACTTTAATCTAAATTATGGCCTTTGCCGGAATCGCAAATTTGACAGACCATTCCTATCAGATATACATTAGAATTGAATTGATAAAGGTAGCTTTAAAAAAGTAGAAAATTCACAAGAAGCATTACTGTCACAAGCCTCATTAGCAAGCAAGTCCGCGACCTTGTTGGCCTCTATGTAAATGTGTGCAACTGAATGTTGATTAATGAGCTTGAGCAATGTCTGAAATAGAACATCTAATTTCCAGCTATGAATGTGCCAAGAATGAATTGATTCCACCAAGAATTTGGAGTCTTACTGAATCAAAATTTGATTGTGTCCCAAACTAGTAGAGAGTTGAATCCCTGACACCATTGCAAGTATCTCAACTTCAGAATTTGTAAGGTCATCCCCCAAATAACGATAATAAGCAAAGACAAACTCACCATTACTGCGACGCAAGACTCCATCGGCACCCGCACAACCGGGATCGCCTCTAGATGCACCGTCAATATTTATTATGAGTAACACCGATGAGTCCTCCCCCAACCATTTCACCGCCAAAGCCATACCTCTAATGTTCAAGGTTGGTGATCTCCGACCCATATACTGGTCATACAATCCCACTGATTGTAGAATCAGGGCAATAAAATACTAAAATTTTCTCAAGAGCCCTCTATTATTTGCAATAGTTCCTTCATAAATAAATCGACACCTAGCACGCCACAACATCCAACATATTCCTGAACTGACAATCACATAAATATCCCGCCATTTCCCTTCACCTTTCCACCATAACATTTTGATAAGATAAACTGAATTGTCACACTGTAGTAAACACCTATCCACACCCATAAAACCGTAACATTTCCGCCCCAAAAAACTAGCAAGAGGAAAGTCTAGAAATATATGCATAATACTATCTACTCCTCTCCCACAACTACACCAGGAAGCCAAAGAAACACCCCATGCTTGTCTAATCATATCAAAGGTGAGAAAGCCATTAAAGAAACGCCACATAAATACACACAAGAGCATAGGAAGATGTGAGTTCCATAAAATACGGTGAGTACCATGTATTATAGCAAATGGTTGTAGCACTTTAATGGCCGATGTAACCGTAAACTTGTCTCCCGACTCAGGCCTCCACACTCATTTATCCTCTCCTTCTCCAGCCACTATCCTCGGCAAATTTCTGTGCTCCCCATTGGTAGACTAGACGGCAAAAAGACCAGCCACTCAGGCTAAGGAATTCGCTGATCTTTGCAGAAGAATCTTCTTGGTGAACCATGGATAATCATCCCTTGAAGGTGAAATCGTCATGCCAAAATGAAGAGTCACCACCCTTTACCAAAACTTCCATATTCACCTCAGCACACTCAGGGTTCTTGATCATTCTTCGCCAAACAGCCGAGTCTGTAGTGGTTAAGTGAACTAGGTTTTGATGTGGTTGATCCCTGCAATATTTATCAAGAAGAAAATCTCGCCATATAGAGTCAGTTGTCTGGAATTTCCACCATAATTTAATAGAGAACGCCCTTTGAAGATCCCGCAATGAAAATAATCCCAAACCATTATTTAACACATCATTACTCAGTTGTGACCAAGACATCCAATGCCGCTTATTACCATAGATTGATTGTCCCCATAAAAAATTAGCAAAGACTCATTCAATATCATCTAAAATCGTTTTTGGTGTATCAGCCGAGGCTAATATATATAAGGTCATTGAAATCAAAACATGGCGAATGAAAATTAAACGACCGCCAAATCCTAAAAAATTATGTTCCCAACCTTCAACCCTCATCATCACTTTTTCCACAAGCGCAGCATAATATGAAACCTTCAACCTCCCCGTGTACAAAGGACAAACAAGATAGGTGAAAGGAAGTGTACCTTGAGAAAAACCTGTAACCTGAGATATCAATTGTATTTGAGGTTGATGTGTTCTGCTTGAGATGTAAAAGGAACTTTTGACTGGATTGATCTTCTGACCTGAAGCTTGCTAAAATGAATCAATAATTTCATCAGATTTTACAGTCCTCATTTTCCTCCATTTAGAAAAATGATGACATCATCTGCATGTGCTAAATGAGAAATAACGAAAGTGGAATGAGATATAACATAAGGATCAAATGACTGTAATCCCACCAAGTGATTCAAACCTCGCGAGAATACCTCAACAGCAAGAACAAAAAGGAGAGGTGACATGGGATCTCCTTTTTTAACCCCCTCTTAGACTTGAAAAAACCATATGGACTTCCGTTTATCAAGAAAAAACCATATGGAATTTTTCCTGGTAATTAATTAGAGATTGAAGAAAAATAAAATCCTAGTCCAAAAAGTGAAAGAGAAATAAAATAGAGAGGAAAAGAAAAGACTCAGTGACAAGGTAGTTCTGGACTAGTATTTCAATTTACATAAATATTATTTGGGAATTAACTGTAACTGTTGTAACCGTTTTCTAATATATTTTTCTCCTTTACAGAAAAGTAATATCCGTTAAGATAAGTGGCCAAGCCTCAAGAAACATTATTCTGGACTTGATACACTTGTCTTTGACCAATTTTTCCTCCTATAATTTTTAAAGTTTCTTAAGCATTTTAGTTTAAAATATACTTGTATTAATCACATGGATGAAAATTACAAACTGAGAACTAATGTTCTCTCTTTTAGCAGAGAATCTCGTAGCGGATCAATATGTGGAGTGAAATAACAAGCGTTTAAATCATTCTTTTTTAAGTCAATATAAAATTAAAGAAAAAAACCGTGATTAATAGTCCATTTTTACTCTATCCACATAAGCTGCAAAAGGGATTCCTGGATTACCCTTTAGGGCTTCATCATCAATACCATTTTAAATATCCATTATTAGATAAAGACTAAAATTCGACAATAATTTAGAGTTGAACTAATGTGCTAATCCCTTAGTTCTAAACTATAGTTTTTTACTCGCAAGGTTTTCTTTCTTCATGTTTTTCTTTTGTTTTGCAGAACATACATAATGGAACTTAATGAATTAGATTATATTAAATAATATTCATTTCCATAGTAAAACCAAAAGTATTAAAGGGTCTACAACTATTTAGATGAAGAACATAGAAACTCTAGTAATTTTCTTTAATTAATTGTAGGACGTGGAAAACCCAAAATCATGGATCCTTCTCTGCTTCAGTTTTCCATTCTCAACGATATGAGAAGATGCAGAAGAGGGGATGCCAGAAAAGCCCTCAGATGAAAAGTAGATGTTTGATAAAGAAGTGACTCTTTTTTTTAAAGAAATATACTACAATTTTAGACATTTGATCATAGACTACTTGTAACAATTCCTTCAATCAACCCATAATAAAACATTAATTGTTTAGCATGTCTAATTCAACAATAATTAATTGGACAAAATCAAATTATTCATTAAAAAAAATAATTCTTATTGTGAATCTTTTCCTCCTCAACAGGTGTAACATTATTCTCTATATTAAACACCTTGCAGACCTGAAGTTTCTTTAGCATTTTAGTTTAAAATAGACTTGTATTAATCACATGGAAAAAATTACAAACTGAGAACTAAAGTTCTCTCTTTTAGCGTAGAATCTCGTAGCGGATCAATACGGGGAGCAAAATAACAACGTTTAAATTATTGGAGAAATATAATGTTATGAATTATTGGTAATTTATAAACAAATTCTTTTATTATAATAATTGCACGTGTCACGCACGAAAAGCATTTCAAATTCCCAAAAAAATGACTATATCATCAACATGAAAAACACATTGTTTAAGAAATTCATTCTTTTTTATGTCAATATAGAATTAAAGAAAAAAATCATGATTAATAGTCCCTCTTTACTCTGTCAATACAAGCTGCAAAAGAGATTCCTGGATTACCGTTTAGGGCTCCATCATCGATACCATTTTAAATATCTATTATTCGATAAAAAACTAAAATTCAGTAACAATTTAGAGTTGAACTAATGTGCTATTCCCTTAATTCTAAACTAAAGTTTTTTACTCGCAAGGTTTTCTTTCTTCTTGTTTTGTTTTGCTTTGCAGAATATGCATAATGCAACTAAATGCATTAAATTCCATTAAATAATATTCATTTGCATAGTAAAACCAAAATCATTAAAGGGCCTACAAGTATTTAGATGAAGAACATACAAACTCTATTAATTTTCTTTAATTAACAGTAGGACGTGGAAAGCCCAAAATTAGTGATCCATCTCTTCTTTAGTTCTTCGACCCTTAACAATATGAAGAGATGCAATAGAGGAGTGACTGAAAAGCACTCAAATGAATAGGAGATGCACGAGTAAAACATTAATTATTTGATCATAGACTACTTGTAACAATTCCTTCAATAAACCCAAAATAAAACATTAATTGTTTAGCATGTCTAATTAAGCAATATTTAACTGGACAAAATCCAAATCTTCATTCAAAAGCCCAAGAAGTTTTTTGGTGAATCTTTTTCTTCTCTTTGGGTGTAAAATTATTCCCTTAGATCCAGATAATTTTCCGCATTAATCAGATAAAATAGAGTCCATAATTCTACTTTGACGAAATCGGAATCGAATCTTTTTAGATCTTCGGCAGAGGAAGACTCATCACCGGTCGCTGTCGCTGACTCAATGTGGCATTTGTAGTACACGATTACCATTGCCAAGATTTTTCCCGTAATGTTTGGAAGGGAATTAAGTTGTTAGCACAATTATCGTCAGTCATGTGCTTGATCGTTTGCGACATCTTAGAAACCGTCTCATCCAACACAAAATTCTCACCATCGGAACTCTTCACGATGATCATCTTTGGTGAAGACATTGTGTAATTGGAAATTTTCTGGGTAATTAATTAGAAATTGATGAAACATCAAGACTATTAAAATATTATACCAAACTCTCTCTCTATTCCAGACGACCCCTACCCGTCCCAAACACTTTCTTCTGGCAGCGGCAGCCATGGCCGCTAGTCCTCCGGCCACAGCCGCTGGGGGAGTTTCTGCGTGGCCCAAAAAATCCTTTGCGGATCTCCTTGCTAGCCCAGCTGTTACTCACACTCTCTCAATTACACCCCTTGACACTTTTAAAGGGGAACAAAATCTCACGATCTCCGTGGATGAACATGAAGCTTTAATATCCCCTTGGAGATTCACACTCGTTGGAAAATTCCAAAAATATGCCCCGAATATGGAGTCCCTTCGAAGATCTTTTCATAGAGTAGGATTTAAGGGCAATTTTTGGATTGATGGATGGATCCTAGACACGTTCTTGTCTGATTCGATCACGAAGAAGACTTTTGCAGACTTTGGAGACAGGGCTGTTGGATTTTTTGTGGATTGACTATGAGAGTCTTTAAATGGACATACAATTTCAATGTTCACGAAGAGCCCTCGATTGTCCCAATTTGGAATGGATTTGAAGGGTTCCCAATCCATTTATTTAATAAGGCAAAATTATTCTCTTTGGCGAAGGCTGTTGGAAATCCTTTAACTTTGGATGCTCCAACAGCGAATCGAACACGTCCAAGCATTGCGAAGGTTTGTGTTGAAGTGGATTTATTGGGGGAATTGCCCAATCGTGTTAGAATTACTCATGAAAAAACGGGGAAAGGATTTTGGCAACCAATTATCTACGATGGTCTCCCTGAATATTGCACAGTTTGTATGCGGATCGGGCATGGACAGTGCCGGTGCAAATCAATAATACCGGAACAACCGGTAGGGCCGAGGGAGATTGCAAAAGAAAAACCCACAGTTGTTGCCCAATCGAAGAACGATAAAGGGAAAAAGACAGGTGTGGATAAATCGGGTGCCATGGATACTGTGGGGGTACGGATTCTGAAATCGGGTCTGGTAGTGACAGACCCTGGAACAAGCGGTGAGTTTTGGAGGCCGACAGGAAATAAATTTGGAACGGTGGCAGCAGGAACGAAAGCTGCGCCGACTGTTCTGCCACCTCCGGTAGTGAATTTAATAACTCAAACATCGGTCATTGTTCCGCTACCAGAAGCCGTGGTAAAAGGGGATGTGATCGAGGTGGTGGACGAAGAAGAACAAGTGCCGGTTTTGGTGCGAGGAAAAGTAGGAAAAGCTCTTGATGATATCAAGGTTGGCTGTTCATCGCCCTATACCCGATTCGCAACAGTCCAAATCCGATGGTAAGGGACCAAATTTAACTTTGCCTAGGGAATTAATGATTCCATCTCGGCAAGACTTTGCGTCCAATTTATTGGTGGCGGCACAGGCGACGGTGCCGATGGTGACAGATGTGACGGTTGCGGTTCCGGAATTGCAGATGACGGTTTCTCCTGCACCGGGTCGGGTCACGGAGTCTCCATCTTTTTCAGACAGGATTGCGGAACAACAACTGGTCCAATCTGCCGGACCAGTGGTGATTGCTGCGGCGCAGAGAGGAAATAACTAAGCAGTCCCGGTTGTGAACAACGCCCAAGTTTCTGCAGAAGTAGGGGAAACAGGGGATTTAATTGATTTGGATCAGTCTGACGAACCAGTGGTGGTTGCTGAGACAGAAAACAACCCAGCAGTCCCGATTGCGAACAACACTCAAGTTTCTGCAGAAGCAGGGGAAACAGAGGATTTAATTGATTCAATTACACTGGATTTCACAGGCATTCCAATGGTTAATGAGACAGTACACCCACCTGATCAGCCGGGTTCTTTACGCCGATCTCCGCGATTGGCTAAAAAAGGTCCCATTTCACATACTCAATAATCTTGGACTACTTTTACTTATCTCACATATAGTTATAAATGAATTGGTTAGTTTGGAATATTCGAGGTATCGCGAATGCTGGAACTATTGCTAGCATCCGTCAGTTGAAAATTGAGCATCGTTTGAATTTTGTTGTTTGTTGGAGCCTATGGTGGATATGGATGATTTGAATATATATAGGTATCGTTTGGGCTTTGATCATTGCTATAGTAGTTGCACTAGTAAAATTTGGTTGTTATGGGACGGTGTGTTATCTGTAGATATCTTGGGTGGCATGGAACAGGTTGTTCATACCCGCATTAATTCTTTTTCTGGAGTACCAATATATTGTTCATTCATCTATGCAAAGTGTTCTTACGTGCAGCGCAGACTATTGTGGGATGAATTGAGGTCCTTCCACTCATTGTATTCTGGTCCATGGCTTGTCGGAAGGGATTTCAATGTTGTGCTCCGCCTCTCCGAGAGTTTGGGGTCTGTACCAGCGATGCTCCCAATGGGTGAGTTTGCGGATGCAGTTGATGATTGTGAACTTTTGGAGATACCTAGCTTAGGCAGTCCGTATACCTGATGTAGGACAGGAGCTCATCCACTTCATCGGCGTCTAGACAGAGTACTTGTCAATACCTCTTGTAACACTATGTTTCAACATACCCAGGTAACTCATTTGCCAAGGTCGGCATCAGATCATTGCCCCTTGCTCATAGGTTTTAGATTGGACATGGAGAGCCGGAAGTCGGCGTTTCGTTTTCAAGATATGTGGATAAAACATAAGGATTTTAAAGAAATGATTCGTACCAGTTGGATGGAGGAATTGGAGAATTCGGGGATGCATAAATTGCAAGCTAAGTTGAAAAGGCTGAAGTAGGTGCTGAGTGCTTGGAATAAAACTATTTTTGGCGATGTTCATGCCAACATTAAGTCAGCAACGGAGCAGCTTGCTATAGTGGAAGCCGACTATGATCAAGACCCAATTCAGGAGAATCTGACCGCATTAATGAGGGTAAAGGACCAATACAATGTTACCATTGAATGAGAACAAACTTTTTGGAGGCAAAAATCCCGAATCAAATGGATCAAGGAGGGAGAAGCAAACACAACTTATTTTCATTCTTTTTTGCAGGAACAAACAAAAGCGAATGCATATTGCGAAAATCAGTTCCCCAAATGGAGATGCACTAACTGCACCAAATGAAATTGGCTAGGCTGGAGTCACTTTTTTTGAGACACTTTTCAGCCGCGAACACACTCCATTTCCAGATGATTTCTTGAAGCAGCATGTTTCGGCTCAGATCACTAGCGAAGACAACAAACAACTTGATTGCTTTCCCACCTGCCAAGAAGTCAAGGATGCAGTTTTTGGTCTTTGCCCAATGAGTGCTGCTGGCCTTGACGGATATACAAGACGCTTTTTCCATACTTGCTGGGATATAATTGGTGATGATGTTGTAGGCGCAGTTCAGGATTTTTGGGCGGGGCTGCCTTTACCCAAGTCAATGGCGAGTGCTCTCATAGTTCTAATCCAAAAGGTAGACAACCCAATGACTTTCAATGAATTCAGACCTATTTCATTATGCACCTTCTCCAACAAAATCATATCCAAGGTCATGGCGAACAGGTTATCTCGGTTGCTCCCGACTCTTTTCAGTGATAATCAAACAGGCTTTGTAAGTGGAAGGGTAATCACAGATAACATCCTTCTAGCAACAGAAATGGTGGAGTCTATCAACAAAAAGGTTCGAGCATAACTGGTGGAGTTCATATTTTTTCCATTTAATTGGTAACTTACTAGAGCATAACTGGTTTTCTGTACTTATTAATGGCACTCCATATGGCTTTTTTAGAGCAGGTCGCGGCGTTAAACAAGGTGATCCACTCTCTCCTCTATTGTTTATCCTGGCGGCGGAGGTATTTTCAAGGGGAATCAATCATCTCATGGGTATTCGCTCTCTAGAGCCTTATTCGGTCGGCCATTCAGGTATGATTATTTCCCATCTAGCTTATGCGGATGACATGATCATCTTTCTCAATGGAGGCAAGCCAGACTTGCAACGTCTGATGGAGTTTATCACGGAATATGAAACATTCTCGGGCCAGAAAATCAACCCGAGTAAATGTTCATTTTATGTCTCTAGCAGAACACAACCGGCACATGTGCAAATGATAAAGCAAGTAACGGGATTTTCTCTTGGGTCCTTCCCCATAACATACTTGGGCTGCCCTCTGTTTACAAGAAGGTCCAAAGCGGTGCATTTTACTCCCCTGGGCGAGAAAATTGCAGCTCGTGTTCAAGGGTGGCAAAGGAAATTATTGGGATTTGGTGGTAGACTGATTTTGGTGAAGCACGTTCTTTTATCTATGACACTGTATATTCTGGCTTCGGCACATCCTCCAAAGATGGTATAACACAAGTTGAAAGGATTCTAGCTAATTTCTTGTTGGGACAATCGGTACATGGTAATAATCGGCATTGGATGTCATGGAAGCGGCTAAGCTGTGATGTAGAAAAAAATGGCCTAGGCTTACATACATTAAACTCTCTTCAGACAGCCTTTTCATACAAGTTATGGTGGAGGTTTAGAACGACGGACTCTATATGGAGACAGTTTATGCTTGACAAATATTGTAAGTCTTTACCACATCCGTCTCTTGTGATACGATCCACTCATGATTCGGCTGTTTGGCGGAGAATTCTGAAGATAAAAAGTCAGGCGGATGCACACATTGGCCTTCTTATTCGTGGAGGAAATTCTTCCTTTTGGTTTGAAAATTTTACCCTCACAGGAATAATTGGAGATACAGCAGGACAGGGCCCTCGCCATGCGACCATTTCCAATTATCTCGGCCCAGATGGTTGGCTTCCAGTAGCACACCCCTTCCCAGCTTGCCTTTGGCACTGGACGTTCCCAAAATGGATCGGGTCAATGATTCAATTCATGAATTAGCCTAGCCCCTTATGAGTCTACTCTATTTAAAAATATATAAAATTTTATTTTAATTATATTATATAATAATCATTCGTGTCTCTGTTACAACATGGCGAAACTAAATGGTTCGAATGAAATTTTAGGCTTGCTTTCTTGGTGACTCTAACCCGGATACTTCTTACCTTGACTCTTTCGGTATCGGTATGCCTTCGATGATTACTGCTTTAATGAATAAAGTTTTTTACTGGCAAGGTTTTATTTCTTTTTTTTTTTTTTTAACTTTACTGATTAAGCATAATGCAAGTAAAAGAATTAAGTTCCATTAAAGAATATTCATTTGAACAGTAAAACCAAAAGCATTAAAGGGACTAAAACTATTCAGATGGAGAACAGACAAACTATATTAATTTTCTTTAATTAACTCTAGGAAGTGGAAAGCACAAAATTAGGGATCCTTTTCTTTTTTAGTTCTTCCACCCTCAACGATATGAAGAGATGCATTAGAGGGGATGACGAAAAGAACCCAGATGAAAAAGTGATGTACGACAAAGACGAGACTCTCTTTTTTAAAAGAAATAATACTACACTTTTAGACATTTTATCATAGACTACTTGTAACAATTCCTTCAATCAACCCAAAATAAAACATTAATTGTTTAGCATGTCTAATTAAGCATTAATTAATTGGACAAAATCAAAATCTTCATTCAAAAGCCCAAGAAGTCTTTTCGTGAATCTTTTTCTCCTCTTTGGGTGTAAAATTATTCTCTTATATCCAGATAATTTTCCACTTTAATCAGATAAAATAGTGTCTATAATTTCAATTTTGATGAAAACAAAATCAAATCTCTTAAGATCTTCGGCAGAGGACGACTCATCATCACCGGCCTCCGTCGTTGACTCAAAGTGGCATTTGCAGTATACGATTACCAATGACAGGATTTTTCCCGTAACGTTTGGAAAGGAATTAAGACGTTAGCACAATTATCGTCACTCATGTGTTTGATAGTTTGCGACATCTTAGCAACTGTCTCGTCCAACTTGAAATCGTCACCGTCAGAACTCTTCACAATTATCGTCTTTGGTGAAGAAATAGTGTAGGAATTATAGGCGATTTATAAACAGATTATGTTAGTCTTATAATTGCACGTGTCATGCACGGGAAGCATTTCTATTTTAACATGTAAAAACATTGGTTTAGAAATTCATTCTATTTTATGTCAATATAAAATTAAAGGAAAGAAAACCATGATTAATAGTCCCTCTTTACTCTTTCCACAGAATCTGCAATAGAGATTCCAGGATTACCCTTTAGGGCCCCATCATCAATACAATTTTAAAAATCCATATTCGATAAAAATTAAAATTCGGTAATAATTTAGAGTTGACCTAATTGCTAATACCTTAATTCTAAACTAAAGTTTTTTACTCACAAGGTTTTTTTTCTTCTTGTTTTCACTTTGTTTTACTGAATATACTTAATTCAACTAAAAGCATTAAATTTCATTAAAGAATATTCGTTTGCATAGTAAAACCAAAAGCATTAAAGGTCTACAACTATATCAGTGAAGAACAGACAAACTCTATTAATTTTCTTTATTTAACTGTTGGACGTGGAAAGCCAAAAATCATGGATCCTTCTCTACTTTAGTTCTTCCACCCTAAATGATATGAAGATATGCAACAGAGGGGATGACAGAAAAGAACTCAAATGAAAAGGAGATGTACGACAAACAAGTGACACTTTTTTTTTTTAAAAGAAAAGAAATAATACTTCGATTTTAGACATTTGATCATTTATTTTTTTAATAAAAAGCATATTTTATTCATTGATATGCAGGAGGCACAAATATTACTATGTTAGAGGGCATCTCATTCCGTAGATGGAAGTGATGGGTAAACAAATGAAATTTGTATAAAGCATTACAGCAGCCAAAGCTGCGGAATGCCATACTCTTCCAAACGACATGATACTTTAACCGTGGCGGGTAGGCTTGCAAAATCACGATATTCGCGATATGAACGAACATCACATGCTTAATTTGCATGTTTATCCGATACCTGATTTGCTTCGCGGAAAACATGAACCACTTTACTTGGTTGTACACATAGAAAAATCATCTGAAATAGGCCATCCAACCTCCAATTGCGCATAATTCCCCGGTGTATTGAATCACAAAGAACTCTAGAATCATATTGAACCTGGATATTTGCAAAGCCATGAGCTGTGGCTAACCGGAGACACAATAACTTCGCCTCGATTTCAGCTTCCATGTTTGTCCGTCCCATTTCCATAATGTAAAACACCCCCGGCACCTGAGATCCACAAATTTCCTCGTGATGCTCCATCCACATTTAAAATCACCTCGTCCGCAGGCCCCTCCATCTGCAGGTCCACATTAGATCATAGACTACTTGTAACAATTCCTTGAATCAACCCAAAATAAAACATTAATTGTTTAGCATGTCTAATTAAGCAATAATTAATTGGACAAAATCAAAATCTTCATTGAAAAGCCCAAGAAGTCCTATTGTGAATATTGTCATCCTCTTCGTGTATAAAACTATTCTCTATATTAAACACCTCGCAGACCTCCTCCGTAGACATGTCCTTAATCCTATCAACAACAGTTTGACAGCCCAAATCCGGAACGCTCTTATATCAAGATAATTTTCCGCATTAATCAGATCAAATGGAGTCCATAATTCCACTTTGACGAAATCAGAATCGAATCTTTTAAGATCTTTGGCAGAGGACGACTCATCTTCACCGGTCGCCATCGTTGACTCAATGTGGCATTTGCAGTACTCGATTAAAATTGCAAGGATTTTCCCCGTAACGTTTGGAAGGGAATTAAGTTGTTACCACAATTATCGTCAATCATTTGCTTGATCGTTTGCGACATCTTAGCAATCTTCTCGACCAACTTGAAATTCTCACTGTCATAACTCTTCACGACTATCGTCTTTGGTGAAGAAATTGTGTAATTGGAAATTTTCTTGGTAATTAATTAGAGATTGAAAAAAAATTCCTAGTCCAAAAATAAAATAAAATAAAATAAAATCGAGAAGATAAGAAGAGACTTAGTGACAACGTGGTTATGGACTATTTTTTAAATTTACATAAACATTAGTTGGGAAGAAACTGTAACTGTTGTAACTATTTTCTAATATATTTTTCTCCTTTATAGGAAAGTAATATCCGTTAAGAGAAGTGCCCAAGCCTACATAAACATTATTTTGGACCTGATACACTTTTCTTTGACCAATTTTCATCCTCTAATTTGAGAATTTTCTTAAGCACTTTAGTTTAAAACAGACTTGTATAAATCACGAGGATAAAAATCATTTTATGTCAATATAGATTTAAAAGAAAAAAAGACCACGATTAATTGTCCCTCTTTACTCTTTCCACAGAAGCTGCAATAGAGATTCCAGGATTACCATTTAGGGCTCCATCATCAACGCAATTTTAAATATCCATTATTCGATTAAAACTAAAATTCGGTAATAATTAGAGTTGAACTAATTTGCTAATCCCTTAATTCTAAACTAAAGTTTTCTACATGCAAGGTTTTCTTTCTTTGTGTTTTTATTTTGTTTTGCTGAACACACTTATTTTTATTTTTCTCGTAACATTTGGAAGGAATTAAGTTGTTAGCACAATTATCATCAATCATCTGCTTGATCGTTTGCGACATCTTAGCAATCGTCTCGTACAATTCGAAATTATCACTGTCGGAACTCTTCACGATTATCATCTTTCGTGAACAAATTGTGAAATTGGAAATTTTCTGGGTAATGAATTAGTGATTGAAGAAAAAAATCCTAGCTCAAAAAATAGAAAGGGAAATAAAATATGGAGGATAAGAAGAGACTCAGTGACAACTTAGTTGTGGAGTATTATTTAAATTTACATAAATTTTAGTTAGGAAGGAACTATAACTGTTGTAACTGTTTTCTAATATTTTTTTCTCCTTTATAGAAAAGTAATATCCGTTAAGAGAAGTGGCCAAGCCTACATAAACATTGTTTTGGACCTGATACACTTTTCTTTGACCAATTTTCATCCTCTAATTTGAGAATTTTCATAAGCATTTTAGTTTAAAAATGACTTGTATAAATCACAAGGATAAAAATTACAATCTGAGAACCAAAGTTCTCTCTTTTAGCGAAGAATTCGTAGCGGATCAATATACGGAGCGAAATAACAAACGTTTAAATTATTGGAGAAACATAAAAGTAGGAATTATAGACGATTTATTAACATATTATTTTAGTCTTATAATTGCACGTGTCATGCACGACAAGCATTTCAAATTCCCAAACAAAATGACTATATCATCAACATGTAAATACATTGCTAAAGAAATTCATTCTATTTTATTTCAGTATAGATTTAAAGGAAAAAAGGCCATGATTAATAGTCCCTCTTTACTGTTTCCACAGAAGCTGCAATAGAGATTGCAGGATTACCCTTTTGGGCTCCATCATCAACGCAATTTTAAATATCCATTATTCGATTAAAACTAAAATTCGGCAATAATTTAGAGTTGAACTAATTTGCTATCCCTTAATTCTAAAATAAAGTTTTTTATCGCAAGGTTTTCTTTCTTCTTGTTTTTATTTTGTTTTGCTGAACACACTTAATGCAACTAAACGCCTTAAATTTCCGTAAAAAATATTCGCTTGGATAGTAAAACCAAAAGCATTAAAGGGTCTACAACTATATAGATGAAGAAAAAAAATACTCATTTAATTTTCTTTAAATAACTGTAGGACGTGGAAAGCCAAAAATCACAGAACCTTCTCTGCTTTGGTTTTTCCACCCTAAATGATATGAGGTGATACAATAGAGGGGGTGATTGAAAAGCACTAAGATGAAAGAAGTGACTCTTTTTTTTTTAAAGAAATAATACTTCGACTGTAGACATTTGATCATAGGCTACTTGTAACAATTCCTTTAATCAACCCAAAATAAAACATTAACTGTTTAGCATGTCTAATTAAGCAATAATTAATTGGACAAATTCAAAATCTTCATTCAAAATCCCAAGAAGTCTTATTGTGAATCCTTTTCTCCTCTTCGGGTGTAAAATTATTCTCTATATTAAACAACTTGCAGACCTTCTACGGAGACATGTCCAAAATCCTATCAAAAACGTTTTGACGGACCAAATCCATAAGGCTCTTATGTCCAGATAATTTTTCGCATTAATCAATGCAAACGGAGTCCATAATTCTACTTAAACGGTATCATAATTGAATCTTTTAAGATCTTTGGCAAAGGAAAACTCATCATCACCGATCGCTGTCGCTGACTCAATGTGGCATTTGTAGTACTCGATTACCATATCCAGGATTTTTCTCGTAACGTTTGGAAGGAATTAAGTTGTTAGCACAATTATCATCAATCATCTGCTTGATCGTTTGCGACATCTTAGCAATCGTCTCGTCCAACTCGAAATTATCACTGTCGGAACTCTTCACGATTATCGTCTTTGGTGAACAAATTGTGTAATTTGAAATTTTCTGGGTAATGAATTAGTGATTGAAGAAAAAAATCCTAGCTCAAAAAATAGAAAGGGGAATAAAATATGGAGGATAAGAAGAGACTCAGTGACAACTTAGTTGTGGAGCATTATTTAAATTTACATAAATTTTAGTTAGGAAGGAACTATAACTGTTGTAACTGTTTTCTAATATTTTTTTCACCTTTATAGAAAAGTAATATCCATTAAGAGAAGTGGTCAAGCCAACAGAAACATTGTTTTGGACCTGATACACTTTTCTTTGACCAATTTTCATCCTCTAATTTGAGAATTTTCATAAGCATTTTAGTTTAAAAATGACTTGTACAAATCACAAGGATAAAAATTACAATCTGAGAACCAAAGTTCTCTCTTTTAGCGAAGAATTCGTAGCGGATTGATGAGCTTATATTTTACCATTATTTTGGATATTTTCATATTTGTTTTGAGCTTAATGGAGAGAAAATAATATATTAAATTAGTTTTTATGAGTGAATACGCCTAAAAATGTTCTTACTAATTTTATTTGATTCAATTCATTAATTTTATAATATTTGATACAGGATAAAGGCATTTTGGATAAAGAAGAATTATATTTGGCATGTGCTAAAATATCACCGAATCCAACTTGGAATGGAAGGTTGAAGATATGTAAATTGTTACTTGCCAAAAGTTGAATTGGAATAGAATTTAAAGACTACTATAATTCGAAATTAGAATCCTGAAGGGAATCAAAAGCCAAAGAGGCCACGTGCCTAAATAAGGAGCTGCCTAATTACATCAGATTATTATTCCCTTTTGAAATTATATGGGACTTGGAGTTGGTATCAATTTAGTCTTCCTTTGCCTATATAAAGCATGCGGTCAGTAGCTAAAAAGATCATCCTTGTATATACCATCCATTCAATATCTCTGGTACAACTATTCAAGAAGGCTCGGCCATCATGGCCATCTAGGCCAATCCGTGGAGCAAGTGATCGCGGAGCTCCAAACTCGTGGATCGTTTCGTCATCAGGCTACTTCTTTTATTATTTTTATTTATGTTTAGTTTTAGCTAATTTTGTTGTGACTAAGACCTTCTTTGAAGGTCGAAACTTTTATGGATATATTTGATTTCTATTAATTAATGTAATCTCGACAATATGGTTAATTGTTATTATTTATTCTTAATGCTTGCGATTTTCTGATCAATTATTGCATGAATCTAAATTATTTGTAGAGGCTGAGAAGTTCTATATTTAATTGGATCACGGATAATAACAACATGACGTAAAATTGACTAGAGATAGATTCGATTTCCTTGTGTGGTTTCTAGCGAGTAGGAAACAAAAGCTAGGGAAAGTCCACGGAGTTTTATGCGGTTTTAGGTCTTAAAATCACGTAGAGATGCGACTGATTTATTCTCTAAAGCTAGGAGTTTTTCGCCAAGAGATTGGGTCTAACTTATATTCGGGAATTTCTACCATTAACCTAGTTGAGACTTAAATTAAGAAATCATTTGTTTTCTATAAAAGGAGTAGACTAGATTTGAAGTGTCTTAGTCCATTCGTTACATATATATTTATTCTCTTTTAAATGCATGTTTACTTTATTTTAATTGTTATTCATAATTAGTTTTAATTAATTAATTCATCATTATTTTAGTTTAAGTTAGGTTATAAGTAAGATAATTTTCCAGTTAGATAAACAATCTTCGTTGGGAACGATCTTGTACTTACTACTTTATTACTTGTTTGATATTTGTGCACTTGCAAATTTCGCATCAAGTTTTTGGCGCCGTTGCCGGGGATTGTTTTTATCTAGTGTAGAATTAGATTACTAAACCTAAGTTTAAACTTTTTTTTATTTTTTTTATTTTTTTTTTATTTGTTTGATTTTTTATTTTTTATCTCAGGAAAGAGTTGAAAAAAAATGGTTTGGAATAATTCGCAATGGTTCAATCCAATATCTATGCCGTCAAGGAACAATGCCATGAGTTTTCAGTGCGAGCTTTGTGGAGCAATTTATCATCACACGAATCAATGTAGACAATGTATGATGGCAAATTCTTATTATGCTACTAATGATGCTAATTTTTTTGGAAAGGGCAATGTGGAGAATAATCAATATCCCTACGATTACAGTCCTGGTTGGAATAGATATCCGAATTATGAATGGGAGCAGAATTTTGTTGAAACATCTCCACAATCTCCACCTCAAGATAATGGAGGAAACCTCCAAGACATGATAGCTAAATTTATTGATGCTTCGAACAAAAGGTTGGAAGATTCGAGACAAAAGGATGGGACGTTACGGACAACTCGATAAAGGACTCGAAGATCTCGATGAGAAACATGGAAGTTCAAATGGGACAAATGATTGATTTTCTAAACCAACCTCAAGAAGTCTTTCCATGTGATATAGAGGAGAATCCGAATGAGTTGGAGGAAATCACAGAAATAGATGAAAGGATATTAGAGCAAGATCCAGAGATTGAGTCTACGACGCTTGAGGAAGATGATGAAATCGAGAATTATCCATTTGTCCAAAATCCACAAGGTAAGGAAGGTAAGGAAAAAAATAATGGTGATGTTGATATTAAATCTCTTCCTTTTCCTGAAGTTGTTAATCATAATTTATTAAATGTTGATGTTGAGTCTATTGAACTTAAGAAAGATTATATAGTCGAGCATTCTCAACTTGTCCAAAATCCACAAGGTAAGCAAGGTAAGGAAGAAAATCATAATGTTGATATTAAATCTCTTCCCTTTTCATTAAATGTTGGAGTAGATTATGTACCTTTTAATATCTTTGAATCTTTAAATAATTTTTCAAAAGGAGAACTTTTATGTTCTATTTATGCTATTGATGTGTTTATGGATGACTCTTCTTCTAAGTATATAGCAGGAAAAATAGGCGGAGAATGGCATAAACCTTTCAAAGATAGGAAAAGAAATTTAGCAAAGAGTTTTAAAGATAGCATAAAGCAAAAGAGGTTTGCTTTCAAAGGCCACAAAGTGAAGAACCGTGTAAAAGGGGTGAATGTTGGAGGAAACACTTGCCTTCTTGATCATCCTCCTGATTGATTGAGCATATAAAGGAAGTCAAGCTCGAGACTATAAACGAGAATTATTACTAATCCTTCTCTTTTGAGTCTTTTTATTGTCGGAGTGTCAAGTTTTTTTCTTCTTAGATTTCTTAGATTTTTCTTGATTCTTCTTGTCCCCAAAAAAAAATTAAAAAATTAAAAAACTCCAAAAATTATTTTAGTTAGTTTTTATTTATTTTTTATTTACTTATTTATTTTTTCTATCTTTTGTAGGAAGTTGCTTGAGCCTTGGTGATGTTACGATTGCGTTCTTTTCATAATCCGCTCTCCAAAATGCTTCAATTATCCGGCTAAGTTTCTTACCTTCCTTTGTGTTTTCTTACTTTCGAACATTGAGGACAATGTTTATTCTTAAGTGGGGGGTAGAGATTTGTTTATTGAGATTTGTTTATTGCTGAAATTTTTTCAAAATTCAGATTTTTATGGTTTTTAAAGTTTTATTTTTGGAAAAAAATATCTGAAAATTAAGAGATTTCTTGAGCATGAATTTTTGTCTTTATATTCTTGGAGCTAGTTGATGTGATTCTCTATTGATACAGACTAAAATGTGATTGATGAATATAATCTTAAATATTTCCTTGCTAATTTAATCTTAATATGAAACTTGAGTTAGCTTTGCCATGATCCTTGTGAATTGATGAAGATACTTAGATTTTTATTACGTGGTTAATGGCACAATTTTGTCAATATCTTCACAAACTAGAACTTGTTGAATTACATACTCGAGGCGAAATTTTTTAAGACTTTTCGATTTGCTTGGTGGATGAAATTAGGCATCTCTTTGAACCGTTTGAGCCTTTCTAGCTTTTCCCTTTTACATTATATCCATAGTACCCCCAAGTTTTCTCAGTTCTTTTGATAAGAATGGTTGAAACCGCCATTCAATTAATTATCATCTCGTTAGCCTCATTAACCTACCCCCCGAACCCACAAATAATATTTTACATTCCCTTATGAGAGAGGAAAGTGCATGTTTATTTTACAAGAAATATTTTGAGCTTATTAGTAAAGTTATGAGAAGATGATTTTGACTTGAGATTTGTTGTGCAAAGAATTTGAAATTGATTGTGGAAGTTATGAGTTCGTTTGAAAAAAAAAAAAAAAAGAAAAAAAAGTAAAAAGAAGACGATGAGTTCATACATCGAGATATTATGAAGTTTTCTTTTGGATGGGTGCTAAAGTGGAAAAAAAAAAAAAAAAAACATTCTCAATGGTTCTTGTTCTTTAAATTCTCGAAAATACATGGAGACAAAGTGTGAATTTGAGTATGCTTGGGAAGAAAAAAATGTTACGTGGTAAAATCTTGTTATAATAAGCATGTTTATCTTTACTTTTTCTCTCTCAATTTTGAATATCCTATCACTTCGTTTCATAGCCAATTCCCTAGCCTAACATTATAAGCCAAAAAGTCCTAATAGACTCAAGTGGATTGATTTGTCTTCATTAGTGGAGAGTATGTAACTTAACAAGCCTATCATTGTGTTATTATTATCAAGAAAGTGTTTTTTTTTTACTGCATAATACCGGTTTAAGTGTTGATTCAAGTCCATGGTATTGTCATAGTATGTCTCAAGTCTTCATAATAAGAGTCTATTAGCTTTGTTATATTTATTGTTATATTTGGATTGGAACTTTTTGGTTAATATCTCGTGGCGAATTTTTTGAAGCTAGTAACGAGAGCGTTGAAGGGAAGATAAATATTTTTAAGTGGCTCTTTTTTCTTATGAATTGTTTTCTTTGCTCGAGGACGATCAAAATCTTAAGTGGAGGGTAGTTGATGAGCTTATATTTTACCATTATTTTGGATATTTTCATATTTGTTTTGAGCTTAATGGAGAGAAAATAATATATTAAATTAGTTTTTATGAGTGAATACGCCTAAAAAATGTTCTTACTAATTTTATTTGATTCAATTCATTAATTTTATAATATTTGATACAGGATAAAGGCATTTTGGATAAAGAAGAATTATATTTGGCATGTGCTAAAATATCACCGAATCCAACTTGGAATGGAAGGTTGAAGATATGTAAATTGTTACTTGCCAAAAGTTGAATTGGAATAGAATTTAAAGACTACTATAATTCGAAATTAGAATCCTGAAGGGAATCAAAAGCCAAAGAGGCCACGTGCCTAAATAAGGAGCTGCCTAATTACATCAGATTATTATTCCCTTTTGAAATTATATGGGACTTGGAGTTGGTATCAATTTAGTCTTCCTTTGCCTATATAAAGCATGCGGTCAGTAGCTAAAAAGATCATCCTTGTATATACCATCCATTCAATATCTCTGGTACAACTATTCAAGAAGGCTCGGCCATCATGGCCATCTAGGCCAATCCGTGGAGCAAGTGATCGCGGAGCTCCAAACTCGTGGATCGTTTCGTCATCAGGCTACTTCTTTTATTATTTTTATTTATGTTTAGTTTTAGCTAATTTTGTTGTGACTAAGACCTTCTTTGAAGGTCGAAACTTTTATGGATATATTTGATTTCTATTAATTAATGTAATCTCGACAATATGGTTAATTGTTATTATTTATTCTTAATGCTTGCGATTTTCTGATCAATTATTGCATGAATCTAAATTATTTGTAGAGGTCGAGAAGTTCTATATTTAATTGGATCACGGATAATAACAACATGACGTAAAATTGACTAGAGATAGATTCGATTTCCTTGTGTGGTTTCTAGCGAGTAGGAAACAAAAGCTAGGGAAAGTCCACGGAGTTTTATGCGGTTTTAGGTCTTAAAATCACGTAGAGATGCGACTGATTTATTCTCTAAAGCTAGGAGTTTTTTCGCCAAGAGATTGGGTCTAACTTATATTCGGGAATTTCTACCATTAACCTAGTTGAGACTTAAATTAAGAAATCATTTGTTTTCTATAAAAGGAGTAGACTAGATTTGAAGTGTCTTAGTCCATTCGTTACATATATATTTATTCTCTTTTAAATGCATGTTTACTTTATTTTAATTGTTATTCATAATTAGTTTTAATTAATTAATTCATCATTATTTTAGTTTAAGTTAGGTTATAAGTAAGATAATTTTCCAGTTAGATAAACAATCTTCGTTGGGAACGATCTTGTACTTACTACTTTATTACTTGTTTGATATTTGTGCACTTGCAAATTTCGCATCAAGTTTTTGGCGCCGTTGCCGGGGATTGTTTTTATCTAGTGTAGAATTAGATTACTAAACCTAAGTTTAAACTTTTTTTTATTTTTTTTATTTTTTTTTTTATTTGTTTGATTTTTTATTTTTTATCTCAGGAAAGAGTTGAAAAAAAATGGTTTGGAATAATTCGCAATGGTTCAATCCAATATCTATGCCGTCAAGGAACAATGCCATGAGTTTTCAGTGCGAGCTTTGTGGAGCAATTTATCATCACACGAATCAATGTAGACAATGTATGATGGCAAATTCTTATTATGCTACTAATGATGCTAATTTTTTTGGAAAGGGCAATGTGGAGAATAATCAATATCCCTACGATTACAGTCCTGGTTGGAATAGATATCCGAATTATGAATGGGAGCAGAATTTTGTTGAAACATCTCCACAATCTCCACCTCAAGATAATGGAGGAAACCTCCAAGACATGATAGCTAAATTTATTGATGCTTCGAACAAAAGGTTGGAAGATTCAGACAAAAGGATGGACGTTACGGACAACTCGATAAAGGACCTGAAGATCTCGATGAGAAACATGGAAGTTCAAATGGGACAAATGATTGATTTTCTAAACCAACCTCAAGAAGTCTTTCCATGTGATATAGAGGAGAATCCGAATGAGTTGGAGGAAATCACGAAATAGATGAAAGGATATTAGAGCAAGATCCGAGAGATTGAGTCTACGACGCTTGAGGAAGATGATGAAATCGAGAATTATCCATTTGTCCAAAAATCCACAAGGTAAGGAAGGTAAGGAAAAAAAATAATGGTGATGTTGATATTAAATCTCTTCCTTTTCCTGAAGTTGTTAATCATAATTTATTAAATGTTGATGTTGAGTCTATTGAACTTAAGAAAGATTATATAGTCGAGCATTCTCAACTTGTCCAAAATCCACAAGGTAAGCAAGGTAAGGAAGAAAATCATAATGTTGATATTAAATCTCTTCCCTTTTCATTAAATGTTGGAGTAGATTATGTACCTTTTAATATCTTTGAATCTTTAAATAATTTTTCAAAAGGAGAACTTTTATGTTCTATTTATGCTATTGATGTGTTTATGGATGACTCTTCTTCTAAGTATATAGCAGGAAAAATAGGCGGAGAATGGCATAAACCTTTCAAAGATAGGAAAAGAAATTTAGCAAAGAGTTTTAAAGATAGCATAAAGCAAAAGAGGTTTGCTTTCAAAGGCCACAAAGTGAAGAACCGTGTAAAAGGGGTGAATGTTGGAGGAAACACTTGCCTTCTTGATCATCCTCCTGATTGATTGAGCATATAAAGGAAGTCAAGCTCGAGACTATAAACGAGAATTATTACTAATCCTTCTCTTTTGAGTCTTTTTATTGTCGGAGTGTCAAGTTTTTTTCTTCTTAGATTTCTTAGATTTTTCTTGATTCTTCTTGTCCCCAAAAATATATTAAAAAATTAAAAAACTCCAAAAAATTATTTTAGTTAGTTTTTATTTATTTTTTTATTTACTTATTTATTTTTTTCTATCTTTTTGTAGGAAGTTGCTTGAGCCTTGGTGATGTTACGATTGCGTTCTTTTTCATAATCCGCTCTCCAAAATGCTTCAATTATCCGGCTAAGTTTCTTACCTTCCTTTGTGTTTTCTTACTTTCGAACATTGAGGACAATGTTTATTCTTAAGTGGGGGGTAGAGATTTGTTTATTGAGATTTGTTTATTGCTGAAATTTTTTTCAAAATTCAGATTTTTATGGTTTTTAAAGTTTTATTTTTGGAAAAAAAATATCTGAAAATTAAGAGATTTCTTGAGCATGAATTTTTGTCTTTATATTCTTGGAGCTAGTTGATGTGATTCTCTATTGATACGAGACTAAAATGTGATTGATGAATATAATCTTAAATATTTCCTTGCTAATTTAATCTTAATATGAAACTTGAGTTAGCTTTGCCATGATCCTTGTGAATTGATGAAGATACTTAGATTTTTTATTACGTGGTTAATGGCACAATTTTGTCAATATCTTCACAAACTAGAACTTGTTGAATTACATACTCGAGGCGAAATTTTTTAAGACTTTTCGATTTGCTTGGTGGATGAAATTAGGCATCTCTTTGAACCGTTTGAGCCTTTCTAGCTTTTCCCTTTTACATTATATCCATAGTACCCCCCAAGTTTTCTCAGTTCTTTTTGATAAGAATGGTTGAAACCGCCATTCAATTAATTATCATCTCGTTAGCCTCATTAACCTACCCTGAACCCACAAATAATATTTTACATTCCCTTATGAGAGAGGAAAGTGCATGTTTATTTTACAAGAAATATTTTGAGCTTATTAGTAAAGTTATGAGAAGATGATTTTGACTTGAGATTTGTTGTGCAAAGAATTTGAAATTGATTGTGGAAGTTATGAGTTCGTTTGAAAAAAAAAAAAAAAAGAAAAAAAAGTAAAAAGAAGACGATGAGTTCATACATCGAGATATTATGAAGTTTTCTTTTGGATGGGTGCTAAAGTGGAACATTCTCAATGGTTCTTGTTCTTTAAATTCTCGAAAATACATGGAGACAAAGTGTGAATTTGAGTATGCTTGGGAAGAAAAAAATGTTACGTGGTAAAATCTTGTTATAATAAGCATGTTTATCTTTACTTTTTCTCTCTCAATTTTGAATATCCTATCACTTCGTTTCATAGCCAATTCCCTAGCCTAACATTATAAGCCAAAAAGTCCTAATAGACTCAAGTGGATTGATTTGTCTTCATTAGTGGAGAGTATGTAACTTAACAAGCCTATCATTGTGTTATTATTATCAAGAAAGTGTTTTTTTTTACCGCATAATACCGGTTTAAGTGTTGATTCAAGTCCATGGTATTGTCATAGTATGTCTCAAGTCTTCATAATAAGAGTCTATTAGCTTTGTTATATTTATTGTTATATTTGGATTGGAACTTTTTGGTTAATATCTGTGGCGAATTTTTGAAGCTAGTAACGAGAGCGTTGAAGGGAAGATAAATATTTTTAAGTGGCTCTTTTTTCTTATGAATTGTTTTCTTTGCTCGAGGACGATCAAAATCTTAAGTGGAGGGTAGTTGATGAGCTTATATTTTACCATTATTTTGGATATTTTCATATTTGTTTTGAGCTTAATGGAGAGAAAATAATATATTAAATTAGTTTTTTATGAGTGAATACGCCTAAAAAATGTTCTTACTAATTTTATTTGATTCAATTCATTAATTTTATAATATTTGATACAGGATAAAGGCATTTTGGATAAAGAAGAATTATATTTGGCATGTGCTAAAATATCACCGAATCCAACTTGGAATGGAAGGTTGAAGATATGTAAATTGTTACTTGCCAAAAGTTGAATTGGAATAGAATTTAAAGACTACTATAATTCGAAATTAGAATCCCTGAAGGGAATCAAAAGCCAAAGAGGCCACGTGCCTAAATAAGGAGCTGCCTAATTACATCAGATTATTATTCCCTTTTGAAATTATATGGGACTTGGAGTTGGTATCAATTTAGTCTTCCTTTGCCTATATAAAGCATGCGGTCAGTAGCTAAAAAGATCATCCTTGTATATACCATCCATTCAATATCTCTGGTACAACTATTCAAGAAGGCTCGGCCATCATGGCCATCTAGGCCAATCCGTGGAGCAAGTGATCGCGGAGCTCCAAACTCGTGGATCGCTTTCGTCATCGTGCTACTTCTTTTATTATTTTTTATTTATGTTTAGTTTTAGCTAATTTTGTTGTGACTAAGACCTTCTTTGAAGGTCGAAACTTTTATGGATATATTTGATTTCTATTAATTAATGTAATCTCGACAATATGGTTAATTGTTATTATTTATTCTTAATGCTTGCGATTTTCTGATCAATTATTGCATGAATCTAAATTATTTGTAGAGGTGAGAAGTTCTATATTTAATTGGATCACTGGATAATAACAACATGACGTAAAATTGACTAGAGATAGATTCGATTTCCTTGTGTGGTTTCTAGCGAGTAGGAAACAAAAGCTAGGGAAAGTCCACGGAGTTTTATGCGGTTTTAGGTCTTAAAATCACGTAGAGATGCGACTGATTTATTCTCTAAAGCTAGGAGTTTTTTCGCCAAGAGATTGGGTCTAACTTATATTCGGGAATTTCTACCATTAACCTAGTTGAGACTTAAATTAAGAAATCATTTGTTTTCTATAAAAGGAGTAGACTAGATTTGAAGTGTCTTAGTCCATTCGTTACATATATATTTATTCTCTTTTAAATGCATGTTTACTTTATTTTAATTGTTATTCATAATTAGTTTTAATTAATTAATTCATCATTATTTTAGTTTAAGTTAGGTTATAAGTAAGATAATTTTCCAGTTAGATAAACAATCTTCGTTGGGAACGATCTTGTACTTACTACTTTATTACTTGTTTGATATTTGTGCACTTGCAAATTTCGCATCAAGTTTTTGGCGCCGTTGTCAGGGGATTGTTTTTATCTAGTGTAGAATTAGATTACTAAACCTAAGTTTAAACTTTTTTTTATTTTTTTTATTTTTTTTTTATTTGTTTGATTTTTTATTTTTTATCTCAGGAAAGAGTTGAAAAAAAATGGTTTGGAATAATTCGCAATGGTTCAATCCAATATCTATGCCGTCAAGGAACAATGCCATGAGTTTTCAGTGCGAGCTTTGTGGAGCAATTTATCATCACACGAATCAATGTAGACAATGTATGATGGCAAATTCTTATTATGCTACTAATGATGCTAATTTTTTTGGAAAGGGCAATGTGGAGAATAATCAATATCCCTACGACATACAAATCCTGGTTGGAATAGATATCCGAATTATGAATGGGAGCAGAATTTTGTTGAAACATCTCCACAATCTCCACCTCAAGATAATGGAGGAAACCTCCAAGACATGATAGCTAAATTTATTGATGCTTCGAACAAAAGGTTGGAAGATTCAGACAAAAGGATGGACGTTACGGACAACTCGATAAAGGACCTGAAGATCTCGATGAGAAACATGGAAGTTCAAATGGGACAAATGATTGATTTTCTAAACCAACCTCAAGAAGTCTTTCCATGTGATATAGAGGAGAATCCGAATGAGTTGGAGGAAATCACAGAAATAGATGAAAGGATATTAGAGCAAGATCCAGAGATTGAGTCTACGACGCTTGAGGAAGATGATGAAATCGAGAATTATCCATTTGTCCAAAATCCACAAGGTAAGGAAGGTAAGGAAAAAAATAATGGTGATGTTGATATTAAATCTCTTCCTTTTCCTGAAGTTGTTAATCATAATTTATTAAATGTTGATGTTGAGTCTATTGAACTTAAGAAAGATTATATAGTCGAGCATTCTCAACTTGTCCAAAATCCACAAGGTAAGCAAGGTAAGGAAGAAAATCATAATGTTGATATTAAATCTCTTCCCTTTTCATTAAATGTTGGAGTAGATTATGTACCTTTTAATATCTTTGAATCTTTAAATAATTTTTCAAAAGGAGAACTTTTATGTTCTATTTATGCTATTGATGTGTTTATGGATGACTCTTCTTCTAAGTATATAGCAGGAAAAATAGGCGGAGAATGGCATAAACCTTTCAAAGATAGGAAAAGAAATTTAGCAAAGAGTTTTAAAGATAGCATAAAGCAAAAGAGGTTTGCTTTCAAAGGCCACAAAGTGAAGAACCGTGTAAAAGGGGTGAATGTTGGAGGAAACACTTGCCTTCTTGATCATCCTCCTGATTGATTGAGCATATAAAGGAAGTCAAGCTCGAGACTATAAACGAGAATTATTACTAATCCTTCTCTTTTGAGTCTTTTTATTGTCGGAGTGTCAAGTTTTTTTCTTCTTAGATTTCTTAGATTTTTCTTGATTCTTCTTGTCCCCAAAAAAAAATTAAAAAATTAAAAAACTCCAAAAATTATTTTAGTTAGTTTTTATTTATTTTTTATTTACTTATTTATTTTTTCTATCTTTTGTAGGAAGTTGCTTGAGCCTTGGTGATGTTACGATTGCGTTCTTTTCATAATCCGCTCTCCAAAATGCTTCAATTATCCGGCTAAGTTTCTTACCTTCCTTTGTGTTTTCTTACTTTCGAACATTGAGGACAATGTTTATTCTTAAGTGGGGGGTAGAGATTTGTTTATTGAGATTTGTTTATTGCTGAAATTTTTTCAAAATTCAGATTTTTATGGTTTTTAAAGTTTTATTTTTGGAAAAAAAATATCTGAAAATTAAGAGATTTCTTGAGCATGAATTTTTGTCTTTATATTCTTGGAGCTAGTTGATGTGATTCTCTATTGATACAGACTAAAATGTGATTGATGAATATAATCTTAAATATTTCCTTGCTAATTTAATCTTAATATGAAACTTGAGTTAGCTTTGCCATGATCCTTGTGAATTGATGAAGATACTTAGATTTTTATTACGTGGTTAATGGCACAATTTTGTCAATATCTTCACAAACTAGAACTTGTTGAATTACATACTCGAGGCGAAATTTTTAAGACTTTTCGATTTGCTTGGTGGATGAAATTAGGCATCTCTTTGAACCGTTTGAGCCTTTCTAGCTTTTCCCTTTTACATTATATCCATAGTACCCCCCAAGTTTTCTCGGTTCTTTTTGATAAGAATGGTTGAAACCGCCATTCAATTAATTATCATCTCGTTAGCCTCATTAACCTACCCTGAACCCACAAATAATATTTTACATTCCCTTATGAGAGAGGAAAGTGCATGTTTATTTTACAAGAAATATTTTGAGCTTATTAGTAAAGTTATGAGAAGATGATTTTGACTTGAGATTTGTTGTGCAAAGAATTTGAAATTGATTGTGGAAGTTATGAGTTCGTTTGAAAAAAAAAAAAAAAAGAAAAAAAAGTAAAAAGAAGACGATGAGTTCATACATCGAGATATTATGAAGTTTTCTTTTGGATGGGTGCTAAAGTGGAAACATTCTCAATGGTTCTTGTTCTTTAAATTCTCGAAAATACATGGAGACAAAGTGTGAATTTGAGTATGCTTGGGAAGAAAAAAATGTTACGTGGTAAAATCTTGTTATAATAAGCATGTTTATCTTTACTTTTTCTCTCTCAATTTTGAATATCCTATCACTTCGTTTCATAGCCAATTCCCTAGCCTAACATTATAAGCCAAAAAGTCCTAATAGACTCAAGTGGATTGATTTGTCTTCATTAGTGGAGAGTATGTAACTTAACAAGCCTATCATTGTGTTATTATTATCAAGAAAGTGTTTTTTTTTTACTGCATAATACCGGTTTAAGTGTTGATTCAAGTCCATGGTATTGTCATAGTATGTCTCAAGTCTTCATAATAAGAGTCTATTAGCTTTGTTATATTTATTGTTATATTTGGATTGGAACTTTTTGGTTAATATCTGTGGCGAATTTTTGAAGCTAGTAACGAGAGCGTTGAAGGGAAGATAAATATTTTTAAGTGGCTCTTTTTCTTATGAATTGTTTTCTTTGCTCGAGGACGATCAAAATCTTAAGTGGAGGGTAGTTGATGAGCTTATATTTTACCATTATTTTGGATATTTTCATATTTGTTTTGAGCTTAATGGAGAGAAAATAATATATTAAATTAGTTTTTATGAGTGAATACGCCTAAAAATGTTCTTACTAATTTTATTTGATTCAATTCATTAATTTTATAATATTTGATACAGGATAAAGGCATTTTGGATAAAGAAGAATTATATTTGGCATGTGCTAAAATATCACCGAATCCAACTTGGAATGGAAGGTTGAAGATATGTAAATTGTTACTTGCCAAAAGTTGAATTGGAATAGAATTTAAAGACTACTATAATTCGAAATTAGAATCCTGAAGGGAATCAAAAGCCAAAGAGGCCACGTGCCTAAATAAGGAGCTGCCTAATTACATCAGATTATTATTCCCTTTTGAAATTATATGGGACTTGGAGTTGGTATCAATTTAGTCTTCCTTTGCCTATATAAAGCATGCGGTCAGTAGCTAAAAAGATCATCCTTGTATATACCATCCATTCAATATCTCTGGTACAACTATTCAAGAAGGCTCGGCCATCATGGCCATCTAGGCCAATCCGTGGAGCAAGTGATCGCGGAGCTCCAAACTCGTGGATCGTTTCGTCATCAGGCTACTTCTTTTATTATTTTTATTTATGTTTAGTTTTAGCTAATTTTGTTGTGACTAAGACCTTCTTTGAAGGTCGAAACTTTTATGGATATATTTGATTTCTATTAATTAATGTAATCTCGACAATATGGTTAATTGTTATTATTTATTCTTAATGCTTGCGATTTTCTGATCAATTATTGCATGAATCTAAATTATTTGTAGAGGCTGAGAAGTTCTATATTTAATTGGATCACGGATAATAACAACATGACGTAAAATTGACTAGAGATAGATTCGATTTCCTTGTGTGGTTTCTAGCGAGTAGGAAACAAAAGCTAGGGAAAGTCCACGGAGTTTTATGCGGTTTTAGGTCTTAAAATCACGTAGAGATGCGACTGATTTATTCTCTAAAGCTAGGAGTTTTTCGCCAAGAGATTGGGTCTAACTTATATTCGGGAATTTCTACCATTAACCTAGTTGAGACTTAAATTAAGAAATCATTTGTTTTCTATAAAAGGAGTAGACTAGATTTGAAGTGTCTTAGTCCATTCGTTACATATATATTTATTCTCTTTTAAATGCATGTTTACTTTATTTTAATTGTTATTCATAATTAGTTTTAATTAATTAATTCATCATTATTTTAGTTTAAGTTAGGTTATAAGTAAGATAATTTTCCAGTTAGATAAACAATCTTCGTTGGGAACGATCTTGTACTTACTACTTTATTACTTGTTTGATATTTGTGCACTTGCAAATTTCGCATCACGGATCAATAGACAGAGCAAAATAACAAACGTTTAAATTATTGGAGAAATATAAAAGTAGGAATTATAGACGATTTATAAACAGATTATTTTAGTCTTATAATTGCACGTGTCATGCACGACAAGTATTTCAAATTCCCAAACAAAATGACTATATCATCAACATGTGAATACATTGCTAAAGAAATTCATTCTATTTTATTTCAATATAGATTTAAAGGAAAAAAGGCCATGATTAATAGTCCCCCTTTACTGTTTCCACAGAAGCTGCAATAGAGATTGCAGGATTACCCTTTAGGGCTCCTTCATCAACGCAATTTTAAATATCCATTATTCGATTAAAACTAAAATTCGGCAATAATTTAAAGTTGAACTAATTTGCTAATCCCTTACTTCTAAAATAAAGTTTTTTATCGCAAGGTTTTCTTTCTTTTTGTTTTTATTTTGTTTTGCTGAACACACTAAATGCAACTAAAGGCCTTAAATTTCAGTAAAAAATATTCGTTTGGATAGTAAAACCAAAAGCATTAAAGGGTCTACAACTATATAGATGAAGAAAAAAAATACACATTTAATTTTCTTTAAATAACTATAGGATGTGGAAAGCCAAAAATCACAGAACCTTCTCTGCTTTGGTTCTTCCACCCTAAATGATATGAAGAGATGCAATAGAGGGGGTGATTGAAAAGAACTCAGATGAAATAAGAGACTCTTTTTTTTTTTAAAGAAATAATACTTCGACTTTAGACATTTGATCATAGACAACTTGTAACAATTCCTTTAATCAACCCAAAATAAAACATTAACTGTTTAGCATGTCTAATTAAGCAATAATTAATTGGACAAATTCAAAATCTTCATTCAAAAGCCCAAGAAGTCTTATTGTGAATCCTTTTCTCCTCTTCGGGTGTAAAATTATTCTCTATATTAAACACCTTGCAGACCTTCTCCAGAGACATGTCCAAAATCCTATCAAAAACGTTTTGACGGACCAAATCCATAAGGCTCTTATATCCAGATAATTTTTCGCATTAATCAGTGCAAATGGAGTCCATAATTCCACTTTGACGAAATCAGAATTGAATCTTTTAAGTTCTTTGGCAGAGGAAAACTCATCATCACCGATCGCTGTCGCTGACTCAATGTGGCATTTGTAGTGCTCGATTACCATATCCAGGATTTTTCTCGTAACGTTTGGAAGGAATTAAGTAGTTAGCACAATTATCATCAATCATCCGCTTGATCGTTTGCGACATCTTAGCAATCGTCTCGTCCAACTCGAAATTATCACTATCGGAACTCTTCACGATTATCGTCTTTGGTGAACAAATTGTGTAATTTGAAATTTTCTGGGTAATGAATTAGTGATTGAAGAAAAAACTCCTAGCTCAAAAAATAAAAAGGGAAATAAAATATAGAGGATAAGAAGAGACTCAGTGACAACTTAGTTGTGGAGTATTATTTAAATTTACATAAATTTTAGTTAGGAAGGAACTATAACTGTTGTAACTGTTTTCTAATATTTTTTTCTCCTTTATAGAAAATTAATATCCGTTAAGAGAAGTGGCCAAGCCTACATAAACATTGTTTTGGACCTGATACACTTTTCTTTGACCAATTTTCATCCTCTAATTTGAGAATTTTCATAAGCATTTTTGTTTAAAACGGACTTGTGTAAATCACAAGGATAAAATTACAATCTTAGAACCAAAGTTCTCTCTTTTAGCGAAGAATTCGTAGCGGATCAATATACGGAGCAAACTAACAAACGTTTAAATTATTGGAGAAACATAAAAGTAGGAATTATAGACGATTTATAAACAAATTATTTTAGTCTTATAATTGCACGTGTCATGCACGACAAGCATTTCAAATTCCCAAACAAAATGACCATATCATCAACTTGTAAATACATTGCTAAAGAAATTCATTCTATTTTATTTCAATATAGATTTAAAGGAAAAAAAGGCCATGATTAATAGTCCCTCTTTACTGTTTCCACAGAAGCTGCAAATAGAGATTGCAAGATTTCCCTTTAGGGCTCCTTCATCAACGCAATTTTAAATATCCATTATTCGATTAAAACTAAAATTCGGCAATAATTTATAGTTGAACTAATTTGCTAATCCCTTAATTCTAAAATAAAGTTGCCAAGTTGTTTGCGAAACTCTTCAAATTTTACCCCATAGAGACCCTTCGTGAAATGTCTGCAACTTGCTCTCCGATCTTCACGTGCTTCATTTCGATACCTCCACATAAAACCTTTTCACGAACAAAGTGGTAGTGAACTTCCACATGTTTCGTCCTAGCATGGAATACCGGATTTTCCGCAAGTCGTATCGCCGATTGGTTATCATAATGTAACTTTACCACTTCATCTACTGGTTGGTGAAGATCTTCTAAACAACTGTAGTAGCCAAGTGCATTCCGGATCGGCCATTGCTGCAACAAGACGCTCGACCTCGGTACTTGACAATGATATTGTAGATTGTCTATTACTACACCATGAGATAACTCTTTAACCGAGACTAAACATTTATCCAGTAGTTGATTGGCGAGTATCATTTTCACAAACGTAATCAGCATCGCAGTATCCTACTACTTTAGAAGCATATGTTTTCTTATAGAACAAGTCATATTCTATAGTTCATTTTACGTACATTAGTATTCTCATCACTGCTTATAGATGAGGTTTCTTTGGCTTTTGCATAAATCGAGTTACCACTCCAACAACGTACGAGATGTCGGACCTCGTTAATGTTAAATAGATCAAACTTCCAACAAGTTGCGGGTACATCGTCACATCTTCAAGATCGTTGCCTTCAGCCGAAAACAACCGAGCATTTGCTTCCACTGGTGTTGTAATAGGCTTACAGTCAAGTATTCCATACTTTTGTAGAAGGTCTTTGGCATACTTCTCTTGACATAGGAATATCTCGTCTTTCACTCGTTCTACCTCTAACACAATGAAGTGCTTCACTCTCAAAGTTCTTTCATCTGAAAACGAAATGAGAGATTTGACCTGATCTATTTGATTTCTTCTTGTTGATCTTCAGTGATAATCAAATCACCAACGTACACTAATACTATGGCTAACTTCCCGTCTTGATTCTTAACGAATAATCTCGAGTATGCGGGTGCCACCAAAAATCCAATTTGTATTAAGAACTCTGAGATTTTGTTGTACCATGCTCTAGGTGTTGGCTTCAGTCCATAAAGTGTCTTATTTTACTTGCACACGTACTCCAGGTGTGCCTTACTCTCAACCCTCTAGGTTGCTGCATATATATGTCTCTAATAAGCCCTCCGTGTAGGAATGCACTTTTAATACTTTTACTAACGATTACAGTCATTTTGGATGTATGTTATTTATGAAATACAAGTCTGAAGCCTTTGAAAAATTCAAAGAGTATAAGTGTGAAGTAGAAAAATAGTTTGGCAAAAGTATAAATATGCTTCGATCCGATCGAGGTGGGGAATACTTAAGTCAAGAATTCCGTGATTTTCTAAAGAATTGGATTGGGCCGACCAATACTCGGTTGTTCAAACCGATCCTATTAACCGGATCCGGTATGTTGAACCAGAAGACATGGGTAAAGTACTATCACCTGAAAGAAGGGCTCAGAGTTTAAGGTATCATTCATATTTTGTCATTGCCCACCACCGTGGACTCCACAATGACCGTTTGTAGTCACTAATTTACAATCCTATTTAGGAGCGGGCTCAGAGACACAGATAGAGAATTGTGAACTCCCGTGTTCAATGACAACACACACATACAATTGAATGAATCCTGCAATGAGGTCGTTCATAAACAAGAGCTCAAAAATTGTGACGACTCCAAATAATACTTAGCCTTCATGACCCAAACAAAAGTAAAACTCGACAACACAATAATCCAAATGATGAAAGAAAATAACATACGCATTTAGATTCAATGATACCACACACACAAGAATGAACAATTCAACATTTCATCCAATGCAATATAACATGTCTTTAAATCCTTTCAACACAATTTTCAGAACATTAACATAAACATTTTATGAGTTTTGGGTACAGAAAATACAAGAGTGAAGATCCTTACATGGAAAACTTAGCAAGCAAAACAAATAGAGAAATCCTAGAATATCTGCGGCGTTCCTACTTCGATTACTTTCTCCTGGAAACTCGAAACGCAGTTCCGTCACTTCTCACTCATATCCCTTTCGATTACCTTCGAAACGCACTAAAATATGTCCGAAATGGAGTTTGTTTACTACTTCAATTAGGCAAATTACTCACAACACTCTTTAGTTTCTAGATTTTCTTCTTCACTCTTTTTTTTTTACGTCTTTTTTTTTCTAACCTCTTTCCCTTTGGTTTTTCCAGTACTAACTACCAAGGAGACAAGATTTTCAAAAGTTTTCAACTAACCCCACAAGTCTCTAGTTCCTTGCACTTAAGTCCCCTAAGTTACGAACTACATAAAAGAAACCCTTAACCATTAATGTAATGTCCAGTAATTATCGATGTGATACCCTAAACTTTTCATGCTTACTTGTCTAGCATGCTTAGATGTTATTATGTGTATTAATTGCTTTTGCATGTCATTTGTTTTGTACATTAATTGTGAGGGGCGTTATAGTGTGTTGGTTAGTCGGGGACTAGAATGTAGATATTAAGAAGTTGATGGGGTGTTTTTGTAAGGAAGTTAGGGGTAGTTTTCAAGGGTTATTTCTGAAGTTTTTAGTGGTTAGAAAATGGTGAGAATAGAAAGAGAAGAGAGGAAAAGAAAGTTATAGAGAGCAATTTTTTTTGGCAGAATAGCAGTTTAGAATCCGCCATTCTGAGGTCTGGCGAGGGTCGAGGCCTCTAGGTAGAGACTATTATAGCAGACTTAGACGACCGAGGCCCTATGAGTACAGAAGCAGTTATTAGGCTCTGTCGAGGCGAGCATAGAAGTGGAAATTATAGTAGCTAATAGTATGTATTTATATGTGCTAAGTGATGTGTGGTATGTGCAACCAGATTTTGAAGTTGGAACCTAGCGGGGATTTCAGAAAATGTGTTTTTGTCTTCAAAATGTACTGTTTTCGCCCTGTACTGAACCTCGGCAGATCAGTTCAGTCAACCGGAAGACTAAACCGATCGTCCGAAGTAAAGTACTAGGGCTAATTGCAGATGCTTGGTGGTCGATGTCGGTTAATCAGTGTGGTTTGCCACTTGACCGGAGTGCTTCGGACGATATTAGGTCGACCGAAGTGCTTTATCCATCGTCCGGACTTTTTGGAAATGATTTTTGTCCCTAAATCTGTCGACCGGTACTTGTGTTAGGTCGACCGAAGTTTTCCGTTTTTGATAAACTTTGATTTTTGTTCAGTTATGTTTTCAAGTTTAGTATGTTTCTGTTATGTAAAGATATTTCAAGCGTTTTAAAGTGGATTACAAGTACAGTAAAGTATGCATGGTTTTCACATGTTTTTGGTGAAATTGAATATGTTTTAGGGTCTAACAGTGCTTCATCCCAATGGTGTTGGGACCTTACTGAGCCAGTTTAGTGGCTCATCCCTTATTAACATTTTGCAGGTACGCAGGTGCGGATCAGGTTGATGAGCCATGGATTGAGGAGAGTCTGGTTGATAGCTTTTGATGTAATAGATAGTAGTGTTTTACTTTTGGCTTGTATTTCTTTGGATTATGTTATTTCTTTTTGGGATTGTAAGAACCTATGTTTTCTTTGTAAGAATTGTAATCTTTTAAGTATATGAATGAAGTTTATTTTGGGAATTTAGTATTTCTGTTTAAGAGTTCGGTGTCTCATTGGTAGATGGCGCACTGCCCGGTCATCCACAGGTCACGGGGTGTGACAATCGAAGCTAAATCGAATAGTTTAGGGACCTGTGAAGGCAATTTCTCCTAAACAAATAATACATTGTCACATGTACTTGTGTTAGGTCGACCGGAGTTTTCAGCTTTTGATAAACTTTGATTTTTGTTCAGTTATGTTTTCAAGTTTAGTATGTTTTTGTTATGTAAAGATATTTCAAGCATTTTAAAGTGGATTTCAAGTACAGTAAAGTATGCATGATTTTCACATGTTTTTTGGTGAACGGGAATTTGTTTTAGAGTCTAACGGTGCTTCATTCCAATGGTGTTGGGACCTTACTGAGCCAGTTTAGTGGCTCATCCCTTATTAACATTTTGCAGGTACGCAGGTGGCGGATCAGGTGGATCAGTCATTGATCGAGGAGAGGTTTGGTTGATAGCTTTTGATGTAATAGATAGTAGTGTTTTACTTTTGGCTTGTATTTCTTTGGATTATGTTATTTCTTTTTGGGATTGTAAGAACCTATGTTTTCTTTGTAAGAATTGTAATATCTTAAGTATATGACTGAAGTTTATTTTGGGAATTTAGTATTTATGTTTGAGGGTTCGGTGTCTCATTGATAAATGACGTACTGCCCGGTCATCCCCAGGTCACGGGGTGTGACATAAGTGGGGGGTGAATTAGGTTTTAATCGATCTTACAAACTTTTTCGAATCTAAGCAATGCTAGTGTAGGTTTGAGCAAGATGATTAAAAGCAATACGAAACCCAACAACAAGACAAAGGATTTATAGTGGTTCGATTCACTCAGAATCTACATCCACAACCTTGAGCCGCACCCAAGGATTTTAACAACTTCACTAAGAAGATCTTTTTACACTTGTGGCTAACTCACTAAGAGTTTTACAACACAACAACAATACAAACTCACTAAGAGTCAATTGCCCACACTAAGTAGGACTTATCAATTTGCCCACACAAAGTAGGACTTATACAAGAATAACCCAATCACTTAGAAAGGGAATAAGAATGTTTAAAGAACAAAGTTGTTCACTCTTCTAAGTGAAAGATATATACCTTTGAAGTACAAGAATTTTAGCTCTTTAGAACATATGAAGCACACTCTTTGTCTTGCTTTTGAAAACTCACTCTTGAATGATTTAGATCATAGAAATGAAGAGCATTTGCTTTGTGAGTGTTAAGAAATCAATCTATATTGTATGTACAAGTCCTTTGAATCATTCTCAGCTTTAGAGTATTTATACATTTCAAAAATAGGCTGAAAAACGACTCTTTAACGGTCAAATAACGGCTAGTTCTCGCAGAGGTCGGTTGACCGAACACAGACCTCGGATGAACGAAGCTCACTTCGGTTGAACCATAGCCAACCTCGGTTGAGCCGAACCCTAGGTCGGTCGACCGACCTCCCCTTTGGTCGACCGAACCAAATCATCAAACCTCTCTGTTTCTCTTCGGTTGACCGAACTTCCTGAGTATGAGAGATGTTGATTTTTCACACGTTTTGAAATCTATTGAAGTCTAAAAGGTTTTCCCAAAAGGTAACAAGTAAGAACATTTGGAAAACCATTTTAAAAGACTTATACTTTGAAATCAAAGGCTTTTGAAATACGAACTCATGTAAGGATCATTTTGAAACTTAGCCTTTTGAAAACGTGTTTATGAAAACATGCAAGACTTGAGTGTAGAACTTATGTTCATGAGAGCATTGGTTAGAGCTTATAAGATAAAGACTATAGAGACTAAGCTTATTCTAACCAAACCTAAGTCTTCAATCTTCAATCTCGACGAGATGCGCCTTTAAGTATTACTTTGAATCTTGATCATGGCTTGATTGAAGTACTTAGAACTTCCATTATGAGTTCCGATATTCTATTTCAAAGATATAAAACATTAGACACAACATCAAGTGTTTGTCCATTATCAAAAACCGAGTTCGTTCGCCCTTAGGGCTTACAATCTCCCCCTTTTTGATTATGACAAACTTTGATGTAATTAGATAGGATATGGACAATTTTAAGTACAAGGAAGCATGGCAAAAGGATATAAGAACAAATAAGTGTAAAGCTAAGTGCTTATAAGATAAACCAAGATAGAACGAGAAACATAAGCTCTAGCATGTTAAGTTCTTTTGCCATATGCATTAGGGACTCTTTGAAGAGCCCTATTTCCCAACCATCCTCCTTTCCTCCTTCCTTCCATTATATGTAGCTTTCTTGTGTGTAATATACATACCTTAGTTTACACAAGAAGCTAACTTACCATTTTCATCAATGTTGATGTGAGTGCTAAGGATCCTATTATAAAGAACATGCTCACACAAACATTAGAACTATCAATGGTTTGTTATCATCAAAACTGTTAGTAGTGCCCTAGGACCATTAGCACATGTTGTGCGTTTTGTTATCTTTTTTAGCAAGTAATTGAATAGTTAATTTTGCTTTTGATTATCAAATGTGTGATTTGATAGTAAAACTCATTAGCTTATGTAATTACTATTCTAGAAGTCCCTAGTTTTATGTAATGCTTAATTACTATGAAATAAAACTAGTATGATTGTTGATTGATGATCTTGTTTTACTGATCATGTGTAATGGATACAAATCACATCATAGATGCAATATATAGAGATACAATGTATTGGACGTGATCCGTCAGAGAAGTAATACTTCATGGTCTTAAGTCATAAGTATTACTTCCTCAATACTATTTTAGAATCCTTAGACCTTATGTCTTCATTGATTCTAGTATGAATGGAGCCACGCTTTTGACTCGATCGGACGTTACTTGTAACAGAGTAATCAATACGACCGATGATCGGATGTAGTGTCCTATCATAGCTTGAATGTGAGAGACATTGTAAGGAATTTGTCCCTCTCTATTATTGAGAGAGATATCCATGGGCCCCTCGATAGGGAAAAGACTGTTTAAATGCATGGCCGTGCTCAAATGTGTTTGATAAAGTGGTTATCAAATGCTATTTGTCGAAACAGATCTACCCGGAGATCGAGCATAAATATAATTAAGCTTAATAAGGGTGACGACCACCATGCCTTATGCTTAATTAGGATATCGCGAGACAAAGGGATTAAATAGTGGATTGATATTAGGTTCCGTTGTATATTCATTCACTTTGGGTAGTCACAATGTCCCCGCTAGGGACCGCTTGTGATTTATGGACTCACACTACTACTAAGTGTGTTTTCATTGCCATTGTGAGATGAACCCTACAGTGGTCACACGCATAGACGAGCTAACGAGCTTTATGTCCGGATTCAATGAATCTAGAATGTGTCTAGGTTCATTGTATCCGACATTTGTCTTTCTCGAAATAATAAAGTGTTTATTATTCGAATTAGAGATAGAGGGCAATTTCGGTATTTTACCTATAGTCGGGATTACGTGGGAGTTATTATCCGATAAGGACTCCCACTACCAGCAGAAGTCTAAGGGACGTGGGAGTTGAGGACTCTCATTGCCGAGAGGAGTTGAGGAGGTGAGAGTTAGTTCTGGGAACAAACTCTCACACCCTATATAATAAACTCTTGGCCGAAACCCTAGACCTCAATTCTTTTAGCCGAAATTAACCAAGAAACCCGAAATTGGATTTCAGTTTCAGCCTCTCCCTTTTCTCTCTAATTCCCGAAAAACAGAAAAGACGAAGAGCTAGCAATCGCTGCCCGTTTCGTCGCGTGGATACCGGTAGAGGGACTTTCCGCAAGGGAGATCAATTGGTGGCAGATTAGCATCCAAGAAACGCCATCCTCCATTCAAGAAGCAGCTTCTTGAATTCGTAAAATGTAAGTTTTTACCGCTATTTTCGATTCGTTTCATATGAGCGGATCCTTCAGGGGAGGATCCATGGGTGTTTGGAACGAGTTTCCGCCCATGAATCCCTTCACTAGCATGTTAAGTTCTTTTGCCATATGCATTAGGGACTCTTTGAAGAGCCCTATTTCCCAACCATCCTCCTTTCCTCCTTCCTTCCATTATATGTAGCTTTCTTGTGTGTAATATACAAACCTTAGTTTACACAAGAAGCTAACTTACCATTTTCATCAATGTTGATGTGAGTGCTAAGGATCCTATTATAAAGAACATGCTCACACAAACATTAGAACTATCAATGGTTTGTTATCATCAAAACAACATAGGATATTTTGCCCTCCGGGCTAACAATCTCCCCCTTTTTGATGATGACAAAACATTGATGCAAATGGGAATAATATGCAAAAAGTAAAGCTTTAAAGCATATAAATATGAATGCATGAGATAAGAATATTAAGGATCTAGGCAAGTAGATGTTTTTCAAAAAAATATTCTACTCCCCCTATTTCAAAGAATCCCTTATCTCTCCCATTTTGCAAGTTCTAAGCTTTCTCCTTTTGTAAATTACTTCTCTTGGCACATTTGCAACACTAAAAACTCTCCCCCTTTTTGTCAAAATCAAAAAGGGATATCAGAGCGCCAATAAGAAAAGCATTTACTCCTCCTCTTCATTGAAGAATATTTGAAATGCCTTTTAACGAAAAGTAAAGATGAATAAGATTAAAATTGTGGAGAAGCTTGATGATATTTAATATTTCTCCCCTTATAGAAATACCTTTAAAACTAAGGAGAATCTTAATGGTCTAGTAGATTGATAATACAAGAACCAAGGGATCAAATCTAAAGACCAAAAATCATTTGAAAAATGATCATTTTGAATAAGCTTAGTTGATTTCTAAATACAAAGAGTCCATAATGACGCATAAATAAAAAGATGGTTATGTATGGCTCAAAAAAATATCAACCTAAGCTAAAAACAAAGGAGATAAGGAATATAACCTTTAAGCACAATCTCCCTGTTTATCAAACATACGATGTTAGCTATTTGAGATAAAAACAAGTTTGAAACCAATTGTAAAACATGTTTGAAAATATAGCTAACAAAGTACTAGTGGAAGTGATACCATGAATTCATAAGATAAGTACATGTATCACAACCAAAAGAATTAGAGGAAGTGTAAGATGACCCTTCGAGAACATTCCTCTAATAAGTTAATGGTTAGCTAAATTAGTATAACAACTCTTGAAGCAAGACTAACCAAAAACTCTAATGAGATCACAAAAGATATGAAAGTAAAGATTATGATCTCATAGTTATTAAGGGAGAGTATATGTGATATCAAATGTAAGAAATAACCAATAGTAAAAAAATAAACATTTATAACACATATAACTTCCAAAATAACTTACACAAGTTGGCTATAAAATAAGAAAGATGAAAAACAAGCCAACAAGTGATGTGATGATGTAAAATATGAACAATATAGCATACATCACATATTGAGTATACATCCTAAGTCAAGCATCTAGACGATCAACCACAAAGATTAATGCTATAGACTTGAATATAAACACAACAATACCCCTATATGCAATAAAGATCAAGTAAAAACTAAACATTGCATTTACAAACTCCCCCAAAGCATAAGACGCTAAATAATAGAGGGGAGGGGGGGTATAAGTTGAGCACAAAAGGATCAAAAACAAAACAATGATCACTGACAAGGGATGAGTTAAGCTATTGTACCTCAATGCTCTTTGAGCTTGGACTTCTTACCATTTTGGTTGATCTTCTTTATCAATCAAGTCCATAGAGGCCTTTTGTGTGATCTTTTTCATGATCATCATTCTCTTTTGAAGCTCATTGAGAGGTTGACATGTGATTGCTCCATTTTCTTTGTTGTTCATCCTTGATTGATGAGATGAAAGCAATCTCCTCTTCTATTCATGACAAGTGTAGAGTCATCAATGATGGGTGACTTTTCTTTTCTTGATGAACCCTCTACAATCTTGTAATCCTTGGCATTTGACTCTTTTCTTGGAGTCTTGGCTCATTTGTGCCATTCCTTGTAGTTCATATCTTCTTCTTGAAGCTTAGAACTCTTTGTTACCTACAAGGAATTCTTGAGAACAAATATGGTACCTTTTTAAAGGTCCTTCATGATTAGCTCAAAATCTCAAGTAACACAAATATGCATATGGATCATGCAAATCAAAAACCAAAACAACTAGATGGATTCTTAAATGAATATGACATGACAAAACAAGAATCAATCAAGTTGCATATGCTACATCTCATAGATACCTTAGCTAAATATACATGGACTAGAACATGCTAAAGGTTATCTATATAAATATAAAATTCAAGAATGTGAGATGCAACATATAAGAGCAAGCATATATAAAAATATATATATCAAAAACACTTAAACACTTAAACACATTAATAAAAGTGTTAAGAGAAGGTGATTTTGATACCTTTTCTTTCTTACCAAGTGATGAAGATATTTTATTTACACTAAGGCTCTTGTCATCACTTGATGCTTTGCTCTTTGCATTTAAGCAACTTGGTTCTCCAATTGATTAACATTTGAGCTTTGAGAATCCAAGTGTTAAGGAGTGCTTTTGAATTTCTTCTTTTGGCACATCTCCTTTAATCACCCTAATGCCACTTCTCTTCGAATCTATATCATTGAAGCTTTGTGGAATACTCTTCTTCTCCGGTTATGTGACAAAATCATACACATTGAAACATCATAGAGCCGGAGCATCCATCTATCTTATAAGAACCAATAAGATCAAGGGAAGAGTAACTTTTGGTACCCACTTTTGTTTGGGTCCATGGGGGTTAGTTGAAGTGAGCTTAACTCTCCAAATTGTTTTTACTCCCATTTCAATCTTTTTCTTCACATGGCATCTAACCCAAGTGTGACCATGTTTTCCACAATATGTGCAACAAATATGTGGCTTAGAAGATTTGTGAACATGCTTAACAAGTCTATTTGCCATATGTGGCGTTCTAGCATTCACAACATGATTCTTAGGTATATGAGAAGAGCTAGCAATGCCAACATGATTAGCAATATAACCAAGACCATGTTTATCATGTGAAGCACGTTGCATACCAAGAATTTGATCAAGATTTTTCTTACCCTTAGTAAAGTTGTCAACAAGAAGGGTAAGGTCATTAATTTTGTTCTTCATGTGATCAAACTCAACAAGCTTGTTTTCAAGAGATGACAATTTATCACAAGCTTCTATGTATTGTAATGAAGATGTATTGCAAGTAGTAATAAGACTTTCATTTTCACATTTCAAGCAATTAACATCGTCACACAACTTTTTATTTTCATCAAACAATTTAGATCTTTCTTCAAGCAAAGATTCAATTTTAAGCTTCATATCTTTGTTTTTCTTTGCACATTTTTTCAATTGATCATACATATCAATTAAAAGCTCATTAGGATCATCCTCATCATCATCATAAGAATTTGAAGTGGAGGGAGAAAGATGTACCTCATTATCAAATGCCATGAAGCAAACATTTGCATTTTCCTCTTCTTCTTCATTTTCACTCCCTTCTTGATCCTCAAGCACTTTCCACATAGTGTGGGCGGATTTGCTTCCACGGACACGGTTGTATTCATCTTGATCCAAGGCAAAACTAAGAATGTTCATTGCCTTATCATTTCGAGTCATTTCCTTGGACTCAACTTCATTTAGCTCACGGTCCGGCTTTGGCACTTGAATACCATTAACAATCTTCATGGGAATATATGGACCTTCTTCAAATATATGCCATAAAGAATAATCTATGGAGCACACATATATCTTGAACCGGTCTTTCCAAGCATCATAGTTGTTTCCATCAAAGAGTGGTGGTCTATTAGTGGAAGATCCCTCTAAGAACGCTAAGGCGGAATTTTCGGCCATAATCATTACTTCAAGCGGTTAAGCTAAATGTGAAGACGAGGCTCTGATACCAATTGTAAAACACAAGAGGGGGGTGAATTGGGTTTTAATCGATCTTACAAACTTTTTCGAATCTAAGCAATGCTAGTGTAGGTTTGAGCAAGATGATTAAAAGCAATACGAAACCCAACAACAAGACAAAGGATTTATAGTGGTTCGATTCACTCAGAATCTACATCCACAACCTTGAGCCGCACCCAAGGATTTTAACAACTTCACTAAGAAGATCTTTTTACACTTGTGGCTAACTCACTAAGAGTTTTACAACACAACAACAATACAAACTCACTAAGAGTCAATTGCCCACACTAAGTAGGACTTATCAATTTGCCCACACAAAGTAGGACTTATACAAGAATAACCCAATCACTTAGAAAGGGAATAAGAATGTTTAAAGAACAAAGTTGTTCACTCTTCTAAGTGAAAGATATATACCTTTGAAGTACAAGAATTTTAGCTCTTTAGAACATATGAAGCACACTCTTTGTCTTGCTTTTGAAAACTCACTCTTGAATGATTTAGATCATAGAAATGAAGAGCATTTGCTTTGTGAGTGTTAAGAAATCAATCTATATTGTATGTACAAGTCCTTTGAATCATTCTCAGCTTTAGAGTATTTATACATTTCAAAAATAGGCTGAAAAATGACTCTTTAACGGTCAAATAACGGCTAGTTCTCGCAGAGGTCGGTTGACCGAACACAGACCTCGGATGACCGAAGCTCACTTCGGTTGAACCATAGCCAACCTCGGTTGAGCCGGACCCTAGGTCGGTCGACCGACCTCCCCTTTGGTCGACCGAACCAAATCATCAAACCTCTCTGTTTCTCTTCGGTTGACCGAACTTCATGAGTATGAGAGATGTTGATTTTTCACACGTTTTGAAATCTATTGAAGTCTAAAAGGTTTTCCCAAAAGGTAACAAGTAAGAACATTTGGAAAACCATTTTAAAAGACTTATACTTTGAAATCAAAGGCTTTTGAAATACGAACTCATGTAAGGATCATTTTGAAACTTAGCCTTTAGAAAACGTGTTTATGAAAACATGCAAGACTTGAGTGTAGAACTTATGTTCATGAGAGCATTGGTTAGAGCTTATAAGATAAAGACTATAGAGACTAAGCTTATTCTAACCAAACCTAAGTCTTCAATCTTCAATCTCGACGAGATGCGCCTTTAAGTATTACTTTGAATCTTGATCATGGCTTTATTGAAGTACTTAGAGCTTCCATTATGAGTTCCGATATTCTATCACAAAGATATAAAACATTAGACACAACATCAAGTGTTTGTCCATTATCAAAAACCGAGTTCGTTCGCCCTTAGGGCTTACAATAAGTGGTATCAGAGCAGGTTGAACCTTAGCTTAAAACCTGTAGTTGGAAGTTAAGTATGGAATGAACATAAGATAGAACCCTTAGAGGTTTTAAGATGTTATCTTCGGTGAAAGATGTTGTGATAGGGTGTACGTGTTTACTTATTGCATTATATGCTATTGTTAAGTGTTATGCCGTGTTTACTTTTTCTGTTATTCCATGCTATGTTATCTATTTTGTGATTCCATGCTTACTTATTTTGGTATGCTCTTTTATGTTATTTAATATGTGATGCTATGTTTTCTTATTATGTTATTTATGCCATGCTAACCTATATGTTATGCCATGTTTGATTGCTATGTGAATATGTTATGTGAGTATTTGCTTAATTGGTTGAACTATTATTTAAGTAAGATGGCTCAACAAGGAGGAAACAATGAAAATGTATCGATCATCACCTATGCACCCCGTGGTTCAAGGAACAATCAAGAACAAAATAATGAAAGGGGTAATGAGACAGGGGCAGAATTTGTACCACCACCACTCGTTAATGAGGGGCACAAACAGATTTTGGTGCTGCCTTTAACCTTATGGAACAGATTATGCAGACTCAACAACAAACTCAGCTGAATCTGACACAGATGATACATAATCAACAAACTCATATTCAAAATATTAGGGCAGCCGGAGTACCAAGAGTTGATGCAGACTCAGGAGCAAACTATGAAAGGTTGAAGAAGACGAGAATGGTGTCCTTTGATGGTACCATGGAGCCAGATCAAGCAGATGAGTGGTTAGATGAGATAGAACAAAATCTGAGGGTTATAAGGGTACCAGAAGGTGCTAAGGCTGATGTGGTCGTGTCATCACTCACAAGTAGGGAAGCTGAATGGTGGAGAGGTGTTAGTCACATATATCAAGAATGAGGACAGCCAACTACTAGGAAACAATTCAAAGCTGCTTTCTTGGATCAATACTTTCCCACAACATTCAAAATGCTAAGACATAACCAGTTCTTTGTGCTAAAACAAACCGAGGGGATAACGGTGTCATAATATGCCGGAAAGTACAATGCACTCGAGAAGTATACTAGTGCAATAGTCCAAGACCCGGCTATGAGAACTCAAAGATACATGATGAGGTTACTGTCTAGGATTCGAGAAAGACTTACGGGTAACCTTCCTACCACATATAAAGATGCTTACAATAGGATTTTAGATATTGAGGCAGAATTTACAAGAACTGAAGTGGAAAGGATACCAAAAAGACATCACACATAAATGGTACAAGGACAAGCCTATGCAATGGTAAGTTCAGAGCCTTCAGCAAATCTTGGAAGTAAGAGACAAGCATCTGGACCAGTAGCTGGTTCTAAGAAAATGTGAAGACAGGAGGTAAGATGGGGGAGATGAGAAGACAAATGTGGGATGTTTGTGCCAATTATAATAGACGACATCCGGTGGAGTATCGGTTTGGTACAGGGACATGTTACAAATGTGGAAAGGTGGGGCATTTCATGAATTAGTGTCCTTTATAGAATCAGGGGAAAGAACCAACAGTGATCACGGTACCTGGTATGGGGAATAAAGAGCCTAACTCGAGGGTCTTTGTATTTGAGTGATAGGGAGCTTGAAAAGAATTGCAGACAAAGCGAAAGGTACATTTGTGTTATGAGTTATGTTTCTTATGTACTTAATAATTGTTATCTAGTACCATAAATGTTATGTGTTTAACCTTAGAGCCTTTGCATCTAGTGAGTGGGTGCAAGTTTCGGGGACGAAACTTTAGTAATGGGGGAAGGATGTGATACGCAGAACTTTTTGTGCTTACGTGTCTAGCATCCTTACATGTTATTTTGTGTATTGATTTCTTTTGCATGTCATTTTTTGTGTACATTAATTGTGAGGGGCGTTTTAGTGTGTTGATTAGTTGGGGGACTAGAGTGTAGATATTAAGAAGTTGATGGGGTATTTTTGTAAGAAGGTTAGGGGTAGTTTTAATGGGTTATTTCTGGAGTTTTTATTGGTTAGAAAAGGGTGAGAAAAGAAAGAGAATTGAGGAAAAGAAATTTATATAGCAGAATAGAAGTTTAGAATCCGTCATTCCGAGGTCTGGCGTGGGTCGAGGACTCTAGGTAGAGACTATTATAGAAGACTCAGAAGGCCAAGGCCCTATGAGTACAGAAGCAGTTATTAGGCTCTGTTGAGGCGAGCATAGAAGTGACAATTTTGGTAACTAATAGTATGTAGTAGAAGTTTTAATTCATAAGTACATAGGAACAACTTTTTTTAATTCATACGAAGTGCTTTAGAACAGGTGTTCATTTTGAATCAGTCTTAATCGTCAAAATTTTAATTCAACGAACGAGAAAAATTCTACACTACGGAATTATCCTCGTTCCGCGCTAGAACCATCGTCATATTACTTTGCATTTAGAATTTGTAAGGAGTGAATATTTTGCCGAATTATTCACTTAAATCAGTCGAAATTTTAAAAGGGAAAAATGTAAAAAAGTCTAACAATTTTAGATGATGCAATAGAAGATATACAGTCATCTGTATATGATAAAAGATCATTGCATATAAAAATTCTGTGTAAACTCAATGGAAATAGGAAAAACATTATTTTAAAATTTGGGTTTTTGAATTTGATCTATATGGGAAAAAAAAAGGTTAGTTGATTTTACTACCATTAGGTTAGGGGAGTAGCATTTTACCCCCATAAAGTTTGAATATGGTCCATTTCTTTAAACTTCAGTTAAAAATGGCCGTAAAGTAATTTTGTTGACCTTGTATATATTTGTCGTTTCTCTACCATAAATTTTGGCATTTTTACTTTAATCTCTTCAATTAATGAATTAACTTTTATTAGTGCATGCAGTTCTCATTGTATAGGAGATATAAGAGGTTGGTTTTGTGCAATTGCATTTTCTGCTTGCCAATTGAGAGCTGCTTTTGCAACAAAAACTGTCTTTTGGTGTCCTTTGTCATCATCTGCTATGAGATTTGTGATTTTCCATACATGCCTATTTTTTTCCTTTTCAAAGGTGCCTAAAGGAGGAAACATGGTATAATAGGAGCTAGAAGCCTGATCCATCATTTGAAAAAGGAGTGGCGGAGATGAAGGTGGAGGAGGAAGAGAATTCCTTGGTGTATTATCTGGGGAAGCCATTTTAGGATGGGAATGGGATGGAGGTTGATACTGGACATAGTAATCAAAAAATTTGCCACTGGGTTCTCTTAATAGACCAACTGAAGGGTCACCTACTTCATATCTTGTGCGAAGAAGGTGTTGGGTACCTTTAGATTTTTTGGGTAATTCGCCATCAGATGAGTAATGTAGACAATCTGGGCACGAATAAACATCATACCAAATGTGAACTTTTTGATCTTTTCCTTGAGAACAGGTCTACCATCGGCACCAAACATTATAACCGGGATTTTGAGGCTTGACCAAGAGTCAACATCCATCAGTGAGAATTCTATAGGAAAAACAGTGGAAACTTCATTTCTTTCTGGGAATTTGATTTCAACTGTGCCATCCTTTTTTGTGGTGAATGTAGGTTCTGTTATCTGGATCGGTTTAGTTGTTTCATATCTGTGTCTTTCATAACTAGTGATCCAAGAGGTAGGGAGAAGGGCTTGGAGTTCCTCTCGTGAGATTTGTCTTGGGACAAAGGCGCAGTGTGGAGTTTGAGGAGAGTCAACTGAAAGAAATATAGCTTCACCATTTTGTAACTGGGGTGGTAGAGGAAGATCAAAGGCATGATTTTGGATGTGATATGTCATCTGGTGATGAAGGGTTGCCATATAAGTGTTTTCCAATTCTGGACCAGTGATTTGGATCTGGACACGAAAAATAGTAGAAAGAGCTGGATCATCTAGAAGTATGGTGAAATTTGGGAACAGGTTCACAAAAATTGTTCTGGTATTGAGTGTGTTTTGTACTGTTCCGATAACAGCATGTTCATATTTTCGGAACCGTGAATCAAGTAGTGCAATGCGGGAAACCATTGGAAGACCTTTTTTTGGCATGGAGGGTGGGAGCTATTCGGATAGCTCCGAAGTGGATATGGGTGTAGCCTTGTTTAAGCCAAGTATGTGGGAATTCTTCGGGGATTTGCAGTCATGGTTGTCAAAATCGCGTTCTGGATCGTAAAATCGTACGATTTTACGATTATAAGGCCTACAACCGTGTTGGATCGCTGTAAAAATCGCTGTGATGTTGGATCGTTCTGGATCGTCGATCCAGATCGTAAGATCGTAGGATCGAACGATCCATTACGATCCAACATTTTCTCTTTTTACAAACGGAACTGTGAAGAAGAAGAAGAAGAAAATGGGACGCTGTGACGGCGGCGGTGATGGAGTCGCGGAGGAAGAGCGGCGTAGAGGCGGTGGTCGGGACTGGTGAACCGCCGACAGAAGAAAAAGAGAAGAGAGGAAGGGAGCCGACAGAAGAAAAAGAGAAGGGAGGAAGGTAGGGGCGCGGCGGTGATGACGGAGAAAATGGAAGAAGAAAACGGAGAAATGAGACGATTCCTTGACGGCGGTGATGGAGTCGGGAAAGGCAGAGCGGCGTAGAGGCGGGGAGGAAGAGAAAAAGGGGAGAAGGAAGGAAAGATGGGGGAGAGGAGGGGAGGAAAATGGTGGTGGGCCTGGTGGTGAACTGTCTGTCGCGGAGAAGAAAGAGAGAAGTGAGGGGCTGAGGGGTCTTGCGGCTGGGATGGGAGGAGAATGATGATATACAAATTTTAGGGTTAGGGTTAGGGTGCTTAAGAGTATATATATAGTTAGGGCTAAAAGTGCAATTAAAATATTAGCATATAAAACCTTATAAAATAATTATATTGAAACAAGTCCTAAACTATTTACTTTGTATTTTCAGTATTTAATTGGATATTAAAACAAAATGAGATGTTTAAGGGAATGATTTAAAATAAAATATATTTGAGATATTAATTTTAAAATAAAATATTTATTTTTTAATAATTTTTTCGGATCTTCCGATCCGTGTTACGATCCTCGAGTTTACGATTCTTGATAAGTAGTATAAGGATTAACTACTGGATAAGAGGATAAATGATATTTACTATCGTCTGATACATAATCTAATTCATAAACATTAGAAATACGGGAAGATGAAGACAGGGGTAGATCTGGAAGAGTAACTAGACTTGAGGATGTATTTGCAGACATGAGTAAAGTTGGACGACCAAATCTGAGAGAAGAGTATTTGTGACCATAAAATCAATTTTCACGATTTATTTTGAAGAAAATCTGCGCAAGATCAATTTTATGCTACAACATACTTTATGCCACACAATTTTCCTTCAATAGGGTATCCTTCGGCTGCCTAGCATAAATTTGATTGGGGATTCCATACTAGAAAAATTCTTCTAAAGTGTTCAATTACTCAATTTTTAATAGAAGTTTAACGAAATGGACCCTAAGTACATTAATTGAAGCTTCAGAATAAAGTGCTACTCGCATCTTTGGTAATAAACTGCGATTAACCGAAAAGAGAAGGGAAAAGCACGTGTAGCAAAAGTTAGGAAAAGAAATAAAGAATATATATAGGTTTATTTTTCCTTTTATTTTCTCATTGGGAAACACAAGTACTAGGATTTCTTCCAAGTCAAGAAAACCTAAAGTAAATAGAAGATCATTAAAAAGCAATTTCCAAAAATAAATAAATTCCGTAATATACCTAATTCCTTCCCCACTCAAATAATTTTGCCTATAAATACATAAACCCCCAACAGACCCTTTCAAAATCACAAAACCCTTTCTTCTCCTTCATCAAACATCAATGGCGGTTCTAAGCGATTCTGTTCTTTCGTCTGTGAAATCTTCTTGTAACGGCGTCGTTTCTAATCATGAGATTGATCAGCCGAGCAAGAAACAGAGAGTTGTACAACAAGAAGGTAGTAGTAGTAGTATGGTTAGGCCCAAAACAAAGATTGTTTGTACATTGGGCCCAGCATCAAGATCTGTTGAGATGATTGAGAAATTGTTGAGGGCTGGTATGAATGTGGCTAGATTCAATTTTTCTCATGGATCCCATCATTATCATCAGGAAACTCTTGATAATCTCCGCTCTGCCATGCAAAATACTGGGATTCTCTGTGCTGTTATGTTGGATACCAAGGTTTGCTGATTTCTTTTTTCTTTTTTTACTTTTTTTTCCTTTTAGATTTATGATGATATTTTTGCATATTTTTGCTTGTTTTGGTCGTTAATACTGAAATAAATTTTGGTTTTTTTTTTCTTTTTGGAAGTTGAATGATTTTGTTAATTTAGATTGAAAATTTTGCTTTTCTGTTAAGTTCAATGATTTCAATTATGAGAGAACACTAAAAGAATTATTATTATTTTTTGTTCAAATCATCATTAATTAGTAAAGTTTTCCTTGGATTTACTGCAACTTAGGAAAATTCATAGTAGCTTTGATGATGAGTATTGAAGGAAAAAGGTTACTATATTTAATCATATTGGTGGTGCATTTTTTGCTGTTGGATTTAGTAATTTATTCTGAAGCATAATTGTTCATGAATTTGAGATTAGAATAAGATGCCAAAGGCAATAATTGATCAGACAAAGAATTATGTTCTATTCCACTTTGAAATAAAGAATTTTTAGTAATATGGAAATATTGGGGTTTTTTTTCCATAGGCTTTGTTCATGTGCCCCTCTATTCGCCTGTAAAGTATTTTTTATTTTTTTTTAATCTGCTTAGATTTCTTCGGCCTTTTTCAGTGGAGGATCCAGAAGTTGAGATCAGTGGGGTCACTCGCCGATTTACCTTATTTGTTGTGTAGGGTCACTTATAAACATATTATCTAAAAAATAGAGCAAGAATACACCATATTTATATTAAAAATATATATTTTTCAGCCCCGGTGACGGAATGCTACATCTATCACTGGCATTTTTCTAATCAGAGTATTTGCTTCTCTTGCAGGGACCCGAAATAAGGACAGGATTCTTGAAGGATGGAAAGCCAATCCAGCTTAAACAGGGTCAAGAAATAACAATCTCCACTGACTACACCATAAAGGGAGATGAAAACATGATCTCAATGAGCTACAAGAAACTAGCAGAGGACTTGGAACCTGGGAGCATTATCTTGTGCTCTGATGGAACAATTTCTCTCACAGTTTTAGATTGTGACAAGGAGAAAGGATCAGTTAAATGCCGTTGCGAAAACTCTGCACTTTTAGGCGAAAGAAAGAATGTGAATCTTCCTGGAGTTGTTGTTGATCTTCCTACCTTAACCGAGAAAGACAAAGAAGATATCTTACAGTGGGGAATCCCCAACAAGATTGACATAATTGCATTATCGTTTGTTCAAAAGGGTTCTGACCTTGTACAAGTCAGGAAGTTACTTGGGAAACACGCAAAGAACGTTGTGCTCATGTCCAAGGTTGAGAACCAAGAAGGGGTTGCTAATTTTGATGATATTCTAGCAAATTCAGATGCTTTTATGGTTGCTAGAGGCAATTTAGGAATGGAAATCCCAGTTGAAAAGATATTTCTTGCACAAAAAGTAATGATTCACAAGTGTAACATTCAAGGCAAACCTGTCGTTACTGCTACTCAAATGCTCGAGTCCATGATCAAATCTCCAAGGCCTACTAGAGCCGAAGCCACCGACGTGGCGAATGCGGTCATTGATGGTACTGATTGCGTCATGCTCAGCGGTGAAACAGCTGCCGGAGCTTACCCTGAAATCGCGGTCCAAACCATGGCTAAAATATGTGCAGAGGCCGAGAATTCATTGAATTATGGTGAAGTATTCAAAAGAACTGTGGAGAATGCACCTGTTCCCACATCCCCTTTGGAATGTTTGGCTTGTGCAGCAGTACAAACAGCAAGTACTTCTACGGCAGCACTTATTGTGGTCTTAACTAAGGGTGGCACCACCACTAAACTTGTATCCAAGTACCGGCCAAGTATGCCGATTTTGTCGGTCGTTGTGCCGGAGATAACGACGGATTCTTTTGAGTGGTCGTCCAGCGATGAATCTCCAGCAAGGCACGGTCTTATCTACCGGGGAGTTCTGCCGATTCTGAGCTCTGCATCAGCTAGAGCTTCTGATGGGGAATCAACTAAAGAAGCTTTGGATTGTGCCCTTGAATATGCAAAAGGAAAGGGACTTTGCAAGGTAGGAGATACAATTGTGGTGTTGCAGCGTGCCGGAAGCAGTATTATTCAGATCATGAATGTCAATTGATAAAAGATTAGTATTGTGGGCAATTTTGGTTTTCTATTAAGCCCTGCAAAGATTTTGTTTTATTTAATTTTGTTTTAGGAGAGTTTAATTAAGATGCATTGACTATTGTTAAGGCTTATTGTGGTACACAATGTTCTTTTTGGGGATTTTTATTCTTTCCAGACATATACTATCCTTTATGCGAATACATTTACTGTCTTTTTTTCCTTTTTTTTCCAGTCAGAAGAAACTCTACTTTACTTACCACAGTATATGACCAACCAAAAGAAAGAAAATAACAGCACAACAGACGGACTGAAAGAAAATTCTACATGCTTCAAGTAAGCCTGTTGGCATTTTTATTTTTTCATAGATTAAAGAAGAAAATAAAGGGTGATTCTTTCTATTATATCATTAACAAATTATTCTAACATAGTAAAGAATGAGAGATTTATACTTAAAGGTGAGTAACTTCAAGAAAATAATGCTTACAATTCGCATAAACCAAACATTGCCGGAAGGGATAAACGAGACCTTATATTCTGAAATAAAGCGAGTATTACTCCTACTTTTTTCTTTTCTTTTTTTTTCAGTCCAAATGGAGAATTTTACTCCTACTTTTTTCTTTTCTTTTGTTTTTTCAGTCCAAATGGAGAATTTTACTTGTATAGTTGCATGACAAGTGGAAGAAAAAACAAACAGCAAGGGTAACATCTGTTTGACAACAACAAAATCCCACCATTCCAGGAACATATGAATGAAAAATATGGTTCAAAACTGAGCAAAACAAAAATTCTATGCCTAGAGCTTCATCATAGTTACCAGTTTGTAAAAAGGGTGGTGACATTGCCAGAGCAGAATCCATCCTGCAACAACAACAACAATAGCATAACTCATTAAGTCCCTAATAATTGGGGGTATGGGCGGGGATGGAAGGGAGACAGCCCTAACCTTTGTTAATAAATGCACAAAATGGCTGATCAAAGGGTGGTGATATTGCCAGAGCAGAATCCATCCTGCAAGAGCAAATTTATGGAGATGAAAACTCTTCATTCTAATTAAACTTGCTCTTGCATGATGGATTCTGCTCTGTCATTATCGCCACCCTTGTAGAAAAAGTGCATTCCCTTTTTGAGGAAAAATCACATTATGTATACATAGGCTGAAATTCCCCACATTTCAACAGAGGAAAATTAAAACCGAGTTAAAACTTTAAATTACTGATAATATTGTATGCAACTATAACACATTTATACATCCTCCTCAAAACTGCAGGAAATTCAAGATGTAGCAAACCTTTAAGTGAGAAGAGCATCGATTTAATTTCGTATTGCATATGCATCATCTTGGAAGGCAAGTCTCCGATAAACTAAAAGCCGATTCTGCTGGAGTGTGCTGAGAAAGTTCTCCTAAATCATCATAATGAGTCCTACAAAGTTGATGAAGTTCTACACTTGTTCATCTTGTCATCTTGTGATGAAGAAGATGGCAAAGGCGATGATGCAAACGCAGCATGATAAGATGAAGAAGCAAGTTGAGCCAATGCTGGTACAGCACCGCCTACAGATTTTAGTGCATTGAGACAATGAGATGTGAATCAGACAATTAAGTTCTCCTGATAATTAAACCGCCCTCGCCCTCACCCTCCCCCTCAAGGAACAAATCAACAAACATGAGACAACCATGATTTTCAAGAACATTAGAACCCTAAATAATGAAGCATAAATGATGGAGCACATGAAGGTGAATCAACACAATTCACATACCATCTGACGGTTCATTTAAGAAAATTTCTCCAAAATTTATGATTATCCGTCATCGGCAAGAATCAACACAATTACCAAGTTAGGTAGAGCTCAAGTTTAAGGAATGATTATTCAAACGAACAAGAAGATGAAATCAGAATGATTTATATTTTATATGGTCCATCCTGATTTTTCTTTCCCCATTTCTTTTCCTTACACAACAATACAAAAGGAACATAGAGGATAATCTTTTTATTCGAAGTAATCAAATTAGCTATAGTTCACAAATCTCCAGCAATGAAGCATGACAAAAAGTGTCAGAGGGTTCTAAGCAACATATTAAGAACCCAAAATAACATTGCACAACATTATGGAGAGAAATTCCAAACCTGCCAAACCAGCACAAGCAGAGGAGAAAATTATCACGGGTGGGACTTGCACCATTTCTAAAACATGTTACCAAACCAAACAACAAAAGTTGGGTATGGAAATAGGACAGAAGAAAGTATGAAATTTACCAAGAAAAATGTGGAGAGAGTTGGGGGAAAAAATGTGCATCATATTTTATGTTATCAATGAATATCTCATAAGTCATTGTAGACCATCTATTTTACAAGCTCCAACGAATAAGTGTCACTGTATTTTCAGCGTTGATACAAGAAGGCCAAAACTATCCTGTTAACTTATGTACTAACTCGAGGAACTTTCTATAAATAATAGAATGGTTTGTCAGCCCCAAAAGTGCTTCAACCTGCGTGGGTAGAATCAGGATCCAGGCAGACCAAATTGTTATTCTGAAACAACATTTGGTAAGCAGTCCCTAACCTTCTAAATATTTCGAATTGACCTTAGCCTCAAGCTTGAAAGGAAGACAATTTTATAAGCCTCCACAACAAGTTCATGTGTAAAGAATATCATTCCCATCCAATTTATGAATACTAGACAAGCTTTTAGATTTTCCACAAAATGATATTTCAGAATTATCTATACAGTGGCCTGCTACATTGCGAATAGGTTCCAAGCAATTTAGCAACCAATATTCCACAAGGGGAAAAAATATATGTATTATGAAGTGCACATGAAGTTCCCCCATATACTAGCATTAGTACAACTTGCTGCATCCAACAAGTTATAGAAAGCTTATGGGGGAATATAATTTCTGGTGCCGTATAAAATTGCATCCTGAAACATTGCTACCAAAATATGAGAAATTTATTTAAAGTAGGAATAATGATTTAGATTGCCCCAAAAGTTTTGCAGATTATTGTCAATACATCTACCCTGATTGCAAAGGTTAAACGATGTCTAAATGTGTAAGATGCACATTTTAATACGTCCAAGCATGAGAAGCTCCGAGAATAAGGCACGTGGAATATCAATCAAAATTGTTAAACTAGAAAGGAATGAAACAAACCATCTAAAGCTGAAGCACTTACACCAACAAGGAAATGCAACCACATTGGTCCTTTAATTCTGTTCCGAACAGTTGGCATAACTGGAAACAGAAAAGAGAATGGTGAGCAAGAACCCTAAGATGTTCCCATAAGTTCCCATGAGTTCCTCCATGTAGAATAAAGCATTTATACAACTCAAATGGAATCACAGTGGGGAAGAAATTGTTCTGAGATGCATGTTTTTTACTCCCTCTATCACCTTTAAGAAGTACCAAATGGCCTTTTATCCTATCCATTTTTAGTTGTCCTTTTGTAGTTCCAACAATGTTTTGGCAAATACTTTCCTCCTTTATCCAAGATGGAGAGAGAGAGAGAGAGAGAGAGAGAGAGGGAATGTTAGAGTAAATTAATGCAAGGAGCCGTTGTTGTCATTAAGTTTATACTTACGTGAAATTCAACACTTCCTTAATTCTTGTGCATTCAACAATTCATACATCTAAATGTGGTTGGAGGGAAAAAGTAGTACTTTGTCCTCACAGAATACAATCAACATCAACAAAGCAAAAGAACAATGAATAGTGTAACTTTTCCATGCAACTAATACCCCGCAGTTGATAGTCAATTTCATCTGGCATAACCAAAGCATCATTGACGAATGTTAAAGGCGATTGGCGAACAAGTAATACATCTCCAAATCATTCATGATATAATGCAGTTGAACATGAACACATAACAAAGAGGAAAGACGCAAAACAGTCCTCATCAAGACTTACTGTAAACATCATTAGCATATTCTGCCTTTTTCTATTGGGGAAGAGCGAACACTAATAGATAAAATGGAGTAGAAATTCGAACCAAACAAACATATTTCACAAGAATACACGGAATTAACAACATATCTATTGGTGCCAAAAGAATCAACAGATCAAAATAAATAGAAACTTAAATCCAGGTAGAACGACTATGTTTCAATACATTCTAAATACTAAAAGAATTTCTATTCATCATGCTCTGATTTATGTAATCACAATTCATTCAAGATCATCATATATTTTCCACTCTACTGCCTTTTCAGAAAAAGTAATTATATATGTCCTGTCCAAATACATAAGCTGCAGACCACAAAATCGACCAACAAAAACGGTACTGAAATCAAATAAATACATAAAGAGCTACTAACATACCATGATTGAAACCATAAAATGCACTGGCGGTCCCTCCAACAGCAGAACCAATCTAAATTAGAGGGAAAATAATAATCAAAATTGCAATTATGCAATTTAGACCCCAAATAAACTAAATAAATAAACAATCCATCAAAAAAGCTACCATACCATAGAAAAACTGTCTCTAATCAGTGGAGGAATAGTCCATTGACTAGCCTCCTGGGAATTAAAATCAAATTAAATTCAGGTTTCGAATCAAAATGGTCAAATATCTTAAAAATGAATTAATATTCAAACAAAAAATAAAAATACCATATCTTTGGAAAGAGGACAAGCACAGTGAGGACATCTCAGTGTATCAGCAGCGAAGGTGGCTGTTCTTCGTGTACTACTGCTAGGGTTTTTAGAAGATTCAACTGGAGAATTCTCCATCTCAATTCACAATCGGAGAATCTTCAGAATGATAAAAGGACATTCAAGTTCAGTAAACCGTTTTCAAATCATCTAAAACACCCAGGGTAAGTAGTAACTTTATTAAGAGTTATGTTTTTTGACTTTGCTAGACTATTAGAATTATTGGGTAAAAGATTGACTTAAATAGTGTCTTTGGATCTTTTTGCCCTTATAGTTGGGTGAATCTCTTATACCAGCACGGGGTAAGATAGTCATTTAACACCCTCAATTTGGGGTTTAGGGTTTCTATCCCCAAAATTCTATAATAAAGCATTTTCTGTTATGAAAATATATTAAGGTTAGAGTCCTTATTCCATAACCCTTCAACATTATGGATACCTTAACTTTCCATTGAAAGAAGAGTTATAAGAAATTCATAACCTACACATTCAACCTCCATTATCTACCCTTTATGAAAGGTTTCATAACCTACATTTTCTAACCCTATAAATAGAGAGCTTTTGTTGATGTAAAGGGGTGAGATGAAATAATATAGAAATACTTCTCCTATCTCTTGTGTCTTGTCTATTTCATCTTTATATTATGTTTTAGTTTTGTGGTGAAATTCATTCTAGAATTTCATCCGTTTTATAACACGTTATCAGCACGATTCTCTCAATCTCTGAATCTGTCACGATTTTCAATATCTAACATGATCCTTTGTATATGAGGAGATGCGATATACCAATGCGAAGATTGCACAGTTATTTTAGAGCCCGATGGGAATCTAATTTATCTGCTTGGTGTTTGGCATATAGGCAAAACTGTTGTTCCCTTTGGCCAGAACAACTAAGCACCTGCAGAATTCAAAACAAAAAAAATAATGAAGGAACAGTGCATAATGTGGTTGTGGCTAGTGCAGATTTGGGCTGGAAAGTCTTGATTTTGATCCCCCAAAGGAAAGGTCCATATACAGGTGTGGCTGATGGCCGGATTCTTAATATGGGTATGAAGATTCAATCTTCAAATTCTAGGTAAGTTTTCATCCTCATTTTAGATTGATTTTTAAAAGAGAATGGGTTGAACAAAAAAAAAAATCGATCCACTTAAAAGCTTTGATCAGGTTGAAAGTTTTGTTTTTGTCATGATTGATTCAGCATATAAGATTTTTTTTTGTTACTATTTTCGATTCAGAGGATATTACACAATTATCATTTTATTTTGTTTTGGTCATGATTGTAAATAGTTCTTGAAGAATATCATATAATATTCCTGAAGAATATTACATAATTATTATCAAATATTTAAAATATCAATATTCTTGAAGAATATTGAATAATTACTAGTATAAATTAATAATATTACATATTCTTAAAGAACATAATCTAATATTCCCGATGAATATTATTATTATAAATTAATTATTTATTCATGAAGAATATCGTTATTATAAATAAATTAAGAAGATGGTTGTCACATCAAATAATTTTATAATTGGTTAAAGATTTTAATTGAATTCTACAAACCATTATATGACCATTAGAAGATGGTTGTATCAAATTTGTAGAGGAAATATACATCCAATATGCTCCAGCAGTAGCAATATCGAAATATTCTCTTATCTTACCTCGAATATGCTCCAGCAGTAGCAATATCAAGAGTAATTATTTTCAGAAGTTTTATACGTGTTATGAATATATATTCTTGAGCTTAGTTAAAAAATGAGTCATTAATGAAATATTGTAAAATATGACCAATGATTTATATGTCATTCCCTAAAGTGAATGCATATACAATATATAATTTATTTGTAAAATAGTATTGGTCGTGAATGTTGTTATAGTAAACCATGTTGATAATTATGACTCATCGAATTCTCAAAGAAAATATTCTCACCCGAAGTGAGAAAATAATGAGGAGGAATAGAATGTATGATTCCAAAATTTTATGAGAAAAAGATTATTTAAGCGATATACAAATTTTTGTCACATACCTGTTGTATGTTGGACATCTTTTGAATTCCTCTACTAAGCATCAATTTGAGAATGAAAAAGATGTTATTTCACTTCTCTAAAATAATGATTCTACTATGTGTCAATATAGTCAAAGAGAATAACTCGACATTTTATTTTTGTATTAGAACTTGCCAATTGCATATATTATCATGTTATTTTAGTTTGTTTACATTCAAGAATAATAGATATATGATAATATTATAGTTGTTGATTGGACACATTCAGGATAAGTGTCCAATACCAAGTTCCAGAAGAACTACTTGATCAAACAAAATCGGAAAAGTTATCTGATTAAAGGCTCTAGAAGAGCTAGTAGACCTATATGGTTGCATATCAATATGTAATGCATTACTATGCACAAAGTCTCTCAGAAAATTGTGTTATCCTTCATAGGGAAGATTAAAGTGAGACATTGGATTGAGTAAAATATTTAAATCTTTGTGCATTACAGCTATTGTTTAAGAAAATAAATAAGTTAGAGAAATTATCATTTCTCTTTATTGGCTTATATTCCCACAAAATTTATTTAGTTAAGATATTTTATTAAGTAAACCTGAAGTTTACCGATCCAGTTGTTGGCATGACCGGTTAGACTATCCCGGGTCACAAAAATACGAAATATAATTAAAAATTCAAGGAAAATTGATATAAGGATATAACCAGTACAACTCGGGGTTGAATATGTTCATAGAATTGAATAAATAGTCGATCGACTCGCAACTTGAAGTTTGTGATATATTGATAATGAGCTCAAGTTTTATATTCAACAAATGACATAATTTGTCTCGACTATACTGGTGTCATCATATGAAAATTTGGTAGAATTTTTATACACTAAATGGTCTGGTAGAACCATAAGTGCCTTGAACTTGTTGATACGAATTATTTTGTATAACTTAATTGAAAAGAGGATATATGAAAAGATCGAATTTCACTAAGTTTTCATTTATAAGGAGGTGAAATCGATTTGCTATAATGTGATAATCCAGAAGATTTATTCACTAAGACATTACCGACTTCAACTTTTAAGAAGTTGATTTATAAGATTGGCATGTGTCGGTACAATAATCTTAATTCTTAAAAGATCTAGTCAACGGGAGAGTAAAATATAAAGAAGGATGTACTCTTTTTCCTTCACTAGAGAAGTTTTTTTTCCCACTGAGTTTTTACTCTAGTAAGGTTTTAACGAGGCATATTCTTTATATTAAGGACTCCAAAGGGGGAGTGTTATGAAAATATATTAAGGTTGGAGTCCTTATTCCATAACCCCTTCAACATTATGGATACCTTAACTTTCCATTGAAAGAAGAGTTATAAGAAATCCATAACCTACACATTCAAGCTCCATTATCTACCCTTTATGAAAGGTTTCATAACCTACATTTTCTAACCCTATAAATAGAGAGCTTTTGTTGATGTAAAGGGGTGAGATGAAATAATATAGAAATACTTCTCCTATCTCTTGTGTCTTGTCTATTTCATCTTTATATTATGTTTTAGTTTTGTGGTGAAATTCATTCTAGAATTTCATCCGTTTTATAACATTTTCCCTTTATTAAACCATTTACACTTTTTTGTTTTGGCACTCAGTTATGTTTTTAGATTTTTTTTTTTTTGCGGAGTAAAGTTATGTTTTTAGTTAATTATATAACTCTAGTATTTATTTATGGTTGAAAATAAATTTCTACTATTTTTTGTGGTAATTTTTTAACAAATTAGACATGTGAGTATGTGACAGTAATTTGACCATTAAACCACAAGCAAAAATGGAATTACACACTAACATCATTACCTTCAAAGTATTTGTTTGTTATTATTTGAATCCCTGAACATAAAGAGACATATTTATTTTTAACAACGGATATTTTGACCCACTAACTTTCAATTTTACTCATAGATTATTGGTCACATTCCCGACACGTATCTAAGTTTTGGCCAGAAATTACCACAAAAGTAGTAGCGGTTATTTTCAGGTAAATATAAATATTATGGTGATATAATTAGCCAAAAAAATAGTTAAATACCCAAAACAACAAAGTGTAATAGTTTAGCGACATAAATAGTTGTTTACTCAAAAAACAACCAAAGCAGCACAAATAGTGAATTCCAATTTGGTCCCCGAAAATATGCGGTTGTGTCAAGTAAGAACCTGAAATTTGCGTGGTCTCAAAATAATCCTTGCAAAATGACCAAACGTCTCAACGTGGACCCTGGGACTGTTTCTGTAATTGAATTCACGGTGAAAGGCCAAAGAATAGACGATTTGGTGTTAAAATAAAATCACAACTTTTTTATACGTGAATATATATATACGTATAAATTGTCGATCCCTACGGAAGATGTTGAAAGTGACATTCTCCTGTCTCTGTGGTTTAAGGATTGCGATGAAGATGATGTGAAGAAGAAGATTATGTATTTGTTTTGTTTGCTAGTTTAATTAGTAGTATTTCTTAACCATCCAAGTTTTCTTGTCTGTGTTTTTTTGTCTGTTATCATGGTTTTCTAAATCACTGTATAACTTTTATTTTCTTGTGATTAATGAAAAATTTATTATTCGGCTATTTTGTGATTAATGAAAAATTTATTATTCAAAAAAAAAAAAACCTTTTTTATACGTGAATCTGAAAAATTCCAAAAATAAAAAAATAAAATAAAATGTCCCAAAATGGTGAATGCCATTTGCCGCCGGTAATGCCAAGGCCACTGACATTGGAGACTAAAGTGTTGTATTCAATCCGGATTTTAAAATATTTTAATTGATTTTTCAAAAGTTTATGGATATTGCTAAATGTATTGATTGTTTTAACTCTATGGAGACTCTACACATATTCTATCAGATTCTATTAGATTGATTTATCACATTTTGTCACTTAGTAGAATGAATAGTGACAGTAATTTATGTCATTATATAAGCATATAGTAACAATAAAAATGTCATTACTGCTAGATACAACTTTAGTGATAAGATTTATCAAGTTGTCACTATTTTGAGATATTTAGTGACCAAATTGTTGTCGTCGTTAAAATTAATCCCTCTCTATTTTTCATTAACAACATTAACTGTTGTACATTTAGTGACAATATTTTTTGTCATCGCAATAATTCTTGTCACTAAAGTTCATTTCTCTTGTAGTGCATGAATAATAATGTTATGATAAGATATAAGTGGGCAAATTGGCGTACTGGGTACAAAATCAATTTATTTTTTAGAAGGCGGGTCCAGAAATTATTTTTCAACATATTCTATCATAAAACAATTTAGGTTTGGTGCACTAGGTCATTCCGTCAAAAAACCTTCAGTCAACTGTTACTTTTGAATTTGAATTCGGACAATACAAAACTATTAGGGACATTTTTGGTACATTAGGTTAACAACCCCACCCCTTCACCATGAAAAATTCTAATATAGCATGCTCTTTGTGGGACTGGCTCCACAGCCATCTCACATGAGTTGAGGTGGAGCCTACCCAAAATAGGTCCCAGCTCAACTCATGTGAGAATGTCGTAGGTCAGTCCCACGATGACCTTCCATGCCAAAGTGACCTCTTCACCATCCGCACCTCACGCCACTTCTCTTCTTCTTCTTCAATGCAACAAACCACCCCCACCCGACCCGACCCGACCCCCACGCACATCCCTTCTCTTCTCCGAATTTTCATGAACCTTCAATTCCTATGTCCACAAATACGCGCCGGTGGGAACAAATAAATAGATGGGAAGATACCGGAGGAGCTCGAAATTTGCAGATTTTAGGCCTTTCTGATACGAAGATTTCCGGGTCTATTCCGGCATTGTTGGGTAAGCTAACTAATTTTGATGTTCTATCAGTTTATACTACAATGCTTACTGGAGAAATCCCACATGAGTTAGGAATTTGTTCAGAGCTTGTTAATTTGTATCTTTATGAGAATAATCTTTCTGGATCAATTCCATCAGAGTTTAGTAATTTTTCTGGGAATATTCCTGATGAAATTGGGAATTGCAAAAGTTTAGTAATTATTGATATTTCGAGTGGAATCTTTCCATGGTATTTGAGAACCTTACAAATATTGAGGAATTGATGATCAGTAATAACAATATTTCTAGTTCAATTCCACATGTTCTTGCTAATGCTACAAGTTTGATACAATTATAGCTTGATACTAACCAAATATCTGATTCGATCCCCGAAAGAGCTCGAGTTGTTGAAAGAGTTAAATGTGTTCCTTGCTTGGCAGAACAAGCTTGAGGGGAGAATCCCATTAGGGTTGGCTGGTTGCATTAGCCTCCCGCCGACGGTGTTAGACGGTGAAGGGGGGAAAGGGAAGAGATGAAGAAGGAAGGGGTAGGGTGGGGGTGACTATGGTGGGGGGTCGGGTAGAGTGGAGGGAGGAGGGAGGAGTTTAATTGAAAATACGAAAATGCCCTTATAACTTTATTGTGAACAAGTTCAAATTCCAAATTAAAAGTTGACGGAAGAATTAGTGCACCAAACCTAAATTGTTTTAAGATAGAAGGGGTTGAATATATAGTTTATATATCCGACTTCTAAAAAAGAAATTATTTTAGGACACATAACACCAATTTGCCGATATAAGTTTGAAATATATAAGGTTTAACTTTGGCCAAATATTATGTATTCTTCAAATATTGTATTGCAAACTCTTAAATTTTTTGAACCACAATCAAGGTCCTGATACGTTAAATGTATTGTCCAGGTACTTACATAGCGGGGTGTTACATAGGAGAGCGGGGTCTTACTACTGTAGGTTGACACCTGAACTTTTTTTTTTAAAATTTATCTACCACTTCAATTTTATATTTTTATGGTATCATTGTTTTACTGTAACTTGTATTATGAAATACATTTTCAAAGAAAAGTAAAACTTTCATGGACAAAAATGGAAAAAATATATATGAAAAAACCATTGCCATAGAATAAAAAATTGGAATAGCCTTTAGCTCCCATGCCCGGCTAAATAACATCAATTGTTCTGAACCATGCGGAATATTAATTGTTCCGAACCGTCACTACAAGAAAACAGTTAAATAGTGATCGAAATTAGCGACTAAAATATTTGGTCACAAAAATAACGACGGAATAACGACCGACTGGAAACCGAAATTCTAACGGTCGGTATTCCATCGCCACTCAGTCGGACACAACGGTCCCGTTGACCAAATTGAAACGACGTCATTTTGTTCACCCTTAACGGCCGAATACCAACCGAATTTAACGACCGTTTACCGACGGAAAACATAACGGTGTATATTTATTTAGTAACAAATGAAGGACCTTTAATGACCGACTGAATTTAACGACGAAAAAAATAACACGGATTAACGACCGAATAAGTGACGGAAGCCGTACCAAAACGACGTCGTTTTATAGCCAGAAATCCCTAAATCTTCTTCAAAACTCTCTTCAGCCACCGCCATTCCGCCACCTCCATCTTGAGTGCCTTTAACTAAAAAGAGAAGACAAGAAGCTCCATAAAATAGACCGATTCTTTCTTAAAAGCATTCAACGTAAATAGGATTAAAGCAGCGAAAAAGGGGAAAAATCATTGGATTTCAAATGAAACATCTTTGTGCATGAATCAAGTTTTAAGGAGAAGAGATAACAAATTTATATTCTTGGATAGTATTTTCTTTCCTAGTATAGTTGTCTGGTAGTGCTTCAGTTGGATAGGTTAACACGTGATCGCCACCGCCATCCCTCCATTCCGCCATCTAGCCCCCGCCATTCCGCCACCTACATCCCGCCACCTCCATTAAAGGTTCGTTCTTTTTCATGGTTTTTGTATCCAATTTTTCTGATTATTTAACTACCTTTTTCTTTATACCCTTCATTAGTTAATTATAATGTAATTTTTGTTTCTCTGTTTTGTTTTCAAGGTTGAAAAGGGAGACGGATTTAAAAGACCTCTGGTTGGCGTGTTAACAGCTAGGCTTTTGAAACCTCTAATCTGTAAGTATTTATGTTGGAACTTCTTTTGCCTGCCTTTTTTTGCAGCATTTTCTGTTGCCATTTTTGGAAATTGATGCCATTTTTTGTATTAAGTTATGAAACTGTTGAGTATATATTATCTCCTATCATAGATTGAATTTTCACTTTTCTTGCGCATTCAATTTGTGATGGATGAAGTTAACTTCTAGTTAAGACTCAATAATTTTTTCTCTCTTCGATTGATATTACAGAAGAAATTGGGGATTGGGGTGTGAGAAAGTGAAGGGCAGAGAGCTATATAGGATCAAGAAGGACAATTTTGGATGCTTTAAACTACACTGTTTGTGGTAGAAAAGTGGTCCTTTGTTGTTGGTAGTCATTGGAAATCTTTTGTTTTGATTGAAGCATCCAACTAAATTTGGGAAAAATAATTCATACAAAGTTACATAAAGAGGAATTGGTTCTCATAGTTTGTCCTTTGTCAATCTCTGGTTAAGGATGGATACTTTAAGGACCCTGCAGCTTCTATCACTCCACCTTGTTCTTCCTTGTATGATGCTAACAATCAAAGAAAATCACTATCAGATTTTCCTTCTTTATAACAATTTTTTTTAACCATATCAGCCCAAAGAAAGGCGAATGGGTTGATGAAGATTCTAGAGAGTTGTCGGTAAGTATTTCATTACATTTTTCCCTTTTTTGATATTAGTTCATTACTGTGATAACCTGATGATACGCAAAATCTATACTAGCAAGTATACTAGGTCGACTAGCAAGTATACTAGGTCGATGTTGTAGTAGTCAAGGTCGATCCCACAGAGAATAATGATTAATTAATTCCTAAGTAAATAATTCTGCAATGATAAAAAAACATGTAAAATAAATCCAATGGTTGATGATAGTATGGTTTAACTAAATTAATTAAATAAACTAAAGAAAAGAAATAACTTGAGCAAGAAGTTTGATAAGAGAAAGATCTAAGGCACATGAATCCACTAAATTAAGCAACATATTATCCTAACGATATGTTATTCTAGAGTGAGTTTAATTAATCGATCGATTTCCAATTATATCTAATAACCTCTTTCAAGGCTTATCAAACATATTCTCATGAATAAACCAACTATATGTCTATGTTGATTTTAACCCATAAAAACGCATTAAACATATGAAATCATAAAGATCGCACAAACCATACAAGTATATGTCTATCTTGCATGCAATTTATATTCAGATTATTTAACCTAATTAACAAGGTCAGCTGCCGCAAATCTTCCAAGTTAATGTATAGACAATTTGAGTGGTAGCTAATCACACAAAAGCATTAAGAACAATAATAAGAAATTAATTCCACAACACTAATCCAATAACAAAATCAAGAGAATAACATATAAAATTAATCTAGCTACATCATGTCCTTAGAATAAATATTTAGCTCATACTAGAGAAAAAATTCAATAACAAATTAAAACCTAGAATAATCTAATAATGACTAAATTCCTTTTCCTAAGACTATTAAAGAGTATTTATAGAAATAGAAACATGAAAGCTTAAGGTAACTGGCATAGATTAAAACTCTCCATACTCCTTTAAAGTAGTTGGCATAAAATACAACTCTTCAAGATTCTTTAAAGTAGTTGAAGTACACCAGAACTCTTCTAGTCCGTAAAGGTCATATCTTCAATTCTAGCAGCTTCTTTCTTATTCTGAAAGTCGGTTCACTTTTATCCTTCAAAAGACTATTTTGCCCCTACAAATGCAAACACAAAGAAGTGAGGATTATACCATTCTAAAATCAAAACTCGATATGTAAATACTTTTTGAAGCTTAAAATTACTATTAAAGTAGAAGAAAATATAGATAAATTTACGAGTTATCAAATTCCCCCCAACTTAAACATTTGCTTGTCCTCAAGCAATTTAAGCACAAGGTAAGACCGACAGTTAAAACTTTTAAAGAACATGTAGAAAGAAACCATGGAATCGGCAAGTTTAACAACTCAAATATTAATCTCCAATCATTCCAACATAACAAGTGCCACAAATACAAGTAATGAAATAGTATAAGGCAATTCACTCAATCTCTCATTATTATTTCATGAAAAGTATGCATTCAAGAAGGTTGTATTAAGAACTAGACAAACAGACATTTTATCTTTCACACCTCTTTTTGCTACAATTCAATCCATAGGTACCCTTGTGCAATGTGCTCACTAAAAAAAAAAAGACCTTTAGTAACGAAAATTTTCGTTAGGAAAGGTCAAAAAATTCGTTACTAAAGACCTTTAGTAACGAAAATCGTTTGTCACCAAGTTCGTCCTGAGAGCCCCGTCGCTAAAGGTCTTTCCTAACGAATAAGGATATTCGTTACTAAAGGTCTTTAGTAACAAGCAAGTTTCGTTAGGAAATGTGACCTTTAGTGACGAAATATTTTGTTACTAAAAGTTTTACAAAAAATTTAAAATTTAAAGCCATGGAGCCGAGCCGTGCCCAAGTTCACCCATTGGAGCCGAGCCGAGCCGGAGCCCCTCTACAATAATGTGGAATAAAGTCTCCACATTTTCATAGAAGTGGGAATCGAACTCAATACCTCCAACTTGTATGTCATGCACTTAACCACTGAGCTACGTTGGTCATTTGTTACTTATTGTTCCTATTATATTTATTATAATGAAGTTTTGTATTTTGAACCTTTAATTATTTTAATTTCTCTTTGTTTGGTGTTTTTTTTTTTTTTTATGAATAAAATTAAAATTAATACATTTTCGTCAATGTATTTGTGTATTAAGTTGTTATAAAAAATCAGAATAAAATTATTCTAGTTGCATATATACTATTTTTTAGTAATACTTTTAATATAAAGACTAAACAAATATAAAAATTAAAATTATATTCTAAATTATATCATACTTATATATGTATATTCTTAAAAAAAAAAAAAAAAAAAAAAAAAAAAAAAAAAAAAAAAAAAAAAAAAAAAAATTTAGGAAAGGTTGACCTTTCGTAACGAAAAAGGTATTTGTCACGAAAAGTTATACCTATCGTGACGAAAATGTGTTTTCGTTACGAAAGGTCTACCGAAACTACTACTTTTAGTAACGAATATTTTTTTCGTTACGAAAGGTCAACTTTTCGTAACGATTCCAAATTACCTTTCGTAACGAAAAATGATTTCGTCACGAAAGGTTCGTCATAACAGGTAGTTTTTTTTGTAGTGGCTTTTATTTTGACTCACGAATATATAGAATTAAAGTAAGACTGAGTAAGATCATTCAATTTCTTTACCACATTCAAATTTTCTATTGGGACTCATAATGCCCCAAGGAGTGAGAACTTTCTTATCACTCGTTTAGTGGCGTGCTAATTTTGCATACTCATAATCTTCCATTTTTCAAGATCGGCGGAGTAAAACCCAATTTATACTTTTTATTGCGGGCACCAAGGAGTGTGAACTTTCTTATCACTCGTTTAATGGTGTGTTCATTTCGCATACTCATACTCTTAGTGTGTTGATTTTTTTTTTTCCAACTTTTTTATAACCAAGAGCAGCGGAGTAGAGCCCGAAAACAAACATTCAACATTTTGTCGTCTTTTTTTTTTTAATTAAAAGAATTACCTAGTCGTCATTTAAAACGATACATTCAGAGTCAAGAGTTGTGTAGTGTATTGGGTAACCATAAATCGAATCAACAACAAAACAAGGGTGATCTTAAAAGGTCTCAAAGTCTAATTCCAAATACAAGTTCTATCACATATACATAGACACAAGATAATCACTCAAAAAAAAAAAAAATTTATTTTAATTTTCCAATATTTCTAGTAGCACGAGTCAAAGATTGGAAATCATGGAGAATAATGCTTAAAGTTGTTAAAATTAACGTATCCACAATTAATTAATTTTACTTTTTCTTTTTATAATGTTTTTGGATTTTTTTATTTTTCTAATAATATGCAAAACTACTAAAAAATATCAAATAAACCTAACGAAAACAAATCAAATAAAGCATTAAAGGTAAACATAAACAATTCACAACTTAATTCCCCCAACTTAAATCGAACATTGTCATCAATGTGAAAATAAAGAGTAAAAAATAAAGGGTAGAGAACAATACTGCCCTGATTAAAGTGGGAACGAGGTGAAAAAAGTGGCCTCAAGGCTCCTCAGGTCATGACTCCCGCGACCATCTAGCTCGTGAATGTGAATCTTCAATGATTAATGGGTGCTTGGTAAAAATAAAAAATAAAAAAAATAAAATAATAATAATAAAGAAAGAAAAATTGTGAATAAGAGGCATTAGAAAAAATGGAAATCGGTAGGAGAAATTAGATGTTAGAAAAGGAAAGGGAAAATAAAATAAAAGAAAACGATTTGGTGTGGGAAAAAAAAAAAAACTGACAGAAAAAAGAAAAAAAAATCGTGCAGGGTAAAGGGAGAGGAAAAAAAATGTGAAGACAAGAAGGGGAGGGGATCAGGTGTAGGCTGGCACATTGGTAAAACTGTTACATTAAAAAAAATAAACTAAAAAAAAAAATCATAAATTGCCTGCGCAGGATGTTTGGAATGTGCCTTTGCAGGCATTTTACTGTTAAATGTCAAAAAAAAAAACAATTTCTCTGTTTCTTAATTTTTTATTTATTTTTGAATTCAGCTATAATTAAAAACAAAGTTTTTTTTCCTTCTTTTTACTTACGAAAAAGAATAAATAAATAAATTAAAAACATTGAATTTAATAATAATAATAATAATAATAATAATAATAATAAATGCTCGTTTAACGTGAGATCGCCACACGTGCATTTTGGGTGCAAACCAAGAAAGATAATGAAAATTATCGTTCTTATGGAGTAGCGTCGTCCACTTTTTATTTATTGACGCATTACCTGAAAAGAGACTTAGGGAGGATGCCGGGCACTTTAAAATTGTCAAATTGTTCACCAAATTTATGTCTGATTTGATGCTCATTGTGAATCCTTTTTTCATGGAGCAATTGCAAGCCCTCTTTAAACCTTTGATCGTTCTCGTGAGTTCCAATTGGAAGTCCACCAAACTCACTCAACTCCAAGTTTCTTGTTACACCTGAAAAATATGAAGAATTAAGTACAGGCAAATCAGATGAACCTTCAAAACAAGTATATTTAAATTGAGATTGAGAAGGAATAAAATTGAAATCAAATGGCGGTGGCTTCTCGGCAGATGACACTGGTCCTTGTAAGCTTTTCCCCAAATCCTCAAATTGCTCTTTTTTACAAGACGTATAAGGAGCATGTGTATTAGGATGAGAAACGTTCTCCATTGTATCCTCCTTACTCTCTTCCTTTTCAATCCCTTCTTGCAGAATAAACTCAAGAGGCTTATGAGTCAAATTATCTTTAAAATCATGTGCAAGAGAAGTATTAGAATTAATAAGATAACAAGAATCACTCTTTGTAGAAACTTTCATCGTCTTATACATATTAAAAACAACCTCCTTGTCTTCAACCCTAAGAGTAACCTTTCCTAGTTGAACATCTATCAAAGCTCTACTAGTAGAAAGGAAAGGTCTACCAAGAATGAGGGGCACATCTCTATCCTCATCAACGTCCACTACAACAAAATCAGCAGGAAAAATAAATTTATCCACTTTAACAAGAACATCCTCAATTATACCACACGGATAAATTATTGACCTATCTGCTAGTTGCAATGTCATGTTAGTAGGTTTCACCTTACCTAGCCCCAACTTTTCAGAAATAGACAAAGGCATTAAATTAATGCTAGCACCTAAATCACATAACGCCTTATCAAAATTTAATTGCCCAAATAGTACAAGGAATAGAGAAACTCCCTGGATCTTTTAATTTCTGGGCAACTTCCTTTTCAGAACGACAGAGCACTCCTCCGTAAGCATTACTGTCTCACAATCGTCGAGCTTACGCTTGTTTGTTAGCATCTCCTTCATGAATTTCGCGTACCTCGGCATTTGCTCCAAAGCCTCTGCAAAAGGAATGTTAATATGCAACTTTTTAAATACATCCAAAAACTTAAAGAATTGTTTATCGATATTTTTCTTTGCAAGTCTTTGGGGAAAAGGAATAGGAGGAACATAAGGTGGAGGAGGAATATAAGGTTTAGAGTCCCCCTCTTTTGGCTTATCCTCCTTTGAAGAATCTATTGTTTTGTCGCCCTCATTCCTTTCCTTTTTAGCTTCTTTAGGCTTTTCCACTGATTGTATTTGATTTCCACTCCTGATGGTCACTGCATGAACTCGCTCCACGAGATTTTTCTCTATGTCACTAGGAAGTATCTCTGAAGCTCTATCTTTTAATTTTCTAGCACATTGACCAATTTGAACCTCCAAGTCGTTGATAGAAACTTGACTTGTATGAGCAAATATGTCTATCTTAGCCTCCAACTTTTGTAAGTATTGAATCAAAGTTTCCTCATATTGAGGTGTCCTTTCTTGTGTTGGAGGAGGCTGTTGTGGAAGAGCCATATATTGCTGTTGAGTATCTTGATCAATCAATGAAAAATTTAAGTGTTGCCTCCACTCTGAATTATAAGTGTTGGAGTAAGGATCATTCCACTGAGACATGCATTGTCTCTCAGCTCCCATATAATATGCTTCATGGTATGGTGGATATCCAAAATTGTTTTGGTTGCCTCTTTGATTCATGAAGAGGCTAACTTGATTTGTCAATTCAACCAATTTGGAAACCACCTCGAATGTTGTTGTCATGCCTAAAAAAAAAATTAAATTAAATAAAGACCAAAGTAAAATTAAAATCACAAAGAAATAAAATTAATCAACTATTCCCCGGCAACTGCGCCAAAAACTTGATACGCAAAATCTATACTAGCAAGTATACTAGGTCGATGTTGTAGTAGTCAAGGTCGATCCCACAGAGAATAATGATTAATTAATTCCTAAGTAAATAATTCTGCAATGATCAAAAGCATGTAAAATAAATCCAATGGTTGATGATAGTATGGTTTAACTAAATTAATTAAATAAACTAAAGAAAAGAAATAACTTGAGCAAGAAGTTTGATAAGAGAAAGATCTAAGGCACATGACTCCACTAAATTAACCAACATTTTATCCTAGCGATATGTTATTCTAGAGTGAGTTTAATTAATCGATCAATTTCCAATTATATCTAATAACCTCTTTCAAGGCTTATCAAACCTATTCTCATGAATAACCCAACTATATGTCTATGTTGATTTTAACCCATAAAAACGCATTAAACATATGATATCATAAAGATCGCACAAACCATACAAGTATATGTCTATCTTGCATGCAATTTATGTTCAGATTATTTAACCTAATTAACAAGGTCAGCTGTCGCAAATCTTCCAAGTTCATGTAAAGACAATTTGAGTGGTAGCTAATCACACAAAAGCATTAAGAACAATAATAAGAAATTAATTCCACAACACTAATCCAATAACAAAATCAAGAGAATAACATATAAAATTAATCTAGCTACATCATGTCCTTAGAATAAATATTTAGCTCATACTAGAGAAAAAATTCAATAACAAATTAAAACCTAGAATAATCTAATAATGACTGAATTCCTTTTCCTAAGACAATTAAAGAGTATTTATAGAAATAGAAACATGCTAGCTTAAGGTAACTGGCATAGATTAAAACTCTCCATACTCCTTTAAAGTAGTTGACATAAAATACAACTCTTCAAGATTCTTTAAAGTAGTTGAAGTACACCAGAACTCTTCTAGTCCGTAAAGGTCATATCTTCAATTCTAGCAGCTTCTTTCTTATTCTAAAAGTCGGTTCACTTTTATCCTTCAAAAGACTATTTTGACCCCTACAAATGCAAACACAAAGAAGTGAGGATTATACCATTCTAAGATCAAAACTCGATATGTAAATACTTTTTGAAGCTCAAAATTACAATTAAAGTAGAAGAAAATATAGATAAATTTACGAGTTATCACCTGACATTTTATTTGACAGAGGGTGTTCCATGCAGTTTATGACGCCGCCGCAGACCAAGTAACTCAAGCCGGCCAGCCTCCTCTGATTTTGTAGACTTAGATTGAGCTTTCTGTTGAGGCTGCGGGTGGGCCAAACGTAGCATATTTTGGGACTTACCTTATTGGCGTACACTTCTGATAAGACACAACATTGATGTCATGCATACTGAAAAAAATGTGTTTGATAACGTCTTTAACACCGTGTTGGACGTGAAGGGTAAAACTAAGGACAATGTTAAGGCTAGAGCGGATGTTGAAAGGTATTGCATTCGTCAGTAATTGAATATGAAACACGATGGCCGAGGTAAAGCAACAAAACCGAAGGCATGTTTCACTCTTACCAAGGCACAAAAAGAGATGGTTTTGCAGTGGGTTAAAGAATTAAGGCTCCCAGATAGATATGCATCGAATTTGGCGCGATGCGTTGATATGAAAGAGTTTAAAATGTCTTGAAGGAAGAGTCACGATTCTCATGTATTCATGGAGAGACTTATCCCTATAGCAGTTAGAGAAGTACTACCAACAAGTGTTTGGGGACTCTTGGCTGAACTTAGTCTTTTCTATAGAGATTTGTGTTCCCCAAAGTTGAGTGTGGCGCATATGCAAGAATTGGAGAACACTATCGCTATTTTATTCTGAAAGTTAGAGAGAATATTTCCTCTGGGATTTTTTGATGTAATGGAACACTTGCCGGTTCACCTTCCGTACGAAGCCAAGGTTGGTGGCCCGGTACAATTTAGGTGGATATACCCGTTCGATAGGTAACAACCAATGTCTTTATGATCTCAACTTCATTTTTATTTTTCATGTATGTATTTACAATATGATTAATTACTTATGCTTTAATTAGATACGTGCACCATCTAAAAAAGAAGATAAAAAATAAGGCCAGAGTTGAGGGGTCAATTTGTAATGAATACTTGGTCGAAGAAGTTGCTACATTCTTTAGCTACAGATACATAGCCTTCCGAAATATTCCGAAAGGTTGTTGAAAAATCTGTCATGGTGCCCGTCAAGGAGAGTGATGTCATACGCCGGTTACTTTGTTAACGGTTATAGATTTCACACAAAAGCCCACAACGATGGAAAAGGAACGACAAACAACGGGGTATGGGTTAAAGGAGATTATTACGGAGAGTTGAAGCAAGTCATTGAGGTTGAACTTGCAAGAGTACCTGACCAAAAAATAATTCTTTTCAAATGCGACTGGTTTGATTCTACTCCAAATCCTCAATATAAACTTGTAGAAATTTATAGGAAAAGAACGTACTAGGGTTATGATCCATTTGTATTTGCTTCCCAATGTCAACAAGTTTACTACACACCTTATCCGGGTAGTAAGACAACATCTAGGGCTGATTGGTTGGCTGTTTGTCGTTCTAAACCACGTCTATTTAAGCACTACAAGAAAACAGTTAAATAGCGACCGCATTTAGCGAGCGAAATTTAGGTCACACAATTAACGACGGAATAACGACCGAATGGAAACTGAAAATGTAACGGTCGTTATTCCGTCGCCACGCCGTCGGCCACATCGGTCCCGTTGACCAAATTGAAACGACATCGCTTTGTTCGCCCTTAACGACCGACTAATAACGGAAAACAACGACCGTTTACCGACAGACTATATAACGACTAAATAGCGACGGTAGTTAACGACCACATACCGATGGAATACATAACGGTGTATATTTATATAGTTATAAATCAAGGACACAAAACGACGTTGTTTTGTTTACATTAACGACTGCATACCGACGGAAGTAAACGACCGAACACTGAGAGAGGGTAACGACCGAATAGCGACTGAATGTACAAAACGACGTCGTTTTTAGACATTCTCCAAACAAAATTCGTTTGTAACAACTTCCACCGCCTGACCAAAATCCTTAATCCAGATTTCTTCTTCCCCAACGTCCACCGCCACCTCCGCCTTCTTCTCCGACGTCCACTGCCACCTCCGGCCTCAAAAAATCCATCGCCGAATCGAAAGACCACTGCCATCTCCGAAGTCAAGCTCCACTGCCACGTCATCACTTCGAATCCGCCACCACCCTTCTTCCGAGGTTCGAATTTTAATCCTACTCTTTCTCTGCATGATTTCTCAAAATATATATAAGGAAAGTATTGTGAAACCCTAAATCGTCGTTATCTCTCCTTCTACCCTAATCACTCTGAAGAACCCCGCCACCACGCTGCTATTTCTCGTTGAAGTTTTGTGGATAGAAGTGTAGTTTACAATTTTATGGCTGAAACTGGAATTTCTTATGATTTGGACTTTTTATGTTTTTGAATGACTTCAGTTTGCATCTTCCTGTTGCGATTTATAATGGGGTATGGGGTCTCATAGTTTCAGTAGTATATAGTGGTGATTTTAATTCGTTCAGTTTGTAGTATGGAGGAGGGTACTGATTATGTTTTTGAAATGGGATAATCCAATTTGGGATTGCGAAAGAAAATCCCACTTGGAATTTTAGTATCAGCTTTTCTGGGATAAGGGCTGCAGCTGAAATTTCTTTCAGATTGAAGTTATGAATGAATCATGTTAGCCCTAAGGGCGATCGAACTCGGTTTTTGATAATGGACAAACACTTGATGTTGTGTCTAATGTTTATATCTTTGTGATAGAATATCGGAACTAATATTGGAAACTCTAAGTACTTCAATCAAGCCATGATCAAGATTCAAAGTCATATCATTCAAGGCTCATCTATCAAGATTGAAGATTGAAGACTTAGGTTTGGTTAGATTAGCTTTGTCATTATAAGTCTTTATCTTTTATAGCTCTAACCAAAGCTCTTATGAACATAAGCTCTACACTCTAGTCTTGCATGTTTTCATAAACACGTTTTCAAAAGGCTTAGTTTTCAAAATGATTCTTAAATGTGTTCGTATCTTAAAAGCCTTTGTTTTCTAAGTCTAAGTCCTTTAAAATGGTTTTCCAAGTGTTCTTACTTGTTACCTTTTAGGAAAACCTTTTAGACTTCAAAAGATTTCAAAACGTGTGAAAAATCAGCTTGGAAGTTCGGTCAACCGAGCTCAAGCTCGGATCAACCGAAGAGATACTGTTAGGTTTGACTGTTAGCTTCGGTCGACCATATGGGTAGGTCGGTCGACCGACCTTGGCCATGGCTGATCCGAAGTTGGCCTCGGTCATCCGAGGTGCTCTGTTCGGTCCACCGAACTCTGCATTTTCTAGCCGTTTTTTGACCTTTGGAGAGTCGTTTTTCAGCCAAATTTGAAATATATAAATACTCCAAAGCTAGAGAATCATTCCAAGACTTGCACATACATTTTACATTGATTTCTTATCAAGTCTAAACACCTTCAAAGCAAAAAACATTTGATCTCCATGATCTAATTCATTCAAAGGTGTTCTTTCAAAAAGTAAGACAAAGAGTGGAATTCATATGTTCAAAAGAGCTTAAACATTCTTGTACTTCAAAGGTATATTTCTCACTTATAAGAGTGATCAACCTTGTTCTTTAAACATCAATTCCCTCTCTAAGTGCTTGGGTAATTCTTGTAAAAGTCTTACTTTGTGTGGGCAATTTGTAAAGTCCAACTTTGTGTGGGCAAGTTCTTAGTGAGCTTTTGTATTGTGGTTGTGTTGTAAAAAGTCTTCTTAGTGAAGTTGTTGAAATCCTTGGGTGCGGCTCAAGGTAGTGGATGTAGATTCTAAGTGAATCGAACCACTCTAAATCCTTTGTCTTGTTGTTGGGTTTAGTTTTTGTATTTGCTCATCTTGCATAAACTTCTACTAGCATTGCTAAGATTCGAAAAAGTTAGCAAGTTCGACTAAAACCCAATTCACCCCCCCTCTTGTGTTTTACAATTGGTATCAGAGCCTCGGATTAATGGCCGGAAATTCCGCATTAGCCTATTTAGAGGGGTCTTCTACCAATAGGCCACCACTTTTTTATGGAAATAATTATGAGGCTTGGAAAGACCATTTCAAGATATATGTGTGCTCAATAGATTATTCTTTATGGCATATATTTGAAAATGGTCCTTATGTGCCTATGAAAATGGTGGATGGTGTTCAAGTGCCAAAACCGGACAAGGAGTTAAATGAGCTTGAGTCCAAGAAGATGACTCAAAATTACAAGGCAATGAACATCCTTAGTTGTGCCTTAAGTCAAGATGAGTACAACCGTATCCTTGGAAGAAAATCCGCACACTCCATGTGGAAAATGCTTGAAGTTACTCATGAAGGCACAAATCAAGTCAAGGAGTCAAGGTTGAATATGCTTGTTAGAGAATTTGAGCTATTCTCTATGAAGCCTAATGAATCTATCAATGAGATGAACTCAAGACTCACCAACATTGTAAATGGGTTGAGGTCTAATGACAAGGAGTATACTACCGGAGAAATAAATAGGAAGATTCTAAATTCTCTTCCTAAAAGTTGGGAGACAAAAGCTCTTGCCATTGAAGAAGCCAAGGACTTAAAGACATATTCAACGGAGGAACTTATTGGCTCTCTACTCACTTTTGAGATGAAGAAAAGGAAAAATGTTCCTAAAGAGAGTGATCTTGAATCCATCATCAATAAAGAAGAAGGAGAGAACTTGTTCTTCAATCTCAAAAATGCAAAATGCTTGTTAAGCCATTGGGATGAAGAAGAAAGTGATGATGATCAAGAAGAATATGATCACACATGTCTTATGGCATTTGGTAATGAGGTACATCCTTCTCCTTCTACTTCAAATTCTTATGATGATGAGGAGGATGATCCTAATGTGCTTTTATGTGACATGTATGATCAATTGAAAAAAATATGCAAAGCAAAACAAAGACATGAAGCTTAAAATTGAATCTTTGCTTGAAGATAAATCTAGGTTGTCTAGTGAGAATAAAAAGCTATGTGATGATGTTGATTGCATGAAAATTGAAAAAGAAAAGCTTATTTCTACTTGCAACACTTCATCATTAAAGTACCTAGAAACCTATGATAAATTGACATCTCTTGAACTCAAACTTGTTGAATTTGATCTTTTGGAGAACAAAGTTAAAGATCTTACCCTTCTTGTTGAAAACTTTACTAAGGGTAAGAAAAAATCTTGATCAAATTCTTGGTTTGCAACGTGCTTCACATGTTAAACATGGTCTTGGTTATAATGCTAATCACATTGATCATGCTAGCTCTTCTAAGTTGCCTAAGAATCACTTTGTGCATGCTAGTACCTCACATAGGCAAATTAGATATCATGAGCGTGTTCACAATTCTTCTAAGCCACACATTTGTTGCACATATTGTGGAAAACATGGTCATACTAATGCTAGATGCCATGTTAAGAAGAAGATTGAAAAAGGGGTAAAAACTATTTGGAAAGTTAAACGTATTTCAACTAACCCCAAAGGACCCAAACAAAAGTGGGTACCAAAAGCTACTCCTCTCTTGATCTTATAGGTTCTTATAAGATAGATGTATGCCACAAAGCTTCAATGGACTTGATTCAAAGAGAAGTGGCATTGGGAAGAAGTAAAAGGAGATGTGCCAAAAGAGGAAATTCAAAAGCACTCCTTAACACTTGGATTCTCAAAGCTCAAATGTTAATCAATTGGAGAACCAAGTTGCTTAGATCAAAAGAGCAAAGCATCAAGTGAAGACAAGAGCAAAAGTGTCAATTCAATGTCTTCATCACTTGGTAAGAAAGCAAAGGTATCAAAATCACCTTCTCTTAACACTTTAATTAATGTGTTTAAGTGTTTTTGATATATATACATACTTGCTCTTATATATGTTGCATCTCACATTCTTGAATGTTATATTCATATAGATAACCTTTAGCATGATCTTTATTGTCCATGTTGATTTTAGCTAAGGTATCTTTGAGATGTAGCTTATGCAACTTGATTGATTCTTGTTTTATCATGTCATATTCATTTAAGAATCCATCTTGTTGTCTTGGTTTTTTGATGTGCATGATCCTAATGCATATTTGGGTTACTTGAGATTTTGAGCTAATCATGAAGGACCCTTGAAAAGGTACCACATTAGTTCTCAAGAATTCCTTGTAGGTAACAAAGAGTTCTAAACTTCAAGAAGAAGATATGAACTACAAGGAATGGCACAAGTGAGCTAAGACTCCAAGAAAAGAGTCAAGTGTCAAGGATCACAAGATTGTAGAGGGTTCATCAAAAGAAATGTCACTCATCAATGATGACTCTACAATTGTGATGAAAAGAAGAGGAGATTGCTTTTATTTCATCAATCAAGGATGAACAACAAAGAAAATGGAGCAATCACATGTCAACCTCTCAATGAGCTTCAAATGGTAGTGATGATCATGAAATAGATCACAAAAAAGGCCTCTATGGACTTGTTGATAATGAAGATCAACCAAAATGGGAAGAAGTCCAAGCTCAAAGAGCATTGAGGTACAAGGCTTAACTCATCTCTTGTAGGTGATCAATGTTTTGTTTTTTGATCCTTGTGATGCAATCTCATTTTACGACCCCCCCCTCCCCTCTTTTATTTAGTGTCTTATGCTTTGGGGGAGTTTGTATATGCTATGTTTTGTTTTTCACTTGATCTTTATTGCATATAGGGGTTTGTGTTTATATTCAAGTCTTTAGCATTTATCTTATGTGGTTGATCGTCTAGATGCTTGACTTAGGATGTAAACTGTGATTGTGGCATTGATTATGCCATGGGTTGTGTCTCTTTGTATGGTTGGATGTGGCATAACCTAAGAGGGAGTTTTTCAAATGTTTTCAACTCATACCTCCCTCATAATATGTGATGTATGCTCAATTGTTTTTATTTTACATCATTACATCACTTGTTGGCTTGTCTTTCATCTTTTAACTCTTATAGCCAACTTGTGTAAGTTATTTTGGAAGTTATATGTGTTATAAATGTTTATGTCTTCAATTGGTATCACATATACTCTACCTCAATAACTTTGAGATCATATTCTTCATTTTCTTATCCATTGTGATCTCATTATAGTTTTTGGTTAGTATCACTTTAAGAGTTGCTACACCTATTTAGCTAACCATTAACTTGTTAGAGGAATGTACTCCAGGTGCTATCTTACACTTCCTCTACTTCTATTGGTTGTGATACATGTGCTTAACTCTTGTATTCATGGTATCACTTCCACTTGTACTTTGTTAGCTATATTTTCAAACGTGTTTTACAATTGGTTATATTTACAATTGGTATTTTTTTTTTCAATTGGTCAATTTGTATCATACTTGGTTTTATCTCAAATAGCTAACATCGTATGTTTGATAAACGGGGAGATTGTTCTTTAAAGTTTATTCCCTATCTCCTTTGTTTTTAGCTTAGGTTGATATTCTTTTTGAGCTATACATGACCATCTTTTGGATTTATGTGTTATTATGGACTCCTTGTTTTTTAGAAATCAACCAAGCTTATTCATAAGTAATCCTTCTTCATAATTATTTTTGGTCTTTAGGATTGATCTTTTGGTTCTTATTTTATCAATCTACAAGACCATCAAGTTGTTTTCTTGGTTTTTAAGTTTGTCTTTATATGGGGAGGATTATTAAATTTCATCCAGCTTCTCCAAAATTAATCTTTACTTTTCGTTGAAATTCTTTTCTTATTGGCGCTCTGATATCCCTTTTTGATTTTGACAAAAAGAGGGAGAGTTTTTAGTGTTGCAAATGTGCCAAGAGAAGTAATTTACAAAAGGAGAAAGCTTAGAACTTGCAAAATGGGAGAGATAAGGGATTCTTTAATATAGGGGGAGTAGAATATTTTTTAGAAAACTTCTACTTGTCTGGATCCTTAATATCCTTATCTCATGCATATATTTGGTATCTTATTTTTGCATATTATTCCCATTTGCATCAATGTTTTGTCATCATAAAAAATGGGGAGATTGTTAGCCCAAAGGGCAAAATATTCTATGCTGTTTTGATGATATCAAACCATTGATAGTTCTAATGTTTGTGTGAGCATGTTCTTTGTAATAGGATCCTTAGCACTCACATCAACATTGATGAAAATGGTAAGTTAGCTTCTTGTGTAAACGAAGGTATGTATGGTACACACAAGAAAGCTACATCAAATGGAAGGAAGGAGGCAAGGAGGTTGGTTGGGAAATAGGGCTCTTCAAAGAGTCCCTAATGTATATGGCATAAGAACTTAACATGCTAGTGCTTATGTTTCTCGTTCTATCTTGGTTTATCTTATAAGCACTTAGCTTTACACTTATTTGTTCTTATATCCTTTTGCCATGCTTCCTTGTACTTAAAATTGTCCATATCCTATCTAATTACATCAAAGTTTGACATAATCAAAAAGGGGCAGATTGTTAGCCCTAAGGGCGATCGAACTCGGATTTTGATAATGGACAAACACTTGATGTTGTGTCTAATGTTTATATCTTTGTGATAGAATATCGGAACTAATATTGGAAGCTCTAAGTACTTCAATCAAGCCATGATCAAGATTCAAAGTCATATCATTCAAGGCTCATCTATCAAGATTGAAGATTGAGACTGAAGACTTAGGTTTGGTTAGATTAGCTTTGTCATTATAAGTCTTTATCTTTTATAGCTCTAACCAAAGCTCTTATGAACATAAGCTCTACACTCTAGTCTTGCATGTTTTCATAAACACGTTTTCAAAAGGCTTAGTTTTCAAAATGATTCTTAAATGTGTTCGTATCTTAAAAGCCTTTGTTTTCTAAGTCTAAGTCCTTTAAAATGGTTTTCCAAGTGTTCTTACTTGTTACCTTTTAGGAAAACCTTTTAGACTTCAAAAGACTTCAAAAGATTTCAAAACGTGTGAAAAATCAGCTTGGAAGTTCGGTCAACCGAGCTCAAGCTCAGATCAACCGAAGAGATACTGAGAGGTTTGACTGTTAGCTTCGGTCGACCATATGGGTAGGTCGGTCGACCGACCTTGGCCATGGCTGATCCGAAGTTGGCCTCGGTCATCCGAGGTGCTCTGTTCGGTCCACCGAACTCTGCATTTTCTAGCCGTTTTTTTACCGTTGGAGAGTCATTTTTCAGCCAAATTTGAAATATATAAATACTCCAAAGCTAGAGAATCATTCCAAGACTTGCACATACATTTTACATTGATTTCTTATCAAGTCTAAACACCTTCAAAGAAAAAAACATTTGATCTCCATGATCTAATTCATTCAAAGGTGTTCTTTCAAAAAGCAAGACAAAGAGTGGAATTCATATGTTCAAAAGAGCTTAAACATTCTTGTACTTCAAAGGTATATTTCTCACTTATAAGAGTGATCAACCTTGTTCTTTAAACATTCAATTCCCTCTCTAAGTGCTTGGATAATTCTTGTAAAAGTCCTACTTTGTGTGGGCAATTTGTAAAGTCCTACTTTGTGTGGGCAAGTTCTTAGTGAGCTTTTGTATTGTGGTTGTGTTGTAAAACTCTTAGTGAGTTAGCCACATTTGTAAAAAGTCTTCTTAGTGAAGTTATTGAAATCCTTGGGTGCGGCTCAAGGTAGTGGATGTAGATTCTAAGTGAATCGAACCACTCTAAATCCTTTGTCTTGTTGTTGGGTTTAGTTTTTGTATTTGCTCATCTTGCATAAACTTCTACTAGCATTGCTAAGATTCGAAAAAGTTAGCAAGTTCGACTAAAACCCAATTCACCCCCCCCCCCCTCTCCTCTTGTGTTTTACAAATCAGTTATTCAATTTTATGAGCTGTGCGTAGCAGAATGATTTTTTTTTTTGGACAGTCAGAAGAACCTTGATTAGTTACTTTCTTGATGCATATAAAGGTAGTAGTTTTCAAGTTGCAATTTTTCTTGCTAGTCACTTCTTGTAACTATTAAGCTTAAAAAAGGCCTTAAGAAATCGAGATTTCAAAATTCTGGAGTTGGTTTCTCAAAAGAAGAAAAAGTTATAGTCTTGCCGGATCTTAGTTAGAAACGGTAAATGGACTTCTGTCACTAAAGTTTTGGTTTTGAATGTCTTCCACACTGCTTTTACTAGATGGATCTGTGTGGTTTCCGTACTAATTGCTGCATATCTTTTTTCCTTAAGATTAAATGGAGGATTTATGTAACAACACAAATAGAAGTCATAAATATAGGAGGGTAGGACCTCCCACAAGAAAGAAACTAGAACATAATTATTTCCACTCCCTTTGCTTGTTTCCCTGATGATATATCCCTCACACATGCTATTTTTGCATTTGCAGGAATTCCTAATTTTAGAAATAAAGTTGCTCTATTGATTGATTTGCATGGTTAAATATGAATATTTACTGGATTTGGTGAAATGGGTTGCAGTTTACTATGTTGTTTAATTGGCTTTACCAAATGTTTTATGCATGAATTGACTGTTAGGCTTGTGTTCTTAAAGTTTCTTTATTTATAAACACGTTCTACAGCTTGGATTTTGCTTCTTTATGGGCTAAATTGCTATTTATCTTGCTCGACTTGTTTGTCATGTTCTTTAGGAAACTGCTCATTTATGTATTGATTGTGTCCTAACTTTTGAGCTTGTGGATTAATTTCTATTTATTGTGTCCTTTAAAAGTTGGTATTTGATTGTGCTTGTGAATACTTTCCATGTATTTCAGAGATGCCTCCAAAGAAAAGTATTCGAGTTTCCTTACCATTTGGTTCGCCAGCCACGTCTGCTCCGGCCTCCACCTCCCAGCCTGGTTCATCACCTGATTTGGTGTCGACACCGCCATATGCTCCCGTGCTTGGTACAACACCTCCATCACAGTCTGATGATGCACAGACATCTCGGGATACGTCTGCTTCAGTAAACGCAGGTAGGAGGATTGGCGACTCACCAGTCTAACTGACAGACAGCGTCTGATACTGGTGGAGTTACGGCTACAGTAGATACTCGTATTCTCCTGCAGCCTACCCTTGGCACGTAAGTAAATTCATTAATTATTTCCTTTACACTAATTATACTACTTGTCGTCATTATAGTAGCTAATCAAATTTTTTCTTTTCTATTATAGTTTTAGATTGTCATCCAGCTGTTCCGCCTCCATTACTTCAATATTTCAAGATCGTTTCAAGGGGGCATATAGCACCATCAAGGATGTTCCCCAGGCAGAAGAAAATTTGTGGTGGGACAAGTTCAAGGTAAGTAAATAGTAAATAAGTTTGAATTTAGAAGTCTTCGAATTTAATTATCTAACCTTATTTCAAAATACAGAAAAAGTATCGCTGGGCTCCTGAGCATGAGGATGGCATCAAGACAGGTTGGCGTACCATACTTAAGAGGAGACTTAGCGGCAATATGAGCGACGCTCGGGAAAAAAAAAATAGGCCCACATGGGTTTCTGAGACCGATTGGACGCAACTTCAAGAGTACTGGGAGACTCCGAAATTTAAAGCGAAGTCGGTACAGGCAGCAAAAAACCGGAAAGAATGGAGGGGTGGCAAAGGCCCGATGAAGCACACGAGCGGTTCGCTCAGCCACATTGAGCACCACATAAGACTTGTACTTAAATATATTAATTGACGTATTCATATATGTTATGTGTTTTATGTTCGTATTTAAATGTTTTAATGATTTTTGTTAACAGGAAAAGGAGGCCGGACATGCAGTCCCATTCCCGGCCAGTTACGATCATCTTCATCAACACCATATCGGCCCAAAGAAAGGCAAATGGGTTGATGAAGATTCTAGAGAGTTATTTGTAAGTATTTCATTACCTTTTCCCCCTTTTTTGATATTAGTTATTTACTGTCATAACCTGACAATTTATTTGACAGGGGGTGTTCCATCCGGTTTATGACAACGCCGTAAGCCAAGCAACTCAAGCCGGCCAGCCTCCTCCGGATTTGCCGACTCAGATTGAGTTGTCTGCTGAGGCTACGGGTGGGCTAAGAAAGGGACGTGTCTAAGGACTCGGTTCCTTTAGCGATGTGGTAAAGACAATGAAGCGAGGCAGCAAGGCGGTCTCGCGTTCATCCATGGAACAAATGAGGACCGAAATGGAAGCAAAGTTTAAGAAGGAGATGGCCGAGCAAAAAAGAGAATTCAAGATGAGGGAAAAGAAGAGAAACAAGGGTTTAGCTAGTATGTTAGCTGAAATTTTAACAAATAGGGACCATGTTGTATTAAGTGCCTCTGATATAGAGGCCAAATTGAGTAGTATCTTAGACGATGAGTTAGAATCAGACTATGACGATTACCCCTTGACTGTCGATGAAGTTTTGGGAAGTCAATAGAGTACTTAGTTAATTTTGTATCAATTTGTAACTATTGTTATCTTTTAATGCTTTTTTTTAAGTTAATGTTTTGGGATTATTTTGGAATTTATGTTTTCTGTTGAATGGACGATACCTGACTTGTGCAGGGGGTCTGTTCTATAGGTGTCCTTTTCTGCTACTGGAAAATTGGTTTAGTACCGACCGAATAGCGACTGAATAAGGACCGACTTAGGGTTTATGGTTAGGGTTGAGCGACCTCTTAGCAACGGAATAAGCACGACGACGTCGTTTTGAAAATATGCGCTGCAATTTATCATTTGGGCGATCGAATGGCGACCGAAACATACACATCCGTCGCTAGTCCGTCGTAAATAGGATACCGGGCGACCGACTTTGATATCTCTGTCGTAATTCGGTCGGTATGTTCTCCCGGATTCCTTTTTTTATAAAATAACGAGGTTTTTAAGGATATATAAAAATATTTTGCCTATTTTAGTTAATTTTAGTAATATATACATATGTACACATTAACCTGAATAGTGTAACAAGTAGAACTTATACTTATTCACAAAATACCTGTATAGTCTGGAAGCATAACAATTCAAGTAATACATTTGTGTATACATTTACGTGAATCATTAAGTAATGTAAATAAAATTTTAATAATTTCTTATTAATGATCAAATAATTACTACAATAATCATATTAGTTCGTATTTGCATTATGAGAGATGTCGGTTTTGGAATTTATAATTGTTTAACATTTCCGTCGCCATTCAACCACTATAAATATTAGGCGCACCGACTAGCGACCGAATTTGCCTAGACAGTCGCTAGTCGGTCGCTACTATTAAATGCCTAAATGGTGTCGTTTTGTCCAGTACGTGGGTTCATTATTTTGAAAACTGTAAAAGTGTTCAGGCATCCTATTGGGCGACCGACTAGATACCGAAGTTGCCTATACGGTCGCTATTATTAAATGCCTAAACGGTGTCGTTTATCTAGTCCGTAGGTTCATTATTTTGAAAACTGTACAATTGTTCAGACATCCTACTGGGCGATCGACTATGCTGTCGGTTGTCCGTCAGCATAGAGGACGGCATTGCCACTTCCGTTCTCGATGGGCAGAAACTTTTCAACTGGAGAAAATGTATGCTATTGGGCGACGTAATAGCGACCGAATTATTATCGGTCGCGAGGTTGAAACGCCTAAACGACATCATTTTGTGCATTTTATTTCTCTAAAAATATCTAAGACAAGAAGCCCTCCCTCTTCACTCATTCTGTACAGTCACGATTTCTACATCCACCACCACCTCTTCCGGCGATTTCCCCCCAAATTCACCGCGAAACCCCTCCCTCCTCCCATCACCACCCCCTCCGACGACTCCAAGACGGCGCCACCACCTCCGGCACCCACAAGACTTCCTCACCACCTCCGATTTCAGTTGGGTTTTAGGTGAGAATCTTGTCTTTTCTATTTATTATAATGTTATTAATGTCAATATTCACGCTCTTATACCATTTATTCTCTAGCTTAATCACACGTGGTACAAGGGATCACAATAAAAGAATGAGAGCAAAAATTGTTCACAAAGAATAAAATTTAGGGCATTTTACCTTTTATTAGGTTTAAGGCATACCTTTTATTTTTTGGGTTTGGGTTGAAGGCAAGGTGTTTGATGATATGCCATGGTAAATACGAGAATCAAATTTTGCTCTAATTATTTTAAAGCTAAGAATTTGACACTCTTTCTTTGCATAATAAATGATGATATCAAAGTGGCAAAATTTTCTAAGTTTACTAGCTTTTTACCTTTAGTTTAGGGTGTAAAATTTCAGCTTTATTCTCACATTGAAATGCTGTTAATGCACACAATCCTGACTTTATAATCAATTTCTTGTAAGAAAATTGTGACATTTGATCAATATTTATTTTTTTGAGCAGTTTCCGATCACCCAATTGCTAGTTTGCATGTGAAAGGTGTGTTTCAGTTGCGTTGTATTGATGGGACCTTCCATGAAGACCTGTCATTGTATTATCTCCCCGGTTGTTTGCAACTTAGTATTATCCCCCAGTTGTTAGCATCTTTCTTTGTATTATCTTGCCGGTTTTTTTAATCTTTGTATTTATATATCTCCCCGTTTTATACTTCTTTGTAATATCTCCCCGGTTTATGCATCTTTGTATTATCTCCCATGATTTTCTATCTTTGTATTATCTCGCAACAAACAAAATAAGGTTGAAAATCATTGAAATAATTGACAAAATGCCATTTAAAATAGTAGACAAGATGCCATTAGCACACACTAATAATTACATGGAAAATAAGGTTGAGAAATCATCAAAATAAGATCCAAAGTTAATATGCATTTAATTATTAAGACTTGATAAATGCAGATATTGTGTTTATAATGGAGGACCGTAGTTGGATGTATATGGATTCGACAACAAATGGTGGACCTCGTCATAGTCAAGAATTTATAGCGGCATTGAAACGATTTGATGGATTTCGCAGTTAGTACGTCTGCTAATGTACAAATTGATGGGATTAGGTGTCCTTGTGGGGTTTGTAAGAATAAGTATTTTCATATGCCTGATATTGTGAAGTATCATCTTGTTATGAATGGATTCGTGTCCAACTATTATAATTGGATATGTCATGGTGAGGCATTCCGTTTGTTCATGAAATGGATAATTATAAAAGACATACGATATCGAACAATTATCGAGATATGGTTATTGATGCCGCGGGACCAAGTTTTAATGAGCAGGAAAATAGGGACATGGAAGAACCTCCCAATCCAGAGGCACAAATGTTCTATGACATGTTCAAGGCTGTTGATAGCCCACTATACAATGGTTGTACAAACCATTCACAACTTTCAATGACTGCTAGGATGTTGAGCATTAAGTCCGAAGACAACTTATCTGAAACTACAATATATAAATTTGCGCAGTTGATGAAAGAGGCGCTTCCTCCACAAAATAATGCTTTAGACGACTTTTACCAAATGAAGAAATTGGTTAAAGGCCTTGGATTACCGGTGCAAAAGATTGATGTTTGTGTTAACGGTGGTATGTTGTACTGGAAAGATGATGTTGAGAGAAGAGAATGCAAGTTTTATGGCCATGCTAGATATATTAAGAAAAAGAAATCAAAAAATTCACGACAGAAAGAGATTGCTTGCAAAAAGATGTATTATTTTCCAATTACTCCGAGATTACAAAGATTGTATGCATCTGAGAAAGCTGCTAGACACGTGACATAGCACTCAGATAGTGAGAGGTAAGAGGGAATAATGAATCACCCACGAGATGGAGAAGCTTGGCAACATTTTGATAGAACACATACCGATTTTGCAGCGAAACCTCGGAATGTAAGGCTTGGGTTATGCACAGATGGTTTTGCACCTTTCGGCATGTCAGGGAAGCACTATTATTCTTGTCCAGTTCTTCTAACACCTTATAATCTCCCCACTTGGATGTGTATGAAAAACAATGTAATCTTCTTAACTATCATTGTACCTAGACCCCAAAATCTAAAACATAAGATCGATGTGTACTTGCAGCCTTTAATCGATGAATTGAATCAACTGTGGGGTGAAGGCGCGAAAACTTATGATATCTCAAAAAAACAAAATTTTAAATTGAGGGCTTCATTACTTTGGACAATTAGTGATTTCCCAGCATATGAAATGTTAAGTGGATGGAGTACAACTGGCATTCACGCTTGTCCATATTGTATGGAGGAAACACAAGCGTTCCATTTGCAGTCTGGCGGGAAATAATCGTGGTTCGATTGCCACAGATGCTTCTTGTCACTTGATCATCCTTTTAGATGAGATGCAAAGGGATTCCGAAAGGACCTGCGACAAGAGAGAGCAGACCCGCCATCTCGCCTTACTGGTGATGAAATGTGGTTTAGAGTTAGAGATTATCCAAAAATTACCGATATAGCTGAAGAGATCGGTAAAGGGCAAGGCAGGGGTCGGGATCACAGTTGGGCCAAACGTAGTATATTTTGGGACTTACCTTATTGGCGGACACTTTTGATAAGACACAACATTGATGTCATGCATAATGAAAAAAATGTGTTTGATAATGTGTTTAACACCGTGTTGGACGTGAAAGGTAAAACTAAAGACAATGTTAAAGCTAGAGCGGATGTTGAAAGGTATTGCAGTTGTCCGGAATTGAATATTAAACACGATGGTCGCGGTAAAGCAACGAAACGAAGGCAAGTTTCACTCTTACCAAGGCACAAAAAGAGATGGTTTTGCAGTGGGTTAAAGAATTAAGGCTCCCAGATGGATATGCATCGAATTTGGCGCGATGCGTTGATATGAAAGAGCTGAAAATGTCTGGAATGAAGAGTCACGATTCTTATGTATTCATGGAGAGACTTATCCCTATAGCACTTAGAGAAGTACTACCGGCAAATGTTTGGGGACCCTTGGCTGAAATTAGTCTGTTATATAGAGATTTGTGTTCCCCAAAGTTGAGTGTGACGCATATGCAAGAATTGGAGGACACTATCGCTATTTTATTGTGCAAGTTAGAGAGAATATTTCCTCCGGGGTTTTTGATGTGATGGAACACTTGCCAATTCACCTTCCGTACGAAGCCAAGGTTGGTGGCCCGGTACCGTTTAGGTGGATGTACCCGTTCGAGAGGTAACAACCAATGTCTTAAGTTATCTCAACTTCATTTTTATTTTTCATGTACGTATTTACAATGTGATTAACTACATATGCCTTAATTGGATACCTGCACCATCTTAAAAAGAAGATAAAGAACAAGGCCAGAGTTTAGGGGTCAATTTGCAATGCATACTTGGCTGAAGATGCTGCTACATTCTTTAGATATTATTTCGAACCCCACGTGAAAACAAGAGTTACAACCATTGGGCGAAATGATGGTGAATACGAGATTAGTGGACCAGATGTATTGTCAATTTGCAACTTACCAGGAAGATCATTTGGAATAAAAGAAAAGATTTTATTATCTGATAAAGATTATAAAATAGCCATGAATTATATCCTGATGAATTATGAAGAGGTCGAACCATATCTTCAGTAAGTAAACCTCTCTATTGCTTCATTTTTATTATATAATAAAAAGTGGCCAAATAATAATATTGTCATTTAATTTGTAACTCAGGAAATTTGTCAGTGAAGTACATGACCAAACCCCGCAGATAACGGAAGGAGAACTTCAAAGCCGGGTTTATAATGATTTTTCCAAATGGTTTACAACTCATGTAAGTTTGTATTGTGTAGAAATGTACTTGTCTTAAGAATGCCAAAACTAATTTAATAAGATCTGTTCTCAACAGATACATAGCCTTCAGGAACATTTTGAAAGCTTGTTGAAAAATCTGTCTTGGAGCCCGTCAAGGAGAGTGATGTCATATACTGGTTACTTTGTTAATAGTTATAGATTTCACACAAAAGCCCATAGCGATGGAAAAGGAACGACAAACAGCGGGGTATGGGTTAAAGAAGATTATTACAGTGAGTTTAAACAAATAATTGAGGTTGAACTTGATGGACTACCTGCCCAAAAAATAATTCTTTTCAAATGCGACTAGTTTGATTTTATTCCAAATCGAGGTTTAAGGGTGCATCCTCAATATAAACTTGTAGAAATCCATAGGAAAAGAACGTATCAGGGTTACGATCCATTTGTATTTGCTTCCCAATGTCAACAAGTCTACTACACACCTTATCCGGGTAGTAAGACAACATCTAGGGCTGATTGGTTGGCTGTTTGTCGTTCCAAACCCCGTCTAGTTGACGTTCCTGGTGTTCCGGTACCGTATCAGGAGGAAGTACGCGAGGATGAGACCAGTCGCATTGATCCAACTATTACTGAAGTTGGTCAACTTGCACACCGGTCTGCGGAAATTGAAGTTGTAATTGTGTCCGGTACGAGCCGTGTTTATGAAGAAGATGATGATGATGATGAAATTATGTCGGGTAATGACAATTCTGAAGAAGAAGATGAATTTATGTTGGACGATGATTTAGAATGATTAGGCTCTTTCTCGCTTCTTGGGATTCCACATATTGAAGGTGAGTAATATTTGTTGGTTTTTTTTGGTACCCTAATACCAAAAATTAATTGTCATATTGTATAACTTTTTAATACAATTCAAAGTGGTAATTTTATTGTCATAAAATAATTTGATTATTGAATTTTCATATTGCAACTCATGCATTTCCAAGGATATACATATAAATGACATTAAAGAGTTTATGAGAAAGGTAAAGTTTGATTGTGAGTGTTGTAATATAATAAGAAGTGCACACTTTGATTGTGAGTTTTGATAATTCAAAGTGTGCACTTTGATTGTGAGTGTTGTAATGTAATGTGCACACTTTGATTGTGAGTGTTGTAATTCAAAGTGTGCACTTTGATTGTGAGTGTTGTAATATAATGAGAAGTGCGCACTTTGATTGTGAGTGTTGTAATGTAAATTTGTGTTTTTAGTAAGATATTTGGTTATATAATGTTAGTTTTGGGTTTGTTGATTATTTTTGCTATTTGGGATCTTATTAATACTGTTTATGATTTGTATTTCTGTGGGTTTTGCTGTTTTTTATAATAGGGATTTAATTAAATTTAATATTTATTTTTTTTAAATAAAAAACAATATAGCGACGGCATGGCGACCGATATATCGGGTGCTAAAGTAGCCGTCGCTATTCGGTCGTTCATATGTCAAAGTCAAACGTCAACAATGTTGACCATTCCGTCGATATTCGGTCGCTATATAGCGACCCAATTTCAGTAGCTAAATTACCCGCCGGTATTCGGTCGTTAGTAGGCCAAAGTCAAACGTCAATAATGTTGACAATTCCGTCGGTATTCGGTCGCTATATGGCGACCCTATGTTTGGTAGCTAAATAAGCCGTCGGCATTCGGTCGTTTGTAAGTCAAAGTCAAACGTCAACAACTGTTGACCATTCCATCGGTATTCAGTCGCTATATGGCTAGCCGTCGGTATTCGGTCGTTAATAAGTCAAAGTCAAAAGTCAACAAATGTTGACCATACCGTCGGTATTCGATCGCTATATAGAGACCCAGTGTTCGGTAGCTACATTAGTCGTCGATATACGGTCGGTAAATTTGTTAACGATGAAAAATACACGACCACGTACTTCGGTCGTTAATCGGTCGCTAAACGTAATATAGCGACCAATTAGCGACAGAATGGGCCGTCCCTGTTACACATTTTTCTTGTAGTGAACGTTCCTGGTGTTCCGGTACCGTATTAGGAGGAAGTACACGAGGATGAGACCAGTCGCATTGATCCAACTGTTATTGAAGTTGGTCAACTTGCACACCGGTCAGGGGAAATTGAAGTTGTACTTGTGACCGATACGAGCCGTGTTGATGAAGAAGATGATGAAATTATGTCGGGTGATGACAATTATGAAGAAGAGGATGAATTTATGTCGGAGGATGATTTAGAATGATTAGGCTCTTTCTCGCTTCTTCATATATTGAATGTGAGTAATATTTGTTTGTTTTTTTGGTACTCTAATACCAAAAATTAATTGTCGTATTGTATAACTTTTTAATACAATTCAAAGTGGTAATTTTATTGCCATAAAATAATTTGATTATTGAATTTTCAGATTGCAACTCATGCATTTCCAAGGATATACATATAAATGACATCAAAGAGTTTATGAGAAAGGTAAAGTTTGATTGTGAGTGTTGTAATATAATAAGAAGTGCACACTTTGATTGTGAGTTTTGATAATTCAAAGTGTGCACTTTGATTGTGAGTGTTGTAATGTAATGTGCACACTTTGATTGTGAGTGTTGTAATGTAATGAGAAGTGCGCACTTTGATTGTGAGTGTTGTAATGTAAATGAGAAGTGTAAACTTTTGTTTTTAGTAAAATAATTGGTTATGTAATGTTATTTTTGGGTTTATTGATTATTTTTGCTATTGGGATTTTATTAATAATGTTTCTAGTTCGTATTTCTGTGGGTTTTACTATTTTTTACAATAGGGATTTAATTAAATTTCAATTTTATTTTTTTAAATAAAAAAAATTTAGCAACGGAATAGCGACCGAAATATCGGGTGCTATAGTTTTCGTCACTATATGGCGACCCAATATTCGGTAGCTAAATAAGCCGTCGGTATTCGGTCGTTAACCAGTCAAAGTCAACAATGTTGACCAGTCGGTCGGTATTTGGTCGGTACAAGGCGACTCAATTTTCAGTCGCTAGACTTTCCGTTGGTATTTGGTCGTTAACTAGTCTAAGTCAAAAGTCAACATTGTTGAATGTTCAGTCGGTAATACGTCGGTATATGGAGACCGAATACTCGGTCGCTATATATTTCGTCTGTATTCGGTCGATAATTTGCTTAGCAACGAAAAATACACGACCACGTAATTCCGCTGTTAATCGGGTTTAGCAACGGAAATGTCCGTCCTTGTTACATAGTTTTCTTGTAGTGCGTGCGATATAATTATGAGCCGTCAGATAAAACATTTGATGAATGAGATAATTTGAAATTCAATAATTATTATGAAGTAAGTGTTAACCAAATAATCTAAGCCGTCCAATATTAGATCCAACGGTCCATAATTATTTCACACGGTGCGAAATAATTGATATTTCACACTGTAGCGGGATTGGCAAACTACTCTATCTTCTTTTCATCCTCCCAAGATTTTCAACGTCTAGATTTGAAACAACAGACTTTGATAAAATGCCCAAAAAACCCTTCTTATATCCTCAAAGATATTCATGATTTATCACATGATCAGTTGCGAACGCAAACTTTAAAGATAGGAGGGGCACAATCAGCATTGGCAAAATAAATTCATAGTCCCTTTACATACTTAAGCTTGTTAAAATTTTAACCAAAATTGTTAAGATATAAGTGGTGTTATTCCTATAATTTACGAGACACAAAATTTAATTTCAAATCGAAAACTGACTCAAAATTGGTACACTAAAAAAGTATTTACGGAACGGGGTGTTACAAAAATAACGGTAAAATTATATATATATAAAATTATAGTTTTGCTTTTCAGATAATTCATATTTGATTTATTCCGATAATAGTCAAAAAATTATAATAGTGTCTTTACTCACTTAAGCTTGTTAAAATTTTAACCAAATTTGTTAAGATATGAGGGATGTGACATGATCATGCCCAGAAATATCTGAAGTCTGTCCGACTCCTATGCGGAACAGGGAAAATTCCGCACCGTGCGCAACAATATGGGCTGTCGGATGACAGTTATAACGGCCCAGATTTGGAGAGAGAAAAGTTGCGGCTGACTTAAAAAAAAATGTTTCTCTCTCCAAATCTGAACCGTTCAAATCTATCATCCGACGGCCCATATTGTTTCGAACGGTACGAAACTTTTCATGTTCCGCATAGGAGCCAGAGTGGTCTAAAGTTCGGGAATTGCCTTAGTATGGCATATGTTTAGTATAATGGTCATGACGTGGAAGTCTCCCAGACGCGCCTTGCCACGTCAACCAGGACGGAAGTCCTGCCCTGGCAGTGACTTGTGCAAAAAAAATATTTATTTCCAGACTTCCGTCCTACCCTGGCAGTGTGTTGTGCCAAGAACACTCAGTTTTTTTTTTTGGTTGCATTTATTTGAGTTGGTATTTTTACAACATAAATAAATCAACGACAAACATTACTTTACAAGTTCGGTGTAAGAGAAATAACAAAGTGTTATACCATAAAAGTTTAACAACGTTCCAAAACAAAATTAAATATGTTATAATGTGAAATAATTTAAATTGTTAGAAACAACAATGAAATGAAAGATATGATTACAAAATAATTTAAAAGCTATCTACGGCCAGACGGGGTGTAACGGTCGGGGCTTCTCCTGCCTTCGTACAAATAGTACGTGTGGCCCGTTCTCGTTCGCACCCCACTACCACGCTGCGTTGCAATGAACTCCGCCCCTTCGGTGTCGATAAATATCGGCTCCTCGGGGTACCCAGGTTGGAAAGTTTGAGTGTGGTGCAGCGTCTGAGTGAGGTGGAGGCTGTACGAAGGCGATCCGTCAGAATATGCACCCGGCTGTGCCGAAGTAGATGGCCCGGCTCCCGCATCTCCCCTCGGCTGAATATTGGAATAGTAAGTACCAATGTTCGGGAATTGGTACTCAAAGTGGGTGCCGATTTCAGTCGCACTAGGAAACTGTGTGGGGACCGGAGACCCTGTTGGATCAGCCTCAAGTTGTGCCGGCTCCGGTGGCCCGCCCCGTTGCCGAAGTCTCCTAGCTGCCAAGTCCTCCTAAGTGGCCTGCCGGTTCCTGCGAGTACCTTGCCTACCCACCACAGACCTTCCCGGAACATGTTCCCTCGGCTGCGTCACTAGTTACAGAACTGCAGCTTCTACTACATTTGCAGCGTGCGATCTGCACGATACCGTCCTCCCGGCCGTTACGAATGCATCTTTAATTGTCTTTGCATCCCAGGAGATGAGGGACTTGTATTGACTGTTTGTACGAGAGCCCGGCCTCTCGAATTCCTCGAGCTTCAGTCTGTTGGATTCCTCCTGCAACATCAATACCTGTGTCAGTATATTTTAAACCAGAAAAAATATTTTAGACAACGCAAACAAAAAACTTACAAAAATAGCCTCGGAGGTGGAGATAGGTTGAATGCCCATCGGAAGTGGTCCGACATCCTTGTTTTGGGGGTTTGTGAGGAGGTGAACGGTAATGCGATTGTACCATTCCATGTACTCACGGGTAGGTAGGATCACATTACCGGGTACCGGGATAGCGTTCGCCAGCGCATCCACTCGTTCAGCCCACAGAGCAATGTACGTGGCGTGTTCCTTTTCCCAGTCCCGAGCCGCTCCAGCCTTAATCGAGTGGATGTCGACACCCTCCTGAAGGGATTCATGGGCGGAAACTCGTTCCAAACACCCATGGATCCTCCCCTGAAGGATCCGCTCATATGAAACAATTCGAAAAACAGCAAGAAAAACTTACGTTTAGGATTCAAGAAGCTACTTCTTGAATGGAGGATGACGTTTCTTGGATCGGATGCTGCTACCGATTGATCTCCGTTTGCGGAAAGTCCCTCTACCGGTATCCGCGCGACGAAACGGGCAGCGATTGCTAGCTCTTCGTTTTCTGAGATTCTGGAATTAGAGAGAAAAGGGAGAGGCAAGAATAGAAAACGGTTTTCTGATTCTATGTATTATTTCGACTGAAAACATTAGTCATCTAGGTTTCGGCTAAGAGTGTGAGAGTTCGTTACTAGAACAACTCCCACCTCTATTCAACTTCTCTTGGCAGTGGGAGTCTCAGAATCCCACGTTCCCTAGACTTTCGCTGGTAGTGGGAGTCCTTATCGGATAATAACTCCCACGTAATCCCAGCTATGGGTAAAATACCGAAATTGCCCCTATCTCTAATTCGAATAATAAACACTTTATTATTTTCGGAAAAGTGAATGTCGATACAACGAAGCTAGACACATTCTAGATTCATTGAATCTGGACATGAAGCTCGTTAGCCTCGCTCTATGCGTGTGACCCACAGTAGGTTAATCTCACAATGGCAATGAAAACACACTTAGTAGTAGTGTGAGTTCATAAATCACAAGCGGTCCCCTAGCGAGGACATTGTGACTACCCAAAGTGAATGAATATACAACGGAACCTAATATCAATCCACTATTTAATCCCTTTGTCTCGCGATATCCTAATTAAGCATAAGGCATGGTGGTCGTCACCCTTATTAAGCTTAGTTGTATTTATGCTCGATCTCCGGGTAGATCTGTTTCGACAAATAGCATTTGATAACCACTTTATCAAATACATTTGAGCACGGCCATGCATTTAAACAGCTCTTTCCCTATCGAGGGGCCCATGGATATCTCTCTCTAATAATAGAGAGGACAAATTCCTTGCAATGTCTCTCACATTCAAGCTATGATAGGACACTACATCCGATCATCGGTCGTATTGATTACTCGTTACAAGTAACGTCCGACTGAGTCAAAACGTGGCTTCATTCATACTAGAATCAATGAAGACATAAGGTCTAAGGATTCTAAAATAGTATTGAGGAATTAATACTTATGACTTAAGACCATGAAGTATTACTTCTCTGACGGATCACGTCCAATACAATGTATCCCTATATATTGCATCTATGATGTGATTTGTATCCATTGCACATGATCAATAATACAAGATCATCAATCAACAATCATACTAGTTTTATTTCATAGTAATTAAGCATTACATAAAACTAGGGACTTCTAGAATAGTAATTACATAAGCTAATGAGTTTTACTATCAAATCACACATTTGATAATCAAAAGCAAAATTAACTATTCAATTACATGCTCAAAAGATAATAAAACGCACAACATGTGCTAATGGTCCTAGGGCACTACTAACAATCTCCCACTTGCCCTAGGTCCAATCATAAATGATCCTCAATCCCATTGACCTAGTATGACTCTCATGTTTAGGCTGTGGGAGTGGCTTGGTCAATGGATCTGCAATGTTGTCGTCTGTATGAACTTTGCAAATACTAACGCCTCCTCTGTCGATGATCTCTCTAATCGGATGGAAACGCTTTCGAGAATGTGTTTGGATCGTTGGTGAGATCTAGGTTCCTTAGCTTGTGAAATGGCACCAGATACTATCACAATAGAGGTCCACCTGGGTTCACAATGCTAGGGGACAACACCTAATTCATCAACAAACTTCCCCGATCCAAACAGCCTTCTTTAGTCGCTTTCGGAGGCAGACTAGATACTCAGCTTTCGTTGTAGAGTCGGCCACGGTTTCTTGCTTTGAGCTCTTCCACTCACAAAGACCTTCATTCAAACAAAACACAAAACCAGATTGCGATCTATAATCGTCTCACGCCGGTCTCGAAGCTTGCGTCTGTGTAACCATTTACAACCGGACTTCCTTCCCCGACCTCCGTAAACTAAAAACATATCTTTAGTCCTTCTCAAGTACTTAAGAATGCTCTTGATCGCAGTCCAATGTGACTCACCAGTGGTCAGATTGATATTTGCTAGTCATACTTAAAGCAAATGAGACATCCCAGGCGAGTACATATCATGGCGTACATAATAGACCCAATGGTCGAAGCATATGGGATCTTACTCATGCGCTCTTGGTCCTCCCTTGTGGAAGGTCCTTGAGTTCTCGCTGAGTTTAACGCCATGTGACATGGGCAAGAATCCCTTTTTGGAGTCTTGCAAACCGAACCGCTTTCAAGCACCTTGTCAATGTATCCACTCAGCTCGAGCCAATCATTTTGTTAGATCTATCTCTATAGATTCTAATACCCAAAATGTATGTAGCCTCGCCTAAGTCTTTCATGGAAAAGCACTTCCCCAACCAAGCTTTTACGCTTTGTAATGTGGGGATGTCATTTCCAATCGAGTAAGATGTCGTCCACATAAAGCACAAAGAACACTACTGCATTATTAGTTACTTTCTTATAAACACAAGGCTCGTCTTCGCTTTTTGATGAAACCGAATTCTTTAATACGTTCATCAAAGTGACGATTCCAGCTTTCGAGATGCTTGCTTCAATCCATAAATGGACCTTTGAAGCTTACACACTTTGCTAGGATTTGTTGGATCAACAAACCCCTCAGGTTGTGTCATATACACATCCTCGAGAAGGTTTCCATTAAGAAACGCAGTCTTAACATCCATTTGCCATATCTCATAGTCATAATATGCGGCTATGGCAAGTAAAATCCTAATTGACTTTATCATCACGACAGGGGAAAAAGGTTTCGTCATAGTCAATACCATGAACTTGTCTATAACCTTTAACTACTAGTCGCGATTTAAAAGTGTGTACATTACCATCCATGTCGGTCTTCTTTTTATAACACCATTTGTTATCAATGACCTTGCACCCTTCGGGTGGGTCAACCAAAGTCCATACTTGGTTGTCGTACATGGATTGCATGGAAGCCCTCATCCCGAGCAGCCCTCTCGACAATAACCCAGTTAGGGTACGTCCTCCATATGAACTGCCAATAAAAAGTGTAATTAGCATAAATCAATTGCTTTAATTTAAACATAAAATACGAAATTAAAGAAAATACTTACCCCCTGGGCGTCCGTCAGCTGATCTTTAAACACCACAAGCTGCGCTTTGGGTGCATTACGGAAACTCCGGCCCGTATTCCATCGTGGTCCGCGGTTCTGGGGCCGGAGACATGAGATGCGCTCCCACGCCCACAACTAGTATTGAAAAAACACGGAGTTAACAACAAATATTCAAAATACATGGAAGCAATAAAACCATATAAAAAAGTAAACAAACCTGGATTAGAAGGCAACATCCACCTATGTCCTTAGAAACGGCCTGAGTAGAGGTGCACATCTGTCGGTACAGATGTGCAAGGACGGCGCTAGCCCATGAATGCTGGTCCTCTGCCAGGATCTCGTCGCTGATGGTGAGGAGATACCGCATGTTCCCCTGCGACTCGGATTTGTTTGGAAAAATGAAGGTGGACATCAGCAGGAAAATAAGTGCCCGGGCCCGCTGGTCTACGACCAACTCAGTGGCATCCTCGCCTAGGGGCTCACTAATGTGGGCATACACCTCTACAAGGGCGATGGTGTTACCCCTAATGGACTCGGGTGGGGGTAGGAAACCTAGTATGCCGTGCACATGCTCAATCCACTGATTCCTGCTAAGGTTGTAGTCCTCATGCGCGTCGCCCCTAGTAGGCAGTCTTAGAAGGCAACCTACATCTTCCAGAGTAATGGTGACCTCACCGCATCGGAGGTGAAAAATATGTGTCTCTGGGCGCCACCGCTCTACTAATGCGGTGACCAATGCGTGGTCTACCTTGATCTTGCCTATCCTACAGCAACCCCCGAATCCCAAATGGTCAATTAGCTCAAGAACCCTTGCGTTGCCTTCGTTTTGGTAGGCATCAAAGAAATTCCCGTAGTTGCTAATTATTTTTAAACTAGTGTTTAACTCTACGTCCCCGCCCCATATTCTAAGAGCTCTATGGGATGTGTGTTTGTTTAAAACACTGGGATCATAAGGACCGGGCAGAAGGTGTGCATGAACAGACATCTAAAAAAAATAACATACAATTCATCAGAAAATACACAAAATCAATTCACAATTCACCATAATCCGCAATTAACACAAATATTGAAGTCACGAAAAACCTAAATTGACAAATCCCGTAGTTTAAAAATTGCCCTAAATTGGAAAATGCCCTAATTTGTTAATTGACCTAAATTCACAAAATCAAAACGAAATTCAAACACATACAACTTCAAATAGGGAACAAATTACTCTAAAGAACTAAAATCACGACAATTAAAACTTCAAATAATAACATACATGTTGAATTTCTATAAAAAATTCCAAAAAAATTAAGGTTTTATACCTCCTAGATTGAGAGATGAGAGAGAAGATGGTGGTGGATTGTTGGTGGCAAAGGAAGGCGGCGGCAGCAGGCGGCGAAGCGGAGTGGTGGCGGGAGGGAGGGGAAGGGCTTGGGGGTTTTTTTTTCCCGTCTGAAGGGTTCGCGGGTGGGTGGGAGAAGAAGAGAGTTTGGGACTAAAATCTGGAGGGTTCCGTCCTCGCTGACGTGGCAAGGCACGTCTGGGAGACTGCCACGTCAGCCACTTCCGTCATGGACAAAAATGTTTCTCCCGCTTTTTCCACTGCCATGTCATGACCATTATACTAAACAAATGCCATACTAAGGAAATTCTCCCTGAAGTTCGCTATACATAATACAATCAAGGTTGGAAATCTTCCATGATCCAGTTCCCTTTACTCGATCACAATCCCCATATATGTTTGAAAGATGAGACGCTACGAAAGGTTTCTGGGCAATCAAGAGTCTGAACGTACAGCTGTAAAGGATGAAAAAAGTCCAGCAGCTTGAGCAGGTAATATATATCATCGAATCTCCTTTGCCTACCTGTAAGAATGATCCTAATTAGTGGCGGAGGCAGGAATTAAAATTAGGTGGTCGAACTTAAATTCTCTCACGATGTAAGACGATATATTTGAGGTATGAGGATATATTTTTATTAGAAATCTGAATTTTAATGATATTTATCTTTGAAATGAGACAAAATTAAGAAAGAAAATTGACCAAAAACAATTTTTAAAAATGAAGAAAAACCAGCTAATTTACAGAGGCTAGTGTCATGGACCATATTTCAAAATAGCATGAGAAAGTTATAAAAAAAAAATATTATTTCATTAAATGTATGTATATTTTAAGAGAAAATTTTATAATTAAATGATACTACTACTATTGGAAGTTCAAATGGTTTTTTTTTTCTATTTTAGAAATGAGACATTCAATTTTAGAAATCAAAAAATGAAAATTGTATATTCAAATCTGAAAAGAATAAGAGATAAATAATATATGTTTTTATATAAAATACTTCTTCCGTCCCAAATTAAATAAACACATCTTACTAGTGCAGGAAAAAAAAGAATAGTAGTTTGACCATGAAGAAATTATCTTAGTATCCATTAATTAATGAAACTAATGGTAGAATTCATATGTTAGGAAAATTTGCCTCTCTTAAATATATAATGTTAGTTATGATAGTTTTGAGAAAAAAAAATACATTCATTCTAAGAAAATGAACAATCATTTTAAAATAAACAAAATTAAAAAATAGACATTTAATTTGGGATGGAATGATTAAATTAAATATACATTTTATATATATTTTTATTTTTCTCTGTTTTTTCTTTTTCAGTTTTAAATATACATTTTTTTTATCATAAAGAACTGTAAGTATTTGAGCAATTTTTTATAGATACAAAAATAATGAGTACTCTATTATCAAATTTCATGTATTAATAGCCTAGTGGGGCAAGGGCCTGCCCACAACCTCAAGGTTGTTCACACAAGGGGAATGATTTAATTGTCATTTCTTTGGGTTCCCTTGTGTGGGTCTTATACTCCCCCTCACGGCACTTCTAGTACTCCCCTCACGGGGCACCTGCTCAACGGGCTTCTACGACACCCGCTCAACGGGCTTCTACTACTCCCTCACGGGGCACCCACTCAGCCGGGCTTCTACTCCTCCTCCTCTGGTGAGGTCCAATAAATAATTGTAATAGAAAAAAAAAATCATGTATTAAAAATCTATATAAAAGTGCATATGAGAATGCACACTAGTACTAAGTTTTTACGAAAATCCCGCCTGACCCCACATAGCTCCGCCAATGATCCTAATCTCAGTTGCTCTCCCCAAATGTTTTTGTGTCAGTAGTGGCGTCGGAAATTATAAGCGATTAAAAAATAGTTGTTTTGCTAAGTTTTATGTCGAAAAAAGCGTTGCAAATGAAAAAATCCATGTTGAAAAAACTAATTGCGTTAGACGCTTTTCGTCGCAAAGTTTTTGCGACTCTTCAATTGTTGTCGAATGGCCGACAAAAAAGCATTTTCTCATCGGCAAAGGTATTTTTTGCGACATATGTCATTTTTAATTGTGCAACCTGAATTAGTAGATGAAATTATATGCTCTTATCCAAGGAAAATGTCAATATATTGGACTTTGTTTAATGATTCTCCCACTATTTTCTTCAAATGAATAACCCTCAAGTGTTCATTCGGAAAGTTCTAAACGTTTTAGTAGGCCAAGATCCATATATCACCATTCTCAAGGTAACTTTGGCTACTATACTCAAGAACGGCGGTTTAGGTAAGCAACATTTTCTCATCACACAAATTATGTGACTCTTGGTTGGTTAAGTAGGTAACAATTACCCTCAGTACATATATGCACATCTCAACCCTTTTGCCTCTAGATTCTCAACTATTGAGGTAATCCGGTTAATTATGACCCAAGATTGCACCGACGGATATCACTAACTAATCCTTCGCACCTCACCCGGATAGGCATGCACTTATTGCATTTGCAAGTTCACAGTACTGTCGATCTAGGCCTTGACGAGGGCCAATCTTGGAAGGCATCGACATAATATATAAAAATTGAGGGATTTAATTGTCTCACCAAACAATGTATAATCTGATTATACGACTGAATAAACATGCACCATATGCTAACAAAACTGTAAAACAGGCATCACATGCATTAAAACAGTAAAAAAAATCGTGATATAGTAGTAACCCCTATTCAGATTTTCCGAGCCCACGGAAAATCCTAAGTCAATCTAAGGTTAAAAATAATAAATCATATATATTGTCTTCCGCCTCCTTGTGATTTCCTCCATCTGATGGACACCTTTCTTCATCACTTGTTACTTAAGTAAAATATAAAATCGTATTCTATACTTTTACATAATAGGAAAGAATTCTCAAGTTACATTCGAGATTTAAATTACAACAAGAATAAAGATATAAAGCACGATACGCAGGACGTATTATAAAAAATCACTTGGTCTTTGGCTATTACTATGCACCATGCTCAAATAACATGACAATCATGCTGAAAAACGTAAATACACACAGCCTGCCCATGTGCAGTCAACCCAAGCCATACATCGGTCGACCGCGATAAAGGCAGTAACCAAAACAGTGTAAACATAGGCCACCTCGGTCGACCCATAACATTTCTGACCAACCGGCCCAAAAACATTCAAGCTTCAGTCGACCGAGATTGCTCACCGGTCGTCCAAATTCTAGGCAGTAGCAAAATCCCATTTTCCAGAACATTTTCGGTCTGTCGAGAACCCCTTCCGGTCGACCAAACATTTTCCAAAAACATAATACATCTAAAAACACGAATTAACAATTTGTTCCGGGATTCGTTTAACACTTAAAAGACTTCCCAGAGGCTGTACAAAGGTAAAATCATCCTATAGCTAGGTCAAACACCAAATACTTCTCATCATTCCGTTTTACTACACTCTATTTTCTCTCATTTTTCTTTTTCTTATGGGTTACTCTAACCCCTTCCCAGCCAGAACCCTTTTTAAAATACTCCTCAAGAGTCTACAAAGCAGTCCCAACACTTTCTAAAATCCGTACTTAGGTCTCTTCACTCTCATGGTCATTAAATGTGCCCCTTAACTAAAATGTCCCAACAATTAACTTACACTTATCCTAAGAATTAATGGCCACATAATCACATTCCATAACGCATACATTCATGCTCGAACAATTAATTTAAACACGTAATCATACAAAATTAAATTCAATCATACAACACTTAAATCGAAAAGTTCTGAGTATCACTTCCTCTTCCCCTTATAAAAGTTTCGTCCTCGAAACTTACTAACTTTAGTTCTCAAACAAATGGGGATATCGTCCCAACAAACTAGTCACCGACATCTCTGCCCATACAAAGCCTCATACGGTGACATACCAATACTTTCCTGATAAACGTTGTTGTAAGAGAACTCAACTAGAGTAAGATGATCAACCCAACTACTCTCGAAATCTAGTACACAAGCTCGAAACATATCTTCCAGAGTCTGAATCGTCTTTTCTGATTGCCCATCTGTTTGAGGATGATATGTAGTACTCAAAGTGATGAGGATCCATCCATGAAGTTAAAAGAATCATATTTAAAGCTGCCCAAGATCATTCATCGAAATGACCAAATTCTTAACCCATTCATTCCAAGTCCAAGTTCCCGAAGAAAGCCTATGAGTCAAGTTCTTAAAGAATTTAGTCTAAAGATTCATGGGACAAAGAAACCTTCAAAGAATGCAAGACATAAAGATAAAATCCATCTAATCTGTTTTGAAGGCAAAGTGCACAATTAGAAGGAAAATGGCTAAAGTGCAATTTTAGCAAGTTTGTCAATTAAAGTCTATCTTAGACTTTAATTGTAATTTCAACTTTATTATTTTAATTCCTTTTATTATTAATTTCGAATTTAGCTTTAATAAAGGACATGTGATCCATTTATTTAGATATTTGTTTCTTTTATAGCAAGTATTAGTTTGCTAATCTTGTTATTGTAGAATCCTAATTCACATAGGACTCTATTTTTCTAGCCGAAATCTCATCTATTTAAAGAGAGATTTCAGCCACATTGTAATCAAGTTAGATATATGATATTTGTTAAGGTTATTCAGTAGATACTTGTGAATTGAGCTTCTATGTAGATTTCCTTTCATTCTTGAGCCACTAATCAACAAGTTTAGTTTCGCTTGTTGTGGTGTTCCAGCCTCCATTGAAAATCAAACTACTTTGTGTTGCATTGATTTTATTCCCCCGTAAACTATTTCAAGGAAGAGAAAGATCTGAATTCAACATTTGTTATTGAATCCTAATAAAAGTTATCAAGGTTTTTCATCACAAAGACAACTTGGTTCCCATGGCTTCACTGAAACTCTTCCAAAGACGCGAAACAAACCAAGTGTCCCGGTTCGACACTATATTTATTGGTACCCCGTGACGGCGAACAATCTCATCTAAATACATCTGAACCAATATGTACATAGTTGCCGTGATCTTCATAGGTAAAATCTGGGTTGATTTTGTGAGTCGATCCACTGTTACCCAAATGGTGTCCTTCCCGATTTTATCCTTAGGCAACCAGGTCACAAAATCTTTGGTGATGTGCTCCCACTTCCAAATAGGAACCTCAAGTGGCTTAAGCAACTCTACAGGTCTTTGACGTTCCGCCTTTACTTGTTGACAAACGAGACACTTATCCACAAACTCGGCCATGTCTCGCTTAATCCATTACCATCAGAAATTACCATTAAGCCCCTTATACATCTTCGATGCCCCAGATGAATCGATAGTCTACAATTGTGAGCCTCTTGCAAAACTTCCAATCACATCCCCGAATCCGACGGTACACTCAATCTGCCCCGAAATGAAGACTACCATCTTCATGCACTTGAAATTCCGTTTCCGCCCCTGATTGTGCCAATTCCCATTGTGATACCCAAGATCTTTCGATAGCATGTTTTATGTGCCGATGTATTTTATGTTTTATATGTTACATTTATTTGGATTTGTGTTAGGGAGCATTAGTAAGGTAAGGAATTTAAAGGACCTATGTGATAATATGAATCTTTTTGGTTAGTTTTGTTGGTTTTTTTTAAGGAAGTTGTGTGTGTGAATGGGTGCCTTTTTAGATAAGATCAAGGAGTTGCTTTGAATGGTTATAGAGTTATAACCCTACAGAAATATGGACATATGTAGGCTATAATAGAGGACATGGGAAGGAAGAGAACGGGAAAGAGAAAGAACAAGAAAGAAAATAGAGAAAACCATAGTGCTGGAAAACTAGGCAGCGAGAGAAACCTCTTTTGCAGACATAGTAAACGATCTCTGATCATTCCTATATTTACCCCATAGTTGTAAGACTTCATATAATAGATTTTGACCGGAGGCGATTAGATTTTAACGGCCGGATTAAGAGATATCATCTTCGGAGTACAAGGCTGTGATAGTTCAAGTAAAACCATAGTGATGAGGATATTGTTAAGTTGGAGGAACAGACGGTACCTGATCGGAGTGATTCTTGTTTCAAAAGTTTAAGGACTTGAAAGACTACATTATGAATGGTGGAGATTAGATTCCAACAATTCAATTAAAAGTTATTTCCCTCAGAAGTTGCCTTTGCATACCATAAATTCTGCTTTCCGTTCTTGCTTTTCAGTCCTAAAGTGCATGAATTAGTCTATTATCAAGTTATGAATTATATGAAAGATTTATTATGTTTTGCTGCATCAAATTTGATGAAGAAAGTATATTTGCATATGTTGTATGATTATAATTGATTCTTCTTGCGTATGTCTTTGTATATTTGCTGGATGCATTTTCATAAGAGTCAGCATATGCATATTCTCAATCTAGAGCTCTTGTATGTTGATGACCCATGTCCATAATATATTCTGATTATGATATGTTTTACAGTGCCTGGGAGCGCTATATTGTCCCCTTTGTCCTGGCCCAGACCCTTGCGGGAGTAAAACGTTAGGACTGTTAACAGTGTTGTGGAGTTCACGAGGATGAACGATGACATAACATGAGCCATATCTTTAAATAGCCATTTTCGAGCCGTACCAAATATGATGTGATATGAAAAGATATGATATTAGAAGTTCGGGCTGTTAACATTATGGTTAGTGTTATTTTCAGATAATTGAGCTCGGTTGTAAAATTACTTGTTGCGTGTCGTATTACTACTAATCATGTCGGATTCTATATGTCAGAAAACTACAAGTTATGTTATGATATGTTTAAGGTGCTCGGAGCATGATTTATGATATGTTACGATTTCTGAGGTGTATATGACCGATATGTTAAAATATTGTTTTGACATGCTATGTTTATGTTTTGGTTATGTTTTTATATGTTAAAGTTAGTCAAAATAAGTGTTTTTGGTTTGGGATATTTGCAGAAAATGGATTTTCCTTCACAAAATAAACTTGAAAAATGTCTTCACTGAATCTCGGTCGATTGGTTCTGTCGATCGGATCAGATTACCATCGTCCGGACCAAACTACTGGGTCCGATTGCGGCTGACCAGTGGACCTAAAATCCTATTGACCAGAGTTATTGCGGTCGATCGACATGTCTTGTCGGTCAACCGGCCTTTTTGTTAAAGTTTCTGTCTTGATCTCGGGAGACCCTTTGGTCGACCGTGGCTATCTGTCTATCACTCGAGATTTCATTTTACACTTGTACTGATCTGATTTCTGTCATGTTTAAGTGATATCTGTCATGTACTGTTATATTTTCAAGTACTTTACAAATGTTTTAAAGATGTTTACAGGTTATGTCAAGTCAAGATGTATTTTCATATGTTTTGGGAAAGGCAAAATCGTAGATTTGATCCTTAAACATTTTACGACTTGCAAGTTGGGTCCTTTTTGTTTTTTTTCCTTGTTGGGTACTTCAACATTTTACGACTTGTAGATTAGGTCCTTCTGTGTGTTTTTGGGCTAGTCAATGGTTAGTCAACAAAAAAATCCAATTTTTAGCAAGGGTATTTTGGGTACTTCATTTACCCCTCCTCCCCTACCCAAATTCATTCAAGCATTTTCTTGATTTCTCCTCCTGGGCTTTCCTTTGCTGACCACAAATTCCCATTCTTGCAGAATTTTTTTTGTTCCAAATACAATATCTGAAACTATTTCAAAACAGGGAAAATTTTAAATTATATAAACACAAGAAAAATTACACCATCTGCAACCCTACCACCTTCAAATAAAGAAACCTCAAAATTCCCAAAAAAAACCCCAGAAAACCTTTCAAGTTTCCTAATTTATCACCCAAAAAAAGAATTGGTTTCTTTGAATTTAGAAATTATTTCTCAAAAATGTGTATTTTAAGAAAACATTGGAATGATGTTTTTAAAAGATGGCTGAGAAAGGTAGTCTCCGGTTGAGTTTAAGCTTAGGTAGTAGTGACGGTGGTTTTTGTCGGGCTTAGAACAACCCACCACCCCACCGTCTCCTCCGGTCCCACCTTTATCATTCAACATTAATCTCATCCGATCTGGTGTTGCTTTTCCTTTCATGCTACCACATAAGCACCAGTTTCCTCCTCAACCTTTTTCTGCAGGTAAGTTTCAAGCTTTTTTTTTTTCTTGCTTTTTCGAAAATTTCAAGGTAACATCAAAAACGGAATAAAAAGCAAAAAACGGTTCTTTAGTTGTGCCACTCCCATGGCCAACTGATCCATCCATTTTCAAGTGAAATAGGAAAAATTGAACCCAAAAAAAAAATGCTTGCGAAACTTAAATTCGCAAAGATTATTCGATTAACAAATTTTCACCAACAGTCGTCGAGGAGTTGAAATTCCCTAATTCAATTCTTACTGATTCCGAAGTGATCGGACAACAACCGAATCTGAGCTCTGCGGGTAGTGAAGCATCAGAATGGAGCTTTGTTCAAGAGTTCAGATGGGTAGGGGAGAAGGGGTAAATGAAGTACCCAAAATACCCTTGCTAAAAATTGGGTTTTTTGTTGACTAGCCCAAAAACACACGGAAGGATCTAATCTACAAGTCGTAAAATGTTCAAGTACCCAACAAGGAAAAAAAACAAAAAAGGACCCAACTTGCAAGTCGTAAAATGTTTAAGGATCAAATCTACGATTTTGCCTTTGGGAAACATGAAATGTTTATGTGTCACATTTGGTCCTTCATCCCAATGGCGATCCATTCTTACTGGGCTAGTTTAGTAGCATATCCCTTTACTTTCTTACATTTTATAGGTGATGCTAACGAGGAGACTTGGGACGGGGAGCACATCGAGTAGAACTTAATGAAGTAATGATGGTGTAATATATATGAACCTTATTTAAGATTGAGCAACTTAGTATTAGGTTTATGTAATTTCTGACTTATGTTGAAGATAATATAATAAAGTTTAATTTATTCCGTTATATTTATTGTTTGGAAGAGTATATTCTGTTATGAGTTCTTTTTCTTAAATGCGCCCCTTAACTAAAACGTACCAAACAATTAACTCTTACACATATCCTAACAATTAATGGTCACATAATCACATTCCATAACATATAAATTCATGCTCTAACAATTAATTTAAACACGTAATCATACAAAATTAAATTCAATCATGCAACACATAAACCGAAAAATCCCGGGTATCACAAATTTGAAATATAAAATATTCTAAAAATCATATAATTTAAAAGAAGTAACTTAAGCAAATAAATTCAATTCGATTTTTTTGGCCCTTGATAAATTCAATTCAATTGTCAACCATAAAATTGAATCATTTTTACATTAAGACTCGGTGAAGAATAATGAAATATTTACAATGGCATCATTATTTATGTATTTTTTTTATTTTTTTTTATTTTTTATGTTAATACACTATTAAATTGTGCTGAGTAAAAAAAAAAATTAATTTGAATTCAGCATGATAAAAAATCAGCATGATAAAATTTCGTACCAAATTAGTTATGGTCCTATAAATCGATGAACCAATATTCGCGTATGGTTTTCTACCACTATGTTATTGCATGCTCTAAGAACTGGTTCTTCCAATATTGAAGTTCTCACTGTAACTAAAATTTTAGTAAGAAGAAAATGGAGGTATTTCTCTTTTGCTGCTATTGATTTCTCTTTTTCAAAAATCAAAGTTTTGATTGGCTGTTAGTTTAATATGTCTCCTAATACCCTGCAAAGTAAATCCGTCATTTCCTTTAACCAAAAAAAAAAAAGGGAAAAGAAAAACCAAGCAGCACCACCATCGCCCCCCCCCCCCCCCCAATACACCTCTTTTCACTATTCTTCTCAATTCCACAACTCCGTCAATTTGTTTCGTGTGATAACCTGAACTTTTTGGCATTTAATAATAATAATCATAATTGAATTTATGTGTTAAGTGTTTATTATGTGTTTATTTGATGTACATTTGTTAGGGTGGCCTTTTAAAAATGAATCTAACTTAAGGGACTGAATTGAAGACTAGTGGAACTTATGGATTATTTTGACACCTTTTGAAAATGTGTCTCTTGGGGGTGGTTAGTGCAGGATTTCAGATGTTAGAAGTTAGAGGGAAAGGAAGGACAGAAAAAGGGAGAAAAGAAAGAGAAGAGTTTTCTGGAAAAATAGAGTGCTGGTGAAAGAATACATAATTGAAGTAGCAATTGGACTCCAAATTTAGTAATTCTTGTAGTTAATCGAAGCTAACACCTAAGGCTACGCGTGAGAAGAAACGGGAAGTAATTTCGAGTTCCCAGCGAATGGATCTTTGTGTTTGAAGTTATTGCTTGTGCGCAGAAAATTCTGGTTTGTGTATTGCTTGCTTGATTCCAAGTAAGACTCTTCACCCTTGTATTTTCAGTCCCAAAACTCATGAAATGTATACTTTATACTCTTGGAATTGTGTATTGGAAGCATTTTAAACTCATGATTTCATGCATAGGCTGAAGCGTTGAATTGCCATATGTGTGTGTGTGTGTTGATTATGGAACTTGATTGTGCATGTTAACTTGACATCATAATTCATGATCATTCGAGTCTACTTGTTACTTATTTTGGGGTCTTAAATGCTATGTGTTCTATAAGGTTGTCACTGGTTGAGCTCTTTTTTAGTAACGACCTCATTGCAGAATTTTTTCGATTGTGCATGAATGAGTGTTTTGTCGTTGAACCCGGGAGTTCTCAACTTGAGTGTTGGTGAGTCCCGTTCCTAACCGGGGGAGATGTTAGGGACTACGATGGTCTTGTGGAGTCCATAGGGATGGGCAATGATACATACGAAGGAATCCTTAAAGTGTGAGCCCTTCGTTCGGGGAGAAACTGGATCCGTGTTTGCATTGAAAGTTTGCCCTTCTAAGCTTGAAAAGTTGGGGATCATTGTAGTAATTGCTTTAGATTTACGAATTTACAATTGAGATCTTCCATGTGAATATTGTGTCATAGCATGAGTCGTATTCGAAGGATCCAATGCCATACATGTCCGTATGTTGGGATAGGTGAAAGCATGGAGCTTGTGTACATTTCCGATGTGCAAATGTTGGATTTAATGAGTACGGTTTATGTCTTACTTGCTTATATGTTTGTCATTGTCATTTATATGTTCATATGCAACAAAATTGGTCATTTTGGGGTTGGAATCTGGATTGTGCAGAAAAGCACTTTTCTTTACAAAATTGCACTGAAAATGGACTGACTGAACTTCGGTCGACCAACCGATCAAACTATTGAGAGCAAACAGACGGTGTGGAAGTTTGTGTAGGTCGACCGGGTTAGTGAACCCTTCCATCGAAGGACCAATCGGTTGACCGGTTGGTGGTCGATTGGAGAGATGGTAATTTGGCTTTTATGTTTTCTTTTGTCCTGGTTCCTTGTATTGATTTCTAAAAGGTTATTGGTGAGGTTGTGGTGAAAAAAGAGTCTAGTGAAGGGACTTAAACTTGCATGATTTTCAATCTTGATTTGGGAATTAGAAAAAGTGTTTTGTGTCTCATTTGATGTTTCATCCCAAGGGTGTTGATGCTTACTGGGCTTTATAGCACATATATTTACTTTTTTTACATGCAGATGATGATTTACCCGATGACTGTGCTTATGTGGAAACCTGAGATGTGGAGGACTACGAGTGATGCATAATGTAACTTGTGTTAGATTATTTCCCTTTAGTACTTGAACTGGCTATGTAATAAACGTAGTATAACACATTACTTTCTGTTGGATTGTATAACTCTGATAATGAACATAGTTTTTAATGATTCCTCTACTAATAGTATAATGAGCTCTGTTATTCTGTTTTGGCTTTGTGCCTCATTGGCATATGAGATGCTGTCAGGTCATCACCCGATTTTGGGGTGTGACATTTCGCCCCACCCAAACCAATTTTATTGCATCGTGTACTCATCAACTGGTATTAATTTCCAATATTGGCTAGAGAGAACAGTTTTCTAGAAGAATTCTCGCAGATTTCATGTATTCATCCTAAAAGACTTTAATACGCAATCTAATTGATAAAAGAGATTTGGGCATCGGTTCTGGAAAAAAAGACTCTGGTGGATCTGTTAAAGCAAGGAAAACAAAGACCAAAGCAAGCTGGAATTGATCTGAAACAGCAAGCACAACATGAAGAAAAGAAGACATCGAATGAAGAAAATTGGAGCATGAAAAGAAGGATTGGACCAGAAGAAGAATGGGCTAATGATTTCGAGTAATATGAAGATTGGGCTGAAGTGTGTTAAGTCCATTGTAAAATAGGCCCAGCTATGTACATAATATGAGAGTAAAAGAGGTTAAACTTACTTGACCCGGTTAGTTGTAGTATTAGGATTTTATTTTAGATATTTTACTCTTTTGGTTAGTGGAGTACAGCTCAGCAAAGCAGTTACTAGAATAACTGTTTCTGGTAATTATGTATAAATAGAGCAAAAGCTCACTTTCTTCCTAATTAATAAAATCAGAGAAATTTTTCACAAATTCCTCTTCTTCTTCCTTAAGTTTCTTCATGGTATCGGAGCATTTGTTGGCAAAAGCAACACAAATTGATTCCGGTTTCCATTGTGATTGATCAAGCTTGATGATTGTTCAAATTGTGGTGAACATTGTAGTTTGTTCTTCTGTGTGAATTGATTGTGAGTAGTATTGATTGTTCGAGTTACTTCTTTTAGGTTATTTCTTTGTAATTGTCTTTTCGAATTAAATTTTTTATTTTTATGAAGATTTTGTTGATTACTTACTTCGGTTATGGAGTATTCTGTGGTGTTTGCTTTGGAATGAATTATGGAATAGATATTGTAGTTACTAAGTCATAGTGAAGGGAATTGTGGTTTGATTTGCATATTGTAGTTGCTTGTGTTCATATATCTCTCAATTAGAAGGATTATAAGTAGTTTCTAAAGGCATTTATGTGTAAATCACTTCAATAGTATGGTTGATGTGAACATTACTAGCAATGTTGTGGAAATTCCTGTGAATCATCCATATTATGTTCGTCCAAACGAAAATCCTGCACTCAAACTATCTTCTAAGATCTTGACTGGTAGTGAGAATTATTTTGGATGAAGGAGAGCTGTTATGAGAACTCTTGTTACAAAGAAAAAGCTAGGTTTCATAGAAAACATACCTGGATTTGTTGTGCCTAAGCCAGGAGATCCTATGTATAGGGCATGGGAACAGGCAGACCAAATGGTCTTTACTTGGCTATTGAACAATGTCAGTGAAAGTATATGGCCAAGTATTCAGTTGCTAACAACATCCTTTCAAGCATGGAAGGATTTGGAAGAAAGGTACCAATATGGGGACTTATATAGATATTCTAGTCTATTAGAGAAAATATATGCACTTAAGCAAGGAGGAATCACAGTTACAGAATATTTTACACAATTCAAGACCTTGTGGGATGCGTTTGTCATGCTTAGACCTTCACCTTTCTGCTCTTGTGGATTATGTATTTGTGGAGGATTGACAGGAACGCAAAAATTCCATGACATTGACTTTGTGGTTAAATTCCTTAAAGGATTGAATGACAGCTTCTCAGCATTAAGGTCACATACTATAAATGAAGTTTTTAATGATGCATGCCAATTGGAAAAGGAAAAGGTCTATGCTGCAAGCCAAATCATTCCTCAAGTTTTGTGTAGTTAGACTGGTAATAATAAAATAGGGGAAGGATCTTCAGCCAGTTCAACTATGCAGTGAATGGTTAAACATAACTACACCAATGCAGTCAGTGGAGCTTATGGAAGATGAGGATATAATAGAAAACAACTACTAATAGTATGCCACCAAAAAAAAAGCTATGTCATAGGAAAGTTGTTAATTGTCCTTTGTGCCCTATTTGTGAGAGGGAAGAGGAGTCTATTGAGTATGTTCTTGGAAACTGTGTTAAACCTCAAGATTTGTGGAGGAATTTGAAACTTTACGATAAAGCACCTCAATTGCAGGGAATGGGTTTTGAAGATTGGTTAACTAAAGCTGCTAAACTCTCTAATATGGCTGATTCTTATTTGCCTTGAAATGCTTTATTTATGTATGGTTGCTGGGGGCTTTGGTTGCTAGGAACAAGGAAGTTTTTGACCCCCCTGGGAACATGCTACTTGATGTTAGCCGAGAGGTCATTCAAAAAACCATGGAATTCATTTTTCTGGGAGGGGGAATCAGATGAAGAAAACAAAAGTGCCTATTTTGGTTTCTTGGGCAAAACCTTCCCATTGGTTGGAACAAGTTGAATATGGATGGGTCTATCTTTGGAAATCCGGGGATGGGAGGTACTGGAGGTCTAATTCGAGACCATCATGGTAATTGGAGGAGTGGATTCTGCAGGAGCTTGAGAATTTGTTCCAATAACGCTACAGAGTTATGGGCGTTAAGGGATGGTTTGACTTTAGCTAAGGACTTAAATATTGATCTACTTCAAATTGAAATGGATGCAAAAGTCATTATCCAATTGATACAAAATGCTGATATAATCTATTCACTCATTATTTGTGATTGCAGGACTTTACTGGAGTTTTTTCAGGGGTATAGGTTCACTCATGTCTATAGAGAGGCGAACGTGTGCGCGGATCGTCTTGCAAAAACTGGAGCGAATTTGTATCTACTGGTTTCATTATGTTTCAATCTTCGTCCCCTTTTATTAGCCAATTGTGGTGAGAGATGCCCATGTGGTCTATTTTAAGAGATTTGGCTGTAATGATACTAATATTAATAACGGTTATGGTTTTTGATTATATATAATATGCATATTTTCTTACCAAAAACAAAAACAAAAATTAAAAGAAAAAAGTAAATAAATAACAAATTTACTATGAAGGGAATATTAAACTTTTAATAAAAAATTGTCTTGGCAGAAAGGATCTAGACAATATCGCTAATCTTAGTTAATTAGTGAGTTGAGGGAAACGGCATTACTGCATTAGAAGATTAGTTTTACAGATACATCCAAGGGCAAAAGGCGGAAAAAGTTCGCCTACTCATTCACTAGAAAATTTCGATTACTCAGCAATCCTAAAACGGAATTTTTTTGTCTATCCCCCATTTTTGTTTCATATTCCATTAATACTAAATTGACATGTATTATTTTTTTCAAAGTTTCACTATTTTTTTATTTTATATTTTTTAATTAAAAAATTAACGCATACCAATTTTTTTACTAATGAAATAGGGGACAGAAAATCGAATGGGGACCACTGATTCTTACTGTCTAATAACTTTGGTAAGTCCCAATATCGATAGTACTTCAATAAAAAAAATTCTTCAAAAAAAAAAAATTACAATAGGACTTGTTTTCTATTTACGAAATTTGGTTAAATTGGTAACATCCTTCAAATTGGTTTTTTTTTTCTTTGATGAATCAATCAAATTTACTTAGAAAATTTAGATTCGAATCAAGCAGCCCACAAACATTTTTGTATGGACAATTTATATAAATGAATATAAGTTCTCTTTGAGATCTTCCAACCTTTCTTCATCTAAACTTATTTCTACCAAATAAAAGACTTATTTTATTTTATTTTTTTCTTTGGATAAGAGATAAATAGTACTTGCAGTACAAGAAAAGGAGTACGAGACTGTACATTTCAACTGACCTGTGAATTTTTTGTTTGTACTATTTGGGTAGTGAGACGAGGTTTTTTTTTTTTTTTTTTTTTAAATCTAATTGGGCGTTTGTCCCATATAGACGAGAGAGAACTGCCTCAGACGATGAGAAGATAGCTCTAGAAAGGGAGATTAAAGCTTGTCGCACGCAGGTGGAGGATATTCAACCCAAGGTCGTGGGCAGACGCCTACCCCATTGGGATATGACACCTTTGATGGGACGAGGGGTTAAAGACTGTACTTTGCAGTGTTGGGTTGCACTTTTTTAATACGTATGTTAATTAGTTATCTGTTATTAATCCGACGCCTAAATTTTAAAATAGCATAAAATTTATTTTTATAAATATTTTCAAAGCTAAAATAGTTATTATCAACGAAAAAATAAAATAGTTATTTTGTAAGAATAAAAATTTTCAAGCTAAAATAACTATTTTCAACAAAAAAATATATTCTAAAGAAAATATATATGTATTTTTCACTATTGAAATAAAAAATAGTTAAATTGATCAATACGTCTGAGGAAAGAGACCTTTCAATGCTATAATTGAATCCATTTTTTCAGCATAACTAAACAAAGATTTTAACCAATAAATAAATAGAAAAAGATATGTAAGCTGGAGAAAACGTATCCTCTTCAAAAGGGAAAATAATCGTCTGTATACCCATTTATATGTCCAACCAATCACAATTCACCATGTGTATATAGAATTAAAAAAAATGATCACATGATAAATTCTTATTGGTTGAGGACAGAGATGGGTATCGACGATTTTCACCCCTTCAAAAGTTCATCAATTCTACAAAGGGGCAAAAAATCTACTCTTCCCATTCTGTATGCCTTCTCTGACCATAATTTTTTTTTGCTATGTATTAATTTCTCTTAAAGTTCCATTATTTTTTTTAAATTATTATTTTTTAATTAAAAAATAACACATGATAATTTCGTATTGATGGGTGAAAATCTTTTGTACCCGTCTGTGTACCTATTCTTGTGTCCAACCAATAAGAATTTGCCATGTGATCATTTTTTTTAATTATATATATACACATGGTACGTTAAGATTTGTTGAGTACAAAAATGTGTACACAAATGAGTGCAGACGATTATTTGCCCGTATTGATGGGTAAGAAATGGAACACAATGGGAAACAATCCTTACCGCTACAAAGGTGGTCAACAGAAATATGGTAATTTGTAGGTAAGTTCTTTATTAACTGGTCATCATTTTCATGTAACTGAGGAAAACAAAACTAAAGACTAGCATTATCAAAACTCATGTCTACAACTCTACTGCTAAAAAAACAAACTAATACAGATTTCATAATCACTTTTATGCCCATGAAAATATTTTTTTTACAAATAGTGGCAAGCACTCTCTTTCTATCATTGTTCTTCCATTTTACTTATCTAAGAGAACTAAATATGAAACATGTGATTCATATTTATCAAATTAGAAAAGAAATAATTTTTTCGGTGTTATTGATAAATCTGAATCACATTATATATTAAACCATATCCATATTAAAATTAACCAACAAAATATGCCATAAATATCATGTCTAGATTGTATGCAAAAACAGTCATGCCCCAACCATGTTTGCAAATTATGAAAGATCTATTAAAGGAAAGAGATTATAAATAAGTTCCAAAAAAAAAAAAAAAAAATTGTACTGCCGATGCAAATGAATTAGATGTAATAATTATAGCCCCAAAGTCTGAAAAAGAAGACGAATCTCACTTTTCCAACTGACAATTTTGTGTTTTCACTCACTGAAGATGGCAAGCAAATTCTACTTCACATACACATTCTTCTTCCTACAAAACACTTGCGAATAGAGCTGCCTTGTAAGACTAGCCTCATAACCCCGTTTTAACTCATGTGAAAGGGTTGTAAAGACAGTCACAAAAGGCGACTCTACCGTAAAAAATTTCCATTTTCTTTTGCAATTTTGATACAAAAATAGACTCGGAATAAGTAATTAATATATACAAAACTTCATCATCATGAGTTCATCACAAAGCTCGGTTGCCAAAGCACATGATCACTTTTCATTAATAACTCAAAAACTCATATTCAAGTCTTACTTACATTTCCTTAGTTTGTAAGTAGATTTCTATATATGCCCTCCTCTATAATTCTCAGTAAAAAAACAAAAGCCGCCAAAAAGTTAACTACAATAATACTTTTCGCACCCTAAAAAACAACTAAGCCATATCAGATCTAAGAAATTAAATCAGTGTTTACTTTACCAAAAAGTGATTTATATAGGAGCAAGTGATCATTACTACTGAAAATAGGGGAAGAATATCATTTGCTCTATTGAAGCTTTCTCCGCCATTTTCTTAAGCAAAAGTAACTGTTCGGTGGAATAAACACAGCAACCGTTTGAATAGAGTACAGTATGTGCCGCCGGTGAATTCAACAAAACCTCTATTAATTGTTGCCGATTCAACATAGACAAAACTGATCCGACGCCAATCTCATTATAGTTAGGGTTTTCATTACCTACAGTACTCAAACCGTCGGATCCAGTAGTAGTTTGAATAGGCATAGACTGGAGGATCCGTATTTGAGCCTGAAGAAATTTCACGTAGTTGTACGCCTCCTCAAGCAAAGTAGCCATATCCATTCGCCTATTCCATGGTAACAGCTTCGCCAAGCACCGGATCTTATCGCTTATGATCCTCTCCCTCCTTTGTTTCGCTGGTTGCCTCCTGTACGGTGAAAAACGCTCCGCCGTCATTGAGGATTTGTTCGCAGAGACGGTTTGTGGTATAGGTATTTCGACTGATTTCTGGAGAGGAAGATGGCTAAAGTGGCCAGTGAAATCAGTACGGTCGATCAAGCCGATGCTAGGGTGAGTAGGAGGAGTGAAAGAGAAAAAGTTGATGAGAGGTTCCTCATTACCGAAATCAGCTTCGTTGGTTGCGCCGTCGTTGAGTTTTAGCAACTCGAAGGCGAACTCTCTGGTATTTAAACCTTCCTTTATAATCGGATATTCTTCTCCAAAATAGCCAAGACTCACCGGAGAAGATGACTGCGCAGGCGGCGTTTGACATTGAGAAATGAGATAAAACTCTTCCGGCGAACGGAGAGAAGTTCGCAACCGACAAAGGTTGCAAAACAGAGTGGAAGCTAAGCTCCGGGATAAGTCCGTTAACATAGGCATCTGTGATACTCATCGCCGGATACATAATTCCGGCGTATCCAGCGGAAGCGCCGGAGAACTCTTCTTTCAGATGAAAGTTCATCTTCATGTGAAAACCCAATGAAAATGGAAATGAGGACTGCGTTTTGAGGGATAGGGGAAATAGATATATAGAGTATATTCATAGAATATGGGGACACGTGGCTCATTATGAATAGTCTGATGAAAAACAAATTTTGGCAACTTATAGAATCAAAAGGACGATTAAGGATACACGTTGCAGAGTTCTGTACGTACTGCTCAGTTTTGTCTCTACTTTTTTGTAGGGATAATCGTGACCGTCAAGTTCTGTACTTATGTGAGATCGGGCGGTTAATTTAGGAGCGTGTGCCTTGCTCGTGGTTATTGATGATTGTGTCGAGAATGAAAATAATGTGTCATAAATTTTATTAGAAACGGAAGGGGTCTAAAAAATTATAAATACAGGGATCATAACACGAATTGAAAGATCCGAAAAAATTATTAAAATAATATTTCATGATAAATTTATGTCAATAATACATCATTTTATATGCGATTGAGCACAATATTTCAACGGGAAAAAAAATAAGAACATCAATAAAACTAACAAACTGAAATTAAATCACATACTAACCAATGATAAACTTCGAAAGCAAACCAACAATTTATAAGGTCTTTTACTCCAACAAATTTAATAACAACAAGTGTATCTTTATAATGTTCTAATCTAGCAAACCATTCAAGGAGTTATTATTATCCTCGTTTCCAAAAAAAAAAAAAAAGGGGGCAAAATTGAATCGTAACGGATCGTACGATCTTTTACGATCCAACTCTGATGCGATTTTTAGTGCGATTTAACTCGATTTATACCCTTTGGACGATTTTACGATGCAACTTGCGATTTTGACAACCTTGCTATTAAGGCGTCGAGCAAAATAGAGTAGGGGAAATACAAAAGGGCAAAATAAAGAAGAGTTAAGTAAAATTGGTTAAAAATATAAATTAAACACTATTTACTTTTTGTTGGTATAGGAGATTCATCCAATTATTTACTATTTTGCTATCGATTTAATTAATTAATTGACTAAATTTTAACTCTCTACCACTAATTCAAAACAAAATTACCCTTTTAGGATAAAGGTCTCAAAATGCCCCATTAGTTAAGGCGAATAAGGATAGAAATGTCATTTTAAAGGAAACATTACAGCTGCAGTGTAATTATGAACTCTACGGTTACGGGGCTACATGTCCATGTAGTATCTTTTCTTTTTCTTTTTTCTATTTTAAAGAGGTCTACATGTTTTTCTTCAACGGAAAAAAAACCTGTAGCCAAAAATGAATTTTTTTTTTGCTGAATAAATATTGTTTCCATTAATCACAAATAGCCGAAGCCATTACAATCAAAGAAAACTCTGAAAATACAGAAATTAAAAGTTATACAATGGTTTAGAAAACCATGATAACAGACAAAAGCCACACCCAAGAAACTTAGATGAGTATGAGATACTAATATTAAAACTAGTAAAATAAAACAAATACATAATCTTCGTCTTCGCAGCATCTTCCGCAGGATTCTTGAACCACAGATATAAGAGAAGATTAGTTTCAACATCATCCTTAGAATCGACAATTTATAGGGACCACTGGGCGTATCAACCAGTCCCTACAAATTGTCTCGGGAAGATGTAGAAAGTCGATAAAGGGCCCAGATCAAGTCCGGGTTGAATGACTTCTCCTAAAAGCAGAGAAAAATAGTCTAGATCTGAGAAGATCTGAGACAAAAATGAATTAAGAGCATATTTATGTTTGAGATTAATAAATGGGCAAATTGGCTCCACGGGTCCTAAAACAATTTATGTTTGGTGATTTTTGTCCAAAATCTACTTTTTTGGTGGACAAGGTCCAAAAACAATTTATGTTTGGTGAGGTAGGTCCTTCCGTCCAAAATTCCGTCAGTCAACCATTAAATAAATTTTGAATCGGGTCAACCCTAAAGTATCACTGGCCGAGCCCTAAACCCCTTTCTGCACTACCACCTCCAAAATTCGCCGGGTGGAGGTGGTTGCGGGCGGCGGCGAATTTTGGAGGTGGTGGTGGTGCAGGGAAAGGGTTTGGGTCGGGTCGGGTCGATGTGGGTCAGGCCGGGTGATACTTTAGGGTTGACCAGATTCAAAATTTATTTAACGGTTGACTGACGGAATTTTGGACGGAAGGACCTACCTCACCAAACATAAATTGTTTTTGGACCTTGTCCACCAAAAAAGTAGATTTTGGACAAAAATCACCAAACATAAATTGTTTTAGAACCCGTGAAGCCAATTTGCCTTAATAAATGTAGGACACTTTTATAAAGTCAGGACATTTTAATCACAATAAGAACATGTCTGCCCTTTTACCTAGTTGCTCTTGGATTTGATAGAAGCATGCATTGATTCGCGTACGCAATGGGTTCAGTGGGGGAACGGAAGTAAGTTACGCAGTAAAAAATTTATCTTCATCCGTTAGATTGAAATTTTGACGATTAAAATTCATTTAAAACGAGACATTTGTTCTAGATAATGCGATCCGTATGTGTAAAAAATATATTGTTGTGCATAAGATCTGGACTGGATTCGCATCCACTTCAGGTGCAACTCCCGCATGCATTGCTTTTAATTTAGGTACATGACTTTTTTAAAATAATATAATTCTTTAATTCTTTAATAAACTAACTTTTTTTTTATTTTCTAATTATTTATTTTTTTGCTTTTTATCTAATGGAATATATTCAAAATTTAATAAATTAAAGAAATATTAAAAAAAATCAAAATTTGTTTTAAAAAATATATGAAAGGTTGCACCATTAGTTAGTGAAACGCTTATGGAGTTGGGCATTGCATTAGACTGACCATGGTTTGGCAGAAAAGGCCAACCACGACAGTCATTTTTTTTGGAGAAACATTTTTATCCAGGACGGAAGTCTGGGCTGACGTCCCACTTCCGTCCTGGACAAAAATGTTTCCCCAAAAAAAATGACTATCGTATTTGGCCCCGCCCTTTCTGCTAAACTATGGTCAGTCTAATGCAATGCCATAGGGAGCTCTGCGTTATAAATTGGCACATTCTCAAAGAGCATTACACCAATTTCTGGCACATTATTAAAGATAAATGTACAAAATATTAAATTTTAAAAATAAGGGATAAAATTATGCATATCCATCATGACCTCGATTAAACTGTTTATCATTCGGACATTGGTAGGGAACTAAAATTTAGCCAGTTAATTGGTTAAATTGGTGGCAAAATAGTAAATAGTTGGGTGAATCCCTTATACCAACATGGGGTGAATAATGTTTAATTTAAAATTTTAGCCAATTATAACCAATTTAGCTTAATCGTTAAGTTTTTTCCTTATCATTTATGTTATGTTTCACCTGCCGTGTTTCATCATGACAAATCGGTGAGGAAATGGAAAACAAATTAAGATTTTCAATCAAAACACAATCCCACTCTTTCTTGTGTAAATAAACTCTCTTATTTTTTCTCACAAATAATAAGAGATCCAATAAAACCACAAAAAAGAGTCAAGTTTTCACTCTAAATAAAAATCCCCAAAAAAACTATAAACCAACCAATCCCTAATAAATAAATTATGCTTCTGCTGCATCTCATCTATATTACTCAGACTCTTCAATTAGTCGTGCCATACCGATGTCAATACGACACGACGCTGGTAAACGATGTTCGTTTTGGACGATCCACATATTGAAAAACTGTCTTCGAAAGACCTACGCGTGAGCGCAAACGGAAATCAATTCGAAGTTCGGCGCGAGAAGTTATAGCACTAAGAGCAGGGATGGTATTGTAAATTTTGGGATTTCTTGTGATTTTGCTCGCTTTTGCTTTGGTAAGAGGTAAGGATCCTAGAACTATGTAATTTCAGTCCAAAAACGCATATAATCAATGGATAATGTTATATAATTGTGTAGGAACTGATTTTACATGTTTTATTGCATAAAATGGATGAAGTTTCGATATAATTGCTTATTATGTGGTGAATCGTTATGGTATTGTGTTATTGCTTTGGAATTCGGTTAATTATACATGTTGACGTATTCTTGAATTTCTTTTGCTGATTATTTATACTTGATATAATTTATATCGTTGTTGTTCATATTTGGTAATTGTTTCTTGTCGAACTTACTTGTTGTTTATTACTTGGGTCCTCATAATTGGTCGTTATCTCTTGGGTCTAATTGGTTTTGGTCGACCGAGTCGTCGCCCCTATTTGAGCTCTGGTCTAGGATCATTTGATTAGCAGGATTCGTTCGTTATATAGTGTGATGTGTTGATCACCGTAGATCATGTGAAAGTGAACTTTTTGGGCCTTAACCTGATGAGGGTATCATTGCGACTATAACGGTTTTGTGGAGTCCATGGTAGTGGACGATGATATATTGTAAGAATGGATGCTTAAACTCTGGACCCTTAGTTCGGGGGTCATACTGAACCCATGTGTTGAAGTTCTTGGGTCGTCCTAGTTTGGACTATAACTAGGGCCATTACAATCATTGTTAGTTAGTCGTGATTAGATAATTGAGCTCGAATTGTGGGAAGTCGTGTCACATCGGTGGTAGCTATGTTCGTAGTGTCTAAACGATGTTGTAATCGTGTGCACCTTATGAGCAGAGTAAGGTATTATTCATGCATTCGGTTGTAGCGTTTAGACATGAAAACTATGGTTATTTAGCTTAATTGTTGTTCTTGACTTGTATTCTTGTTTTAGTCATATTTGTTACTTGGTTTTGAGTCTAAAAATGGTCATTTTCGGGTTGGAAAGTTTTGGTGCAGTAAAACTTTTGTGTACAAAATTGCACTTGAAATTCTGTTTTCTACAGGTCGCGGACGAACCATTCGTCCTACCTATCGTCCGCCATTTCGTTCGCACAAGAATAGAAGCTACTGTCTTACCATGGACGATACCGCAGATGGACATGCTGACGAAGTGCTTCATCCGCTAGTACTTGCGGACGATTCCCTTCGTCCGGAGATCAGTGAGTGTTTTTGGGACGATACCGCAAACGATGTTTCGTCTGCATCCTGTGTTGTGAGATTTTCCTATTTGTCCTTATTGTGTTCATGTCCAGTGTCTTGTGAGACTAGTGTAGTTTACTCCCAAGGTATTTATAGTGTTTTCATAGTGTGTGTCCTCCGTGTCAAGTGTATTTCCAAAAAATAGTATTTTGGAAAACGGGAAGTATTTTTGTGTCTATATGTTACTTCATCTCAGGGGTCGTAAGATCTTTACTGAGGCCGCAACTCAGTCATTTCTCTTTTCTTATTTTGCAGATGACGTAGATTGATACGGGACCAAGCCAAGGGCAGCCATACTCTAAAGATCCTTTAAAGAACCTTCAAGGAGACATGACAAGATCAAGGGCAAAGATGACTATAGACAAAGTCTCAACATTGATCCGGAATATCAAAACTAAAGAGGAAGCTAAACTTAAACTAGAAGAAGACATTCAAATCAACCTCTTGAGTTTTACAAGTATTCAAAGCGGCCCAAACAAGCAAAGTGGCAAAAATGGCATTTTGGTCTTTTTATTTTTCATCTTTGTTATTTAATTTAATTACTTATTTAGGCGAGTAATAGCAAATAGTTTCTATAATAAATGACATGTTGTCCATAGTTGGTTATCTAGTTGTTAAGAGTCTCACATCTACTAGGACTCTACACATCATTAGTTAATTTTCAGCTTTGTTAGTTGTTTTAGCCGCCTAGAAACAAGAGAATAGGACATGTTGTCCATTATGTTGTTTAGGTAGTTTACTTGATAGCAAGTTGTTTTTCAAGAGTCCTACTTCTTCGAGGATTCTTCTTCCTATTGTTGATAGGAACCAAAAAGCTCTTTATTTAAGAGATGCTTCAGCCTACATATTATTTACGTTAGATATATTGATATTTTGGTAAGGTTATTCCTTAGCTTCTTGTGTATGAACTTCTTTTAAGAATTCATTCATCTTTGAGTTACTGTATCAACAAGGTTAGTTTTTCTTGTTGTGGTGTTCCAGCCTCTATGGATAATTAGCCTTCCTTAGCGTTGCATTGAATATAATCCCTAGAAACTAGTTTGAGAATTAGAGAAAGATCCGACACAATCAAAACTGTCGAACATTTTGGTACTTAGTACCTCACAGTTTTTCATCATGTGGTATCAGAGTAAAAGGTTCATCTCTATTCCCGGTGTACCTTTACCGTTTTTTTCATACATTTTTTCTCGTTTGCAGAATTGACAGAAAATCAGACAAAGCATTACAGCATATATAAAAAGCAGCCGATTCTAAAAAAGCCTCTTGGTGTAAAGAAATTGGCAGCCAAGAATTGGCAAACGTTCCCCCTTAAGATTTAGCCGAGACCTTAAATCTAATACATTAAGTGTTGAAAGCGTGGGAGCCTCACCACTTGATAACTTTCGGCCAATGTTAAGAGAAAATTCAACAAAATCAAGAATCATAAAGATTACATTTTTTTTAAAAGATTGAGTTCGGATTACTGTTTACGTTACTGTTCACCCGAATCAAGAACATCAAGAAAGACAAAAACCAGTTTCCGTTCTTGATTAGGATTTCGTTTCTCCATCTTTTTCTTTCTAAAGCTTTTCGTTTAGGTCAAAGATACGATTTCTTTCATTATTTTTCAGCTTTATGTCAACGCAACAAGTTAGGAATCCATTCTTTCATGTAGAGTTTGAAGTTCTATACGAGCGGTATTGGAATAAAGAGTGAATTTTTCTTTGCAATCAAACATTTCTGAGTGTTTTTCTTGAGATTATATTGTCTTTTCAGGGGATCTCCATCAAAGAAAGGTGAAGTCTTTGATACAGACAAGATTACACATGAAGAATTTGCGGAGATGCGTAAACAAATGGCAGAGATGGCGGAAGAGATTAGACAATTAAAGCTTGAAAAATAGCAAAATCAGATTTTCGCTATTGTTCATCCGAATATTATGAACATATTGAATGATGGAACGTGGGTTAGTGATGATGAGTCCGAGTGGGCTGATTTGGAGGAGGAAATCGAGACCTTGGAAGAATATCCGAAAGAAGGAAATCACCTATTGGTCACGATGAATCTTCTTTCACAACCGGTGGAAGATGTTCATCAACATAGAAGTAATCTATTCCAAACCAAGTGCACCGTTAAAGGCAAGTCAATTTTATTAATTATTGATAACGGAAGTTGTACTAACGTTTGTTCTTTTGATATGGTTTCCGCACTTGAATTACCATGTAAGGCACATCCTATGCCTTATAAAATATCTTGGTTGAATATTAGTGGTGATATCAAAGTGGATAAGCAAGTTGAGATAGAGTTTGGAATTGGGAGACATAAGGATTCGGTTTTGTGTGACGTGGTCTCGATGACCGCAAGTCACATGATTTTAGGAAGACCATGACAATACGATCGAAGTGCCAATCACATGGGAAGAGAAAATATATATAAAATTACAAAGGATAATATCAAATTTATTTTAAGTCCTTTGACATTGAATCAAGCATGTGAGGTACATAAACAAATGGTCATAAATATAGAGAAGAGAGAAAAAGATAGAAAAGAGGGCGAGAGGAAAAATACGAGTGATCAAACCCATGAGGTAAAATTTGTGGGAAAAAAGGATATAAAAGCCATGAGCTTAGTGAGACAAAAGGCAAGCTCACAAAAAGAGAGGAAAAAGTGTTTATTCATCAACCCGGGAAAGGTAGATAGGGCGATACGAGCAAAAAACAAGCAATTGTTTTGTTAGTATTTAGATAACCGAAAAGTCTCTCTATTCTAACGATTTTTCCTTTGATCTAACATCTTCTTCTCTACCTAGTCTTGCTTTTGATCTTTTACAGGAATTCCAAGACGTATTTCCCAAGGAGTTGCCGAGATGGCTGCCTCCTATAAGCGGAATCGAGCATCAAATCGACTTTATTCTGGGAGCAAGTTTGCCAAACCGGACTGCCTACCGAGCCAATCCGGATGAGACCCGAGAAATACAAAGGCAAGTCGATTTACTTCTCGAGAAGGAGCATGTAAGAGAATCTTTAAGTCCTTGTGATAGTTCGGTTATTTTACTACCTAAAAGAGAAGGGACTTTCAGATTATGTACGGATTGTCGCGATATTAATAAGATAACTATTAAATATAGACATCCGATTCCTCTCTTAGATGATATGCTAGATGAGTTAAGTGGCGCTTTAATATTTTCTAAAGTTGATTTAACTCAAGGCTATCACCAAATTAGAATGAAAGAAGGTGACGAATGGAAAACCGCTTTTAAGACTAAATATGGATTGTTATGCCTTTTGGTCTTACTAACGCACCTAGTACTTTCATGAGATTAATCAACTACATATTTCGGCATTGTTTTGGCAAAATTTATTGTAGTTTATTTTGATGATATTCTTGTTTATAGTAAAAACTTAGAAGAGCATATAGAACATCTTAAAATTGTTTTTACTATTCTAAGAGAGCAAAATTTATATGCTAAACTTGAAAAGTGTATTTTTTTCACTATTTCGGTTAACTTTCTTGGATATATAGTTAGTTCTCAAGGTATTTGTGTTGATCCAGTAAAAATACAAGCCATTCAAGAGTGGCCGAGACCAACAAGTATGACACAAGTTAGATCATTTTATGGGTTAGCGAGCTTTTATAGGCATTTTATTCATGATTTTAGCACGATTGCTGCCCCATTAAATGAAGTTATGAAGAAAGACGTCTCATTCTTTTGGGACAAGCCGCAAGAAGACGGTTTCGAGAAGATGAAGCAATTACATACTTGTTCTCCCGTTTTATCTATTCCTAACTTTGATTTAATGTTTGAAATTGAATGTGATGCTTCAGGGTTAGGTATTGGGGTTGTTAAAACACGCACATAAGTTGTTTCGTAAAATTTTATATTTGTGAAAGAGGAATTGGGAGATGTTTATATTGAACATTATTTTATAAAAGTAAAAATGATTCTATCACAAATATTTGTATTGCTAAGTGTAAGTTTCTCAACATTAAACATATATTTTAAGCAAACCGATGAAGCATACATTAATGACCTAAATATGAACCCAAATAACCAATGATATGATTAATCCTTTTACTAAAATAAAATTGTTTTAAAAGATCCATAAAAAATACTAATAATGCAAATGTGGAGATGTTTATATCTATTTAATAGATATTTTCTAGTATGTTATAATTAATATATGCATGTACAAATACATTGCACATTCAGTATTTCCGCTTTATAGCTTGTCTTAATGTAAATATTAAAACAAAAATCAAGATATACATGAGTTTTTCTCAAAATTTTATATTTGTGAAAGTATATATCATTTCACTAATTTTATTTAATATAAAAGGAGAATTGAGAGAAAAGTTTATATTGAACATTATTGCACATTTTTTTATACAAGAAAAAATGGTACTATTATTAATATTTCAATTGTTTGGTGCTCTAAGAGGCAATATGCTTCGTAGCTTATTGTGTTTGTTTCCATGAGTTAACACTCGAGATGGAAGGGACAAATTGATATGGATGCTAGAGCCTCGGTGGGACTTCTCGCTAAGTACGGTGTTGAGTATTTTTTGTGAGAATGGGGCGACACAACTTACCAGACAGCTTGCTTGGGATATGGTATTGTCGTTAACTTTATCCGTTTCTTATGGAAATTTCTGAACCACTTTTTTCCGTTAGAGGAAGTACTTTGGATGTAAGGTTTCAGCACGGTAATTATGTCTCCTATTGTCAACGAAAGAATTAAACGCTAGTGTGAAAACAGTTATTTTAGCTAAACTTGCATTTCTATAGTGCATTGAATTCATTCTTTGAATTAACAACCAAAAAAACTCTCTCAACCCAGACTCCCATGCAACATCAAACTCTTCTCCGCTGACCTGTGTCGGGCGGTCAGGAGGTGGCACACCTACGGGGGCGGCAAGGCCAAAAACATCCTTCGCGGATCTTCTCCCCACGAAATCATTTGCTCCTTCCACGCCCCCTATCAAACAATTTGTTTCATTTAAGGGGAAACCATTACTCACCATTGATGAAGAAGAATTGGCGGCATCGAAGGCCCCTTGGAAACTAGACCTAGTCGGAAAGTTCTCCCGGTATACACCGCCGCTCGACAACCTCCAAAAAGAATTTAATAAGCTGCAATTCAATGGAAAATTCTGGATCGGGTGGCCAGAACTGAAGTACATTGTCATCAGATTTGACCAATAAGAGGATTAATACAAATTTTGGATGCGTGGCGTATGGATTTTTGGAGGCTGGCGAATGAGAGTCATCGAGTGGCCATTCGACTTTAATATGATGATGGAACCATCAATTGTTCACATATGAAACCGATTTGAAAGTCTTCCCATCCATATGTTCAATAAATCTGTGCTATTTTCTTTGGCGAGGGAGGCAGGAACGCCTCTTGTTCTTGATGAGCCAACCGCGAGCGTCTCGAGGCCGAGCGTGGCACAGGTATATGTTGAAGTTGATTTTATGAAGGATTTGACAACCAGTGTGTGGATTTCACACGCAAGAACATGAAATGGATATTGGCAGAATATAGAATTTGAAAACATACCCGCCTATTTTTCCAATTGTTGGAAGATAGGTCAATCGAATTTTGAATGCCAACCTGGGCATCAATCTGCAAGGGAGAAGGAGGGTTAATGTCCCTGTGATTCTAGAAAATAAAGCAAGGAAACAAAAGGAGATGGCTATCCAGCCGCCAACTCAAGAAAAGGTTTTGAAATTGGGAAAAGTTCTATATTTTCATTCTCAATAGGTTGTCAAGAAGAATCTAGATATTGGTGGCCCGTCGTCAATTAGCGGACCGCCAGTTGCACAATCGGATGGATACGACACCTAACCCTAGATTCCTATTGTGGTTGTGGAGGATCAGAGGGCTCATGTGGAAGAGAGAATTACTCTCTTGGAGGTTCAAGATCCGGAAGAAACTCAAGAAATTCAAGAACACGTGTTGGGGATTTAACCGCAAGGCATTCAAGATGATATCTTGGTCTAGGTGGGTATGCCGGATAAAATTATTGGATTAGTTGGACGGAAAGGCACCAAAGACTTTAATGTGAATATGGCTACAACCTCGCCACTCCATGTGTCATGGGGTGCTTGTTCATAAGGAACTTCTACGGGATCACTGTCCAAGGAGGACATAAGCGAGGGTTGGCAAAGCTTTGTTGATTTTGTTAAAACACTAGTTTGGGAAGACCCGCCGGAAAAAGTAGTGGAAGAAGGAAAACTCACTGTTGCAAGAACCGGCGGTGACAGGGAAGCCAAAAACGAAACGGGGAAAACAGAAAGTGCAAGTGGGTGAAATTCAGAAGTCCGCATAGCTTGTGAAGAAAGGACATCAAATGTTTTAATTGGTAACATCTCATTTACTTAATTCATATATTTTATTTATGGAATTTGAAATTTGGAATGTTCGTGGTATTTCTAATGATGCATCAATAGCAAGAGTAAAGCAATTGAGGACGGATCATCGTCGTCGTTCGTTCATAGTTTTGTTTGAGCCAATGTTACAACTTTCAGATTTATCTATTTTGGTGCATCGTCTGGCCTTTGATTTTGGGCTTGGTAATGTGAATAGTCAAATATGGATCATTTGGAATGGGAATGTCGGTTTAGATGTTGTTAGTGAGAATGAACAAGTTGTGCATTATTGCACATTTTTTTTTATATAAGCAAAAATGATACTATTATACATATTTCAATTGTTTGGTGCAAGTACTTCAAAAGGAGAAACTGTTGATACATTAAACATTTTCCGTCTATTTTTAAAAAACTCATGAAGTATACATATTTTTTAAAGAACACAAAATTCTATTTTATTTCAATAACATATTACTTGAATTCAATGAGAATACATAAAGCTTGTAAAGCGATACAAGGAATTATTCGAAAACGTAGCACATAGATTACTAGTTACCAATCCTTCACTTTCATGAAATCTTGTGGAAGTGGATTTAATTTTTTGGTGACATAGAAACCATATTCCCTCACCAACCATGCACAATTGTTGTTCTTGTTCGTAAATTTTTTTTTTAGCAATATCACCGTTGAATACTTCAAAGGACGTATTCCTATTTCCCGCAAAAAATAGCAATAGTATACAGTCGAACCAAAAGAATCATTTTAAAGCGCAAAAAGAGATGCTGCTTTAGATGAAGGGTTTTAAGTCCTAAATTGACATCTTTGGATTTGCAATGAAGTTGCATGTCAACAGGAAGGCCATTAAAAATGTAAAACTCATAATTTTCAAAGACAGTATCAACAAAAACGATAGGAGAGAAATCATATTTTATCATGTATGTTGGAGGAAATTTTGTCCCAAGTATACACTAATAACCTACACATTAACATAAATAACCAATGATGTATTAAATCCTCTTATTTTCAATAAACAAGTATTGAATCCTCATATTATCATAATACTATTCATCAAATCCATAAAAATTGATATTAATGATTCATTGAATCTGAATTTTAACCAATTTTAAGAAGTTGAATTTCATTCTTTTTACTAAACATTGCTCGCCTATTAATATCTGCAAAAAAGTGTGCTTCATAATTTCAATACATTTCAATTTATAGATGCTGAAAAGATATAATCTTGTTTGTAATTTCAATATAAACATCTATCTCAATCGTTTTGCTAACAAATTACTAACAAAAAAATTGAAATTTTAATTGAAACAAATATTCGTTGGATTATTGAACCCAAAAAAATGGAAAATCTTATTTAGTTTTAAGACAAGACCTTGTAATTGAACAATTAAAGTTTTCTTAAGTACTTTTTAACATTTTATATATTTGATGTACTTTTACTTGTTCTTTGATACAAAACTAACAAGTTAAACGTGTTTGTTGCCAAATTATATACATATGCACATACCCTGCACAAACAACGAAATACATCTCGTCTAAAATGAGAAAGAAAAGTTTAACTTCTTTTTTACCTATATTTGAAATTTCAATCTCACCATTTATTTCTACTATACGCACATTATGTCATAAAAAAAATTCAACTTCTTTTTATACATATATTTGAAATTTCAATCTTATTATCGTAATATTTTTCAAAAACAAAAATGATTCAATAACAAGATTTTATACTAAAACACGCACATAAGTTGTTTCGCAAAATTTTATATTTGTGAAAGAGGAATTGGGAGAAGTTTATATTGAACATTATTGCACTTTATTTTATAAAAGTAAAAATGAATCTATCATAAATATTTGTATTGTTAAGTGTAAGTTTCTCAAAAGGAGAAACTACATTAAACATGATCCATCTATTTTTTAAAAACAGATGAAGTATACATTAATGACCTAAATTTGAACCCAAATAACCAATGATATGATGAATCCTTTTATTATAATAAAATTATTTCAAAAGATCCGTAAAAAAATACTAATAATGCAAATGTGGAGATGTTTATATGTATTTATTAGATATTTTCTAGTATGTTATTAATATATAACAAATATGTGCATGTACAAATACATTGCACATTCAATATTGCTGCTTTACAGCTTGTCTGAATGTAAATATTAAAACAAAAATTAAGGCATACATGAGTTTTTTCTCAAAATTTTATATTTATGAAAGAATATATCACTTCACTGTTTTTATTTAATATAAAAGGAGAATTAAGAGAAAAGTTTATATTGAACATTGTTGCACATTTTTTTATATAAGCAAAAATGATACTATTTTTAATATTTCAATTGTTATGTGCTCTAAGCGGCAATAGGCCTAGTAGCTTATTGCGTCTGTTTCCGTGAGTTAACACTCGAGATGGAAGGGACCAATTGATATGCTCGAGATGGAAGGGACCAATTGATATGCTCGAGATGGAAGGGACCAATTGATATGGATGCTAGAGCCTCGGTGGGACTTCTCGATAAGTACGTCGCGAGTATTTTTCGTGAGAATGGGGCGACACAACTTACCAGGCAGCTTTCTTGGGATAAGGTATTGTCGTTGACTTTATCCGTTTCTTATGGAAATTTTTGAACCACTTTTTAACGTTAGATGAAGTACTTTGGAGGCAAGGTTTTAGCACAGTAATTATGTTCTCCCATTGTCAACGAAAGAATTAAATGCTAGTGTGAAAACAGTTATTTTAGTAAAACCTGCATTTCTATAGTGCATTGAATTCATTCTTTAAATTAACCTACAAAAAACTCTCTCAACCCTAGACTCCCATGCAACATCAAACTCCTCTCAGCTAACCTATGTCGAACGGTCAGGCGTGTTAGAGGAATAACCGGGTCAAAACAGTTTGTGCAGCGGAAATAAAGTGACCCGCCTCTAATAGGATCTATCGCGAGTAAGAACCTAAGACTATGGGATAGTATTATACCTTTAGAAGTGCTAGGATAGCTGAAACGGTTTTAGCTGCAGTTTGTTGTCACGAACGGAACGCCACCAACGCAGGCTCCGTCTCTCCCAATATCCACTCGATCTTCCGGGGATGGTCTTCTACCGCTTGGCGCTAGCCAACGCCTCGTAGAAGTCTTGAAGACACTCTTCAAGATGGAGTATGAATGTATGACCTTTTAGAAGAACAAGAAACAGTTTTCTTACTTCTTTTCTATTAGCCAAAGCTAGAAAACAAGTATATGAAAAGCTGTATTTTCTTTTCTTACTAAATGTTCTCTTTTTTTCTCTCTTCTCTAAGCTTCCAAAAGCTGGAGAAAACTGACTAAGAATACTAGCAAAATCAGCATTCTTCCTAGTCATTCAAGGGAGAGTGGGGAGAGAGAAAGGGGGAAGTGGGAGATCATGGAGGAAACCACTCCTCCACTTTCTCTACCATTTCAACCTCTTTCAAAGAGATCAAAGGGCTGGAAAATATATCCAATTGTCCAGCCATAAGGTCGGTCCAAATGGGTTGGTCGGCCCAACCCGATTAAGGGCCCAATCCAATCCCGGCCCAATCGAATTGGCGCACCTTAGATTAAATGTACTCCAACAAGCCCAATCCAGTTGATCTATGAGTGCGACCCAGGAGGTATCTATGATGTTGGCCGTGACATCATATGTCACAGGTAATGAGAGGTATCTAGCAACGCATCATTACCCCCAATTCATAAATATCTAGTGACTATCATAGTCACACCATTTGACATTTGTATTTAAAACCTTTTGTCCTTGATAGATAGATTGAACACAAGTCATGGAAAAAGTCACACTTGTATTGTCCAATCTTTTAGTTTCTTGATTCGCGAGTAGACTAATCAAATGACATCAATATCGTATACTGATTCATTTGTTCATGGCCATGAATTAGTCAGACTCCATCAAGGGGCCCAAGATATCGCTCCTGCTATATAGAAGGGACAAATCCTTTCTGCATCCCACTCATCCTGAACAAGATTCGTGATATACCCAATAAATGCCTTTATTGCTCACCCTGTTACGGATAGTGTTTAACATTATCAAAGCATAACACTAGCCATGCAAGAACTCTTGTGAGACCTCAAGTCGAAAGATCTCATATACAACCCAGTCAAAAATTGAGATACACCGTTGACTATTATATAACAACCCATGGTGTGTTTCTCATGTCGGGTCTGTCCAGTATAATGATTCTCTAATCATATATATGAAGGGATTCATGGGCGGAAACTCGTTCCAAACACCCATGGATCCTCCCCTGAAGGATCCGCTCATATGAAACAATTCGAAAACAGCAATAAAGAACTTACGTTTCTTGGATTCAAGAAGCTACTTCTTGAATGGAGGATGACGTTTCTTGGATGCTAATCTGCCACCAACGGAATTCCCTTTGCGGAATGTCCATCTACCGGTATCCACGCGACGAAACGGGCAGCGATTGCTAGCTCTTCGTCTTTCTGGGTTTCGGGAATCAGAGAGAAAAGGGAGAGGCAGAAAACTCTTTTCTGGATACTAAGGTATTTCGGCTGAAAAGCATTAACCTTCTAGGTTTCGGCTAAGAGATGTTATATAGAGTTTGAGAGTTTGTTACTAGAACAACTCCCACCTCTACTCAACTTCTCTCGGTAGTGGGAGTCTCAGAATCCCACGTTCCCTAGACTTTCGCTGGTAGTGGGAGTCCTTATCTGATAATAACTCCCACGTAATCCCAGCTATAGGTAAAATACCGAAATTGCCCCTATCTCTAATTCGAGTAATAAACACTTTATTATTTTCGGAAAGACAAATGTCAGATACAATGAACTAGACACTTTCTGGATTCATTGAATCTGGACATGAAGCTCGTTAGCTCGTCTATGCGTGTGACCCTGTAGGTTCATATCACAATGGCAATGAAAACACACATACTATTAGTGTGAGTTCATAAGTCACAAGCGGCCCCTAGCAGGGTATTGTGACTACCCAAAGTGAATGAATTTACAACGGAACCTATTGTCAATCTGCTATTTAATCCCTTTGTCTCGCGATATCCTAATTAAGCATAAGGCATGGTGATCGTCACCCTTATTAAGCTTAATTGTATTTATGCTCGATCTCCAGGTAGACTGTTTCGACAAATAGCATTTGATAACCACTTTATCAAATACATTTGAGCACGGCCATGCATTTAAACAGTCTTGCCCTATCGAGGGGCCCATGGATATCTCTCTCTAATAATAGAGAGGGACAAATTCCTTACAATGCCTCTCACATTCAAGCTATGATAGGACACTACATCCGATCATCAGTCGTATTGATTACTCTGTTACAAGTAACGTCCGACTGAGTCAAAACGTGGCACCATTCATACTAGAATCAATGAAGACACTTTATCAAAAACAGTTTGTGCAGCCGAAATAAAGTGACCCGCCTCTAATAGGATCTATCATGAGTAAGAACCTAAGACTATGAGATAGTATTATACCTTTAGAAAGTGCTAGGATAGCTGAAACGGTTTCAGCTGCAGTTTGTTGTCACGAACGGAACGCCACCAACGCAGGCTCCGTCTCTCCCAATATCCACTCGATCTTCCGGGGATGGTCTTCTACCGCTTGGTGCTAGCCAACGCCTCGTAGAAGTCTTGAAGACACTCTTCAAGATGGAGTATGAATGTATGACCTTTTAGAAGAACAAGAAACAGTTTTCTTACTTCTTTTCTATTAGCCAAAGCTAGAAAACAAGTATATGAAAAGCTGTCTTTTCTTTTCTTACTAAATGTTCTCTCTTTTTCTCTCTTCTCTAAGCTTCCAAAAGCTGGAGAAAACTGACTTAGAATACTAGGAAAAATCAGCATTCTTCCTAGTCATTCAAGGGAGAGTGGGGAGAGAGAAAGGGGGGAAGTGGGAGATCATGGAGGAAACCACTCCTCCACTTTCTCTACCATTTCAACCTCTTTCAAAGAGATAAAAGGGCTGGAAAATATATCCAATTGTCCAGCCATAAGCTCGGTCCAAATGGGTTGGTCGGTCCAACCCGATTAATGGCCCAATCCAATCCCGGCCCGGCCCAATCGAATTGGCGCACCTTAGATTAAATGTACTCCAACAAGGCGGTGGCGCCGCCTACAGGGACGGCTTGGCAAAAAACATCCTTCGTGGATCTTTGTGGTTTCCACGCCCCCGATCAAACAATTTGATTCTTTTAAGGGAGAACCTTCACTCACTAGGGATGAAGAAGAATTGGCATCATTGGAGGCCTATTGGAAACTAGCCCTAGTCGGCAAGTTCTCCCAGCATACACCGCCTCTCGACAACCTCGGGAAAGAATTTCATAAACTGCAATTCATAGGAAACTTCTAGATCTGGTGGCTAGAACTGAAGTACATTATCATCAGATTTGACCAAGAAGATGATTATTGCCGCTTTTGGAGGTGTGGCTTATGGATTTTTGGAGGCTAGCAAAGGAGAGTCTTCAAGTGCCAATTCGACTTTAATATGATGATGGAACTATCAATTGTTCACATATGGAACCCATTTGAAGGACTTCTTATCCACCTGTTCAGTAAATCCGTGCTATTTTCTTTGGCGAGGGCTGCGGGAACGCCTCTTGTTCTTGATGATCCAACCGCGAACGTCTCGAGGCCGAGCTTGGCGCTGGTATATGTTGAAGTTGATTTGGTGAAGGTTTTGACAACCAGTGTATGGATTCCACACGCAAGAACATGAAAGGGATATTGGCAGAATATACTATATGAAAACCTACCCACCTGTTTTTCCAATTGTTGGAAGAGAGGTCATTCGAATTTTGAATGCCAATATGGACATCAATCTGCGAGAGGGAGGTTAATGTTACTGTGATTCTGGAAATTTAAGTAGGAAAACAAAAGGAGATGGCTATCAAGCCGCCAACTCAAGAAAATGTTTTGAAATTGGGGAAAGTTGTATATTTTCCTTCTCAATAGGCTGTCAAAAAGAATCTAGATATTGGTGGCCCGTCGTCAATTAGCGGACTGCCGTTTGCACAGCCGGAGGCGGCAACGAATCCGATTGATATGGTAGGTTTGGAACTCGGGAATAAAGATACAGCCAACAGTCCTACCTTGGGGGCTACGACACCTAACCTGTGACGCCCCCAATTCCACCCCTAGGTACAACTGGGGCCGAATAGGGACATCTACCTACCTCTCGGCAGTAAACATGAAGTAACGTTCCTGTATAAGATGCTTAAAAGAAAACTAACCGTTTATTAACAGAATATTCACATCTACAAACTATACATCCTCAAAACATAGTTAATACCCTGTTTAACCGTAATAGTTAATACAATACAGCGGAATTATCAAAATACATAATTTACAGCAATTTACATTAATCCAAAATAAACGGCTAATCTAGAACTAGTAATCAGAATGTGCATTCCAGGTTTGACAAAACAATCTCAATGGCGCTCGCTAGTGCACTTCATACCTGCATTTTGAGATGCAGTTTAAAAGAAAACGTGTAAGCTAATGCTTAGTGAGTTCCTGTGTGTGTGCAACAGTGTACCTTTAATGAAAAATTCTAAGATAAAAAGATGCTCATGCAGTTTTGTTTCAGTTATGTATACAACATAACAGTAATGAATTCATTTAACAGAGAACCAGATGTCAAGAAGTCCAGTACAAGAAAACCCGGATATCAAGAAGTCCGGATACCGAAAAACCAGATACCAACCGAACACCAGATACGCGCGCGATTTTCTACCTTATCCACCAGAAATCATGCGGGTAAATCACAGGGTAGGGTACCTACTAGCCCTGTATTCACCTAGATCTGACCATCCCGAGTTAAAACTCCTAACCCGGAATTGGCCAACCTTTTATGAACTGCAGAGCTATACGCCAGAAGTCGTCAGCCCTTGCTTTCCCGACCATGGCGCAAGACATCTACAGCCTTGGGGCCCACAAGAAAAGTATTATCATGCGTGCTTCAGAGAAGCAATAAGATCCGTTAATTCATTAGCGTGCTTTAGAAAAGCAATAAGATCCGTTAATTCATTAGTTACAACTGGCCGGCTCGGGGTGTTATGTTTGTAATGATAATTCTCGTATTAAATCGACACCCGGCCTGGCCTATACAGAATGTATGCAACTTTATAAAACATGCAAGAATGATCAATGTCTGTATAAGACTATACGAAAGCAGTTCTAAATTCAATGCAGCAATATATTTGGAACTCACAGGTTCCTAAATTCCAATTTAAAGAGATTTAAGAAAAGAGGAACTCACCTTATAAGATTTAAACTCTTGACGCCTTACGAAGTCTCGGAATGTTCAGGTTCGGCTCCTATCACATAATAAGATGCACCAACCAAAATTACTTAGATATCGACCAACGAACATGTCAAGCACTTTACTAACATTCTATCTTATACGCAATTCCATCTTAATGTGTTACCCTGATTAACTACTTTCTCATAAAATAGACAACATGATTAGCATTACTTCTCAAAGTAAAAGGCATTGTAAGTGTCAAATCTTAATCTCTAAATAGAAGCCTATTCTTATGGTCTAAGAAAGCCTTCCTATTAACTATTCTTCTTTAAGAGGTATGCTCATAAAAGGGCAGCAGGAGTGAAACTGAAACCAGAGAAAACAAGTACTCATTTTTACTAAAACTAGCGTATCATAACTAGAAAAATGAAAAACTAAGAGGTACAACATTTAGGTGGAAGAATAGTCCGGATCCATATTGATTTCCAAGAACCAACAAGCAAATTCATGGCAATTGAATGATCATTGGGGAAGAAAAGGAGATAGTATAATCCTTCTTTAAAACAAAACTCTCATTGAAGCACATTAGCCTTAGAACCCGGAGATAGAGGAAATAGAACCCTATATATATTAAACTTCTTCTTTCCGAACTATGCTAATCAAGATAGGAGCATGAAAACAAGAAAAATCATAAAATAGAAAAACAGAAAACGGAAAACAGCATACTGAAACAACCAGAAAACAGAAAACAAAACCAGAAAACAGAGAAAATTCTGAAACGGAATACATTCATATACTACCCTTCTTCTTTTCCCAAAACTACTAATCAATGAACAGAAAAATCATAAAACAGAAGACTCAGAAACAGTAGCAAGAAAAAGAAAACAGAAATATTCATATATTATACTTCTCCTTTCCAAAATATACTAATCAAGAAGAAGCATGAAAACAAGAAAAGTAAACATAAACAAGAAGACAGCAACAAGAAAAGAAACAGGAAACAGAAAACAGTGCTACCTTCCCATTAACATTCTTCTTCCCATTATACTAATCAAAGGAACAGATGCACGAAAAAAGAAAAGAAAATAGGAACCAGAAGAAAAAAAATCAAAAGCAGAAAACAGACACCGGCAAAACAGAGAAGGCCGAAACCGAGATGCCATAATCAAAATTTTATTTTAATTTACTCCCTATCATTCCATTCCTTACCCATAATTTACCCAATCCAATAGAAAACAACAATTTAAACATGAATTGCAAATAATATTAGAAACTCAATTAAAATTAATACTCTTACCAAAATTTAAAACTTAACCCCTTGAAGATTATGAGACAATGGAGTAGTTGCTTTTGTGAATAAGGGTGATTGATGAATTGAGAGAGAAAGAATTGAAGGGTGAAGAAGAACCGAGAGAGGGAGTAAAGGCAAAAGAAGAATTACAGAGAAATGAATTCTCTTAGAGAAGATGGCGGGTTGCAGGGGTGGAAAAGCAGGAGGTGTTAAAACCACCCCAAATTTGTTGACAAGTGGTCATATGACTCACCAAAGTTGTCCTATTTACCATTTATGTCCTTCAACTATTACAATTAGCAACTTCGGTCCTAAACTATTAACAATTGCAAATAAAGTCCTGGTCTTTATTTTATTTTATTTATTTCATTCCAATAATATTATTATTATACTAAATGCTTAAAATGCGGGTCTCACATAACCCTAGGGAATCAATTGGCATGATGGGGGCCATTGGGAGCACGCAATCGGAGGTGGTCATCACATGTGTTTATGACCCGTCGCAGATTCCTATTGTGGTTGTGGACGATAAAAGGGCTCATGAGGAAGAGGGGATTGCTCTTTTGGCGGTTAAAGAAAATCAAGAAACGCAAGATCCGCTAGAAACTCAAGGAAATCAAGAACACGTGTCGGGGATTTTACCGCAAAGCATTCAAGATGATATCTTGGTCTGGGTGGGTATGCCGGATAAAGTTCTTGGATTAGTTGGACGGAAAGACACCAACGACTTTCATGTGAACGTGGCTACAACCTCGCCTCTCCATATGTCACGGGGTGCTTGTTTATAAGGAAATTCTTCAGGATCACTGTCAAAAGAGGACATAAGCAAGGGATGGAAAAGCTTTGTTGTTTTAATTGATATATTTTATTTATGGAATTTGCAATTTGGAATGTTCGTTGTATTTCTAATGTTGCATCAATAGCAAGAGTAAAGAAATTGAGGAATGATCATCGTCGTCTTTCGTTCATAGTTTTGCTTGAGCCAATGTTACTGCTTTCAGATTTATCTATTTTGGTGAATCGTTTGGGCATTGATTTTGGGCATGGTAATATGGATCATTTGGAATAGGAATGTCGGTTTAGATGTTGTTAGTGAGAATGAACATGTTGTGCATGTGAAGTTTTCAAATTTCTCTGGCAGCCCTATTTTTTGTTCTTTCGTATATGCTAAATGTCCTTACACTTAGCGAAGACCGCTATGGATACAGCTATAATCCTTCACTGCCCCAATATGATACTCCCTGGATTGTGGGAGGTGATTTTAATGTTGATCTCAGGAAAAGTGAAAGCTTCAGATCCATTCCGCCTATGCTACCTATCTCGGAGTTCTCAGAAATTGTTCAAAACTATGGATTATTGGAGTGCCTTACTCTGATAGCCCATTTTTGTGGTGTCGCGGCTCATCAACACCATTTCTACGGAGATTGGATAGGGTTATGGTGAATACACAATAGGTTGGATTTTTCTCAATGACAAGATCAGTGGACAATTTTTAACTCTGGATGTCTCAAACCATTGTCCTTTGCGAGTGTCCATAAGTACCTCGGCAATAGGCAGCTCATATGCCTTCCAATTTTAATCAATGTGGGTGAGATATTCTGATTTTATGGAGATGGTGAGGCGAATTTGGGAAGAGCATTTGGAAGGGAACGACCTCTATGTTTTGATGTAAAAATTGAGATGATTAAAGGTAGTTTTATATCATTGGAGCAAGGAAGGTTTCGTGAATATGACCACCAATTTGAATAGAGCGGAGGCAACCTTGCAACTCTCGGAACAGCTCTTTGATCATTCTTCGTCGGATGAACATAAATTATCTTTGCAAGGTGCTACGGAGGAGATATTTTTGAAGCAACGATCTTGAATCAAGTGGCTAGAAGAAGGGAATTCAAAAATCAGGTATTTTCATAATTAATGCACAAATCGTCGGAAGAAAATACTTATTACTAGAATAATGGATGATATTGGCACTTGTCTCACCAAGGCTCCAGAAATTGGGAAGAAAGCAGCCGTGTACTTTGCTAGACCTTGTGCCACGGCTATTAACGGATGCGGATAACCGATTACTCTCTTCTTTACCTCGCATGGATGAGGTCTGATATGCAGTTTTCGCCCTTGATAAGAACAGCACAACATGTCCGGATGGATTTTTTGGTAATTTCTTGCAAGCATGCTAGGATATCGTCAGTGATGATGTGCTGCAATCGGTTAAGGATTTTTGTGTGTGTGTGTGTGTGGGGGTGCCGCTACCTAAGGCTATGGCTAGTGCAATGATTGTTCTCATCCCTAAAAGCGATAGCCCCACCTCTTTTGCAGATTACAGGCCCATCTCAATATGCACATTTGCTAGCAAAGTCATTTCAAAAGTCATTGCCATCAGACTATCCGCTTTGTTGCCAAAAATAATTTCAGGTCATCAATCTGGTTTTTTTACGGGGCGTCTTATCACTGATAATATATTTCTTGAGTAGGAGTTACTGCAACATTTGAATCGTTGGGTTCGTGGTGAGAATGTAATCCTCAAGCTTGATATGATGAAGGCTTTTGATATGGCCCCCCATTCATTCTTGCTCTCGGCATTGTCCTGTTTTGGCTTTGGAGGACATTTTCCAAACATGGTACGCAACCTCTTGTCCTCTAATTGGTTTTATGATCTTATCAATGGCTGCCATCATTGTTATTTTAAGGCAGGACAAGGAGATAATCAAGGGGATCCTCTATCGCCTCTATTATTTATCATTGCTGCTAAGGTACTTACAAGATGACTGAATCACTTTATTAACTTGCCGCCCTAGGTTCCTTACTCTATTCTGAGTGGCCCGAGGCGTATCATCCACTTTGTTTTTACGGATGATATCATTATATTCACAAATGGCAGCATGCTAAGTCTCCGGAATCGAATTATTAGCCACTTTGATCATCATTGTTTTTTCGTCTAGCCACTTTGGTCAAAATTCAAGTTTTTTAACTTATTTCATCATTAAACATTTTTCGGCCTGCCATTTTGGTCAAAAATGTTTTTTTTTTAACTTTTGTCATCACTAAAGTTTTTTCTATCTACCATTTTGATCACTAAAGTATTTTCATTCTGCCATTTAGGTCACTAAAAATTTTGACCAAAATGGTAGACCGAAAAAACTTTAGTGACCAAAATGGCAGAATGAAAAAACTTTAGTGATGAAAAAAGTTAAAAAAATTATTTTTGACCAAAATGGCAGGCCGAAAAATGTTTAATGATGAAATAAGTTAAAAAACTTGAATTTTGACCAAAGTGGCTAGACGAAAAAACGTTGATGATCAAAGTGGCTAATTATTCCTCCGGAATCTCATGAAGATTTTGTGAATTTATGAAATGGCTTCGGGCCAATGGGTTAATTGGGGGAAATGTTCATATTATGTTTCAACAAAAACTTCCTCTCTTCAAGCCACTATCATTCAAGAGGTAACCGGATTTGTACAAGGCGGTCTTAGCAATCACTTACTTGGTTGCCCGATTTTTGTGCGGCGAAATAAAGTCCAATACTACAGTGCATTGGTGGACTAAATAGAACCGTGAATACAGGGATGGCAAAATAAATATTTGGAAATGGAGGGTCGTCTCACTTTGATCAAATATGTCCTTACATCAATGACATTACATGTCCTAGCGGTTTCTCACCCATCGAAGATTGGGATTGCCAAGTTAGAAAGGTGATTCTTTAATTTCTTTTGGGGGAGTTCGAATTGTGTGGAAAAAAGGCATTGGATGCGATGAAGTAATGTTTGTCGAGACAAGGATGCTAATGGATTGGGACTAATGCCATTGGAAGAGTAGTGCTGGTCTTCGGCGTGCAAACTATGGTGGAGGATGCACACAACGTCCTCATTATGGACCTCTTTCATGCACGCTAGGTATGGTGGAAGCTGTCTTCACATTTCTCTAGCCACGGCTATCCCAGCGAGCTCAAAAATTTGGCGAGTTATGTTACCAGTCAAAGATATAGTAGAGGAAAATATGGGAATCTTTGTCTTTAATGGTGATTCTTCTTTGTTCTTTTAAAACTTCTGCCTCCAAAAGCCTTTGGCTGGCCTAGCGCATTCTATTCCAACATCATTATGTGAAGAGAAGATCAAGGATTATTGCTCTTCATCTGGATGGAACAGAAGACGAATTGCTTCCGAGCTGCCCGGGGGTGTTCTAAATCTTCTACCTCAAATCTAAACTCGGAAAGGTGATGATAGAACACTACAAGAAAATATCAATTTTGAGACAATAGATTTTGTCCCTAACGTGTCTCAGAATAGACATTTTGGACCGATTTGGGACGGAAATGATGTACTCCCAAAAACCCTCGTCGCAAAATTTTAGGGACAGAATATTGTATCGGTCCCAAAATATTTGGAACGGATTTAGGATAGATATATTTTGAAAAAATATTTAAAATTTTAATTCTTAAAATTCAATTAGATTAGTAATTATAATAATATCAATTAAATATAAAGATTAAGAAGGAGAATATTAAATTCATCCTAAATCGTCCCTAAAAAGTTTGGGGACTGGATTATAGATAATATAATTTTTTTGATAAAATAAATGTAGCAAGCGGAGAGGCTCATATACAACACCCCATCCATATTGAAATAGAGATCACTGGTGTGGAATGTGGGTGCACAAGCATGATCATGGAACTGCTGCACTCGAATGGGATTGACATGTGGTGTGCGAGCTCGACCATGAAATTGTCTGCACTGGGATTAGGCAAATTTTAATATAATTTTTTGCACAATGTGGGATTCGAACCCGTGTTGACCGGTTGGAGAGTATGTGCTTTTCCGCTGGACCAAGTGTATTATTGTGTAGTATTTCATGTTACAATAAATTTATAGTATTGTACATATAATATGAATGTCTTATTTATTTACTGAATATTTGAGATTAAAAGGTAAAAAATATATATTTGAAAAAAATGCCTATCTAACTTTAAAAATAAAATTTTGTGTAGACATTTAGTGCATTTTTTCATTTATTCGAATTAATTATTGCAAATAACTTCATAATATTAGAGATAGATTTAGGACGGATTTTAATGACTCTTTCAGAAATCTGTCCCAAATGAATTTATTAATAAGTATTTCTCCTTCGTCATATTAGTTTGTAATTTATTTAAAATATATTTCAAAGGATAAAAGGTAACTATTTTATTTTATACATATTTGTTTGTTAATCCTATTTAGTTAGAACATATTTGGAATGAATTTGTGATTATCGTGTTCAATCTTTTTATATTTATTTTCTAAAATGATAATGAGATGGATTAATTATTTCAATCCACTTTTTAATATTAGCAATGGATTTGAGACTGAAATTAGTGACTCGGTTACAAATTTGTCCCAAACTACAAACTACTTTTAGGAAACTTCTATTTTATTATAGTAATTTCAATCCACTTGCGATATAAATAATAACAAAATAAAATATGCGACAAATTATTTATAATCAATTAAAGGATGATTAATTAATTAAAATTATTTTTCAATATTAGAGATGGATTTGGAACAAAAGTTAATGACTCCGTCACATATCCGTCCCAAATTTAATTTTAAACTATCATTTATTTCGAATTTAGCTTAGATATATTTCAAAGGGATGAATTAGATAATAATCTTTTAGATATATATTATTTGTATCATCTTTATTTAGATATAATTTGGAATAAATTTGTGGGGGAATTTTATGTTGTATAATTTTATTTTAGTTTTATTTCTCTAAAATGACAATATGAAAAAAAAAAACATGTATTACACAAAAGTATATAATAAAACTAATACAAATTCTATAAGAAATATTTTGGCAGATAATCATTGTAACGAAATAATATAATAAAATAAATTAATTGTAAATTACCTATCCCAAATTCGTCTTAATACTTCGTATAGATTTGTGATAGACACGACGTTCGTCCTAAATATGTACTAGATTAAGGACGAATCACATACTAGATTATTTCCGTTATTTGTTATCCTAATTTGAGATGCAATAGGGACAAAAAAAACTTATACTTTTTCTTAAGCACATGCATTACAAATCCGTCCCTAATTTGTCTTTAAATAGAGGCAGAAATGTTCCGTCCCAAAACTTTTGTCCTAAAATCGATGTTTTCTTGTAGTGGAAGGGTTTGGCTGCCAGAAGATGATGGATGTTTCTCCCTCAAATCCACCATAAAGCTGAAACGGCAAGGGGCAGCCTTGGCCTCGTGAAAAGATGATTGAACAAAGTGCATGCCTTTAGGACTATCCTTATTTCTATGTGTGTGTGTGTGTGTGTGTGTGTGTTACCTCTATATACTAAAACATGGGCATAAGCTGTTTCACAAAATTTTATATTTGTGAAAGAGAAATTGGGAAAATGTTTATATTGAACATTATTGCACTTTTTTTATTTATAAAAAAAGTAAAAATGATTATATCATAAATATTTCTATTGTTAAGTGTAAGTTTCTCAAAAGGAGAAACTAAATGACCCATTTATTTTTAACAAACCGAAGAAGCATATATTAAAGACCTAAATATGAACACAAATAACAAATGATATTTTTAATTCTTTTATTATCATAAAATTGTTTTAAAAGATCCATAAAAAACTAATAATGCAAATGTGTAGATGTTTATATCTATTTATTAGAAATTTCTAGTAAGTTATTAATATATTACTAATATGTGCATGTGCAAATACATTGCACATTCAATATTGCCTCTTTACTGTCAATGTACATATTAAAACAAATGTATATATATATATATATATATATATATATATATATATATATATATATATATATATATATATATATATATATATATATATATGAGTTTTGTATATAACATTTCACTGTTTTTATTTAATATAAAAGGAGAATTGAGAGAAAAGCTTATACTCAAAATTATTGCACATTTTTTACATAATAAAAAATTATACTATTATATACATTTCAATTGTTTGGTGCAAGTACTTCAAAATGAGAAACTATTTATATATTAAAAATTTCCGGTCTATTTTTAAAAAGCACATGAAGTATGCATTAATAACCTACACATGATCATAAATAACCAATGATGTATTAAATCCTCTTATTTTTTATAATCAAGTATTGAATCCTCATATTATCATACAATTATTCTACAAATCCATAAAAATTAATATTAATGCTTCATTGAGTTAGAATTTTAACCAGCTTTAAGAAGTTAAATTTCATTCTTTTTACTAAACATTGCCCGTCTATTAATATATGCAAAAGGTATGATTCATAAACCTCTTTAAAAACTTTCAATCATTTTTTTTAGCCTCACCAGAGGAGGAGGACCGCTCAAGGAAGGGAGTATTTATTTGCCCCATGTAGGGGAGAGGTGTCGAACCCCCGACCTCACGGTCGTGGACATGCCATAGCCCCACTGGGCTATGGACCTCTTAACCCTTTCAATCATTTTGCTAACAAAAATAAATTAAGTTTGACTTAAAACAAATATTCGTTGGATTATTGAACCCAAAAAACTTATTTAGTTTTAAGACAAGATCTTGTAAATGAACAATTAAATTTTTCTTAAGTACAGTAAATAGGAGAACAAGAATAAGAATTAATTTGATAGTGAACCAATTGCTCCATGTCCTCCAAAACCGACAAATCAACAGAAGAGTCCTACATAACCCAAATTTTACTAGTATAATTAATATAGCTAAAATCAAAACAAAGACGCCGAGTATAAACAGGTAGATCAATCAGTACTACCATAGGGTCCAACAAAATAAGTAAAGTTAAAAAATGCTCCCTCTTTAGCTGGCAAAGACTAAAGATGGTGCTATCATTTGCAATTCCCCGAATATTTCATATTATCCAATTCATTAAAACATAGTAAATAAGGAATAAAAGTAGTGGAAGCTAACGAGTATGATAGGATGAACCCTTTTGAACTAAAATGGGAAGAACACCTTACCGGTAATTGCTTTGACGGTGCGACTGTTACCTCCTGATTGAGGCAAAATGATAATAAGTCCACTGTGACATTCTCAATAGAAGTAGGTGATGCAACCAAAGCCTCTGAACTCACCCCCGAGTCTTCATCATGGGGTTGAACCGGGGCTTCAAAATCCGGTTATGTCGAGGCTTCATCATCCGGATGGGCCGGGTCTTCAACAACAGGGTCGGCGACCTTTTCTCCTCCAGGCACCAAAATCGGTGCGGTCTCTGCCCCATGAGCCACTCGGACGGGTTCTGATTCCCCTGTCTAGACCAGGTAAATTGCCAAACGGGTCAGACTTGTGGATGGGTTAGTCGGGAAACCCAATCAATCGATGCGGCCATCAGATTGATTATGTGTTATGATATCATTTCGGGGACTTTGGCAACACGAATGTCGTCCGTACTTCGTGATCCAATTTGCATTGGTGTTTGCAAATTCAAGAAGGGGATTTTCTTGCGGAGTTGGGGCATGTTCATCCATTGCGATCGACATCTCGACCGTGGGGCATAGGGAAGAGACAAGTGGCTGTATTGAGGCCACCCGGGGAGTATCCTCCGGAAAAAAAAATAGGTGTAGTTTTTGTTCCCTCGGCAGCAATGATCACTGGGAGGGGTCAGGTATAAAAGACATCGGCGGGGCAAATAGTCCAGGATCCTTCGGGATAGTGTTATACGAGGTGACCAATACTTGGCTTGCGGGGTAAGTAAACAATTTTCCGGAGGCTAGGGTTTTGGGGGGTAAAGTCGATAGCGGTTTAGGAGGGGTTACCTTCTCCTTGTGATTTCCGGCTACTGACGTCTTTGGTGGTGGTCTAGGTTTCGTCCCACAGTGACCCTGGATATGTCCAATTCTCTTACACCGTAAACAATATTCCCGCAGATCATCATAGACGATTGGTTGCCAATTCCTTTCCCAATTTTTGCATGAGTTATCCGAATTCGCAATGCTTGGACGGGTGGCGGCGGCGGTCAGAGCATCCAAAGCTAGTCTCTACCCTAACGCTTGTGCTAGCTAAAACAGCTTAGATATATTATATAAATTGATCTGTAAGCCCTCAAATCCAATCCAAACGGGCACAATGGACGGTTCTTCTTGGACATTAAAATCATACGTGCATTTGAATACCCACATGGTTAATCCACAAAAATTAAAGATTCTTTGTCTCCATATGCGGCGATAATCCTCTTCCAAATCAAACTGTATCAATACATGATGTGGTTCCATCATTCTAATCCAAATACATCACTTGAAGCCAACTTTGTGCAAAGATTTCCGCAAAGATTCCATATTTGGTGCGTGTTTTTGGAATTTTCCAACGAGAGCGAAACACCATGGACTGATAAGGGTATCGTGTTCATCCGCGGGGATGATCAGATTGGGTTCCCCCTCATAAAGATCCAAAGGCGTAATCGGGAGGGAGGCGACAGCAGTCGCTGGTTGAGTTAGCAATTCGGCAAAGCTTTTGTTTTTCTATGGTGTTGCTGCGGCGGCAGGGGGCAAGGCAGCTGGCTGGCTAGCGGCCATGAAGCAGATGCAAGGTTAGGTGTTGGTGATGTATTATGAGTCTCATATTAGAGAGAGTTTTCTATTTGGGATTCCTTTGAGAAATTCTTATACACACATTATATCATCAAACCTAATGTTGCAAACATTTCGTGGAAAAGAAAGACGTTGTTAGAGACTTTCCCTTTCCCTCTAAGCTATCTTATGTTCAAAACATGCTATATGTATATTTATGTATTTATTATTCGTTCTTGTGAAAATGATTTAATATTGATTCAAAGACCTATTTTCCATCGTTGTTGAATCACAGATAATTGAAACTTAAATTTTATTCTTCCTATCTATTGTATCATTCTTGTCATCAAAGCCTTGATAAAAAGTCTTGCTGAGTCTTAGATTTAGTTCCTTTGATAAGATACTCGTATTTCAGTTGTAGCTGTTTTTGAATATGATGAATCAAACTCTACACAATGCTAGCTTTTTGTTGTCACCCTTACATGATAGGTTTAATTTTGTTTCTCTAGGATTAGATCTCTTCCAAATGTTCTTGAATTTTCTATGTAGTCCTTGTAACTTCTTTATATATTTATTAATATAAGAACCATTTTTTAGAGTAACAATAGATATAAAACATTTCATAAAAAGGGAAAATAATTATACTTTAATCATTAGATGCTGCTAAGGAAGCCCTTTGGATCTGAAAGTTCATCACTGGACTTGGTGTGGTACATAGCATTACGAATGTGATTGATCTCTATTGTGACAACAATAGATCCATATCTCAATCAAAAGAACCACGGTCTCACCAAAGCTCCAAACATATACTGCGGCTGTATCACCTGATCCGTGAGATCATTGATAGTGGAGATGTGAAGATTTGCAAGGTTCACACGGACGACAACTTCGCCGACCCACTATTTCGATACTCATTGGAGGAGCATGTCATTTACCTTGAATAATCTCCCAAAATTGCTCCAAAACCGTGAAATAAAGGTATGAAGATGGTGGTGACTGGGACATGAATTGGAGAATGAGGTATTGAGGAATTTTGGAAATTTTAGATTAAGGGGTTAGGGCTTGGCGGATTTGGGGATTTATAATGGACGGAGGTGGTGGGGAAACTGTGTCGGAGATGGTGGATAAAAGATAGGTGGAGGTGATGGGGATCGGCGATGAGGGTGGAGATGGAGGTGGTGGGACGATGTGAAGGGAGGAAGAGAATCAGACGGTGGTGTCTATTCAAGGAGATGGCAAACAGAGAGTTTGGTCGAACAAGAGAGAAAAGGGAAGGGATTGGGTGTGGGTGCAGATTTTGGTATAATTGTGTTTTTTTTTTAATCGAGGAATGGATTGATAGTTCTAGGGGTGGAACTAAAGTGATTAGCTACTGCCTAGAATTATGCTTAAAATTGAACGAGATGCCAGGGCTGGTCCAAGGATCCAACCCCGGTTTCGAGATTTTTATTTTTTTTTGAATTTTTATAATTTTTAAATTTACTTAAGAAAAGAAAAGAAAAATATACTTTAAAAAATTAATAATTAAAATAAAAATAAAAGTAAAAACGATTGCTCGTTTAACGTGAGATTGCCACACGTGCATTTGGATGCAAACCAAGAAAGATAATAAAAATTATAGTTCTTATGGAGTAGCGTCGTCCACTTTTTGTTTATAGACGCATTACCTGAAGAGAGACTTAGGGAGGATGCCAAAGATTGTATGCCACTTTGAAATTGTCAAAATTTTCACCAACTTTATGTTCGATTCGTTGCTGATTGTGAATCCTCTTGTCATGGAGAAATTCCAAACACTATTTAAACCTTTGTTCGTTCTCGTGAGTTCCAATTAGAAGTCCACCAAACTCACTTAACTCCAAGGTTCTTGTTATACCTGGAAAATATGAAGAATTAAGCACAGGCAAATCAGATGAACCTTCAAAACAAGTATATTTAAATTAAGATTGAGAAGGAATAAAATTGAAATCAAATGGCGGTGGCTTCTCGGCAGATGGCACCGGTCTCTGTAAGTTTTTTCCCAAATCCTCAAATTGCTCATTTTTACAAGATGAATAAAGAGGATGTGAAATGTTCTCCATTGTATCCTCCTTACTTTCTTCTTTTTTTCAATCACTTCATGCAGAATAAACTCAAGAGGCTTATTATCTTTAAAATCATGTGGAAGAGAAGTATTAGAATTAACAAGATAACAAAAATCACTCTCTGTAGAAACTTTCATCGTCTTATACATATTAAAAACAACCTCCTCGTGTTCAACCTTAAGAGTAACCTTTCCAAGTTGAACATCTATCAAAGCTCTACTAGTAGCAAGGAAAGGTCTACCAAGAATGAGAGGCACCTCTCTATCCTCATCAATATCCACTACAACAAAATCAACAGGAAAAATAAATTTATCCACTTTAACAAGAACATCCTCAATTATACCACAAGGATAAATTATAGACCTATCTGCTAGTTGCAATGTCATGTTAGTAGATTTCACCTTACCTAGCCCCAACTTTTTAGAAATAGACAAAGGCATTAAAATAATGCTAGCACCTAAATCATATAACGCCTTATCAAAATTTAATTGCCCAATAGTACAAGGAATAGAGAAACTCCCTGGATCTTTTAATTTCTGGGGCAACTTCCTTTTCAGAACGGCATAGCACTCCTCCGTAAGCATTACTGTCTCACAATCGTCGATCTTACGCTTGTTTGTTAGCATATCCTTCATTAATTTGGCGTACCTCGGCATTTGCTCCAAAAGGAATGTTAATATGCAACTTTTTAAATATATCCAAAAAGTTAAAGAATTGTTTATCAATATTTTGCTTTCTAAGTCTTTGAGGAAAAGGAATAGGAGGAACATAAGGTGGAGGAGGAATATAAGGTTGAGAGTCTCCCTCTTTTTGCTTGTCCTCATTTGAAGAATTAAATGCAACTTCCTTATTGTTCTCCTTTTCGACCTCTTTACAATTTTGCAGTTCTTGGATTTGCTTTCCGCTCCTGATGGTTACTGCATGAACTCGCTCCATAGGATTCTTCTCTGTGTCACTAGGAAGTTTTCCTGGAACTCTATCTTTTAAATTTTGAGCAACTTGACCAAACTGAACCTCCAAGTTGTGGATGGAAGCTTGATTTGTCTGAGCAACTTGATCTATCTTACCTTCCAACTTTTTCAAGTATTGCATCAAATTCTCCTCAAACTGAGATTTTCTTTCTTGTGTAGGAGGGGGTTGTTGTGGAGGAGTCATATATGTCGTTGATTCTATTGATCACTCCAAGAAAAATTTGGGTGGGATTATAAGTGTTGGAGAAAGGATCATTCCTTTGAGGCACATATTGTCTTCCATCTCCCATATAATTTGCTTCTTCGAATGATGTAGAGCTAGGACCTGCATTCGGACAAAAATTAGCATGATTACCAATCAAACCACAAGATGTGCATACCTCATTGTTTTTGTGGCCTTGTTGACTCATAAAGAGACTAATTTGATTAGTCAATTTAGCCAACTTAGAGACCACACTGGGTTGTGAGTTAACTTCATGAATTCCAGCCCGTCTTCCTTTAGTTGCCTTTTGTTGTGAATTTTTAGCTGAATTCACATAGATCTGTTGAAGCTCATCTCCATTTTTGTCACCTGGGTAACCACCTGCAGCAGTATCGACTAGAGATTGAGACATGAGAGTTAGTCCTTCATAGAAAAACTGAGTTAGTAATATCAAAGAAAAACCATGATGAGGACATTGGGTGAGTAATGACTTAAACCTCTCCCATGCAACATGAAAAGCTTCTGTTTCTCCTTGCGTAAAGGTACTAATCTTACCCCTCAAGTTCATAGTCTTTTCGGAGGGAAAGTATTGAAACATGAATGTCTCATAAAGCCCATTCCAAGTGCCCAAAGATCCTTGAGGTAAATCAAGTAGCCACAATTTTGCTCCCGCTTTTAGACTATAAGGAAAACATCTCATCCTTAATTCTTCCTCAGTTAAACCATTCAAAGGGAAAGTTTGTACCATACTATAGAAGTCTCGCAAAAATTCCAAGGCATCTTCATTATTCATACCATTAAAGTTTGGAAGAAGTTGAATATGGTAGTGTTTAAGCTCATAGTTCCTTGCTGCAGCAGTTAAACTTATGCATGATGGATTTGCAGCAATTATTGGCATATGCAGATCTCTTATACGAGGAACGACTAATTAATTCCCTCCATAATCAACAATTCCTTGATTTACATCCATGTGTGCATAATAATAAATAAAAAATTAAATAAAAAATAAATACCAAAGTAAAATTAAAATCACAAAGAAATAAAATTAATCAAATAATCCCCGGCAACGGCGCCAAAAACTTGATACGCAAAATCTATACTAGCAAGTATACTAGGTCGATGTTGTAGTAGTCAAGGTCGATCCCACAAAGAATAATGATTAATTAATTCCTAAGTAAATAATTCTACAATGATCAAAAGCAAGTAAAATAAATCCGATGGTTGATGATGATTAAACTAAATTAATTAACTAACATAAAACAAATAACTTGAACAAGAAGTTTGATAAGAGAAAGATCTAAGGCACATGAATTAACTAAATTAACCCATATATTATCCTAACGATATGTTATTCTAGAGTGAGTTTCATTAATCGATCGATTTCCAATTAAATCTAATAACCTCTTTCAAGGTTTATCAAACCTATTCTCATGAATAAACCAACTATATGTCTATGTTGATTTTAACCCACAAAAACGCCTTAAACCTATGAAATCACAAATGATGCGAAACCTTGATGGGTTATATCAAGATTCAGCTGAAAACAGATCTTTCTCTATCTCGAATAGTTTCTATGGGAATACACTTAACACAATCCCGGAAAGGCTAAGTATCAATGGAGGTTGAAACACCACAACTAGAGAAACCAACTAGTTGATACAGTAACTTAAAGGAATATGAAATTCAACCGGAAGTTCATAAACAAGTATCAAAGGATTAACCTTAATCAAAATATCAATATATCCAGTCTAACTAAAAGAGGTGGCCGAAATTCCCTTTAAGTAGAAGGTAATTCGGTTCCAACTCAAACTAGGAAAAGGGAAATAAGAGTCCTTGAAGAATTAGGACTCTTGAATAACAACTTGCTATCAAGTAACTACCTAAACAAGATAATAGGGACATGTGCCTATTATCTTGGCGGATGGAATCAAAATAACTACCAAAACAAAGAAGAGTCCTAGTTGCATTAGGACTCTTAATAACCAACTAACTAACACATGGACAACATGTCCTTTATTATAACAACTACTTTCTATACACGAAATTATAGTAAATAATATGCTGAAAATAATTAAAGTCTAGTATAGACTTTAATTGCACACAAAAAGACTAAAATGCCCTTTAAATTCGTCCCAATTCTGGACAGCTTGTTGGGCCAACTTTTTCGACTATTTCGGATATCAAGAAGGCAGAATCTGATCTTGTGATCTTCATAGAAGTTGTAGATATGCCTCTTATCTTTAATATGCAACTAGAATCAGCTTCATTGGATAACTATATCGAAAGTTATTATCATTATACCAAACAGTAGCAAAGCTGTCCATTCCTTGTACACTTGTGATACTAAGAGGTTGACTTGTACAACATTCCTAGATGTAATTTAGAGTCCTCTTTGTATCTTAATACACGTTCCCTTGAGTTGGGCAGCCCCAAGGTTGGTACCGTATCATCCCCTCCCTCTTGAAAAGGATTCGTCCTCGAATCATCCCAAAAATCAGCTTTATAATATGAAAAATGAATAAAAGGGAGCAAGTTAGTAATATAGAAAGTAGAAATTAGACCGTACTTACCTTTTAACTGGATCTTATGGCGGCTGTCCCAAAAGAAATCTTCTCTCTTCATTGCATTCAAGGTAGCAAGCTTGCTAAGATTATGAACCAAATGTTGATAAAAACTTGCTAACTCAAATGATGATCGATGTTGATTTGTACTAGTTGAATTCGGCCATTCCTCAATTGTATTAACTCTTGCCGGTTCAACTTTAATACCTTGTAAACTCATCATGTAATTAAGAAGATTAATAGAATGAGTGTAATAAACATAATTATCTATCTTAGTATACAAAGTATGTGCTTTTGAAATAGTAAAAACTGTTCTAAGATGCTCTATATGATTCTCTCGGTTTTTACTAGCAACAAGTACTTTATCAAAGTAAGGAATCGGATGTCTATACTTAAACATTAAGTTATTAACATTGAGACTATCCGTATATAATCTAAAAGTCCTTTCTTTCTTTGGTACAATTTTCTCCGGATTAACATAAGTACTTAAAGACATACTTACCTTCTTCTTTTCAAGAATTAAATCACCTTGGGTTTGAATTTGCTAATTTGTACCCAAAGATGGTTTATACCTTTCAGGATTTTGAATGCTAACAAGTAACTTTCTCGGCAACTCCTTAGGAAAAAGATCCTTGAATTCCTGCAAAACATCAACACAAAGACTAGGGAGAGAAGAAGTCACAAGATCAAAGGAAAAGTTAGTATTGAGGGTTAACCTTTCGGTTTCCCTATAAATCAACAAAACAAGGGATTTATGTGCCCGTAAAGCCCTATCTACCTTTCCAAAATTGACAAATAAACATTCTTTCTTCTCTCTTTGTGAATAAGCCTTTTTGCTCACAATACTCACGGCTTTTTCAGCTTTGTTTACCTCGGATTTTACCTCAAGAGTAAGATCACTCTTCTTTTTAAGCTCACTTTCTTTTCGTTTGTTTTCTCTACTCTCGGCCATTTTTTCTTGTATTTCACATACCTTACCTAGTGTCATAGGATGTAAATGATGCTTACTTTGATCTTTTGACACCGTATAGATATTTTTCCTTCCACAATGGGTTGCATACCTAGCATATTGCCAAGGTCTTCCCAAGATTATGTGACATTCGGTCATGGGAACCACATCACATTAAACCGTGTCCTGGAAGCTTCCCACACTAAAATTTATCTCAACCTGTTTGTCCACCTTAATATCACCACAATTGTTCAACCATGAAAGTTTATATGGCATAGGATGTGATTTCATAGGTAAATCTAAAGCAGTTACCATATCAAATGAACAAACATTAGTACAACTTCCATTATCAATGATTACTAAACAAAGTCTATCTTTTATTTTGCACATTGTATGAAAGAGATTACTTCTATGTTGATGTACTTCATCCAATGGTTTAGTATGTAGTAAATTCATAGTGACTAAAAGAAATGTACCTTCATTCTCCGGGAGGGCATTGTTACCCTCGGATTCATCCTCAAAAATAGGATCTTCCGTTGTTTCCTCATCACTTACCCACGTTCCATCATCCAACATGATCATGGTACTTTTAGTTGGACAATCCCGAGCAAAGTGACCCTTACCATGACATTTAAAACATTCCCGATCATGTGTTGTAGGTGTATTAGCTCTCAAATCGGTTTGTTTTGATGCAATTGGTAACCTTGCTGCCCCACTTGCAACCGTGGCTGTTTTAGCACTTCCCAAACAGCCCTTCGCTTTATTTTGGTTCGGCAAAACAGTAGCATTGTTTAGGGGCTGATTCGGCCTTTTCCAAGGTTGGAAATTAGCCGAAGAAGCCCTCAAACTCTTCTCTTTTTGCTGTCTTTCAACATGTTCAGCAAAATAAACCATATCAATAAGAGAAGTAAGGTTAGCACGTTCTACCTTTGGTCTAATTTTGTCATTTAGACCAGCCAAGAAACGAGCCAAAGTAGCTTCACTAGCTTCCCGAATGTTTGCTCTAATCATGGACATCTCCATCTCTTTGTAGTATGCATCAACGGTCTTTGTTCCTTGCCTCAATCTTTGGAGTTGATTGTACAACTCACGGTTAAAATTCTGAGGTACAAATCTTCTTGTCATGACCGCTTTCATATCATGCCATGTATCAATTGGTCTTTGCTCCGTTCTTATCCGTTCATTGATCTCATGGTCCCACCAAATTGATGCATAGTCTCCAAACTCCATGGCTGCTAATTTTACCTTTTTCTCTTCGGAATAATTATGGACATAAAAAACATGGTTAACTTTTCGTGTCCAATCAAAAAATAAATTAGGATCATTAGTACCTAGAAAATGAGGGATCTTGGTCTTTATAGAACCAAGATTATTATCATACCTTTGAGCTTGATGGATTGCTCTTGGTTCAAATCTATCTTCATTAATAAAAGGTCTAGTATCATACCTTTGAGCTGGTTGGTTTTGCCTCGGCTCAAACCTCTCATTATTACCAAAAGGTCTCGGATCATACCTTACATCTTGTTGATTTTGCCTCGGTTCATAGGCAGAATTATCCATCATTCTTGGAACAACTTTCGGCTGAAAATCAAGATTGTGCCGAATGTTGTTTCTTGAAGTATGTTCAATGGATTCTTGGAAATCATGATTATCTTGATCAACTTTTGCTGCCCCTTTGCCTTTATCCGAGTTGGCTTTGATTTCAAGATACTCCAACCGATCTTTTATTTCATCTATGGATCGCATCAAATTTTGCATTGTTTGATGTATTGACTCTCGAAAAAGCTTGTCTTCTTCCATGGCACCTTGCTGCGAAGTACCTTCACTAAAAGACATTATCTTTGCAAGGAAAAAAAAAAAAAAACTTCACAAAAAGAATCGTTAGTAGAAAAAGATATTAAAGATTGAATCTTTTCACAAAATCTGTGAATAGTAATCTGTGAATAGTTTCTATGAATAGTAATTTGTGAATAGTACCCAGTGAATAGTAATCCGTGAATAGTAATCAGATTTTTATTCTCTCAATATCCCACAAAATACTTGTCAAGAACTTCCAACTTTGAATGATTGTATGGTTATGGTGATGGAAGGTTGAAAAATATGTCAAAGAAATCCGATCTTGACTTAACAAAAAGTCTAAGGAAAAAGTATAAGAGTTATGTGTTGCCAAAACAAGAAAAAGATGTGATCTTTACCTTTCTTGATTTTCTGTTTTCTTGAAATAGCTCGTTCTTGAAATCTTTTCTTACCTTCTTGCCCGAGACTTACCCTTATCTTGGCCACACAGATCAAGAACTTCTATGGTAGGAAGATGTTACCTTGATATTTTTACCTTGATGGTGACTAATTCAAGATTTAGAGGGAACAACAGCCAATTCCTTATGACCAAGGAAGTTTGCTTTTGGCCTTGAATCATTGTCTATTTTGGGCTAACCCGGCTGCCAATTTCTTTACTTCCGGGTGACTTTTATGAGGTAAAGTACCCGAATTTAGATGTAACCCGGCTGCCAATTTCTTTACTTCCGGGTGGCTTTTTCGTTGGGGTAAAAATTTTTTTTTGGAATCTTTCGGCTATCTCAAGCAAACAAGAAAAAAAAATTTCAAGAAAGCAATAAAGGTACACCAAGATAGAGATCAACCTTTTGCTCTGATACCACTTGATGCGAAACCTTGATGGGTTATATCAAGATTCGGCTGAAAACAGATCTTTCTCTATCTCGAATAGTTTCTATGGGAATACACTTAACACAATCCCGGAAAGGCTAAGTATCAATGGAGGTTGAAACACCACAACTAGAGAAACCAACTAGTTGATACAGTAACTTAAAGGAATATGAAATTCAACCGGAAGTTCATAAACAAGTATCAAAGGATTAACCTTAATCAAAATATCAATATATCCAGTCTAACTAAAAGAGGTGGCCGAAATTCCCTTTAAGTAGAAGGTAATTCGGTTCCAACTCAAACTAGGAAAAGGGAAATAAGAGTCCTTGAAGAATTAGGACTCTTGAATAACAACTTGCTATCAAGTAACTACCTAAACAAGATAATAGGGACATGTGCCTATTATCTTGGCAGATGGAATCAAAATAACTACCAAAACAAAGAAGAGTCCTAGTTGCATTAGGACTCTTAATAACCAACTAACTAACACATGGACAACATGTCCTTTATTATAACAACTACTTTCTATACACGAAATTATAGTAAATAATATGCTGAAAATAATTAAAGTCTAGTATAGACTTTAATTGCACACAAAAAGACTAAAATGCCCTTTAAATTCGTCCCAATTCTGGACAGCTTGTTGGGCCAACTTTTTCGACTATTTCGGATATCAAGAAGGCAGAATCTGATCTTGTGATCTTCATAGAAGTTGTAGATATGCCTCTTATCTTTAATATGCAACTGGAATCAGCTTCATTGGATAACTATATCGAAAGTTATTATCATTATACCAAACAGTAGCAAAGCTGTCCATTCCTTGTACACTTGTGATACTAAGAGGTTGACTTGTACAACATTCCTAGATGTAATTTAGAGTCCTCTTTGTATCTTAATACACGTTCCCTTGAGTTGGGCAGCCCCAAGGTTGGTACCGTATCAACAAAGATCGCACAAACCATACAAGTATATGTCTATCTTGCATGAAATTTATGTTCAGATTATTTAACCTAATTAACAAGGTCAGCTGTCGCAAATCTTCCAAGTTAATGTAACGACAATTTGAGTGGTAGCTAATCACACAAAAGCATTAAGAACAATAATAAGAAATTAATTCCACAATACTCATCGAATAACAAAATTACAAGAATAATATATAAAATTAATCTAGCTACATCATGGCCTTAGAATAAATGTTTAGCTCATACTAGAGAAAAATTCAATAACAAATTAAAACATAGAATAATCTAATAATGACTGAATGAATTCCCTAAGACTATTAAAGAGTATTTATAGCAATAGAAATCTCCTAGCTTAAGGTAATTGACATAGATCAAAATTCTCCGCACTTCTTTAAAGTAGTTGACATAAAATACAACGCTTCATGATTCTTTAAAGTAGCTGCCATAAACCAAAACTCATCAACATCCTTTAAAGTAGCTGTCATATCTTCTCTTTTAGTCTATAAAGACATCTTTCCAATTCCAACAGCTTCTTTCTTATTATGCAAGTTCGGTTCACTTTTACGCTTCAAAAGTACTATTTTGCCCATATGATTAAAAGGACAAAGAAATGAGGATTATACCATTCTTAGCTCAAAACGCAACATAACAATATACAACATTGCTATTAAAATAGACGAAATAATAGACTATATTACGAGTTATCAGATATCTCTCTGTAATAAGAGAGGGACAAATCCCTTACAATGCCTATCATATTCAAACCATGATGGGATACTACATCCGATCATCAGTATTAATTACTTGATTAAATGTAAGCCCTAACTGAGTCAAAACGTAGCTCCACTCATGCTGGAAACGATGGAGACATAAGGTCTAAGGATTCCAAATACTATTGAGGAGGTAATACTTATGACTAAAAAACCATGAAGTATTACTTTTCTTTCGGATCATGTCCGATACAATATATCCCAATTTATTATATCTATGATATGATTTGTATCCATTACACATGATCAGTAAAACATAATCGTGGGGAAGGAAAATGTTCGAATCAAAATACCGCATGAAACCATATTGCAGCAGAGCAATGTCAGACATGTTCCTAAGTTAACGAGGAACTTGTTTTATGTTGGACAATTGGATGATGACGGTTATTTTTTTACATTCGGCGGTGGTTCTTGGAAGATGACCAAATGAGCTATCGTAGTAGCTCGAGAAAAGAAGGAAGGTACATTTTATTTGACGAATAACACTCATGAAAGTATTTCTCTTGGCCACATGAGTGAGAAGGGAATGAAAGTGATGCGTTTCAAAGGGTAAACTGTCATACCTCAAGACTGTTGATGTCGGTTTATGTGAGGATTGTGTTTTTGGGAAACGAAAATCTGTGAGTTTCTCGAAGGGTGGCAGAACTTTGAAAAAACATAAGATAGAGTTGGTACATAGTGACTTATGGGGACAAGCACCGGTGACATCTCTTGGTGGTGCGTCATATTACATGGCCTTCATTGATGACTCCACAAGAAAGGTATGGGTATATTTTCTGAAAAATAAATCTGATGCTTTTAGTACCTTTAAAACGTGGGAAGCCTTGGTAGAAACTGAAAAAGGTGTAAAAGTGAAGTGTTTGAGATCAGACAATAGTGGAGAGTATGAACTATGTGAGTTCAAACAGTTTTGTGATGTGAATGGTATTTGCACGGAAAAGACCCTGAGAGGAACTCCTTAGCAGAATGGTGTTACAGAACGTATGAACATAACCTTGAATGAACGTGCTAGGTGCATGCTGTTGAAGTGTGGACTGCCAAATATGTTTTGGTCAGAAGCAGTTAACACTGTTGCATTCCTAATTAATAGAGGACCATCAACCCCCTTGGAGAATGGCATACCGGAAGTGGCCTATATCTAAAATATCTAAATAAGTATATTTAGATGTATATCTACCAGGCCATGGCTTCATGTCCCAAATATTTTGCATCCTATGTTTTTGTTGTGGCATTGCGATAGAAAATGGATGCGAAAAAGAGACTTTCATTTCCAGTCTACTATTTCTTTTTTCTTTTTCATTTAAGAAGGAAAAAATAGGAAATTCTCTTATTTTCTTTTTCACAGTAGTTTTCGATTTATCTGAAGGAAAGGGAGATATGACTAATTTATCTGAAAGAAAGGGAGATAGGTAAAGAGGTAAACCTAGAATTTCTTCGAGTGTTTGGTTATGTTTCTTATGTTCATGTTGATACTGCTGATAAAAGCAAGTTGGATGCTAAATCTATCAAGTGTACGTTTATCGGATATTGTGGTGACAAATTTGGTTATAGATATTGGGATGAGCAAAATCGGAAAGTAATTCGTAGTCGAGAAGTCATATTCAATGAACAAGTATTGTACAAAGATAGGTTGGGTGTACCAGAGGCTCAGGTAGAGAGGCTCGAAGTTGTCGAGTTAGCTATTTCGAACTCCGGTGGGAGTAAGATTGTTCAGAATGATCAAGTGGTTGTTGAGGAAGAACCACAAACACCACCTCCAACAACCTAGTGGCGGAGATCCACCAGGAATTGCGGGCTACCAGATAGGTTTTTGCCTTCAAGGTCTAATAACTATCTTTTATTGACTGATAGTGGTGAACCTGAGTGTTATGCAGAGGCTATACGAAGTGATCAAGGAGGCAACTGGAAACTTGTAATGGACGATGAGATGAATTCACTACTTTCCAATGATTCTTCGGAACTAGTTAAGCTCCCAAAGGGAAAGAAGGCATTGCATTGTAAATGGGTCTTCAGAATTAAAGTGGAGGTGGATGCAAGCGAGCGTTACAAAGAAAGACTGGTTGTGAAGGGTTTTCAGCAGAAATACAGTATTGATTATACTGATGTTTTTACTCCTGTTGTAAAACTAACCACTATTCAATTGGTTTTTAGTACAGTTGTCGCAGAGAACTTGGTGTTAGAACATATGGATTTGAAACAGTCTTTTTTCATGGCAATTTGGAGGAAGAAATATACACGGTGCAACCAGAAGGCTACATTGCGGAGGGTAACAATGAGCTCGTTTGTAAACTGAAGAAGAACTTGTATGGTCTGTAACAGGCTCCGAGACAGTGGTATAAGAAGTTTGATGGATTCATACTTGAGATTGGCTTCACCAGATCCGAGGCTGACCATTATTGCTACATCAAGAGGTTTGGAGATGGTTATATCATTTTGTTGTTATATGTTGATAGCAGGCTCTAATGCTCGAGAAGTGAGTAAGTTGTCTGGACGATTTGCTATGAAGGACCATGGAGAGGCTAAGCAGATATTGGGTATGGAGATTATTCGAGATAAGGCTACATGAAATTGTATCTGTCACAAGCTGATTATATCAAGAAGGTTCTAAAAAGGTTCACTACAGGAAAAATTGTCTTTAGTGACAGCAAAAACTCGTCACTAAATCATAACATGTCGTCATTAAAACCCTTTAGTAACAAGATAAAGTTGTCACTAATTCACCGCCACTAAAGGTTCTTTGTGACGACATTACGTGTCGTCACTAATGATTGTGCTTCAGTGACAACTAAAATGTCGTCACTAAATATTTACATGCATTAGTGAAAATAAAACTTATCACTAGATACTACTCTTTAGTGACAACCGTTAAACTTTTCTAAAACTAAAAATTAAAAATGTCAGTGACAAGATAGTGTCCACATTAAAAAATATTTAGTAACCACAAATGTCGTCGCTAAAAGTAAATGAAAAGGTTTTAAAAAATAATAATAATTAATCTCCGGGACCCATGCCACGTGGTCGCTGACCTAGCAGCCACCTAGACTGCTGACTGGACATGCAAAGTCCACGTTGAACATGCATGGTGCCTATGTTGCATTTCATTAAATCATAACATCTTTTTGTTGATGCAAGGATTTGAACACTTGACCTCCACTAGAGAAGTCAAGTGTTCAAACGCTGAGCTGCAATCATATTTGTGTCATATTCCCTCATATTTAATATTTATATTATATCTCATACCAATTTTCATTAAATATATATTTAAATGTTTTTAAAAAATTAAATTCTAATTTATTCTCGAAAGTTATTTAAATACGAGTCCTTCAAGTTTTTTTCAAGCAATAATTTTAAATCATTATACGTCTTTAAGTACAATCAAAATTTAAGAAATAAGTTTTAAATATCCAATTTGAACTCGTATACATATTATTTATATTTATACTTATTAAATACAAATATATTGGTAGCCAAGTGTTCTCACTCGCAAGTGTAATGATAATGTCTATAAGATATACATTTTCAACACATGTAAATGGTAAGATGGATGTACATATAGTTATATTTACAAATGCGCGCAAAAAAGAAGTTTTACGTATATACATAAGCCCAATAAGTTTAAGAAAGTTACATTTTTAGTAATATTAATTAGAAAGTTCAAAATTAATGACAACATTTTTTGTAACATTTAGTGACAAAATATTTTGTCACTGAGAAAAATGAATAGTGACAACGTAATTTTTTGTCACTATATGAGCATATAGTGACAAGCAAAATGTCGACACTATTACCTACAGATTTAGTGACAAGATTTCTCAAGTCGTCACTAATTTAAGATATTTAGTGACAATAACGTAATTTTTGTCACTATATTAGTATATAGTGACAATAAAAATATCGCCACTATTAGTATATAATGGATTTTTAGATATTTGAGAGGTACCACAGAAAGATCCTTATGTTTCGAAGGCATAAATGTTGAATTGGCAGGGTGTGTTGATGCAGATTTGGCATCAAATGATCTTGATAGAAGGAGGAGTACAATCGGGTATGTGTTTACTTTGGGTGGTACCGCGGTTTCTTGGGCTTCTAAGTTGCAGAAGATTGTGGCCTTATCTACTGCAGAAGCAGAATATGTAGCAATGGCAGAGGCTAGTAAATAGATGGTATGGTTGCAGAATTTCTTGCGTAAATTGGGAAAGGAGAAGAAAAATAGAGTTCTCTACATTGATAGTCAGAGTGCTATCTTCTTAGCAAAAAACCTAACATTTCATTCAAGATCAAAGCATATTGAGTTAAGGTATCACTAGATACGCTATCTCTTGGAGAGCAAGGTCTTGCGGCTTATGAAGATTCGAGGAAGTGAAAATCCTGCTAATATGTTGACAAAGGTTGTGACCTTAGAGAAGTTGAAGCTATGCATGGCTTCAACTGGCCTTAGAGCTTGAGATGGAAGCTTGGCGCTACTACAAAGCTATGGATTACCGATGAAGAGGTGGTTACATTAGAGTTAGTCTCTAGGTGGATGATTGTTCGATTATGGAGCCTAAGACTATAAGGATTATGAAAAAGAAATGAGTAGAAAACTTCCACATATTACTTATCCTAATGCTAAGAGGAATTGGAAATTGAATCCAATTAGGAGTCAGGGTTTTCTTTTCCTATAAATAGTCCATCTATATAACCTAAATATTGTATCTCATAACATAGTAATATCTTGGCTTGGTAGCGCCCCCAGACGTAGTCAATTCTTTGATGAACTGGAAAAACAATTCCTTGTGCCTTTCTTTATTGTTTTTCGATCTAGTTTTCTATCAAAATATTGTTGTTTGTTTCCTAACAGATGCTACAATCGACATGTGTTTTGTAAGGAACACAACGCATTATATGGTCACCGCAGCTACCAATGTCCCTGCGAATCTTCATGTGGAGGTTCTTCAACCGTTATATTGCTTTAGATCAGGTATGTCAGGGTTGGGGTGTCTTCCTAGCTTCTCATTGTTATTGCGGGCATGGTGTCAATAGTTTTATGCATGTGTTTATTGAATGTCAAGCTGCGCATTTTTTGTGGAGCAAAATATGTGGTAATGTAGGTATTGATTGGAAAACATTGCATTTCGATTCACCTCATCCTTGTTGAAATTGCTATGGTGGAGGGGGAAAGGAAAGTGGTGTGGTATATATACAATTATTTTTTTTGTAATTTGTTGGGTTCTTTGGAAAGCTCGCTGCAGGTTCTTTTATGATGGAAAGAGGTCGAATGGAAGGGGATTCCTGTGTGAGTATGAACTCAACACGCGGCCCCATACTCATGGATACTGATTTGTTTGATTTATACAGCGGGGCACACATTCTTTTATGGACTGTGCGGACCAGAATAAAGTTGGTGCGGTGGGTACAACCCTCTATGGAAGGACACTATATAATCTTGAACTTCGACGGGACTTCACGGGGAAATCCGGGGCCGACTGGTGCTGGGGGAATACTAAGGTATCCAAATGGTGAATTTATAGCAGCTTATCATAGATTTTTGGGCTAATGCGTAACCAATAATGAAGATGAGATGGAAGCAATGGATGCTGAATTGCAAATAGCTGTGACTCTCGACTTTGGCAATGTGGTAATTGAGACGGATTCGAAGATGGTATGTGATTCGGTAATGCGTGGAACGATGAATGCATGGAAGCTTGATAGCCCGTTTTAGAGGATTTTGCGGAGCTTGAATGCGAATATTGTGGTGCATATCACTACAAGAAAACAGTTATTTAGTTACCGAATATAGTGATCGAACGGATACCGAAAAAAGGACTGTCGCTAAATCGTCGGCCATATTGCTCCCGTTGACTAACTCAAACCGATACATAAACGGTCGCTATTCCGTCGCTATATTTTCCTTTAACAACCGAATACCGACAGATTTTAACAGATTACTGATGGAATACATAACGCAAGATGATGATGATGAAATTATGTCGGGTGATGACAATTATGAATAAGATTATGAATTTATGTCGGAGGATGATTTAGAATGATTAAAAGTATAATTAATTAATTTGGATATGTATTTGTTGTTGTGCTTTAATCCATTGATTCGTGCATGATTAATCTCTTTCTCTCTTCACACTAAGAAGCCACTTGAACGATGCAAATTAAAGTTGAACAACTAGCTTCTTGGAATTCCACATATTGAATGTGAGCAATATTTGTTGGTGTATTTTTAGTACTTTATTACCATAAATTAATTGCCATATTGTATAACTTTTTAACATAATTCAAAGTGGTAATTTTATTGCAATAAAATAATTTGATTCTTCAATTTTCAAATTGCAACTCATACATTTCCAAGGATATACATATAAATGACACCAAGGAGTATATTGCAAGGTTATAAAGAAACAAGAAAAAAGGAATTGGGGGAGTGGAAAAAAGGAATTGGGGGAGTGGCGAGAACACTTTGATTGTGAGTGTTGTAATGTAAATGAGAAGTGTAAACTTGTGTTTTTTTAGTAAGATAATTGGTTATGTAATGTTATTTTTTGGGTTTTGTTGATTATGTTTGCTATTTGAGATCTTATTGAAATTGTGTCTGGTTCATTGATGTGGGTATTGCTATTTTTTATATTAGGGATTTATTTTTATTTCAGATTTATTTTTTTAAATTGAAAAACATTTAGCGACGGAATAGCGACAGTCCTATTGGGTGCTATTGGTTTAAAGTCAAAGTCAAATAAACAAGGATCGGTCGCTAATCCGTCACTAACTACTGACGGAATATTCCGTCGCTAATAGGTCGCTAACAAGTCCAAGTCAAACGTCAAAATTGTTGACCTTTCGGTCGGTAATTGGACCCAAGATTCTGCGGGTAAATAATCGATCGGTATTCGGTCGTTCCCGAGTCAAAGTCATTGTCAACAATGTTTACTAGTCGGTCGCTAATCAGTTAGTATTTGTTGACTCAAGGATCCATCGGTAAATGATCGGTCGGTATTCGGTCGTTAATGAGTCAAAGTCAAAGTCAACAATATTGACCAGTCGGTCGGTAATCCGTCGGTATTTGGCGACCCAATAATCAGTCGCTACAGTGTCCGTCGGTATTCGGTCGTTACTAAGTTAAAGTCAAAAGTCAACATTGTTGAACGTTCGGTCGGTAATCCGTCGGTATATGACGACCGAATAGTCGGTCGCTAAATAATACGTCGGTAATCGGTCGTTAATTGGCTTAGCAAAGAAAAATATCTGACCATGTGATTCGGACGCTAATCGGTCGCTAAACTAAGATTAGCGACCGATTTGTCTGTCCCTATTTAACTGTTTTCTTGTAGTGTACATATCGTGAGGCTAATCAAGTAACAGATAGTCTAGCGAATGAGGCATGTGATACACGCAAGGCAGTCAAACTCGCGATCCTACGTAGGATCAGAAGAGCATATGAGGATCGTAGATCCTACTTGATTTAAAAAATTATATGTACTCTTAGAAAAACATTTCAATCACAAATTTAAAGTGTCTTAAAGAAAAAAGATAATCAAATACTCAAAGCAAATCATTCAAGTTATTAGCATTTTTATTAATTATAAAGATAAAAGTACAAATATCATGTACTAAAATTAAACATGTTTATTAAATTTAATTTGAAGTTTACAAAATTAAATAAAGGTAATGTAAAAAAATTCTATAAAATTAGCTGAGATTATTGTGAAAAAACTAAAATTTTCAAAGAAAATGTGAGAATTTAAACAGTCAATCACCAAATACTTTTCATATCAATTCACATAATGACAGAGGAGAAGGAATGATGAGATATTTATTGGAAGTATGGATAGCAATATACCAATTGAAACTAGTGTTCCCAGTCTAGCCAAATAATAATAATATTAATTAATTAATTAATTAAAAACATAATCTAGCAATAACGAGAAGCGAGATATAATTTGAAAGAAAATAATTTACCTTGTTGCTGAAACATGATTCAAATGGCGAAACTTCATTTTTAATGACTAAGTATTAAGCTAAAAAAGTCAATCGAAATTAATTTAATTGGTAAAATGTGCGTAATTTCTATTTTTAATTAAGATTCAAATATCTCATGAGATATATAATTTTGTATACATCTTTAAGTATCAATTCTGAGTTTAAGAAATGATAAAAAAAATATAAAATATATAAAGTGTTTCAGCAAAAAAAAACTACTAATAACACTAATTTTACATGTTAGGAACATAGAAATGAAAATTTATAATATTGAGCAGTGAATCTAGAAAGCAAAGTGTCAAAGATTCCCTTAAGTTTTTCCACTTACCAAAATCCTGCAAAGCTTTTTTTTTGAAGAAATAATATCATTAATCGATATCAAGAGTTACATGAGGGAGGCGGAATTCCAATGGATCCCCCACCCTTTGAATTTAGGCAACAAGCCTTAATAAAAGACTAGCTAGCCAAAGAGTCATAACATTACTTGACCCGCAGGCATAGAAAATACTGAAGAATAGGTTCCGAGAGATACAGTATTCTATAACCGTGAAAATAGACTTAAACAAAACAAAAACAAACTCGAGGTCACGTGCAACCCTAGAGGTCTTCCACACTTTCTAGAGGTCTTGATTGCAAACTTTCACAACGTATAAAAATAAGAGGGGTGATCCGTTGAAACCCGCGTAGGATAGCTTGCAAACGCCCAAGCCAGATACGAACAGAACGTCCGCTTCCAAACATCCATTCAAAGCCATGTTGTAGATCTCTATCTTGAGTGATGTTTCTCCCAGTTTGAAACGATCGGCTCCATTTATTGTGAAAAAAAAATCAAATTAAATTCTAAATTAAGACAAAAAAGAAAAAGAAAAAATATTCCGCTACCATGATATTAATCATGAGGCCGACATGCGGCTTATTTATTAAAAATAAAAAACTAAAAGATTTGTGCGCCATACTGAAGCACAGAAGGCCTTGAACCGCCTAAGAGGTGCTAAGTCCTAGACAATTCTTAATTAAGCGACTCATGAACTTTGGAGGGACCGACTTGCGGCCTCCACCTTACCCTAGTTAAGGCCAAGATCCCCCTTTGAGAAGTAATTACCAACAGTGTTGGAAGCGAAAATATATTCCAATTTAGAATATTAGTAGCCATAAAAAAACTCAACCAATCCAGTCCATGGACCCTCAAAAGGCCCAGAAACGTGCTTTTCAAAAACCGTGGTTTACTTTTCAATCCTGTGAAGAGTGATGTTTTTCAACCGATTCCACTGGTGAATTTGGTTGCGGAGAGGCTAAAACAGTAAATTGGAATATCAATTTTTCAAAATTGGTATGAGTAGAAGTTACTAGGAAGAGCCGTTTATAATACGGACGACATCTAGAGAATCCAAAGGATTTCATAAATCCCAGCAACAAAATTTTAGAAATTTGGAGATGAAAACTTAAAGTTTCTATAATTCTTGTACTAAAACGTGTGGCTTGAATATTTCTTTTCTTATACGATTTGATTTTGACGATATCTTGGTTGTATTTGATTGGGAATCTGATTCTCCTTACTATGATCAACACATATATTGTAATTGATATGTGATTAATCTTCAAGAGATACTCAAGGATTCTCTATTGAGGAATTAATCTTCAAGAGATGCTCAAGGATTCTCTAATGAGGAAAACCTCAGAGAAATCCTGAGAGAGGAGAGAAATTCTCGAGAAAATCCTGCAAAGCTGAAGAATATATGGAATTAATTAACCAAAAAAAAAAAAATTAAAGACTTTAGTTTTGAGTGACACGTGGGATTGTACCGATCCTACGTTCCTGAGTCAGATCCTACAAGTTTACATCGATCCTATCGGATTGCCGATTCTACGTAGGATCTAATTCGGAAGACCCCTTAAAACTCGTAGTATCGTACGATCTACTCGCGAGTTTAACTGCCATGGATACACGTACAACTTTTGAGTACCGAGATTGTACGAGGCTACCTCCAATAATTCAAGGACAATGCAAACTTGACAAAGAAGGTGCACCCTACTTGCGCAAGACAGATAGATAAACCCATGTAGGGAATTTTGGCATTTTCATTCTGTAGCCCGTGCTGCAACATGGGGATCATACTCTCTGTATCTTTTGGCTTCGACCTTTTAATCAATAAAGATCATTTTCATTAAAAAACAAAAAAAACAAAACATTTACCGTCCCTTTTTAAAAAACCCATGAAGTATACATTAATAACCTACACATGAACATAAATAACTAATGATGTATTAAATCCTCGTATTTTCTATAAACAAGTATTGAATCCTCATATTATCACAAAATTATTCTACAAAACATTTTCCTTGTTCTTTGATACAAAACTAATAAATTAAACGTTTTTGTTGCCATATTATATACGTATGCACAAACACTGCACAAACAACGAAATACATCTCATCTAAATATGTGAAAGAAAAGTTTAACTTCTTTTATACATATATTTGAAATTTCAATCTTACTATTTATTTCTACTATATGCACATTATGTCATCAAACCTAATGTTGCAAACATTTAGTGGAGAAGAAAGACATCGTTAGAGACTTTCTCTTTCCCTCTAAGCTATGTTATGTACAACACATACTATATGTGTGTGTGTAGACATATATATATATATATATATATATATATATATATATATATATATATATATATATATATATGTAACGCCCCAACCCGCCCTCTGTCCGTATGGAGCCGAGCCGAGCCGCAAGGCTCTAAGCAAACATTCTATTAAGCCAAAACTACAAGTAACAATCTCCACAAGTTTATCACAAACAATCTAATGCAATACAAGACTAGAATCCGTAAATACAAATTGCTTATCCAAAGCTCCCGCTGCGCACTCTGATACCACAATGTCGCACCACCTTCAGATACCCGTGGAGGGGAAAAACATTTGGAAAACGTGAGCCGAAGGTCAGTGAGGGCCGTACAAGTGGTGCTTATGTCTTTAAAACCATTTTCCTTCCAAATTACTTTATATCCGGAAAATAGGTCGCACAATGAGAAAATCATATTTATACTCGTATAATAAGGGGCCTGATTCGAAAATAATTGTACGAGACGGTCGAGGTGAAATTTACAAGGCATCACAATAACAAAAGATCACATTTCATACGGGTCCCAATGCACACATATCAAAGTTAGGAATCTAGAGGTGGCTCACACACTTTGGTGTAGCACTTAGGTCCTTCAAATCAAACCATTGGGCCCGACTCAATAGACTCATAGTCTTATCATGCCGTGTCAATATTCACAGGACAAGTCCGTATAAGATTTAGTTAAACTTATCATTTTCAATGCAATAAAATATATATCAAAACAATGCCCCAAATTCCAAAGATATTTTATGGTGTCACAATGCATGTCATGAGTGGATCCATATCATGAGTGCAATGAACAAATGAACACACGATACAAATATATAATTTTACAAAAGGGTTAGGAACACTCACCTGATGAACTGTATATAGTCCGTGATCCAAAACAAATAATATCCTTAGAACATCACCTAGAATTCAATAATTCAAGTGGATGTATAGAGCATAAAGCTCTCGGCTCCAACACGGTTTAATTCACCAGAAATGGAGTGAAAGTGGAAAATGGACAAAGTATCAAATGGAACAAAAAGAAAGAATATTTCCACAATATAATATGACCAAAGAGGAGAATCAGAAGTGCAAAATATATCCAAGAAATCTATATATTTGAAGGATACAAAAATAAATGGGGTCTGGTGATAAAATGATCAACCAAATAAATGGTTGACTCATCAAAGTGAGGAAGATGAGATTTGAAGTAAAAAATGCCATACTTGCCCTTTGCTAGCCAATCTGATTCGAGAAAGAAATGCAAAGGATTGGCAACTTTCTTTTCCTCGGACAAAAAGAAAGCATGAGCAAGAATGAAGACCAAATGATACAAGTCTTTCTATATATAGAGGAAATTGATGGCATTATTGTAATTAGGATTTATTCTTGGTGCGCAAGAATAAGTGTTCTCCAAGTAATTTTTATTATTATTTTATTTATCATGGTAAAAAATATATACTCACTAAAAAAATACAAATTAGCTAAATTCTTATTCCAACTTGTTGAGGTAAAAGTATTATCATTCCTATATGTCTCAAACCACAAAATCGAGCATCGAATCGAGAACTAATTCAAAATGGGTGCACGTAAAAATACACACGGAGCGGGGTGTTACATTCTCACCCCCTTAAAAAGAATTGCGTCCTCGCAATTCAAAATTCTATTCAAGCTAATGATACATCATAAATCAAATTTAAGGTTTATACAAAGAGGTCACACCATGTTCAAGCTTAATTAATGTATTCAACCTTACATACTACAATTCAAACTTATCAGTCATCGTAACGATTCCAAGATCCTATAGTTATCATACTAGATGTCACCACATACTCGTCAATCATTTCAAACTTAGTGGAAACCATATTTAAGCCTAAGATAGAATTCAATTCAAACTTAAGATTTACAAACATCACACATGCTCAAACTTTTTGATATTTTCAAACTTAGGTTTAGGATTCAAACTTAAGAACAATCATATCGACTCTAAAATCTTTTTGTATGTTCGCGCCAACTTCAAACTTAGTGGACACACTTCCCACTCCAGAATCTTATCGCTCTGATACCAAATGTAACGCCTCGACCCGCCCCCTGTCCATATGGAGACGAGCCGAGCAGAGCCGCCGCCCTACCTCTCGGTAGAGCAAGGCTCTAAACAAACATTCTATTAAGCCAAAACTACAAGTAACAATCTCCACAAGTTTATCACAAACAATCTAATGCAATACAATACTAGAATCCGTAAATACAAATTGCTTATCCAAAGCTCCCGATGCGCACTCTGATATCACAATGTCGCACCACCTTCAGATACCTGTGGAGGTGAGAATGTAACACCCCGCCTCATAAGCACTTTTACGTACACTCATTTTGAGTTGGTATTATTTAGAGAGATAGATATTTTGACCACTTTACATCTTTATAATACAAAGGAAATAAATAAATAAATATACTGGGCCTCCAAGTTTGAGTGGCCACCAAGTATATCAATATATTACAAAATTGCCACAATTTCTCTCTATATATATAAGTTGTCCGAGAGCTTTTTGTCCACACCAAAATGCTTATCATTTTCATTCCTTGCATCAGCAAGGTGCCTGCCTTGGTAATGCTCTCTCTTCTTTGTTTTTATTTTTATTGCATTTGGTCAAGAACTTCGTTCTCAATTTCTTTGTGAGTTAAATTATTCCCTCGGCAATTATCTCATTTTTCTACCATTTACTCCTATCCGTTTTCTTTAGATTCTAATTTTTTGTTTATGTTTCTTCATCACAAATATATCACAAAGTCAATTAACTCAAGTAAAGGCTTATATGTCCTGCTCTATTTGTCCTTATTGTTTATTTTTCTGAACAAACTTTCAAAGTTGAACTGAGACTTTTAATTTCTTGGAGATTATTTGGTCTTAGGATATGTATTGTTTTGGACATCAAGGTTATCGACAAGTTATCAGGTGAGTCCCCCAACTTTTTCTACAAATGAAATATTTTGTGATAAGAGTTATATAAATTATCGTATTACACTTTGGATACAATTTATAAAGCTTGTTTCATAAACTTTGGCATTTATGAATCACGTTTTAATTCTTCGATATTTAAGAAACTTGAGTTGTTGCGTGGAAATGATTATTTTGGATTATATGAAATGTTGTGTTACTCTTGACTCCCCCTTTGAACACTTCTTCATTCTTTTTCACCTATATATTGCTTCTTCTCCTGACCAGACTATATCACCTGCTTTATCATTTGCTTATCCCATCAATTTCATCCAAATTAATACATGTTTATGTTTTTATTCCACTTGAGCCGAGAGCATAGATTTCTTATAGCCCTTTCATTCCTTCATATTTCTTGTATAAAATGACTCATTCTACCATTTCATTTGGTTGAGTTGTTATATTTAAATGATTTTTTTTCGATAAATTTTGGGAATGTATATCAGCATTGAGATCTTGAAATTCTCATAGTCTGGAATTTTACTGTTCTTGAAAACTCATACACTTGGAAACTCCTAAAAATAAGAGGTACTATTTCAGGAAACTACCAATACAAGAAAACAGTTAAATAGCGACCGAATTTTTCGGTCACAAATTTAACGACGGAATACCGACCGAATAGAAACCGAAAACAAATCGGTCGTTACTCCGACGCCCATCCGTCGGCCACTTCGGCCCCGTTGACCAAATTGAAATGTCGTCGTTTTGTTCACCCTTAACGACCGAATACCGACGGAATATATAACGACGGAACACCGACGGAAGTTTACAACCAAATACCGACGGAATTAATAACGGCGTCAAACCGACGTCGTTTTGATGTCTTATTTCTTTAAAAAAAATAAGGTTTAAAATTAATTAAAACGACATCGTGTTGTTCAAAGTTAACGACGGCACACCGGCGGAAGTTTACGACCGAATACCGACGGAATTAATAACGACGGAAGTTTACGACCGAATACCGACGGAACTAATATCCGAATAAAACGACGTCGTTTTATCACCTGATTTGTGAAAAAAAGATCAAAATCGACCGAATCCCTCATTCCTCTCTTCTTCAATACCCTATTCCATATATTCTTCAAATCACCGCCGACCGCCTATCTGCCGCCGATCTGCCGCCGTGACCGCCAGTCTGAACCGTCGCCACCGCCGTACTGCCTCCGCCACTCCAAGAAGCCATTAAAGGTACCGCCACTCCAAGAAGCAATTAAAGCCTTATTTTTCCATTTTTTTAGCTTGAAGCTTGTTTTTCTTTTTTTTTTTTTTTGGCTTATGAATTTTGCTTCTCTTTTTCAGGTCGTCTCCACTGCCAGAACGCCGCCGCCATTCCGCCACCTCCGTTAAAGGTGTTTTTTGCTTCTTTTTTTTTCGAATTTCAGTGTTGTATGCTTCGATTTTTAGCTTTTTTTTGCTTGGATATTTTGCTTTATTTTTGCCTAGATTTATTGCTTTATTTTTGCTTCGATTTGTTGCTTATTTTTAGCTGATTTTTGCTTATTTTTTGCCTGGATTTTTTTGCTTTATTTTTGCTGTTTCTAAAATTTTCTAATGAAATCATCACTAAAATGAAATTCCTTGATCCCGAGTAAGTTATCGAATTAATTTACTTAGCTGAGTATTATGTTGCACTTATATTAATTATCTACTGAAAATATTTCATTTTTGTCATTTCGTCCTCTTAATAAATGTGCTTCATATTATTTTTCCTTGTGCACTTTAGACTTTGTTAGGCCTTACCAAAGTGGAACTACAAAACAAAGAATATTTAAATCTGTATTTCTGATTGAAAGTTCCATGTGGGGTTTTTTCTTTTGCAGGAGAAAACTCACGAAGAAAGAATCAGAAATAAACCGTGTCAGGTATGATAGTTTTCTTCTTGTTTTTGAATTCATGAACTGCCAAATGTTTTCCCATCATTTCATGCTTCTTCAAAGACAAAGCATGCAATTTGGCATATATGTATTAATGTGGATTTATGCGCTTCTTGAGCAACTTCTTGGTCCTTTATGTTGTACATTTTATGTTTGTTCTCATCATGTAGTTCGTTATGATGTATTCATGTTTAAGTGTGTCCTTACTTTGAAAACAGTAACTCTAATGAAATCATCACTAAAATGAATCACCAAATATGCGTCAGAAATTATTCATTCGATGAAAACGGTGTATGAAACACAAAGTTCTGAGATACGAGACTTGCCATCATTGAGAATTGCAATGATAAGAACCATGAAAAGTGGAAAGTCAAAATGCCATATCAATGCCAGAAGCATAAAACCGAGCTGCCAATTCCAGGAAAAAAACATCAAAATCATTTGGAAATTGAATGCTTTAGAATGGGTGCGATTGTGTTGAAACTGGAAAGTTATAACTTATAAGTGTGTGTGTGTGTGTGTGTGTGTGTGTATTTTTGTATTTCTCCTAAGCTTTTGTATACTTTCTCCTAAGCTTTTGTATTTTTTGCGATTGTGCTTGGGGGCTGCTTGAATTTAGAAATAATAATGTCTGATTTGTGATTTCATTCGCCATTGAATTTCAGGATAAAACGGAAACAAGCTTGAGGTGGAAACTAATTTTTTTTTTTTGTTCATCAATGTGTATATATTCCTTTCTAATTTTTACTTTTTTGCAAGTCACAAATTGTTATAGGTGGAGTTAGCTTTAGTGAAAAGAAGTTTTTTTGGTCATTTCTTGAACTGGGATCTTTTCAATTTTGCAAAAGATGAATTCTTTTAACTGTTTATAAAGCAAATTTTCTTCTTCTAAAACACATTTTGCAGCTGTTTTAGTGCTCTTTTTTTGGTATACAGTACATATTTTATTTACTTATGATTCTTGCCTTTTTTGCCCTTTTTTCAAAAGATCGCATTGAAAGTGTGCGCCGATATCAAAATGATGTGCCCTTTTTTCATACAAGTTCGATTATAACTCACTCTCACATAAAATCAGGTTGACTTTATTTTGTTTGGATTTGTCCAACTTGAGCGATTGTCAACTTGAGCGATTTTAAAGGATTTTCATTTACTTCTAGTCATTCCTCATGGTATAGAATTAGCCATATCATATCATAGATCTTATGACCAATTATGTATTAATATTAATATTGTAACACATAAGTTTTTATTCTTTCCGTGTATTTCAGAGATGCCGCCAAGGAAAGGTATACGAGCAGCCTTACCATTTGGTTCGCCAGCCACGTCTGCTCCGGCCTCCACCTCCCAGTCTGGTTCATCACCAGATTTGGTGGAGACACCGCGATCTGCTCCCGTGCCCGTTACGACACCTCCATCACTGGCTGATGATGCACAGACATCTCGGGATGCGTTTGCGGTAGTACACGCGACTGACTCTACGCCGGTAGTAGGATCGGCGACTCACCAGTCGACTGTCCCACAAGCAGCGTCTGATTCTGGCGGAGTTGCGTCTACAGTAGATACGCGTATTCTTCTTCAGCCTACCCTTGGCACGTAAGTAACTAATTTATTTCCTTTAAGCTAATTATACTACTTGTCGTCATTATAGTAACTAATCAAAAATTTTGTGTGCTATTATAGTTTCAGGTTGGCATCCAGCTGTTCCGCCGAAATTACTTCAATTTTTCAAGATCGTTTCAAGGGGGCATATAGCACCTTCAAGGATGTTCCCCAGGAAGAAGAAAAATTGTGGTGGGACGAGTTCAAGGTAAGTAAATTAGAAAATAAGTTTGAATTTAGAAGTCTTTAAATTTAGAAGTATTCGAATTTAGTTATCTAACATTATTTCAAATTGCAGAAAAAGTATCGCTGGGCTCCTGAGCATGAGGATGGCGTCAAGACAGGTTGGCGTACCATACTGACGAGGAGACTAAGCGGCATTATGAGCGACGCTCGGAAAAAAAATAAGAAACCGAAATGGGTTTCTGAGACGGATTGGGCGCGACTTGAAGAGTACTGGAAGACTCCGGAATTTAAAGCCAAGTCGGCACAAGCAGCAAAAAACCGGAAAGAAGGGAGGGGTGGCAAAGGCCCGATGAAGCACACGGGAGGTTCGCTCAGCCACATTGAGCACCACATGAGACTGGTACGGGATCTTTATTAATTGACGTATTCTTATATTGTATGTGTTTTTTGTTCGTATTTAATGAATTTGTTTAACAGAAAAGGAGGCTGGACATGCAGTCCCATTCTCGGCCAGTTACGATCATGTTCATCAACACCATCTCGGGCCAAAGAAAGGCGAATGGGTTGATGTAGATTCTAGAGAGTTGTCTGTAAGTATTTAATTACCGTTTTTCCTTTTTTGATATTAGTTATTTAAGGTAATATCCTAATGACAATTTTTTTTGATAAATGGGTGTTCCACGAGGTTTATGACGCCGCCGCCAACAAAGCAACTCAAGCCGGACCGCCTCCTCCGTATTTGCCGACTCGGGGATTGAGTTGTCTGCTGAGGGCTGCAGGGTGGGCTAAGAGAGGGTCGTGTCCAAGGACTCGGTTCCCTTTAGTGATGTGGTAAAGACAATGAAGCGAGGCAGCTGAGCGGTGTCGCATTCGGACATGGTCCAAATGCGGAGCGAAATGGAAGAAGATTTTAAGAAACAACTAGCCGAGCAAAAAAAGAGAATTCAAGATGAGGGAAAAGAAGAGAAACAAGGGCTCTAGCTAGTATGTTAGCTGAAATTTTAACAAATAGGGACCAGGTTGTATTAAGTGCCTCTGAGATAGAGGGCAAATTGAGTAGCATCTTAGACGATGACTTAGAATCAGACTATGACGATGACCCTTTAACTGTCGATGATGTTTTGGGGAGTCAATAGAGTATTTAGTTAATTTTGTATCAATTTGTAACTATTGTTAGCTTTTAATGCTTTTTTTTAAGTTAAGTTATGTGATTATTTTGGAATTTACATTTTGGTTTATGTTTTCTGTTGAAATGGAAGAGAGCTAATTGGTTTATGTTTTGCTTTGAATGGAAGATAGCTGATTGTTTTCTGTGCAGGGGGTCTATTATATAGTTACCCTGTTCTGCTACTGGAAAATTGGCTTCATACCGACCGACGGGCGACCGAATAGCAACCGTCTTAGGGTTTAGGGTTAGGGTTTAGCGACGGATATAGATCGAGACAATATGCGCTGTAATTTATCATTTGGGCGACCGAATGGCGACCGAAACATGCTTTTCTGTCGTTATGGACAGTAACGGCTATCCCGGTCGTACTTCGATCGGTATATTCTCCCGAATTCCGTTTTTTTTATAAAATAGCAAGGTTTTTAAAGATATATAAAACCTGAATAGTGAAACAAGTAAAACGTATACTTATACATATGTACACATTAACCTGAATAGTGAAACAAGTAAACTTATACTTATTCACAAAATACCTGTATAGACCTGCAGCAGAACAATTCAAGTAATACATTTGTGTTGACATTTACGTGAATCATTAAATAGTGTAACTAAAATTTTAATAAATGCTCATTAATGATGAAATAATTAGTACAATAAAAATATTAGTTTGTATTCGCATTCTGAGAGATGTCGGTTTTGGAATTTAAAATTGTTTAGCATTCCCGTCGGTCGCTATTCATATAGGGGCGACCGACGGGCGACCGAACACGCCTGAGCGGTCGCTAGTCGGTCGCTAACTTTAAATGCCAAAACGGCGTCGTCGTGTCCTGTGCGCGGGATCTTTATTTTCAAAATTTTACAAGTGTTCAGACATTCTTCTGGCGACCGACTGGCGACCGAATGTGCCTTAACGGTTGCTAGTCGGTCGCTAACTTTAAATGCCGAAACGGCGTCGTCTTGTCCAGTGCGCGGGATCTTTATTTTCAAAATTTTTACAAGTGTTCAGACATTCTTCTGGCGACCGACTGGCGACCGAATGTGCCTTAACGGTCGCTAGTCGGTCGCTAACTTTAAATGCCGAACGGGCGCTGCCTTGTCCAAAGGCGCTGGGATCTTTATTTTCAAAATTTTACAAGTGTTCAGACATTCTTCTGGGCGACCGAATGTGCCTTAACGGTCGCTAGTCGGTCGCTAACTTTAAATGCCGAAACGGCGTTGCCTTGTCCAAAGGCGCTGGGATCTTTATTTTCAAAATTTTACAAGTGTTCAGACATTCTTCGGGCGACCGACGGGCGACCGAATGTGCCTTAACGGTCGCTAGTCGGTCGCTAACTTTAAATGCCGAAACGGCGCCGTCTTGTCCAGTGCGCGGGATCTTTATTTTCAAAATTTTACAAGTGTTCAGACATTCTTCTGGGCGACCGACTGGCGACCGAATGTGCCTTAACGGTCGCTAGTCGGTCGCTAACTTTAAATGCCGAAACGGCGCCGTCTTGTCCAGTGCGCGGGATCTTTATTTTCAAAATTTTACAAGTGTTCAGACATTCTTCTGGGCGACCGACTGGCGACCGAATGTGCCTTAACGGTCGCTAGTCGGTCGCTAACTTTAAATGCCAAAACGGCGTCGTCGTGTCCTGTGCGCGGGATCTTTATTTTCAAAATTTTACAAGTGTTCAGACATTCTTCTGGGCGACCGACTGGCGACCGAATGTGCCTTAACGGTTGCTAGTCGGTCGCTAACTTTAAATGCCGAAACGGCGTCGTCTTGTCCAGTGCGCGGGATCTTTATTTTCAAAATTTTACAAGTGTTCAGACATTCTTCTGGCGACCGATCGAGCGACGTGCCTTAACGGTCGCTAGTCGGTCGCTAACTTTAAATGCCGAAACGGCGTCGTCTTGTCCAGTGCGCGGGATCTTTATTTTCAAAATTTTACAAGTGTTCAGACATTCTTCTGGGCGACCGACTGGCGACCGAATGTGCCTTAACGGTCGCTAGTCGGTCGCTAACTTTAAATGCCGAAACGGCGCCGTCTTGTCCTAGGCGCGGGATCTTTATTTTCAAAATTTTACAAGTGTTCAGACATTCTTCTGGCGACCGATCAGCGACCGAACGTGCCTTAACGGTCGCTAGTCGGTCGCTAACTTTAAATGCCGAAACGGGCGCTGCCTTGTCCAAAGGCGCTGGATCTTTATTTTCAAAATTTTACAAGTGTTCAGACATTCTTCTGGGCGACCGAATGTGCCTTAACGGTCGCTAGTCGGTCGCTAACTTTAAATGCCGAAACGGCGCCGTCTTGTCCAGTGCGCGGGATCTTTATTTTCAAAATTTTACAAGTGTTCAGACATTCTTCGGCGATCGATCACGACCAATGTGCTCTTAACGGTCGCTAGTCGGTCGCTAACTTTAAATGCCGAAACGGCGCCGTCTTGTCCAGTGCGCGGGATCTTTATTTTCAAAATTTTACAAGTGTTCAGACATTCTTCTGGGCGACCGAATGTGCCTTAACGGTCGCTAGTCGGTCGATAACTTTAAATGCCGTAACGGCGCCGTCTTGTCCAGTGCGCGGGATCTTTATTTTCAAAATTTTACAAGTGTTCAGACATTCTTCTGGGCGACCGAATGTGTCTTAACGGTCGCTAGTCGGTCGCTAACTTTAAATGCCGAAACGGCGCCGTCTTGTCCAGTGCGCGGGATCTTTATTTTCAAAATTTTACAAGTGTTCAGACATTCTTCTGGGCGACCGACTGGCGACCGAATGTGCCTTAACGGTTGCTAGTCGGTCGCTAACTTTAAATGCCGAAACGGCGTCGTCTTGTCCAGTGCGCGGGATCTTTATTTTCAAAATTTTACAAGTGTTCAGACATTCTTCTGGGCGACCGAATGTGTCTTAACGGTCGCTAGTCGGTCGCTAACTTTAAATGCCGAAACGGCGCCGTCTTGTCCAGTGCGCGGGATCTTTATTTTCAAAATTTTACAAGTGTTCAGACATTCTTCTGGCGACCGATTGGCGACCGAATGTGCCTTAACGGTCGCTAGTCGGTCGCTAACTTTAAATGCCGAAACGGCGCCGTCTTGTCCAGTGCGCGGGATCTTTATTTTCAAAATTTTACAAGTGTTCAGACATTCTTCTGGGCGACCGACTGGCGACCGAATGTGCCTTAACGGTCGCTAGTCGGTCGCTAACTTTAAATGCCGAAACGGCGCCGTCTTGTCCAGTGCGCGGGATCTTTATTTTCAAAATTTTACAAGTGTTCAGACATTCTTCTGGGCGACCGAATGTGTCTTAACGGTCGCTAGTCGGTCGCTAACTTTAAATGCCGAAACGGCGCCGTCTTGTCCAGTGCGCGGGATCTTTATTTTCAAAATTTTACAAGTGTTCAGACATTCTTCTGGGCGACCGACTGGCGACCGAATGTGTTTTAACGGTCGCTAGTCGGTCGCTAACTTTAAATGCCGAAACGGGCGCTGCCTTGTCCAGTAGGCGCTGGGATCTTTATTTTCAAAATTTTACAAGTGTTCGGGACATTCTTCTGGCGACCGATCGGGCGACCGAATGTGCCTTAACTGGCCGCTAGCTCGGTCGCTAACTTTAAATGCCAAACGGGCGCTCGCCTTGTCCTAAAGGCGCTGGATCTTTATTTTCAAAATTTTACAAGTGTTCAGACATTCTTCTGGCGACCGATCAGGGCGACCGAATGTGCCTTAACGGTCGCTAGTCGGTCGCTAACTTTAAATGCCGAAACGGCGCCGTCTTGTCCAGTGCGCGGGATCTTTATTTTCAAAATTTTACAAGTGTTCGGGACATTCTTCTCGGCGACCGATCAACGTGCCTTAACGGTCGCTTAGTCTGGGTCGCTAACTTTAAATGCCGAAAACGGGCGCTGCCTTGTCCAAAGGCGCTGGATCTTTATTTTCAAAATTTTACAAGTGTTCGGGACATTCTTCTGGCGACCGATCGAGCATCGAATGTGCCTTAACTGGGTCGCTAGTCGGTCGCTAACTTTAAATGCCGAAACGGCGCTGCCTTGTCCAAAGGCGCTGGATCTTTATTTTCAAAATTTTACAAGTGTTCGGGACATTCTTCGGGCGACCGATCAGCGACCGAACGTGCCTTAACGGTCGCTAGTCGGTCGCTAACTTTAAATGCCAAACGGGCGCTGCCTTGTCCAGTAGGCGCTGGATCTTTATTTTCAAAATTTTACAAGTGTTCGGACATTCTTCTGGGCGACCGATCAGCGACCGAATGTGCCTTAACGGGTCGCTAGTCGGTCGCTAACTTTAAATGCCGAAACGGGCGCTGCCTTGTCCAAAGGCGCTGGATCTTTATTTTCAAAATTTTACAAGTGTTCGGGACATTCTTCGGGCGACCGATCGCGACCGAATGTGCCTTAACGGTCGCTAGTCGGTCGCTAACTTTAAATGCCGAACGGGCGCTGCCTTGTCCAAAGGCGCTGGATCTTTATTTTCAAAATTTTACAAGTGTTCGGACATTCTTCCGGCGACCGATCGCGATCAACGTGCCTTAACGGTCGCTAGTCTGGCCGCTAACTTTAAATGCCGAAACGGGCGCCGCCTTTGTCCACAGGCGCTGGATCTTTATTTTCAAAATTTTACAAGTGTTCAGACATTCTTCTGGCGACCGATCAGGGCGACCGAATGTGCCTTAACGGTCGCTAGTCGGTCGCTAACTTTAAATGCCGAAACGGCGCCGTCTTGTCCAGTGCGCGGGATCTTTATTTTCAAAATTTTACAAGTGTTCAGACATTCTTCTGGGCGACCGAATGTGCCTTAACGGTCGCTAGTCGGTCGCTAACTTTAAATGCCGAACGGGCGCTGCCTTGTCCAAAGGCGCTGGGATCTTTATTTTCAAAATTTTACAAGTGTTCAGACATTCTTCGCGATCGGGCGACCGAATGTGCCTTAACGGTCGCTAGTCGGTCGCTAACTTTAAATGCCGAAACGGGCGCTGCCTTGTCCAAAGGCGCTGGATCTTTATTTTCAAAATTTTACAAGTGTTCGGACATTCTTCGGCGACCGATCACGACCGAACGTGCCTTAACGGTCGCTAGTCGGTCGCTAACTTTAAATGCCGAAAACGGGCGCTGCCTTGTCCAGAGGCGCTGGATCTTTATTTTCAAAATTTTACAAGTGTTCGGACATTCTTCTGGCGACCGATCGAGCGATCGAATGTGCCTTTAACGGTCGCTAGTCGGTCGCTAACTTTAAATGCCGAAACGGGCGCTGCCTTGTCCAAAGGCGCTGGATCTTTATTTTCAAAATTTTACAAGTGTTCGGACATTCTTCTGGCGACCGATCGCGATCAACGTGTCTTAACGGTCGCTAGTCGGTCGCTAACTTTAAATGCCGAAACGGCGCTGCCTTGTCCAAAGGCGCTGGATCTTTATTTTCAAAATTTTACAAGTGTTCGGGACATTCTTCTGGGCGACCGACTGGCGACCGAATGTGCCTTAACGGTCGCTAGTCGGTCGCTAACTTTAAATGCCGAACGGGCGCTGCCTTGTCCAAAGGCGCTGGGATCTTTATTTTCAAAATTTTACAAGTGTTCGGACATTCTTCGGGCGACCGATCGCGACCGAACGTGCTTTTAACGGCCGCTAGTCTGGTCGCTAACTTTAAATGCCGAAACGGGCGCTGCCTTGTCCAGAGGCGCTGGATCTTTATTTTCAAAATTTTACAAGTGTTCGGGACATTCTTCTGGGCGACCGACTGGCGACCGAATGTGCCTTAACGGTCGCTAGTCGGTCGCTAACTTTAAATGCCGAAACGGGCGCTGCCTTGTCCAGAGGCGCTGGATCTTTATTTTCAAAATTTTACAAGTGTTCGGACATTCTTCTGGCGACCGATCGGGCGACCGAATGTGCCTTAACGGTCGCTAGTCGGTCGCTAACTTTAAATGCCGAAACGGGCGCTGCCTTGTCCAAAGGCGCTGGATCTTTATTTTCAAAATTTTACAAGTGTTCGGGACATTCTTCTGGCGACCGATCAGCGACCAATGTGCCTTAACGGCCGCTAGTCTGGCCGCTAACTTTAAATGCCGAAACGGGCGCTGCCTTGTCCAAAGGCGCTGGATCTTTATTTTCAAAATTTTACAAGTGTTCGGACATTCTTCTGGCGACCGATCGCGACCGAATGTGCCTTAACTGGTCGCTAGTCGGCCGCTAACTTTAAATGCCGAAACGGGCGCTGCCTTGTCCAAAGGCGCTGGATCTTTATTTTCAAAATTTTACAAGTGTTCGGACATTCTTCTGGCGACCGATCGCGACCGAATGTGCCTTAACGGTCGCTAGTCGGTCGCTAACTTTAAATGCCGAAACGGGCGCTGCCTTGTCCAAAGGCGCTGGATCTTTATTTTCAAAATTTTACAAGTGTTCGGACATTCTTCTGGCGACCGATCAGCGATCAATGTGCCTTAACGGTCGCTAGTCGGTCGCTAACTTTAAATGCCGAAACGGGCGCTGCCTTGTCCAAAGGCGCTGGATCTTTATTTTCAAAATTTTACAAGTGTTCGACATTCTTCTGGCGATCGATCAGGGCGACCGAATGTGCCTTAACGGTCGCTAGTCGGTCGCTAACTTTAAATGCCGAAACGGGCGCTGCCTTGTCCAGAGGCGCGGATCTTTATTTTCAAAATTTTACAAGTGTTCGGGACATTCTTCTGGCGATCGATCGCGACCGAACGTGCCTTAACGGTCGCTAGTCGGTCGCTAACTTTAAATGCCGAAACGGGCGCTGCCTTGTCCAAAGGCGCTGGATCTTTATTTTCAAAATTTTACAAGTGTTCGACATTCTTCTCGGGCGACCGATCGCGATCAATGTGCCTTAACGGTCGCTAGTCGGTCGCTAACTTTAAATGCCGAACGGGCGCTGCCTTGTCCAAAGGCGCTGGGATCTTTATTTTCAAAATTTTACAAGTGTTCGGACATTCTTCTGGCGACCGATCAGCGACCGAATGTGCCTTTAACGGTCGCTAGTCTGGCCGCTAACTTTAAATGCCAAAACGGCGCTGCCTTGTCCTCAGGCGCGGGATCTTTATTTTCAAAATTTTACAAGTGTTCAGACATTCTTCTAGGCGACCGACTAGCGACCGAATGTGCTTTAACGGTTGCTAGTCGGTCGCTAACTTTAAATGCCGAAACGGCGTCGTCTTGTCCAGTGCGCGGGATCTTTATTTTCAAAATTTTACAAGTGTTCGGACATTCTTCCGGGCGACCGATCAGCATCGAACGTGCCTTAACGGTCGCTAGTCGGTCGCTAACTTTAAATGCCGAAACGGCGCCGTCTTGTCCAGTGCGCGGGATCTTTATTTTCAAAATTTTACAAGTGTTCAGACATTCTTCTGGGCGACCGAATGTGCCTTAACGGTCGCTAGTCGGTCGCTAACTTTAAATGCCGAAACGGCGCTCGTCTTGTCCAGTGCGCGGGATCTTTATTTTCAAAATTTTACAAGTGTTCGGGACATTCTTCGGGCGACCGATCGAGCGACCGAACGTGCTTTTAACGGTCGCTAGTCGGTCGCTAACTTTAAATGCCAAACGGGCGCTCGCCTTGTCCAGTAGCGCTGGATCTTTATTTTCAAAATTTTACAAGTGTTCGGGACATTCTTCTGGCGACCGATCGCGACCGAATGTGCCTTAACGGCCGCTAGTCGGTCGCTAACTTTAAATGCCGAAACGGCGCCGTCTTGTCCAGTGCGCGGGATCTTTATTTTCAAAATTTTTACAAGTGTTCGGACATTCTTCTGGCGACCGATCGCGACCGAATGTGCCTTTAACGGTCGCTAGTCGGTCGCTAACTTTAAATGCCGAAACGAGCGCCGCCTTGTCCAGCGGCGCTGGATCTTTATTTTCAAAATTTTACAAGTGTTCGGACATTCTTCCGGGCGACCGAATGTGCTCTTAACGGTCGCTAGTCTGGTCGCTAACTTTAAATGCCGAAACGGCGCTCGCCTTGTCCAAAGGCGCTGGATCTTTATTTTCAAAATTTTTACAAGTGTTCGGACATTCTTCGGCGATCGATCGGCGACCGAACGTGCCTTAACGGTCGCTAGTCGGTCGCTAACTTTAAATGCCGAAACGGGCGCTGCCTTGTCCAAAGGGCGCGGGATCTTTATTTTCAAAATTTTACAAGTGTTCGACATTCTTCTGGCGACCGATCAGCGACCGAATGTGCTTTAACGGTCGCTAGTCGGTCGCTAACTTTAAATGCCGAAACGGCGTCGTCTTGTCCAGTGCGCGGGATCTTTATTTTCAAAATTTTACAAGTGTTCGGGACATTCTTCGGCGACCGACCGAATCGTGCTCTTAACGGTCGCTAGTCGGTCGCTAACTTTAAATGCCGAAAACGGGCGCCGCCTTGTCCGAAAGGCGCGGGATCTTTATTTTCAAAATTTTACAAGTGTTCGGACATTCTTCTGGCGACCGATCAGCGACCGAACGTGCCTTTAACTGGGTCGCTAGTCGGTCGCTAACTTTAAATGCCGAAACGGGCGCTGCCTTGTCCAGCAGGCGCGGATCTTTATTTTCAAAATTTTACAAGTGTTCGGACATTCTTCTGGCGACCGATCGAGCGACCGAATGTGCCTTAACGGTCGCTAGTCGGCCGCTAACTTTAAATGCCAAAACGGGCGCTGCCTTGTCCAGTGGGCGCTGGGATCTTTATTTTCAAAATTTTTACAAGTGTTCGACATTCTTCTGGCGATCGATCAGGGCGACCGAACGTGTCTTAACTGGCCGCTAGTCGGTCGCTAACTTTAAATGCCGAAACGGGCGTCTGCCTTGTCCAAAGGCGCTGGGATCTTTATTTTCAAAATTTTACAAGTGTTCAGACATTCTTCTGGCGACCGATCGCGACCGAACGTGCCTTTAACGGGTCGCTAGTCGGTCGCTAACTTTAAATGCCAAACGGGCGCTGCCTTGTCCAAAGGCGCTGGATCTTTATTTTCAAAATTTTTACAAGTGTTCGGACATTCTTCCGGGCGACTGACCGAACGTGCCTTTAACGGTCGCTAGTCGGTCGCTAACTTTAAATGCCGAAACGGGCGCTCGCCTTGTCCAAAGGGCGCTGGGATCTTTATTTTCAAAATTTTACAAGTGTTCGACATTCTTCTGGCGACCGATCAGCGACCGAATGTGCCTTAACGGTCGCTAGTCGGTCGCTAACTTTAAATGCCGAAAACGGGCGCTGCCTTGTCCAAAGGCGCTGGATCTTTATTTTCAAAATTTTACAAGTGTTCGGGACATTCTTCGGCGACCGATCGGGCGACCGAATGTGCCTTAACGGTCGCTAGTCGGTCGCTAACTTTAAATGCCGAAAAGGCGCCGTCTTGTCCAGTGCGCGGGATCTTTATTTTCAAAATTTTACAAGTGTTCAGACATTCTTCTGGGCGACCGACGGGCGACCGAATGTGCCTTAACGGTCGCTAGTCGGTCGCTAACTTTAAATGCCGAAACGGCGCCGTCTTGTCCAGTGCGCGGGATCTTTATTTTCAAAATTTTACAAGTGTTCAGACATTCTTCTGGGCGACCGACTGGCGACCGAATGTGCCTTAACGGTCGCTAGTCGGTCGCTAACTTTAAATGCCGAAACGGCGTCGTCTTGTCCAGTGCGCGGGATCTTTATTTTCAAAATTTTACAAGTGTTCAGACATTCTTCTGGGCGACCGAATGTGCCTTAACGGTCGCTAGTCGGTCGCTAACTTTAAATGCCGAAACGGGCGTCGCCTTGTCCAAAGGCGCTGGATCTTTATTTTCAAAATTTTACAAGTGTTCGGGACATTCTTCGGCGACTGATCGCGAATCAACGTGCCTTAATCGGTCGCTTAGCTCGGTCGCTAACTTTAAATGCCGAAAACGGCGCCTGCCTTGTCCACAGGCGCTGGATCTTTATTTTCAAAATTTTTACAAGTGTTCGACATTCTTCATGACGTGATCGCGACCGAATGTGCCTTAACGGTCGCTAGTCGGTCGCTAACTTTAAATGCCGAAACGGCGCCGTCTTGTCCAGTGCGCTGATCTTTATTTTCAAAATTTTACAAGTGTTCAGACATTCTTCTGGGCGACCGAATGTGCCTTAACGGTCGCTAGTCGGTCGCTAACTTTAAATGCCGAAACGGCGCCGTCTTGTCCAGTGCGCGGGATCTTTATTTTCAAAATTTTACAAGTGTTCAGGACATTCTTCTGGCGACCGATCAGCGACCGAACGTGCCTTTAACGGTCGCTAGCTCGGTCGCTAACTTTAAATGCCGAAACGGGCGCTGCCTTGTCCAGTAGGCGCGGATCTTTATTTTCAAAATTTTACAAGTGTTCGGGACATTCTTCGCGACCGATCGCGACCGAACGTGCCTTAACGGTCGCTAGTCGGTCGCTAACTTTAAATGCCGAAACGGGCGCCGCCTTGTCCAAAGGCGCTGGATCTTTATTTTCAAAATTTTACAAGTGTTCGGACATTCTTCTGGGCGACCGATCAGGCGACCGAACGTGCCTTAACTGGGTCGCTAGTCGGTCGCTAACTTTAAATGCCGAAACGGGCGCTGCCTTGTCCAAAGGCGCTGGGATCTTTATTTTCAAAATTTTACAAGTGTTCGGGACATTCTTCTGGCGACCGATCAGCGACCGAACGTGCCTTTAACGGTCGCTAGTCTGGCCGCTAACTTTAAATGCCAAACGGGCGCTGCCTTGTCCACAGGCGCTGGATCTTTATTTTCAAAATTTTACAAGTGTTCGGACATTCTTCTGGCGACCGATCAGCGACCAATGTGCCTTTAACGGTCGCTAGTCGGTCGCTAACTTTAAATGCCGAAACGGCGCTCGCCTTGTCCAAAGGCGCTGGATCTTTATTTTCAAAATTTTACAAGTGTTCGGGACATTCTTCTGGCGACCGATCAGGGCGATCGAACGTGCCTTTAACGGTCGCTAGTCGGTCGCTAACTTTAAATGCCGAAACGGCGCTGCCTTGTCCAAAGGCGCTGGATCTTTATTTTCAAAATTTTACAAGTGTTCGGACATTCTTCTGGGCGACCGATCGGGCGACCGAATGTGCCTTAACGGCCGCTAGTCTGGCCGCTAACTTTAAATGCCGAAACGGGCGCTGCCTTGTCCAAAGGCGCTGGATCTTTATTTTCAAAATTTTACAAGTGTTCGTGACATTCTTCTGGCGACCGATCAGCGACCGAATGTGCCTTAACGGTCGCTAGTCGGTCGCTAACTTTAAATGCCGAAACGGCGCTGCCTTGTCCAAAGGGCGCTGGATCTTTATTTTCAAAATTTTACAAGTGTTCGGGACATTCTTCTGGCGATCGATCGCGACCGAATGTGCCTTTAACGGTCGCTAGTCTGGCCGCTAACTTTAAATGCCGAAACGGGCGCTGCCTTGTCCAAAGGGCGCTGGATCTTTATTTTCAAAATTTTACAAGTGTTCGGACATTCTTCTGGCGACCGATCGGGCGACCGAACGTGTCTTAACGGTCGCTAGTCGGTCGCTAACTTTAAATGCCGAAACGGGCGCTGCCTTGTCCAAAGGCGCTGGATCTTTATTTTCAAAATTTTACAAGTGTTCGGGACATTCTTCGGGCGACCGATCGCGACCGAACGTGCTTTTAACGGTCGCTAGTCGGTCGCTAACTTTAAATGCCGAACGGGCGCTGCCTTGTCCAAAGGCGCTGGGATCTTTATTTTCAAAATTTTACAAGTGTTCGGGACATTCTTCTGGCGACCGATCAGCGATCGAATGTGCCTTAACGGTCGCTAGTCGGTCGCTAACTTTAAATGCCGAAACGGGCGCTGCCTTGTCCAAAGGCGCTGGGATCTTTATTTTCAAAATTTTACAAGTGTTCGGGACATTCTTCTGGGCGACCGATCAGCGATCGAACGTGCCTTAACGGTCGCTAGTCGCCGCTAACTTTAAATGCCAGAACGGGCGCTGCCTTGTCCAAAGGCGCTGGATCTTTATTTTCAAAATTTTACAAGTGTTCGGGACATTCTTCTCGGCGAGCGACCGAACGTGCCTTTAACGGTCGCTTAGTCTGGCCGCTAACTTTAAATGCCGAAACGGGCGCCTGCCTTGTCCAAAGGCGCTGGATCTTTATTTTCAAAATTTTACAAGTGTTCGGGACATTCTTCTCGGGCGACCGATCATGCACCGAACGTGCCTTAACGGTCGCTAGTCGGTCGCTAACTTTAAATGCCGAAAACGGCGCTGCCTTGTCCGCAGGCGCTGGATCTTTATTTTCAAAATTTTACAAGTGTTCAGACATTCTTCTCGGCGACCGATCGGGCGACCGAACGTGCCTTAACGGTCGCTAGTCGGTCGCTAACTTTAAATGCCGAAACGGGCGCTGCCTTGTCCAAAGGGCGCTGGATCTTTATTTTCAAAATTTTACAAGTGTTCGGGACATTCTTCTGGGCGACCGATCGGGCGACCGAACGTGCCTTAACGGTCGCTAGTCGGTCGCTAACTTTAAATGCCGAAACGGCGCTGCCTTGTCCAAAGGCGCTGGGATCTTTATTTTCAAAATTTTACAAGTGTTCGACATTCTTCCGGGCGACCGATCAGCGACCGAACGTGCTTTAATCGGCCGCTAGTCGGCCGCTAACTTTAAATGCCGAAACGGGCGCCGCCTTGTCCAGAGGCGCTGGATCTTTATTTTCAAAATTTTACAAGTGTTCGGACATTCTTCTCGGCGACCGATCGTGACCAACGTGCCTTTAACGGCCGCTAGTCGGTCGCTAACTTTAAATGCCGAAAACGAGCGCTGCCTTGTCCAAAGGCGCTGGATCTTTATTTTCAAAATTTTACAAGTGTTCGGGACATTCTTCTGGCGACCGATCGGGCGACCGAATGTGCCTTAACGGTCGCTAGTCGGTCGCTAACTTTAAATGCCGAAAACGGGCGCCGCCTTGTCCAGTAGGCGCTGGATCTTTATTTTCAAAATTTTTACAAGTGTTCGACATTCTTCTGGCGACCGATCAGCGATCGAACGTGCTTTTAACGGCCGCTAGTCTGGCCGCTAACTTTAAATGCCGAAACGGGCGCTGCCTTGTCCAAAGGCGCTGGATCTTTATTTTCAAAATTTTACAAGTGTTCGGACATTCTTCTGGCGACCGATCGGGCGACCGAACGTGTCTTAACGGCCGCTAGTCTGGCCGCTAACTTTAAATGCCGAAACGGGCGCTGCCTTGTCCAGAGGCGCTGGATCTTTATTTTCAAAATTTTACAAGTGTTCGGACATTCTTCTGGCGACCGATCGGGCGACCGAACGTGCCTTAACGGTCGCTAGTCTGGCCGCTAACTTTAAATGCCGAAACGGGCGCTGCCTTGTCCAAAGGCGCTGGATCTTTATTTTCAAAATTTTACAAGTGTTCGGGGACATTCTTCTGGCGACCGATCGCGACCGAACGTGCCTTAACGGCCGCTAGTCTGGCCGCTAACTTTAAATGCCGAAACGGGCGCTGCCTTGTCCAAAGGCGCTGGATCTTTATTTTCAAAATTTTACAAGTGTTCAGACATTCTTCTGGCGACCGATCGGGCGACCGAACGTGCCTTTAACGGCCGCTAGTCTGTCGCTAACTTTAAATGCCGAAACGGCGCTGCCTTGTCCAAAGGCGCTGGATCTTTATTTTCAAAATTTTACAAGTGTTCGGGACATTCTTCTGGCGATCGATCGGGCGACCGAACGTGCCTTTAACTGCCGCTAGTCTGGCCGCTAACTTTAAATGCCGAAAACGGGCGCTGCCTTGTCCAAAGGCGCTGGATCTTTATTTTCAAAATTTTACAAGTGTTCGGGGACATTCTTCTGGCGACCGATCAGCGACCGAATGTGCCTTAACGGTCGCTAGTCGGTCGCTAACTTTAAATGCCAAACGGGCGCTGCCTTGTCCAAAGGCGCTGGATCTTTATTTTCAAAATTTTACAAGTGTTCGGACATTCTTCTGGCGACCGATCAGCGACCGAATGTGCCTTAACGGCCGCTAGTCGGTCGCTAACTTTAAATGCCGAAACGGGCGCTGCCTTGTCCAAAGGCGCTGGATCTTTATTTTCAAAATTTTACAAGTGTTCGGGACATTCTTCTGGCGACCGATCAGCGACCGAATGTGCCTTAACTGGCCGCTAGTCTGGCCGCTAACTTTAAATGCCGAAACGGGCGCTGCCTTGTCCAGAGGCGCTGGATCTTTATTTTCAAAATTTTACAAGTGTTCGGACATTCTTCTGGCGACCGATCAGCGACCGAATGTGCCTTAACGGCCGCTAGTCTGGCCGCTAACTTTAAATGCCGAAACGGGCGCTGCCTTGTCCAAAGGCGCTGGATCTTTATTTTCAAAATTTTACAAGTGTTCGGGACATTCTTCTGGCGACCGATCGCGACCAATGTGCCTTTAACGGTCGCTAGTCGGTCGCTAACTTTAAATGCCGAAACGGGCGCTGCCTTGTCCAAAGGCGCTGGATCTTTATTTTCAAAATTTTACAAGTGTTCGGACATTCTTCTCGGGCGACCGATCGCGACCGAACGTGCTTTAACGGTCGCTAGTCTGGCCGCTAACTTTAAATGCCGAAACGGGCGCTGCCTTGTCCAAAGGCGCTGGATCTTTATTTTCAAAATTTTACAAGTGTTCGGACATTCTTCTGGGCGACCGATCGGGCGACCGAACGTGTCTTTAACTGGGTCGCTAGTCTGGCCGCTAACTTTAAATGCCGAAACGGGCGCTGCCTTGTCCAAAGGCGCTGGGATCTTTATTTTCAAAATTTTACAAGTGTTCGGACATTCTTCTGGGCGACCGATCAGCGACCGAATGTGCCTTAACGGCCGCTAGTCTGGGTCGCTAACTTTAAATGCCGAAACGGGCGCTGCCTTGTCCAAAGGCGCTGGATCTTTATTTTCAAAATTTTACAAGTGTTCGGACATTCTTCTGGCGACCGATCAGCGACCGAATGTGCCTTAACGGTCGCTAGTCTGGCCGCTAACTTTAAATGCCGAAACGGGCGCTGCCTTGTCCAGAGGCGCTGGATCTTTATTTTCAAAATTTTACAAGTGTTCGGGACATTCTTCTGGCGACCGATCAGCGACCGAACGTGTCTTAACGGTCGCTAGTCGGTCGCTAACTTTAAATGCCGAAACGGGCGCTGCCTTGTCCAAAGGCGCTGGATCTTTATTTTCAAAATTTTACAAGTGTTCGGACATTCTTCTGGCGACCGATCGCGACCGAACGTGTCTTAACTGGCCGCTAGTCTGGCCGCTAACTTTAAATGCCGAAACGGGCGCTGCCTTGTCCAAAGGCGCTGGATCTTTATTTTCAAAATTTTACAAGTGTTCGGACATTCTTCTGGCGACCGATCGGGCGACCGAATGTGCCTTTAACGGTCGCTAGTCTGGCCGCTAACTTTAAATGCCGAAACGGGCGCTGCCTTGTCCAGAGGCGCGGATCTTTATTTTCAAAATTTTACAAGTGTTCGGGACATTCTTCTGGGCGACCGATCAGCGACCGAACGTGCTTTTAACGGTCGCTAGTCGGTCGCTAACTTTAAATGCCAAACGGGCGCTGCCTTGTCCAAAGGCGCTGGATCTTTATTTTCAAAATTTTACAAGTGTTCGGGACATTCTTCTGGCGACCGATCGGGCGACCGAACGTGCCTTAACGGTCGCTAGTCGGTCGCTAACTTTAAATGCCGAAACGGGCGCTGCCTTGTCCAGAGGCGCTGGATCTTTATTTTCAAAATTTTACAAGTGTTCGGGACATTCTTCGGGCGACCGATCAGCGACCGAACGTGCCTTAACGGTCGCTAGTCTGGCCGCTAACTTTAAATGCCGAACGGGCGCTGCCTTGTCCAAAGGCGCTGGATCTTTATTTTCAAAATTTTACAAGTGTTCAGACATTCTTCTGGCGACCGATCGCGACCGAATGTGCCTTAACGGCCGCTAGTCGGGTCGCTAACTTTAAATGCCGAAACGGGCGCTGCCTTGTCCAAAGGCGCTGGATCTTTATTTTCAAAATTTTACAAGTGTTCGGGACATTCTTCTCGGCGACCGATCAGCGACCGAACGTGCCTTAACGGTCGCTAGTCTGGCCGCTAACTTTAAATGCCGAAACGGGCGCTGCCTTGTCCAAAGGCGCTGGATCTTTATTTTCAAAATTTTACAAGTGTTCGGGGACATTCTTCTGGCGACCGATCAGCGACCGAATGTGTCTTAACGGTCGCTAGTCTGGCCGCTAACTTTAAATGCCGAAAACGGGCGCTGCCTTGTCCAGAGGCGCTGGGATCTTTATTTTCAAAATTTTACAAGTGTTCGACATTCTTCTGGCGACCGATCAGGGCGACCGAACGTGCCTTAACGGCCGCTAGTCGGCCGCTAACTTTAAATGCCGAAACGGGCGCTGCCTTTGTCCAAAGGCGCTGGATCTTTATTTTCAAAATTTTACAAGTGTTCGGACATTCTTCTGGCGACCGATCGCGACCGAACGTGCTTTTAACGGTCGCTAGTCGGCCGCTAACTTTAAATGCCGAAAACGGGCGCTGCCTTGTCCAAAGGCGCTGGATCTTTATTTTCAAAATTTTACAAGTGTTCGGGACATTCTTCTGGCGACCGATCGGGCGACCGAACGTGCCTTTAACGGTCGCTAGTCTGGGTCGCTAACTTTAAATGCCGAAACGGGCGCTGCCTTGTCCAAAGGCGCTGGATCTTTATTTTCAAAATTTTACAAGTGTTCGACATTCTTCTGGCGACCGATCAGCGACCGAACGTGCCTTAACGGCCGCTAGTCTGGCCGCTAACTTTAAATGCCGAAACGGGCGCTGCCTTGTCCAGAGGCGCTGGGATCTTTATTTTCAAAATTTTACAAGTGTTCGGGGACATTCTTCCCGGCGACCGATCGCGATCAACGTGCTTTTAACGGCCGCTAGTCTGGCCGCTAACTTTAAATGCCGAAAACGGGCGCTGCCTTGTCCAAAGGCGCTGGATCTTTATTTTCAAAATTTTACAAGTGTTCGGACATTCTTCTGGGCGACCGATCAAGCGACCGAATGTGCTTTTAACGGCCGCTAGTCTGGTCGCTAACTTTAAATGCCGAACGGGCGCTGCCTTGTCCAAAGGCGCTGGATCTTTATTTTCAAAATTTTACAAGTGTTCGGGGACATTCTTCCGGGCGACCGATCACGACCGAATGTGCCTTAACGGTCGCTAGTCTGGGCCGCTAACTTTAAATGCCGAAAACGGGCGCTGCCTTGTCCAAAGGGCGCTGGATCTTTATTTTCAAAATTTTACAAGTGTTCGACATTCTTCTGGCGATCGATCGGGCGACCGAATGTGCCTTAACGGTCGCTAGTCGGTCGCTAACTTTAAATGCCGAAACGGGCGCCGCCTTGTCCAAAGGCGCGGATCTTTATTTTCAAAATTTTACAAGTGTTCGGACATTCTTCTGGCGACCGATCAGCGACCGAATGTGCCTTAACGGCCGCTAGTCGGTCGCTAACTTTAAATGCCGAAAACGGCGCCGCCTTGTCCAAAGGCGCTGGATCTTTATTTTCAAAATTTTACAAGTGTTCGGACATTCTTCTGGGCGACCGATCGAGCGACCGAACGTGCCTTAACGGTCGCTAGTCTGGCCGCTAACTTTAAATGCCGAAACGGGCGCTGCCTTGTCCAAAGGCGCTGGGATCTTTATTTTCAAAATTTTACAAGTGTTCGGACATTCTTCTGGCGACCGATCAGGGCGACCGAACGTGTCTTAACGGTCGCTAGTCTGGCCGCTAACTTTAAATGCCGAAACGGGCGCTGCCTTGTCCAAAGGCGCTGGATCTTTATTTTCAAAATTTTACAAGTGTTCGACATTCTTCTGGCGACCGATCAGCGATCGAATGTGTCTTTAACGGCCGCTAGTCGGTCGCTAACTTTAAATGCCGAAAACGGGCGCTGCCTTGTCCAAAGGCGCTGGATCTTTATTTTCAAAATTTTACAAGTGTTCAGACATTCTTCTGGGCGACCGACTAGCGACCGAATGTGCCTTAACGGTCGCTAGTCGGTCGCTAACTTTAAATGCCGAAACGGCGTCGTCTTGTCCAGTGCGCGGGATCTTTATTTTCAAAATTTTACAAGTGTTCAGACATTCTTCTGGGCGACCGATCTGGCGACCGAACGTGCCTTAACGGTCGCTAGTCGGTCGCTAACTTTAAATGCCGAAACGGGCGCTGCCTTGTCCAAAGGCGCTGGATCTTTATTTTCAAAATTTTACAAGTGTTCGTGACATTCTTCTGGCGACCGATCGCGATCGAACGTGCCTTAACGGTCGCTAGTCTGGCCGCTAACTTTAAATGCCAAACGGGCGCTGCCTTGTCCATAGGCGCTGGATCTTTATTTTCAAAATTTTACAAGTGTTCGACATTCTTCTGGCGACCGATCAGCGACCAATGTGCCTTTAACGGTCGCTAGTCTGGCCGCTAACTTTAAATGCCGAAACGGGCGCTGCCTTGTCCAAAGGCGCTGGATCTTTATTTTCAAAATTTTACAAGTGTTCGGACATTCTTCTGGGCGACCGATCGGGCGACCAACGTGCCTTAACGGTCGCTAGTCGGTCGCTAACTTTAAATGCCGAAACGGGCGCTGCCTTGTCCAGAGGCGCTGGATCTTTATTTTCAAAATTTTACAAGTGTTCGGGACATTCTTCTGGCGACCGATCAGCGACCGAATGTGCTCTTAACGGTCGCTAGTCGGTCGCTAACTTTAAATGCCGAACGGGCGCTGCCTTGTCCAAAGGCGCGGGATCTTTATTTTCAAAATTTTACAAGTGTTCGACATTCTTCGGCGACCGATCGGGCGACCGAATGTGCCTTTAACGGTCGCTAGTCGGTCGCTAACTTTAAATGCCGAACGGGCGCTGCCTTGTCCAGAGGCGCTGGATCTTTATTTTCAAAATTTTACAAGTGTTCGGACATTCTTCTGGGCGACCGATCAGGGCGACCGAATGTGCCTTAACGGTCGCTAGTCGGTCGCTAACTTTAAATGCCGAAACGGGCGCTGCCTTGTCCAAAGGCGCTGGATCTTTATTTTCAAAATTTTACAAGTGTTCGGGGACATTCTTCTGGCGACCGATCAGCGATCGAATGTGCCTTAACGGTCGCTAGTCGGTCGCTAACTTTAAATGCCGAAACGGGCGCTGCCTTGTCCAAAGGCGCTGGATCTTTATTTTCAAAATTTTACAAGTGTTCGGACATTCTTCTGGCGACCGATCGCGACCGAACGTGCCTTAACGGTCGCTAGTCTGGTCGCTAACTTTAAATGCCGAAACGGGCGCTGCCTTGTCCAAAGGCGCTGGATCTTTATTTTCAAAATTTTACAAGTGTTCGGGACATTCTTCTGGCGACCGATCGGGCGATCAACGTGCCTTAACGGCCGCTAGTCGGTCGCTAACTTTAAATGCCGAACGGGCGCTGCCTTTGTCCAAAGGCGCTGGATCTTTATTTTCAAAATTTTACAAGTGTTCGGACATTCTTCTGGGCGACCGATCAGCGACCGAACGTGCCTTAACGGCCGCTAGTCGGTCGCTAACTTTAAATGCCGAAACGGGCGCTGCCTTGTCCAAAGGCGCTGGATCTTTATTTTCAAAATTTTACAAGTGTTCGGGACATTCTTCTGGGCGACCGATCGCGACCGAATGTGCCTTAACGGTCGCTAGTCTGGCCGCTAACTTTAAATGCCGAACGGGCGCTGCCTTGTCCAAAGGCGCTGGATCTTTATTTTCAAAATTTTACAAGTGTTCGGGGACATTCTTCTGGCGACCGATCGGGCGACCGAACGTGCTTTTAACTGGCCGCTAGTCTGGCCGCTAACTTTAAATGCCGAAACGGGCGCTGCCTTGTCCAGAGGCGCTGGATCTTTATTTTCAAAATTTTACAAGTGTTCGGGGACATTCTTCTGGCGACCGATCAGGGCGACCGAACGTGCCTTAACTGGCCGCTAGTCTGGGTCGCTAACTTTAAATGCCGAAACGGGCGCTGCCTTGTCCAAAGGCGCTGGATCTTTATTTTCAAAATTTTACAAGTGTTCGGGACATTCTTCTCGGCGACCGATCAGCGACCGAACGTGCTTTTAACGGGTCGCTAGTCTGGCCGCTAACTTTAAATGCCGAAACGGGCGCTGCCTTGTCCAGAGGCGCTGGATCTTTATTTTCAAAATTTTACAAGTGTTCGGGGACATTCTTCGGCGATCGATCAGCGACCGAACGTGCCTTAACGGCCGCTAGTCGGTCGCTAACTTTAAATGCCGAAACGGGCGCTGCCTTGTCCAGAGGCGCTGGATCTTTATTTTCAAAATTTTACAAGTGTTCGACATTCTTCTGGCGACCGATCGGGCGACCGAATGTGCCTTAACGGTCGCTAGTCTGGCCGCTAACTTTAAATGCCGAAACGGGCGCTGCCTTGTCCAAAGGCGCTGGATCTTTATTTTCAAAATTTTACAAGTGTTCGGGGACATTCTTCTGGCGACCGATCAGGGCGACCGAACGTGCTTTTAACGGCCGCTAGTCTGGCCGCTAACTTTAAATGCCAAACGGGCGCTGCCTTGTCCAAAGGCGCTGGATCTTTATTTTCAAAATTTTACAAGTGTTCGGACATTCTTCTGGGCGACCGATCGCGACCGAACGTGCCTTAACGGTCGCTAGTCGGGCCGCTAACTTTAAATGCCGAACGGGCGCTGCCTTGTCCAAAGGCGCTGGATCTTTATTTTCAAAATTTTTACAAGTGTTCGGACATTCTTCTGGCGACCGATCACGACCGAACGTGCCTTTAACGGTCGCTAGTCGGTCGCTAACTTTAAATGCCGAAAACGGGCGCTGCCTTGTCCAAAGGCGCTGGATCTTTATTTTCAAAATTTTACAAGTGTTCGACATTCTTCTGGCGACCGATCAGCGACCGAATGTGCCTTTAACTGGGTCGCTAGTCGGTCGCTAACTTTAAATGCCGAAAACGGGCGCTGCCTTGTCCAAAGGCGCTGGATCTTTATTTTCAAAATTTTACAAGTGTTCGGGGACATTCTTCCTGGCGACCGATCAGCGACCGAACGTGCTTTAACGGCTGCTAGTCTGGCCGCTAACTTTAAATGCCGAAACGGGCGCTGCCTTGTCCAAAGGCGCTGGATCTTTATTTTCAAAATTTTACAAGTGTTCGGACATTCTTCTGGGCGACCGATCGCGACCGAACGTGCCTTAACGGCCGCTAGTCTGGTCGCTAACTTTAAATGCCGAAACGGGCGCTGCCTTGTCCAAAGGCGCTGGATCTTTATTTTCAAAATTTTACAAGTGTTCGGACATTCTTCTCGGCGACCGATCAGCGACCAATGTGCCTTAACGGCCGCTAGTCGGTCGCTAACTTTAAATGCCGAACGGGCGCTGCCTTGTCCAAAGGCGCTGGATCTTTATTTTCAAAATTTTACAAGTGTTCGGGACATTCTTCTGGGCGACCGATCAGGGCGACCGAACGTGCTCTTAACGGCCGCTAGTCTGGCCGCTAACTTTAAATGCCGAAAACGGGCGCTGCCTTGTCCAAAGGCGCTGGATCTTTATTTTCAAAATTTTACAAGTGTTCGGACATTCTTCTGGCGACCGATCGGGCGACCGAACGTGTCTTTAACGGCCGCTAGTCTGGCCGCTAACTTTAAATGCCGAACGGGCGCTGCCTTGTCCAAAGGCGCTGGATCTTTATTTTCAAAATTTTACAAGTGTTCGGACATTCTTCTGGCGACCGATCGAGCGACCGAACGTGCCTTAACGGCCGCTAGTCTGGGTCGCTAACTTTAAATGCCGAAACGGGCGCTGCCTTGTCCAAAGGCGCTGGATCTTTATTTTCAAAATTTTACAAGTGTTCGGACATTCTTCTGGGCGACCGATCGCGACCGAACGTGCTTTTAACGGCCGCTAGTCTGGCCGCTAACTTTAAATGCCAAACGGGCGCTGCCTTGTCCAGAGGCGCTGGATCTTTATTTTCAAAATTTTACAAGTGTTCGGGACATTCTTCTGGCGACCGATCGGGCGACCGAACGTGCCTTAACGGTCGCTAGTCTGCCGCTAACTTTAAATGCCGAAACGGGCGCTGCCTTGTCCAAAGGCGCTGGATCTTTATTTTCAAAATTTTACAAGTGTTCGGACATTCTTCGGCGACCGATCGCGACCGAACGTGCCTTTAACTGGCCGCTAGTCTGGCCGCTAACTTTAAATGCCGAAACGGGCGCTGCCTTGTCCAAAGGCGCTGGATCTTTATTTTCAAAATTTTACAAGTGTTCGGGGACATTCTTCTGGCGACCGATCGAGCGATCAACGTGCCTTAACGGCCGCTAGTCTGGCCGCTAACTTTAAATGCCGAAACGGGCGCTGCCTTGTCCAAAGGCGCTGGATCTTTATTTTCAAAATTTTACAAGTGTTCGGGACATTCTTCTGGCGACCGATCGGGCGACCCAACGTGCCTTAACGGTCGCTAGTCGGTCGCTAACTTTAAATGCCAAACGGGCGCTGCCTTGTCCAAAGGCGCTGGATCTTTATTTTCAAAATTTTACAAGTGTTCGACATTCTTCTGGCGACCGATCGGGCGACCGAACGTGTCTTAACGGTCGCTAGTCGGTCGCTAACTTTAAATGCCGAAACGGGCGCTGCCTTGTCCAGCAGGCGCTGGATCTTTATTTTCAAAATTTTACAAGTGTTCGGGACATTCTTCTGGCGACCGATCAGCGACCGAACGTGCCTTTAACTGGCCGCTAGTCTGGCCGCTAACTTTAAATGCCGAAACGGGCGCTGCCTTGTCCAAAGGGCGCTGGATCTTTATTTTCAAAATTTTACAAGTGTTCGGACATTCTTCTGGCGACCGATCGGGCGACCGAACGTGCCTTAACGGTCGCTAGTCGGTCGCTAACTTTAAATGCCGAAACGGGCGCTGCCTTGTCCAAAGGCGCTGGATCTTTATTTTCAAAATTTTACAAGTGTTCGGGGACATTCTTCTGGCGACCGATCACGATCGAACGTGCTCTTAACGGCCGCTAGTCGGTCGCTAACTTTAAATGCCGAACGGGCGCTGCCTTGTCCAAAGGCGCTGGATCTTTATTTTCAAAATTTTACAAGTGTTCGACATTCTTCCTGGCGACCGATCAGCGACCGAACGTGCCTTAACGGCCGCTAGTCTGGCCGCTAACTTTAAATGCCGAAAACGGGCGCTGCCTTGTCCAAAGGCGCTGGATCTTTATTTTCAAAATTTTACAAGTGTTCGGGACATTCTTCTGGCGACCGATCAGGGCGACCGAACGTGCCTTAACTGGCCGCTAGTCGGTCGCTAACTTTAAATGCCGAACGGGCGCTGCCTTGTCCAGAGGCGCTGGATCTTTATTTTCAAAATTTTACAAGTGTTCGGACATTCTTCTGGCGACCGATCGCGACCGAACGTGCCTTTAACTGGCCGCTAGTCTGGCCGCTAACTTTAAATGCCGAAACGGGCGCTGCCTTGTCCAAAGGCGCTGGATCTTTATTTTCAAAATTTTACAAGTGTTCGGACATTCTTCTGGCGACCGATCGAGCGACCGAACGTGCCTTTAACGGTCGCTAGTCGGTCGCTAACTTTAAATGCCGAAACGGGCGCTGCCTTGTCCAAAGGCGCTGGATCTTTATTTTCAAAATTTTACAAGTGTTCGGACATTCTTCTGGCGACCGATCAGCGATCAATGTGCCTTAACGGTCGCTAGTCGGTCGCTAACTTTAAATGCCGAACGGGCGCTGCCTTGTCCAAAGGCGCTGGATCTTTATTTTCAAAATTTTACAAGTGTTCGGGGACATTCTTCTGGCGATCGATCGGGCGACCGAACGTGCCTTAACGGCCGCTAGTCTGGCCGCTAACTTTAAATGCCGAAAACGGGCGCTGCCTTGTCCAAAGGCGCTGGATCTTTATTTTCAAAATTTTACAAGTGTTCGACATTCTTCTGGCGACCGATCAGCGACCGAACGTGCTTTTAACGGTCGCTAGTCTGGCCGCTAACTTTAAATGCCGAAACGGGCGCTGCCTTGTCCAGAGGCGCTGGATCTTTATTTTCAAAATTTTACAAGTGTTCGACATTCTTCTGGCGACCGATCAGCGACTCAACGTGCTCTTAACTGCCGCTAGTCGGTCGCTAACTTTAAATGCCAAACGGGCGCTGCCTTGTCCAAAGGCGCTGGATCTTTATTTTCAAAATTTTACAAGTGTTCGACATTCTTCTGGCGACCGATCGCGACCGAACGTGCCTTTAACGGTCGCTAGTCTGGCCGCTAACTTTAAATGCCGAAAACGGGCGCCGCCTTGTCCAAAGGCGCTGGATCTTTATTTTCAAAATTTTACAAGTGTTCGACATTCTTCTGGCGACCGATCAGCGATCAACGTGCCTTAACGGCCGCTAGTCTGGCCGCTAACTTTAAATGCCGAACGGGCGCTGCCTTGTCCAAAGGCGCTGGATCTTTATTTTCAAAATTTTACAAGTGTTCAGACATTCTTCTGGCGACCGATCAGCGACCGAACGTGCCTTAACGGCCGCTAGTCTGGCCGCTAACTTTAAATGCCAAACGGGCGCTGCCGTTTGTCCTCAGGCGCTGGATCTTTATTTTCAAAATTTTACAAGTGTTCGGACATTCTTCTGGCGACCGATCAGCGACCGAACGTGCCTTAACGGTCGCTAGTCGGTCGCTAACTTTAAATGCCGAAACGGGCGCTGCCTTGTCCAAAGGCGCTGGATCTTTATTTTCAAAATTTTACAAGTGTTCGGGACATTCTTCTGGCGACCGATCGCGACCGAACGTGCCTTAACGGTCGCTAGTCGGTCGCTAACTTTAAATGCCGAAAACGGGCGCTGCCTTTGTCCAAAGGCGCTGGATCTTTATTTTCAAAATTTTACAAGTGTTCGACATTCTTCTCGGCGACCGATCAGCGACCGAACGTGCTTTTAACGGTCGCTAGTCTGGTCGCTAACTTTAAATGCCGAAACGGGCGCTGCCTTGTCCAAAGGCGCTGGATCTTTATTTTCAAAATTTTTACAAGTGTTCGACATTCTTCTGGGCGACCGATCGAGCGATCAACGTGCTCTTAACGGCCGCTAGTCGGTCGCTAACTTTAAATGCCGAACGGGCGCTGCCTTGTCCAAAGGCGCTGGATCTTTATTTTCAAAATTTTACAAGTGTTCGGACATTCTTCTGGCGACCGATCGGGCGACCGAACGTGCCTTAACGGCCGCTAGTCTGGCCGCTAACTTTAAATGCCGAACGGGCGCTGCCTTGTCCAGAGGCGCTGGATCTTTATTTTCAAAATTTTACAAGTGTTCGGGGACATTCTTCTCGGCGACCGATCAGCGACCGAACGTGCTTTTAACGGTCGCTAGTCTGGCCGCTAACTTTAAATGCCAAACGGGCGCTGCCTTGTCCAAAGGCGCTGGATCTTTATTTTCAAAATTTTACAAGTGTTCGACATTCTTCTGGGCGACCGATCAGCGACCGAACGTGCCTTAACGGCCGCTAGTCGGTCGCTAACTTTAAATGCCGAACGGGCGCTGCCTTGTCCAAAGGCGCTGGATCTTTATTTTCAAAATTTTACAAGTGTTCGACATTCTTCTGGCGACCGATCGGGCGACCGAACGTGCTCTTAACGGTCGCTAGTCGGTCGCTAACTTTAAATGCCGAAACGGGCGCTGCCTTGTCCAAAGGCGCTGGATCTTTATTTTCAAAATTTTACAAGTGTTCGGACATTCTTCTCGGCGACCGATCAGGGCGACCGAACGTGCTTTAACGGGCCGCTAGTCTGGCCGCTAACTTTAAATGCCGAAACGGGCGCTGCCTTTGTCCATAGGCGCTGGATCTTTATTTTCAAAATTTTACAAGTGTTCGGGACATTCTTCTGGCGACCGATCGAGCGATCGAACGTGCCTTTAACGGCCGCTAGTCGGTCGCTAACTTTAAATGCCGAAACGGGCGCTGCCTTGTCCAAAGGCGCTGGATCTTTATTTTCAAAATTTTACAAGTGTTCGGACATTCTTCTGGCGACCGATCAGCGACCGAACGTGCTTTTAACGGTCGCTAGTCGGGCCGCTAACTTTAAATGCCGAAACGGGCGCTGCCTTGTCCAAAGGCGCTGGATCTTTATTTTCAAAATTTTACAAGTGTTCGGGACATTCTTCTCGGCGACCGATCGCGACCGAACGTGCCTTTAACGGTCGCTAGTCTGGCCGCTAACTTTAAATGCCGAAACGGGCGCTGCCTTGTCCAGAGGCGCTGGATCTTTATTTTCAAAATTTTACAAGTGTTCGGGGACATTCTTCTGGCGACCGATCAGCGACCGAACGTGCCTTAACGGCCGCTAGTCGGTCGCTAACTTTAAATGCCGAAACGGGCGCTGCCTTGTCCAAAGGCGCTGGATCTTTATTTTCAAAATTTTACAAGTGTTCGGGACATTCTTCTGGGCGACCGATCGACCGAACGTGCCTTAACGGTCGCTAGTCTGTCGCTAACTTTAAATGCCGAACGGGCGCTGCCTTGTCCAAAGGCGCTGGATCTTTATTTTCAAAATTTTACAAGTGTTCGGGGACATTCTTCTGGCGACCGATCGAGCGACCGAACGTGCTTTTAACGGCCGCTAGTCTGGCCGCTAACTTTAAATGCCAAAACGGGCGCTGCCTTGTCCAGTAGGCGCTGGATCTTTATTTTCAAAATTTTACAAGTGTTCGACATTCTTCTGGCGACCGATCAGCGACCGAACGTGCCTTAACTGGCCGCTAGTCTGGTCGCTAACTTTAAATGCCGAAACGGGCGCTGCCTTGTCCAAAGGCGCTGGGATCTTTATTTTCAAAATTTTACAAGTGTTCGACATTCTTCTGGCGATCGATCGAGCGACCGAACGTGCCTTAACGGTCGCTAGTCTGGCCGCTAACTTTAAATGCCGAAACGGGCGCTGCCTTGTCCAAAGGCGCTGGATCTTTATTTTCAAAATTTTACAAGTGTTCGGGGACATTCTTCTCGGGCGACCGATCGCGACCGAACGTGCTTTTAACGGTCGCTAGTCGGTCGCTAACTTTAAATGCCGAAACGGGCGCTGCCTTGTCCAAAGGCGCTGGGATCTTTATTTTCAAAATTTTACAAGTGTTCGGGACATTCTTCTCGGCGACCGATCAGCGACCGAATGTGCCTTAACGGTCGCTAGTCTGGCCGCTAACTTTAAATGCCGAACGGGCGCTGCCTTGTCCAAAGGCGCTGGATCTTTATTTTCAAAATTTTACAAGTGTTCGGGGACATTCTTCTGGCGACCGATCAGCGACCGAACGTGCTTTAACTGGCCGCTAGTCTGGCCGCTAACTTTAAATGCCGAAAACGGGCGCTGCCTTGTCCAAAGGCGCTGGATCTTTATTTTCAAAATTTTACAAGTGTTCGGGACATTCTTCTGGCGACCGATCGAGCGACCGAACGTGCCTTAACTGGCCGCTAGTCGGTCGCTAACTTTAAATGCCGAAACGGCGCTGCCTTGTCCAAAGGCGCTGGATCTTTATTTTCAAAATTTTACAAGTGTTCGGGACATTCTTCTGGCGACCGATCAGCGATCGAATGTGCCTTAACGGCCGCTAGTCGGGCCGCTAACTTTAAATGCCGAAACGGGCGCTGCCTTGTCCAAAGGCGCTGGATCTTTATTTTCAAAATTTTACAAGTGTTCGGACATTCTTCTGGCGACCGATCGGGCGACCGAACGTGCCTTTAACGGCCGCTAGTCTGGCCGCTAACTTTAAATGCCGAAACGGGCGCTGCCTTGTCCAAAGGCGCTGGATCTTTATTTTCAAAATTTTACAAGTGTTCGGGACATTCTTCTGGCGACCGATCGGGCGACCGAATGTGCCTTTAACGGTCGCTAGTCGGTCGCTAACTTTAAATGCCGAAACGGGCGCTGCCTTGTCCAAAGGCGCTGGATCTTTATTTTCAAAATTTTACAAGTGTTCGGGACATTCTTCTGGCGACCGATCAGCGACCGAACGTGCCTTAACGGTCGCTAGTCTGGGTCGCTAACTTTAAATGCCGAACGGGCGCTGCCTTGTCCAAAGGCGCTGGATCTTTATTTTCAAAATTTTACAAGTGTTCGGGACATTCTTCTGGCGACCGATCAGCGACCGAATGTGCCTTTAACTGGCCGCTAGTCTGGCCGCTAACTTTAAATGCCGAAACGGGCGCTGCCTTGTCCAAGGCGCTGGATCTTTATTTTCAAAATTTTACAAGTGTTCGGACATTCTTCTGGCGACCGATCGCGACCGAATGTGCCTTAACGGCCGCTAGTCTGGCCGCTAACTTTAAATGCCGAAACGGGCGCTGCCTTGTCCAAAGGCGCTGGATCTTTATTTTCAAAATTTTACAAGTGTTCGGACATTCTTCTGGCGACCGATCGCGACCGAACGTGCTTTTAACGGTCGCTAGTCGGTCGCTAACTTTAAATGCCGAAACGGGCGCTGCCTTGTCCAGAGGCGCTGGATCTTTATTTTCAAAATTTTACAAGTGTTCGGACATTCTTCTGGGCGACCGATCGGGCGATCAACGTGCCTTTAACGGCCGCTAGTCGGCCGCTAACTTTAAATGCCAAACGGGCGCTGCCTTGTCCAAAGGCGCTGGATCTTTATTTTCAAAATTTTACAAGTGTTCGGGACATTCTTCTGGCGACCGATCAGCGACCGAACGTGTCTTAACGGTCGCTAGTCTGGTCGCTAACTTTAAATGCCGAAACGGGCGCTGCCTTGTCCAAAGGCGCTGGATCTTTATTTTCAAAATTTTACAAGTGTTCGGACATTCTTCTGGCGACCGATCGCGACCGAACGTGCCTTTAACGGCCGCTAGTCGGTCGCTAACTTTAAATGCCAAACGGGCGCTGCCTTGTCCAAAGGCGCTGGATCTTTATTTTCAAAATTTTACAAGTGTTCGGGACATTCTTCTGGGCGACCGATCAGCGACCGAACGTGCCTTAACGGTCGCTAGTCGGTCGCTAACTTTAAATGCCGAAACGGGCGCTGCCTTTGTCCAAAGGCGCTGGATCTTTATTTTCAAAATTTTACAAGTGTTCGGGACATTCTTCTCGGCGACCGATCAGCGATCGAACGTGCTTTAACGGCCGCTAGTCTGGCCGCTAACTTTAAATGCCGAAAACGGGCGCTGCCTTGTCCAAAGGGCGCTGGATCTTTATTTTCAAAATTTTACAAGTGTTCGGACATTCTTCTCGGCGACCGATCAGCGATCGAACGTGCCTTAACGGTCGCTAGTCTGGGTCGCTAACTTTAAATGCCGAAACGGGCGCTGCCTTGTCCAAAGGCGCTGGATCTTTATTTTCAAAATTTTACAAGTGTTCGGGACATTCTTCTGGCGACCGATCACGATCGAACGTGCCTTTAACGGTCGCTAGTCGGTCGCTAACTTTAAATGCCGAAACGGGCGCTGCCTTGTCCAAAGGCGCTGGATCTTTATTTTCAAAATTTTACAAGTGTTCGGGACATTCTTCTCGGCGACCGATCAGCGACCGAACGTGCCTTAACGGTCGCTAGTCTGGCCGCTAACTTTAAATGCCGAAACGGGCGCTGCCTTGTCCAAAGGGCGCTGGATCTTTATTTTCAAAATTTTACAAGTGTTCGGGACATTCTTCTCGGCGACCGATCGCGACCGAACGTGCCTTAACGGTCGCTAGTCGGTCGCTAACTTTAAATGCCGAAACGGGCGCTGCCTTGTCCAAAGGCGCTGGATCTTTATTTTCAAAATTTTACAAGTGTTCGGGACATTCTTCTGGCGACCGATCGGGCGACCGAACGTGCCTTAACGGTCGCTAGTCTGGCCGCTAACTTTAAATGCCGAAACGGGCGCTGCCTTGTCCAAAGGCGCTGGATCTTTATTTTCAAAATTTTACAAGTGTTCGGACATTCTTCTGGGCGACCGATCGGGCGACCGAACGTGCCTTTAACGGTCGCTAGTCGGTCGCTAACTTTAAATGCCGAAACGGGCGCTGCCTTGTCCAAAGGCGCTGGATCTTTATTTTCAAAATTTTACAAGTGTTCGGGACATTCTTCTGGCGACCGATCAGCGATCGAACGTGCCTTAACGGTCGCTAGTCTGGTCGCTAACTTTAAATGCCGAACGGGCGCTGCCTTTGTCCAAAGGCGCTGGATCTTTATTTTCAAAATTTTACAAGTGTTCGGGACATTCTTCTGGCGACCGATCGAGCGACCGAATGTGCCTTTAACGGTCGCTAGTCTGGGTCGCTAACTTTAAATGCCAAAACGGGCGCTGCCGTGTCCTAAAGGCGCTGGATCTTTATTTTCAAAATTTTACAAGTGTTCGGGACATTCTTCTGGCGACCGATCAGCGACCGAACGTGCCTTAACGGTCGCTAGTCGGTCGCTAACTTTAAATGCCGAAACGGGCGCTGCCTTGTCCAAAGGCGCTGGATCTTTATTTTCAAAATTTTACAAGTGTTCGGACATTCTTCTGGCGACCGATCGCGACCGAACGTGCCTTAACGGTCGCTAGTCGGTCGCTAACTTTAAATGCCGAAACGGGCGCTGCCTTGTCCAAAGGCGCTGGATCTTTATTTTCAAAATTTTACAAGTGTTCGGGACATTCTTCTGGGCGACCGATCAGCGACCGAACGTGCCTTTAACGGCCGCTAGTCTGGGCCGCTAACTTTAAATGCCGAAACGGGCGCTGCCTTGTCCAAAGGCGCTGGATCTTTATTTTCAAAATTTTACAAGTGTTCGGGACATTCTTCTGGCGACCGATCGGGCGACCGAACGTGCTTTAACGGCCGCTAGTCGGTCGCTAACTTTAAATGCCAGAAACGGCGCTCGCCTTTGTCCAAAGGCGCTGGATCTTTATTTTCAAAATTTTACAAGTGTTCGACATTCTTCGGGCGACCGATCAGCGACCGAACGTGCCTTTAACGGTCGCTAGTCGGTCGCTAACTTTAAATGCCGAACGGGCGCTGCCTTGTCCAAAGGCGCTGGATCTTTATTTTCAAAATTTTACAAGTGTTCGGGACATTCTTCTGGGCGACTGATCAGCGATCAACGTGCTCTTAATCGGCCGCTAGTCTGGCCGCTAACTTTAAATGCCGAAACGGGCGCTGCCTTGTCCAGAGGCGCTGGATCTTTATTTTCAAAATTTTACAAGTGTTCGGGGACATTCTTCTGGCGACCGATCGCGACCGAATGTGCCTTAACGGTCGCTAGTCGGCCGCTAACTTTAAATGCCGAAACGGGCGCTGCCTTGTCCAGAGGCGCTGGATCTTTATTTTCAAAATTTTACAAGTGTTCGGGACATTCTTCTCGGCGACCGATCAGCGATCAACGTGCCTTAACTGGCCGCTAGTCTGGCCGCTAACTTTAAATGCCAGAAACGGGCGCTGCCTTGTCCAGAGGCGCTGGATCTTTATTTTCAAAATTTTACAAGTGTTCGGGACATTCTTCTGGGCGACCGATCAGCGATCAATGTGCCTTAACGGTCGCTAGTCGGTCGCTAACTTTAAATGCCGAACGGCGCTGCCTTGTCCAGTAGGCGCTGGATCTTTATTTTCAAAATTTTACAAGTGTTCGGACATTCTTCCGGGCGACCGATCAGGGCGATCAATGTGCCTTAACGGCCGCTAGTCTGGGTCGCTAACTTTAAATGCCGAAACGGGCGCTGCCTTGTCCAAAGGCGCTGGATCTTTATTTTCAAAATTTTACAAGTGTTCGGGGACATTCTTCTGGCGACCGATCGCGACCAACGTGCTTTAACGGCCGCTAGTCTGGCCGCTAACTTTAAATGCCGAAACGGGCGCTGCCTTGTCCAAAGGCGCTGGATCTTTATTTTCAAAATTTTACAAGTGTTCGGACATTCTTCTGGCGACCGATCAGCGATCGAACGTGCTTTAACGGTCGCTAGTCTGGCCGCTAACTTTAAATGCCGAAACGGCGCTGCCTTGTCCAAAGGCGCTGGATCTTTATTTTCAAAATTTTACAAGTGTTCGTGACATTCTTCCTGGCGACCGATCACGACCGAATGTGCCTTAACGGCCGCTAGTCTGGGTCGCTAACTTTAAATGCCGAACGGGCGCTGCCTTGTCCAAAGGCGCTGGATCTTTATTTTCAAAATTTTACAAGTGTTCGGGACATTCTTCTGGCGACCGATCAGCGATCGAACGTGCCTTTAACGGCCGCTAGTCTGGCCGCTAACTTTAAATGCCAAACGGCGCTGCCTTGTCCACAGGCGCTGGATCTTTATTTTCAAAATTTTACAAGTGTTCGGGACATTCTTCTGGCGACCGATCAGCGATCGAACGTGTCTTAACTGGGTCGCTAGTCTGGCCGCTAACTTTAAATGCCAAACGGGCGCTGCCTTGTCCAGAGGCGCTGGATCTTTATTTTCAAAATTTTACAAGTGTTCGGGACATTCTTCTGGCGACCGATCAGCGATCGAACGTGCCTTAACTGGCCGCTAGTCTGGCCGCTAACTTTAAATGCCGAACGGGCGCTGCCTTGTCCAAAGGCGCTGGATCTTTATTTTCAAAATTTTACAAGTGTTCGGGACATTCTTCTGGCGACCGATCGGGCGACCAACGTGCCTTTAACTGGCCGCTAGTCTGGCCGCTAACTTTAAATGCCGAAACGGGCGCTGCCTTGTCCAAAGGCGCTGGATCTTTATTTTCAAAATTTTACAAGTGTTCGGGACATTCTTCTGGCGACCGATCGCGACCGAACGTGCCTTAACGGGCCGCTAGTCTGGCCGCTAACTTTAAATGCCGAAAACGGGCGCTGCCTTGTCCAAGTGCGCTGGATCTTTATTTTCAAAATTTTACAAGTGTTCGACATTCTTCCTGGCGACCGATCAGCGACCGAACGTGCCTTAACGGCCGCTAGTCTGGTCGCTAACTTTAAATGCCGAAACGGGCGCTGCCTTGTCCAAAGGCGCGGATCTTTATTTTCAAAATTTTACAAGTGTTCGACATTCTTCTGGGCGACCGATCAGCGACCGAACGTGCCTTAACTGGCCGCTAGTCTGGGTCGCTAACTTTAAATGCCGAAAACGGGCGCTGCCTTGTCCAAGGCGCTGGATCTTTATTTTCAAAATTTTACAAGTGTTCGACATTCTTCTCGGCGACCGATCAGCGACCGAACGTGTCTTTAACGGCCGCTAGTCTGGCCGCTAACTTTAAATGCCGAAACGGGCGCTGCCTTGTCCAAAGGGCGCTGGATCTTTATTTTCAAAATTTTACAAGTGTTCGGGGACATTCTTCTGGCGACCGATCAGCGACCGAACGTGCTTTTAACGGTCGCTAGTCTGGCCGCTAACTTTAAATGCCAAACGGGCGCTGCCTTGTCCAAAGGCGCTGGATCTTTATTTTCAAAATTTTACAAGTGTTCGGGACATTCTTCTGGCGACTCGATCAGCGACCGAATGTGCCTTTAACGGTCGCTAGTCTGGCCGCTAACTTTAAATGCCGAACGGGCGCTGCCTTGTCCAAAGGCGCTGGATCTTTATTTTCAAAATTTTACAAGTGTTCGGGGACATTCTTCTGGCGACCGATCAGCGACCGAATGTGCCTTAACGGCCGCTAGTCGGTCGCTAACTTTAAATGCCGAAACGGGCGCTGCCTTGTCCAAAGGCGCTGGATCTTTATTTTCAAAATTTTACAAGTGTTCGGACATTCTTCTGGCGACCGATCGCGACCGAATGTGCTTTTAACGGTCGCTAGTCGGTCGCTAACTTTAAATGCCGAAACGGCGCTGCCTTGTCCAAAGGCGCTGGATCTTTATTTTCAAAATTTTACAAGTGTTCGGACATTCTTTCTGGCGACCGATCGGCGACCGAACGTGCTTTTAACTGTCGCTAGTCTGGCCGCTAACTTTAAATGCCAAACGGGCGCTGCCTTGTCCAGAGGCGCTGGATCTTTATTTTCAAAATTTTACAAGTGTTCGGGACATTCTTCGGCGACCGATCGCGATCGAATGTGCCTTTAACGGTCGCTAGTCGGTCGCTAACTTTAAATGCCGAAACGGCGCTGCCTTGTCCAAAGGCGCTGGATCTTTATTTTCAAAATTTTACAAGTGTTCGGGACATTCTTCGCGACCGATCACGATCAACGTGCCTTAACGGTCGCTAGTCGGTCGCTAACTTTAAATGCCGAAACGGCGCTGCCTTTGTCCAAAGGCGCTGGATCTTTATTTTCAAAATTTTACAAGTGTTCGGGGACATTCTTCGGCGACCGATCGGGCGACCGAACGTGCCTTAACGGCCGCTAGTCTGGCCGCTAACTTTAAATGCCAAACGGCGCCGCCTTGTCCAAAGGCGCTGGATCTTTATTTTCAAAATTTTACAAGTGTTCGTGACATTCTTCTGGCGACCGATCGGGCGACCAACGTGCTCTTAACGGCCGCTAGTCTGGGTCGCTAACTTTAAATGCCAAACGGGCGCTGCCTTGTCCAGAGGCGCTGGATCTTTATTTTCAAAATTTTTACAAGTGTTCGTGACATTCTTCTCGCGACCGATCAGCACCGAACGTGCCTTAACTGGCCGCTAGTCTGGCCGCTAACTTTAAATGCCGAAACGGCGCTGCCTTGTCCAGAGGCGCTGGATCTTTATTTTCAAAATTTTACAAGTGTTCGACATTCTTCGGCGACCGATCAGGGCGACCGAACGTGCCTTTAACGGTCGCTAGTCTGTCGCTAACTTTAAATGCCAAACGGCGCCCTGCCTTGTCCAGAGGCGCTGGATCTTTATTTTCAAAATTTTACAAGTGTTCGGACATTCTTCCGGCGACCGATCAGGGCGATCAATGTGCCTTAATCGGTCGCTTAGTCGGCCGCTAACTTTAAATGCCGAAACGGGCGCTGCCTTGTCCAAAGGCGCTGGGATCTTTATTTTCAAAATTTTACAAGTGTTCGACATTCTTCGGGCGACCGATCGAGCGACCGAATGTGCTTTTAACTGCCGCTAGTCTGGCCGCTAACTTTAAATGCCAGAAACGGGCGCTGCCTTGTCCAGCAGCGCTGGATCTTTATTTTCAAAATTTTACAAGTGTTCGACATTCTTCTGGCGACTGATCATGCAATCGAATGTGTCTTAACGGTCGCTAGTCTGGCCGCTAACTTTAAATGCCAAACGGGCGTCTGCCTTGTCTCAAAGCGCTGGATCTTTATTTTCAAAATTTTACAAGTGTTCGGGACATTCTTCTCGGCGACCGATCAAGCATCGAATGCTCTTTAACTGGCCGCTAGTCTGGCCGCTAACTTTAAATGCCGAAACGGCGTCTGCCTTGTCCAAAGGCGCTGGATCTTTATTTTCAAAATTTTACAAGTGTTCGGACATTCTTTGTCGACCGACCGGGCGACCAACGTGCCTTAATCTGGCCGCTTAGTCGGTCGCTAACTTTAAATGCCGAAAACGGGCGCTGCCGTGTGTCCAGTGCGCGGATCTTTATTTTCAAAATTTTTACAAGTGTTCGTGACATTCTTCTCATCGACGTCGATCATGCAATCTAACGTGCTTTTAACTGCCGCTAGCTCGCCGCTAACTTTAAATGCCAGAACGGCGCTCGCCTTGGTCCAAGGCGCTGGATCTTTATTTTCAAAATTTTACAAGTGTTCTGACATTTTCTCGGCGACTGATCGCGACCAACGTGCCTTAACGGTCGCTAGTTTCGGTCGCTAACTTTAAATGCCGAAACGGCTGCCGCGTCGTCCCGAAAGGCGCGGGATCTTTATTTTCAAAATTTACAGGTGCTCAGACATTCTTCATCGCGACTGATCGAGCGCATCGACGTGTTTTAACGTGCCGCTAGTCCTGGCCGCTAACTTTAACGCTAAACGCGCTCGTCTCGTCCAAAGGCGCGGATCTTTATTTTCAAAATTTACAAGTGTTCGACATTCTTCTCATGACCGATCGGGCGACTCAATCGTGCCTTAACTGCCGCTAGTCTGGCCGCTAACTTTAAATGCCAAACCGCGCCGCCTTGTCCAAAGGCGCTGGATCTTTATTTTCAAAATTTACAAGTGTTCAGACATTCTTCTGGCGACCGAATGTGCCTTAACCGCCGCTAGTTTGGCCGCTAACTTTAAATGTCAAACGGCGCCTGCCTTGGTCCAAAGGGGCGGATCTTTATTTTCAAAATTTACAAGTGTTCAGATCACTTGGCGACTGATCACAGCGACTCGAATGTGCCTTAATCTGGCTGCTCAGTCAATGCGTAACTTTAAATGCTTTAAACGGCGCTGCCTTGTCCAAAGCAAGCGATCTTTATTTTCAAAATTTTACAAGTGTTCGACATTCTTCTCAAGCACCGAACGTGTTTTAACGTCGCTTAGTTTGGCCGATAAC